>CM069134.1:60857416-62057416 GCA_035221665.1 Okamejei kenojei
ACATATCACAGACTTTCCAGTGATGAAAGGTGAAGTCATTCTTTGTGATTCTGAGCACACTTTATTGTTTAGAGAGTGGAAAAAGCCATTGGGGAGAAGAGCATTAATTAAAATTTAATGGCAACTAAAATTAGTGATGTATACAATTAAGATGAGATTATCTTAATTGAGTGCTAATCATGTAATAACTGGCATGTCTTTTATAAGTGAGGACTTTTTTTTGCAATTCATTGTGGTCACTGCAGAATTGAGAGTCTCATAGTCTCATTGTTGTCAATGTGCTATTGAAGATACAGAAGAACATGTGTTTTCAGATACAGTCAACCATCATAATAATTATTTTAGTTGGTTAAGTGATAGTATTTTCAAATGAAAATTTACGTGCAGCGGATTTTGAGCTGCTGAGCATCATGCTTCTCATGTCATTATAGACTCATACAGCCATACACAAACAGGCTCTTTGGTCCAAAAGCTCCCTGCCAACCATCAGTGATGCACTTGCACTAAACTGACATTAGCCCCCTTTTTATTTATTTGGCCAACATTGTCAACTCCCCCAGATTCCAGCAATCATGTACTCTGGGCAACTTTGAGTGGCCATTTAACCTACCAATCTGTACATTCTTTTGGATATGGGACTTAATCAAAGCTCCTGTGGGAAATCCATGTGGACACTGGGAGAACGTGCAACCTGTAAGTCAAATTAAGATTATTGCCATATGCGCGAGTATGGTGATGCACAGATACAATGAAAATCTTGCTTGCAGCAACATCACAGGAACATAGATTCAGACAACAAACATAAAGTATACATTAATTGCACATAAATTTTGCAGAGTCTGAAGAAGACCAGAGACGTAGCCACCATCGTGGATGAGGGAACTGATGATGATGGAGGTGTGGAGGAAGAGGAGGAGGGAAGATTGCAACAGTAGCTTGTTGCCAGAACTTTAGCAGAAACTCAATGAGCAACACTCTCAATAAAGAATCCATGTTTGCCTTTATTACTATAGACTGATGTCTGATCTTGTGCATACCATTCCATTTTCCTTTGACTAGATTCCACCTAAAGACCAAAAATGACAATAAAGGCCAATGTGTGAACAATGTAAACTCAGCAGATAATAGGAGGCAAGAGTCATATTATCATGTATCGACAAAATAAAATGAAATTCTTACTTGCAGCAATACAAGCAGATAAATATATATATTTTTTTTAAATCAATAAATTAATAACCATAACAGAGGAAGAGGACTGAACTTTGGTGCCTTCCCTCACAATGGGAAACATTGATTCCACTGTGGGGGGATGTTTTTTATGTTTTATGTTAAATTCTAAAGTGTTGTGTTTATCTTATTTGTGTGCTGCATGGTAACTCAAATTTCACTGCACCAATTGGTGTATGTGACAATAAATGTCCTTTGTCCTTTGTTTGTACTTTGTAATACTGGTGTAGAAAAGACCAAAATCCAAAATGCAACCAAAGATACAGAAATTCATAATTGTTGAGGTTAGTGTTGTGTAGTGTTCAAGAGCCTGATAGTTTTTGGGAAGAAGCTGTTCTTGAATCTGGTTGTCATGGTTTTTAAATTCTCGTACCTACTTCTACCTGTGGTCAGAGGGAAATGAGTGTTGTTTGAGTGGTCTGAGTCTTTAATGATATTGACTACCTTTTTGAGGCAGCACCTCCTATAGGTTCATTCGATACTGGAGCGATCAGCACTTATGATGGATTGGGCAATGTTCGCCACTCTCTGTAATCTCCTTAATTCCTGGTTATTCAAGTTATAAATATAGTTATTGGCAGTGGCGGTATGCCTCCCAACACATACTGTCACAAAAACAAGTACCGAGTATTGATTTATAAGTGTAATATGTGCCGAGATACTGTAAAAAGCTTTATTTGCATGCTATACAGTCAACATACATTATACATGTCAAGTCAAGTCAAGTCACTTTTATTTCTATAGCACATTTAAAAAACAACTCTCATTGACCAAAGTGCTTTACATTGGTGGTGGTACTAACGTTACACAACATTGGTTCATAGATTAAGTACATACATAAATACATACATATAGCCCTCCCTCAGAGGACGTCAAGAAAGGCTTGAGAGTAAAGATAAGTTTTAAGTCTCGACTTAAAAGAGTCAATGGAGGGGGCAGTTCTGAAGGGAAGAGGGATGCTGTTCCACAGTCTAGGAGCTGCAACCGCAAAGGTGCGGTCGCCCCTGAGCTTATGCCTAGTCCGTGGGATGCTCAGTAACCCCAAGTCGGCCGATCTGCGGGACCTGGAGGTGGTGTGGTGGGTAAGCAGACTTTTGATGTAGGTGGGGGTAAGCCCGTTAAGGGCTTTGTAAACATAAAGAAGGATCTTGAAATGTATTCGGAACCGCACAGGGAGCCAGTGGAGAGAGGCCAAAATCGTTGTGATGTGATCCCTTTTTCGGGTGCCCGTCAGGAGTCTTACTGTGGCGTTTTGGACCAGTTGCAGGCTGGACATGGAAGATTGGTTGATGCCAGTGTAAAGGGAGTTGCAGTAAGTGAGGCAGGAGGAGATAATGTGTGGATGATCTTTACGAGGTCGTCAAACTGGAGGAATTGTTTTGTTTTAGCTATCGTCCAAAGCTGGAAGAAGCTAGCTTTTACCACGGCATTGACTTGTTTGTCAAATTTCAATGCTGAGTCAAATATCACGCCAAGGTTTTTGACGTGGGGTTTGAATAATGGGGTAAGGCTTCCAAGGCTGCCTGCTATCATTTTGATTGAGTCCGAGGGGCCGAGAAGGATGACCTCAGACTTACTCTTGCTTAGTCGGAGGAAGTTCTGGGCCATCCAACACTTTATATCCTCAAGGCAGTGGATAAGGTTAAGCAGATTTGATTGGTTGTTGGGCTTCAGGGGAGATAGAGTTGTGTATCGTCTGCATAGCAATGGAAGGAAATGCCGTGCCTTTGAGTGACTTGGCCGAAGGGGAGCATATACGGGGAGAAGAGAATGGGGCCAAGGATGGAACTTTGTGGAACCCCACTGCAGAGGCTAGCTGGGGAGGAGAAAGAGTTTCCTTTGTTAGTAGAGAAACTCCTACCTTTGAGGTAGGAGATGAACCAGCTCAGGGCAGTGCCATCAATACCAACTCCGTACCGGAGACGGTCAATTTGGATGGTGTGGTCGACAGTATCAAATGCTGCGCTGAGGCCGAGAAGGAGCAGGATTGCACAGTCGCCGGAGTCAATGGTGAGAAGTAGGTCATTATGTACCTTCAACAAGGCAGACTCTGTGCTGTGGTGGGCCCTGAAACCTGATTGGAACGTTTCCAGGATAGTATTTTGGTGAAGGTAAGGCATAAGTAGACTTAATATTACCGTTTCAAGGACTTTTGAAAGGAAAGGCAGTTTTGAAATAGGTCTGTAATTGCTTGGCAAGGTGGGGTCGAGGTTAGATTTTTTCAGGAGGGGCTGGACCACCGCATGCTTGAAGTAGGTAGGAACAGTGCCAGTGGCCAGAGAACTGTTTAAGATGGCGAGGATGCTGGGACCGGCTATTGTAATGACATCCTTCAGAAAGGCAGAGGGGACAATGTCAAGGGGTATGTAGCATGTAGTAGATTAACAGGTTGGAAACAGTCTAATTTTGGAGAACAGACCAATGAGACAGCCAGGTTACGGATGGGAGGGGAAATGAGTACAATCAAGCCGTATACAAGTCCAACAGGTGCTGCAAAGAGTGCAAAATATAGTGATACCATCATAGTGTTAGTTACAAAGAAAAAGAGATCTACAATGATATAGATTGAAAGATCGGGACTGTACCCTAGCTTATGGGAGGCTTTAGGGTGGCACAGTGGTGCAGCAGTAGAGTTGCTGCCTTACAGCACCAGAGACCTGGATTTGACCCTGACTATGGGAGCTGACTGTACAGCGTTTGTACGTTCTCCCTGTGTCCACGTGAGTTTTCTCCGGCGGCTCCGACTTCCTCCCATACTCCATGCAGGTTTGCAGGTTAATTGGCTTCTGTTAATTGTATATTGTGTGTTGCATAGTGCCAGTGTACAGGGCTATTGTTGGTCGGTGTGGTCACAGTGGGCCGAAGAGCCTGATTCCACACTGTACCTCTTAAGTATAAAGTCTAAAGTAAAAACTGTTCATTAGTCTAGTAACAGTGGGGAAGAAGCCGATCCAAAATATTTTGCCTTTAAAGCTTTTGTATCTTCTATCCAATAAGAGAGGGGAAAAGGGGAAATCACTGGGGTGAAAATGGTCCTTGATTTTGTTGGCTGCTATCCCAAGGCAGTGTGATGTGTAGATGGAGATGGATTGGGTGATGGATATCCATATAAATACACCTTAGAACTTGAAGCTCTTGATCTTCTATGCTATGGCACCATTGATGCTGATTTAGATGTGAATAGCACCTTTTTCCTGAAATTAATAACTAGGCCTTCATCTTGCTGACAATCTTGACACTATATTACTACACTCTCTATCTGCCTTGTTGTTGCCTTGACGCTATATTACTACACTTCCTATACCCTGTCTTATGATTGTTCAAGATTGTAACCACAGTAATGGTGCATCTGCAAATGGAGTCAGAGCAGAATTTGATCACTCATCCATGGGTGTATAGGGAATATAGTAATGGGCTGAGAACCACATCCTTGCAGATCGTGTTGAGAATTCTCATGGAGGATATTTTGTCACTGTGGTCTATGGGTCAGGATGTCCAGTTGCAGAGGGAGGTACTGATTCCTCGGAATAGTTTGGAGAAGTGTTTGGTTGAGACTATGGTGTTAAAAATGGAGCTATAGTCAATAAGTAGGAGTCTGAGAAAGGTGATAAGTGAGGGACTAAATTCTTTATTCTCCTGTTTCGTTGTTCTCCATAGAGATTTGTATATTTTTTTAAATTTGATTTGGAGCTCTAGGATTTGATACACTTGTTCACGTGCTGTTTCCAAACAGCACAGCAGCCCACCCTCACAGGTGTTTATAAATGACGGTTAGTTCAATTGTTTTTCATAACTGCACTGTATTTTTCCCATTTACCCACTGTGTCAGGTAAGACTACATGTGGCAGAGATATGAAGTGAAACATGTTGTTCTAACATTGGTCCAGAAAATGGAAATGAGTAGACAAATCAGAAAAAAAGAAATTCGTAACGTTTTCATGAAAGCAGCATCTCTAGAATATATGGATAGGTGACATTTTGGGTTGGGACTCTTCTTCATAGAGAGAAACTGTTTCCTTAGGCAGAGCAATAGACAGAATGAAGCCGATTAACTGTGGAACTAAAAGTGACCAGAGGAAACAAAATTTATGGAGGCAATGATTAGACTGTGGTGTACACTCAATGGACTCAGTGGATGCAGATTCATTTGTGGTATTCAACTAAAATTGGGTAAATATTTGAAAGGTTGGAATTTGGTGGAGATTGTTTCTTGGAGATTAAATATGGACTCAGTCTAAATTATCTTCTCCCATGCCTTAAGTAATTTGCAACTCTGAAACATTGACGTGGAGATTAGAAATTTAGTGTATTTAAGAACCAAAGATTTATGAAACAATATACCTGTCTGAAGAACGGTTTTGACCCAAAACGTCACCCATTCCTTCTCTCCAGAATTGCTGCCTGTCCTGCTCAGTCACTCCAACCTTTTGTGTCTATCTTCGGTTTAAACCAGCATCTGCAGTTCCTTCTTATGCATAGAATATTTGCAACTGGAACCCATACAGTTAAAAATGTAATTAACAATTATCATAGTTTCTGTCGCTACATTTGCATCTGAAACCAAATGATTAAAGGATCCAAATGTACAAATATAGCACAAATAATTGTGTAAAATTCAGAACACTGATTTTTTGGATTGGAAGGATTATTGAGTCACACAGGCATATTTTCAGCTTTCATTCATTATAGAACATTGTACCATCTCTAAATAGTCATAATGTTTTTACAAGCATGATATATTCTAAATCATTTGAAAGTGTTGTGAGTTTTAAATCAATAGTCAAGCCACATATATTCTGCATTTCTCTTTGTATATCATTGACATATTCTGTGGAAGCAGTAAGGCTCGTATATATTAAATGCCTACAGATCCTACAGTACAATGACCATTCTTTCCATTAATGTACTAATTCTGAACATTTTGCGACCTCTTCCTTCAGGCCATCTAAACAATTTTAATTAATGGGCAAGCAGTGACATGGAATAAAATGTATCACACAATAGCAGAACTGACAATTGGTTTAGATCTCATTTTGGCTGGAATGGGCATGCGATTTCAATTTACCCTCAAGTTATGAGCTTTAATAACATTGTTGAATTCGGTATTAGCATTTAGCATTTTCAAATCATTATCTGAATGAAAGTGCATACTGCCAATGTAAGGGATTATACAGATGTTAGCATTCATGGTTGAGCTCCAATGGTAGATCTAATAGCGACGGAAACGCAGCAATTATTGTGTGCATTTTTAGTACTGCTGTACCAAATCCTGATAGACATTTCTTAGTCATTCTTTTAATTTTGCAAATTATCTTAAAGCTGGTTTGGATGATTGAGCCCATGATTTCAAAAAGGTTGAAGAGGAATTGATTAAAATGTAAAATCAGCTAGATACAAAAATCAGTACAAATTGTAATGTAGGTTTTGAACACTGCAGTCATGTGATAAGGGAATAGGCATAGCTCCATATGTCTGATGTGTTTTCTGTAAGGTCAAAATGCTTATAACACTATTGCATTACAATGAATGAATAATTCAATGCTGTCTTTAAACAAAGCAACTCTCTGCCTTACTTTAGATTTTCCTAATTTGTTGAGTTAAGTTTCTTGTTTCACTATTAGCAACAAATAAGTTTAGGAAGAAACTGAATGGTAATGTATTTATTTTACTCTTGGCTGTCAAAATTGTCAATGAGCACCCGCTGACTTGAATTGAAGCACTAAATTGCCAATTTTACTGCTAACCTAGAGTTGTGCTCCACCTGAGAAATGAAACTATCGGGCAAATGTAGCCATTCCCTGATCTGAACAACATGAGTATTTTAATAGAGCTTCAGATGGATTGTGTGTAAATGGATATCATACACTTCGATATGTGAAAAATGGGACTTGTTATACTAAAACAGTTGGCAACTTATTTGAAAAGAGCCATAATAATTTCTGTATTGTTTAACTTCACAAGAAACTTCCAAAAAACCACAACTGTTGATTAATGATAATTGCTGTTTGATTGGTTTTAATTGACAAATCAAAATGTATAATATGCTTTTTAGGAGTTTTCTGTAGTACAGATGTGTGATATGTTTTTGCATTAGTTATAGTTGATGCTTGATGGTACAGTGGAGTCATACAGCACAGAAAACAGGCCCTTTGGCCAAATTCATCCATGTCGAACAATTTGCCCCAGCCAAGCTTGTCCTTATTGCCTATGCGTAACCCATATCACTCTAAATCCTTTCTCTCCATGTACTTTCTAGATTTTTAAATGTTGTGATTTTATCTCTCTCAACTATTTCATTTGATAGCTGATTTCATATACCCACCACCCACGTGACAATACATGTGACAATAAACTGAACTGAACAATACCCTCTGAAATAGCCTCGTGAGCCAATCATTTTTGGGGCAATTAGCAGCGGACAATAAATGGTGTCTCAGAAAACAAATCTCTTTACATGACTGAATGTTTTTTGTCTCTGACAGATTCCCTTAGCCCTAAGAGCTAAATCTAACTCTCTTGAAAACATCCAGTGAATTCGCCTCCACTGCCTTCAGGGAATTCCACAGGTTCACAACTCTCTGGGTGAAAACGTTTTTCCTCATCTCAGTCCTAAATTTCCTACCCCTTATTCTTAAACTGTAAACCTGATTCTGGAACCCCCCAACATCGGGAATATTTTTCCCACATCTACCCTGTCCAATCCTCTAAGAATTTTATATGTTTCAATAAGATCCACTCTCATCCTTCTAAATTCCAGCGAATGCAAGCCCAGTCGAACCATTCTTTCATCAAATGTCAGACCCGCCATCCCGGGAATTAATCTGGTGAACCTATGCTGCACTCTCTCAATAGCAATAGTGTCCTTTCTCAAATTAGGAGACCAAAATTGCACACAATATTCCAGGTGCAGTCTCACCAGGGCCCTCCTTGGTCCTAAATTCAAATCCTCTTGCAATAAAGGCCAACATGCCATTAGCTTTCTTCACTGCCTGCTGTACCTGCATGCATACTTTCAGTGACTGATGTACAAGGACACCCAGGTCTCGTTGCACCTCCCCTTCTCCTAATCTGACACCATTCAGATAATAATCTGCATTGCTGTTCTTGCTCACATTTATCCACATTGTACAGCATCTGCCATGCTTCTGCCCACTCACCCAACCTATGCACGTTACCCTGAAGCCTCATACCATCCTCCTCATGGTGCACCGTGTCACCCAGCCTTGTGTCATCTGCAAACTTGGTTTTGACTGACCATGGGTGATGCATCCTAGTTGTTGGCTGCTTGCTCCAAACCTCGGCTAGAGCAGTGTCGCTTGTGGCTGAAAAGACCAATGCGGGGGTGACAGTCTCTGTCGCAAAGGTCACATTTGTGCATGGTCTCTGGTCTGTTGAAGTTGAAAATGTACGATAATCAAAAATATAATAAATTAATAACCCTCATACTAGGTAACCATAATAGTGCAACAGCCAAAGTGTAACCAATGACATAGTCCAAAGAAGGTCATTGTTGGAACATAGATCAGTGCAACACAGGAATGGGCCCTTCAACCCACAATGCTTGCGCCAAACACGATGCCTAACTGAACTCATCTCATCTACCTGCACATGATCTATATCCATTTCCCTGCATTTCCATGTGCCTATCCTAAGCCTCTTAAACACCACACTCATATCTGCTTTCATCACTACCCCTGGCAATGTGTTCCAGGCTCCCACCAACCTCTGTGTAAGATACTTGACTGCACATCTCCATTAAGCTTTCCCTCTCTCATCTTATGGCTATGCCCTCTTGTGTTGGTCATTTCCACGCCAGGAAAAACGTTCTGACTGTCAACCATATTTATGCTTGTTATAATTTTATATACTTCTATTAAATCTCCCCTCAACCTTTGACTTTCCAGAGAAATCAATCCAGGTCTATCTAATCTGACCCTGTAGCTGAAAGCCTCTAATGCAAGCAGCATTCTGGTACCATCTGCACCATCTGCACCATCTCCAAAGCTTCCACGTTTTTCCTGTAATGGGATGACCAGAATTGCATGCAATATTCCAATATGGCCGAACCACAGTCCTGTAGAGCTGCATTGTTCTTGAGGTTAGTATTGTGTAGTGTTCAAAGGCATGAATTTTGCTGCGTCCACATCAAGCATCGAGCACACATTCATACCAGCTCTGTTATTCCACTTTCTCATCCACTCCCTACAAACACTAGGAGCAATTTACAGAGGCCAATTCATGTATAAACCCGCATGTCTTTGGGATGAGGGAGGAAACACACACACGCACAGGGAGAATTTGCAACTCCATGCAAATAGCACCTGAGGTCAGGATTAAAGCTGGGTCTCTGAAGCTGTGAGACAAGAGCTGTGCTACTGTGCCATCTCCCACAATAGTTGTTCCTCTAATTCCTGTTGTCTATTTGGGGCCCTATAATGCATTCCTGACAAGGTGATCATCCTCTTTTTTTATTTCTGGACTCCACCCATATTGCCTCAATGGACTGTAATGTCATCTTGTTCTCCCTAATCAATGCAGCAACTCGGCCTCTTTTACCCCCACCTCTATCTCGTCTGTGGCACCCTGGAATATTAGGCGGCCAAATCTGGCCCTCCCTTAGCCAGGTATTTGTAATATTTGTAAAGTCGCAATCTTATTTATCAATCTACGCTATGAATTCACCAGCCTCGCCTGTCAGGCTTCTAGCATTGAAGTTATTGCAATTTAATCCAACCATCCTTGCTCTCTGCTGTTCTCCTGCCTGGCCTGTCTACTGAGCCTGCAGTTATTAACTTCTGTATTGACTTGGTACTTCCAACTAACTTCACTATTACATTGGATCCTGACACCCTGCCAATCTAGTTTAGACTCTCCCTATTGGCACTTGCAAACCTGCTCACCACAATATTAGTCCCCTTTCAGGAGGGAAGAATATTTACTTTGATTTCAGTTTTCCGTGGTGAAAAATAAAAATGTAATAACTATTTTTAATGCAAATGCTTATCACTGGCCAGTGAAAAATAGATAATGGGTATAATAAATTATTATATAGATAGATACTGGTGACTCCCATAGGATATTGTGCAGTAAAATGATAGGTATTGTATTTACTGATAGGAAATCTCTACTTCGGCAATTTAGCAATAGAGCAGTCATTCCGATGAAGAGAATGGAATAAAGATAATGTGCTATGGGATAGTAATACCAAGGTATAATCCTAATTATGATAAATCAGTCAAAATAGAGATAGTTGTTAAAATATTTTCTGAATACATTCAAACATAATAGAGCTATTATTATTTTTGTGAATAACATTTAATTATGAGCTTCATGGCGGACAAGTGGTGTCAAGATGTGGCTGCACAAAGGTGCAGCGGTAGAGTTGCTGCCTTACACTGCCAGAGTTCCAGGTTCGATCTTGACCATGAGGGCTGTCTGTACAGTTTGTATGTTCTCCCCTGAACACATGGGTTTTCCCTGGGTTCTCCCGTTTTCTCTCACACACCAAAGACGTATGTGTTTATAGGTTAATTTGGCTTTGGTAAGAAGTGTAAATTGTCCCTACTGTGTCCGATAGTGTTAGTGTACAGGAATCGCTGGTTGGCGCAAACACGGTAGGCTGAAGGACCTGTTTCTGTGCTGTATCATTAAAATAAACAAAACTAAACTAATGACACAACCAGAACTTTACTGTTGTTCTGCTGTGACAAATGTTTTTTGAAGGAAAAGGATTTGTTTTCCCAGTGCTTTTTTAGAATTTTGGTATGGCACTAAAATTCCCTTGAAATATCATCGCTGGGAACATATCATTTTATTTATTCTAGGCAGGGTGCTTAATGGTTGCATGATCATGCCCTTGCCAAACAGGAGATGCTGCATAACAGTCCAGAGCAGGAGGATAGCTGGATTTTCACCCTATCTCTGCTGATACTGAATTCAAGTGTATTCACCACTACCTCATTGTCCCTCCTGACATTAATTAACTCACCATTAATTGATGATTAAATCTGACAATATATTGGTTTTTGTGTCAGCGTTGCAACATGATGAGGTGAGGCATGGCACAGTGCAATCGAATAAAGAAGCTCGAAGACTGTTTTACCATTCACCCCAAATTGTTGCATTATGATAGATAAGGATTGCTAAACTTGCTTTCAGTCATTTTTAGTCCACTGCACAAAATCAAATCCTTTCCTAGTGTATTTACCAACAGTCGCGACCTGAAACATCACTCAGAGATTCCTTCTCTCTGGAGATGCTGCCTGTCCCACTGAGATACTCCAGCTTTTTGTATCTATCTTCAGTTTAAACCAGCATCTGCAGTTCCTTTCTAAACATATATATTTGAACCAACTTTCAATGGAGATGTGCATAAGCAGGGTTTTGGCACACTCAGAAAATGACCGGTAGTGAAAGCACTGAGAAGCAACACTTATTAACAATGTAAAGGACCTTTCTATTGAGCTGTGTAGGAAGGACTGCAGTTGCTGGTTTACACAAAAAGCTGGAGTAACTGTCTGTAGGGAGTTTGTATGTTTGTACGGAGTACAGAGTATGGAGTTTGTACGATCCCCCCGTGACCGTGTGGGTTTTCCTCCCACACTCCAAATACGTACAGATTTGTAGGTTAATTGGCTTGGGTTTGTATACTTGGTATAAGTGTAAATTGTCCCTAGTGTGTAGGCTTGTGCTAATGTACATGGATCGCTGGTCGGCGTGGACACGGTGGGCCGAAGGGCTTGTCTCCGTGCTGTATATCTAAACTAAACTAAACTGAGCAGGCTAGGCCAGGCAGCATCTCTGGAGAAAAGGAATAGGTGGCATTTCAGGACGGGTGTTTTGGACAGAAAGCACGTGGGTTTTTGATAAATGGCTTTTGAAAGATTCACTTACATCTGGAGATATGGGGTTGAAAGGCACGGAGTGAGTTAACATTGCAGGGCAATGGTGAATCCATGGGCAGGAATCTCTGATGAATGAGATTACTCTGCTGGCAGCTGGCCACTGGCATGGACCTGATGGGCCGAAAGGCCACTTTCTCTATCATTATAAGTAAGATTATTTAAATACTTTGTCGTATTTACACTTTCTGTGCTATGTTTAATATAATTTTAGGGGAAGAGGGGTAGGAAATCTGCTGCTTTGTATTTTCCATTGTTGCTTTAAAGCTCAGTGATGTTGTGCAGATTGATTCATCTTCTTTCTCAAGCATCCTACATCTTCCAAAGGTTGTTTACAAGGGTCAAAAGAGATTGTGCTGTAAACATATCATTAACACCAAGTACCAAAAATATTATGAACATTAATTGCACCATCATACCTTCAGTGCTAATAAAAGGATTGTCTCAGCACAGAATCAAATGAAACATTTTAAAATAACATTTTTAGATTGCCTGCTGCAATCAAAGCTGCATGTGTTTGGTTTATTAATAATTACATATTTGTCATGCTAATTTGTGATTAGTTGGGATGGTAAAATAGTTCCAAATAATTCTGGGTCAAAAATTATTCCAAAAATGAGAAAATGGATGTTTCGTAGAATCAAAACTGAAAATGGTAGAAATATGAGGTTGGTAATGCAGAATCTGTGAGGAACCAATCAAGTTAATGTTTCATTGCGTTTTCATCTGGCCTGCTGAGTATTTGCACCACATTTTTATTTAAGATTCATGGCATCATCAGTTTTATGGTTTTCACTTAATGCTTTGTGGGTTTCAAAGAATGAATTGGAGAAGGTGGAATCAGAAAATCACTAATGCAATAATTTGTATTGGTGTTCCTGTTGTTTGTGGTTCATTATCCAAACGTTATCATATGCCTACTCCAAATCACAGATCCATGTAGCAATGTGGTGACAATAATTCCTGTGGCTGAAGGACACTGTACCAAAAGCCTTTTTGACCATTACCAGTACCTAGCTGTGACGCCACTCTCAAGGAACGCTGTACCTGCACTCCTAGATCCCTCTGCTCTACAACACTCCCCAGGATGAGTCACAGATTGTCATTTGTAGGAAAGAACTGGTTTAAATCTTAGACAGACACTAAATGCTGGAATAATTCTGCCAGACAGGCAGCATCTTTGGAGAGAAGGATGATGCTTCGGGTCGAGACCCTTCTTCAGACTGATGTCAGGGGAGTGGGCTGTACAGAGATAAAATGTAGTCGGAGACAGTAAGACCAGTCTGAGAACTGGGAAGGGGGAGGAGATGGAGAGAGAGAGGGAATGCAAGGGCTACTTGAAGTTAGAGAAGTCAACGTTCATACCCCTGGGGTGTAAGCTGCCCAAGCGAAATATAAGGTGCTGTTCCTCCGATTTGCACTGGGCCTCACTCTGGCAATGGAGGAGCCCAGGACAGAAAGGTCAATGTGGGACTGGGAGGGGGAGTTAAAGTGTTGAGCAACCGGAAGATCAGATAGGTTTAGGCGGACTGAGCGGACTGAGCAATGGTATTCAACGAAACAATCGCTGAGCCTGCGCCTGGTCTCGCCGATATACAGGTGTCCACACCTGGAAAGCTAAAGATTAACAGTTCATTCATGGTTAGTTGCTGGACGAGAATTCAGAGAAAGTGAGCTCAAATCGCATCCATGATAGTTTGAGAAGTTGAATGCAGTTTAAAAAAAATCAAGAGAAAGAAATCCGATACCAGCAGAAATTCTTAAAGTCCATCTAGATCCTTAGCGTCTTTTAATGAAATGAAATCTATTGTTCTGCCTGATGTGATTCCAAGACACTAAAGATAATATATGGTATATCTGATCCATGTATGGTATATATGATCTGCTTGTATAGAATGCAAAATAAAGCTTTTCACTGTACCTCAGTACATGTGACAATTGTAAACCCAAACCTAAACTTAAAATGAAACTTGCTTTAACCTTAGTTTCCCTCTGAAGAGGTTTAGCATGTCTGTCAGTAGTATCAAGCTGTTGATAACGAGTGGTCTTTCCACCAGTGCCTTTAGCCCAAGAGTAAAAGATAATTAATCCTGGCAGCTTCCTATCCAGATGCTGGTGCTAATCTGAATCAAGAGAAGATCCACTGTATTATCTTTCCAGAATTGTAACTCCGATGCATCTCGTTGGGTTACGAAACATATTATAATCATTCCGATGCATCAAAAAAGGCAGCCCAAGAAATGAAGCACTAACACTCGCAAATCATGATAAACTGTGGCTGATTGCAACTGCTGTATTAGTATAATGGCTGATTATCTTGCAGGAGCACGTACAGTAGCTGCAAAGCTTGAGGAACAAAATTGAATAAACTAGACATCTGATTATGGTTTTGTTTCTTCTCTTTCCCTCTCTGTCAAATATAACATTCCACCTTGCCAATCCAAGCTTTGAGTAAACTGACATTTTTATTCTCTGAGATGTTTGTGTGAATATTTTTTTCTGTCACTTTAATATGATCTTTGTACTTATTATCTTATTATACTTAATGCATCAGCTGCTTTTCTGGGAATAAGCTTTATTATTTCCCTTGATACGACGTCTTCAGAATTCATTGTTCATTGTTGGAAAGGCGATATCACAAAAATAATGTAATGACAGTGAGTCATCTGTCTTGTTGATCTCTCCTAAATATTCAAGACACCAAAAAAATGTTAATACTTACTAAAAATGTGTGACTCAGCCCTCTCCACCATTGAAAGCATCTACATAAAACGCTGCCTCATAAAATATGGCATTTATCGAGGATCCCCTCCATCCAAGACTATGACCTCTTCTTGTTGCTACCATTGGGCAGGAAATACAGACACCCAAAGTCCCACAACACCAGGTTCAGGAACAGCTACTTTCATCCAAGTATCAGGAACTACCCTGCACAACGCTAACACTACCACACCAATTGAACACTGAGGTCCACCTCTTGCACTACAGTGGACTTGTTTTCTAACTGTGTTTTGCACTAATATCTTGAAATTACATAGACTTTTTCTTTACACTATCTTCAAAATTTATGCTTTGCGTTTGGCTGAGTGAATGTGCCTGTGCTGCTGCAAGTAAAATCTTTATTGTACCGGTACCTCATCATACTTGGGCATGTGACAATGTATTTGACTTGACTACTTCAGTGCAAATTATTGTAAAATGAGGAGAGTCTATCGTAAATATACGGTCTATGCAAATCGTATTTTGAGAATGCACCAACGTGAAAACAATGTGCCTAAAGATTAATGATGTTTTTGCGTATGTCTTTTATACCAATGTCTATTACAATAACTAATTCATGTAACAGATATAATGCAAAATTCTTACTAATTGATACCTAGCATGGCACTATCTTCTGTTCTACCCACACATGTTATAAACAAAATTCCCCATTCCCAGGATTGATAGCTTGGCATAAATGAAAAAAGGAAACATCAGAATTGTTAATTGGAGTTCAAAAATATACCTTCAAGCTTAAAACATTCAAGAATCACATTCAAGACGTGTTTGCATATTTTATTATTCCAGATCTATGGAATTAATGCTGCGTTTTCAGGAAGTATTAATGTCAGGGCCCCGCAAGGTGATATTTGAATTTTTATTTACTTTATGAATGCACCATTAAATCTTAGACCAAATATAAGACTAATTGATCTGGTAATGGTCAATAAAGATCAGAGGTGTAGTCTATGATGAGTGGTGTGGGCTGAATCACCTGCAGCTCAACACCGAGAAGACAAAGGAGTTGGTGGTGGACTTTAGGAGGAGAGGAACACCCCTGTCCCTGTCTCCATCAATGATGTGGATGTGTAGTTTACCAGGGAGTAGAAATACTTTAGAGTATACCTGGACAGTAAACTGGACTGGTCCAGGAACGCTGAGACCCTGTACAAGAAGGGACAGAGCCGGCTGTACATTTTGAGAAGGCTCCATTCCTTCAAAATCTGCAGTAAAATGTTCTCCCAATCGGTGGCCATCTTCTTCGCTGCTGTGTGCTGGGGCAGCAGGGCGAAGGCTGCGGACGCCAATAGGATCAACAAACTCATCGGGAAGGCTGGCTCCATCCTGGAGGCAGAGTTGGATTCAAGGGAGGAGGTCTTGGAGAGGAGAATGCTCCTTAAACTGCGGAGCATCCTGGACAATACAGCTCACCCTCTCTGTGACACACTGATCAACCTGAGGAGTACCTTCAGCAATAGACTGGTTCCACCAAGATGCAGGACAGAATGCCACAGGAGATCCTTCTTCCCTGTGGCTATCAAACTTTACAACTCCTCCTCCTGCTGTCATGGGTTAGACTGAGACAGAGACTAACTCCCCTCCCCACCCCCTCCTCAATCTTTGCACATCCCCCAAGCCTTTCAAATCATCACTAATTTAATGTTTCATGTATATTGTGTTTTTTCATGACTGTTGGCAGATCAATTTCCCTCCTAGGGGATAAATAAAGTTCTATTGTATCGTATCATGTCGTATCGTAAAACAGATAAGCTACAATTGAAATTCCTCAGCTAGGCTAAGAGAGAGAGCACTCAAAGTTCATACACTCCATGTCTAATCAACAATTCGTACTGGTAGGTCTCCCATAGGTTGCAAGTCGAGCATGTTTGATAGACAAATGTACTGGCAACAGAACAATGAAATACTTACTTGCTGCAGCTTTACTGGCCCATCAATGCAATAATACAACAAATAAATATAAAATAATCAATAATACAATAAATTAATTACCAATCATTCTGGCTATAATACTACAAACGGAAGTCCATGGTGCAATCAAAGTCCTTAGTATATCACAGTTGCTGAGGTGGTTGTTGGTGTTGAACAGTGTTTAAGAGCTGAATGGTTGCTGGGAAGAAATTGTTGCTGAACCTGGAGCTCAAAGTTTTCATGCCCCTGTACTTTCTTTCCATGGTAGCAAGATGAGCTTGTGGCTAGGGTGGTGGGGTCTTTGATGATATTAGCTGCCTTTTTGTGGCATACTTCCTGTGGATCCCTTTGATGGTGGGAAGGTCAGTAACTGTGATAGACTGGGCAATTTCTACAACTTTCTGCACCTTGTATTCCTGGGTATTCGAGCTAACAAATCAGGCAGTAATGCAACCAATCAGAATGGTCTCTATCTACCGTGCTACTATGGAAGTTTGACTGAGTATTCAGTGACATAATCTCCTCAATCTTTTAAGGAAGTAGACGCATTGATGAGCTTTCATGGTGACTGCATTAATGGGCCGAGAACTGACTTTCACAGCATGCCCAAAAGCTATTGACTCTCTCCACCACCATCCTGTCGATGACCCGTTCATGGATCACGAAGCATTTGAAGTCCACAATCACCTCCTTGATCTTGCAAACATTGAGAGTATGTTTGTTATTCTGGCACCATGCAATGTCAGGTTACCTTAGATATGAACATGTATTTGGGAAACTGCAGAATGTATTTATCGGCTGGCTGCAGGGCTACAAGCATCGTATGTCAAATGCAAACTGGGTTCACAGCATTGTCATCTTGTGAGGTAATCTGAATGACTGAGTTAAACCCCCTAGTTTGATTACACATTGCCTTCGGTTGGCCTTTGTTTTTATCGCTGTATATTGCTGGGTTGCCGTATTGCTGACATACAAGCTGATCGGGTTATCATCAATTGTTAGCATCAGAATCTATGTTTATAGCCCGAAAAGGACCTGATTTTACATTGATGCACCTCATGGTGACCTGTACTAATGACTTTTAATGTCTCATCACCCAACGAGACAATAGGGAAGTTGCACAGCACGACCCATGACCCGTACTGTTGCCACGCAACGCCAACTGGAGTACACGCGGTGAACTGCAGGTAATCACTTACCATGGATTCCAGTGCAGCGGACCCGTCTTCTGTCCCAGCATACGGACTCCACGCTGACTGGTTCCACACTCGCGGATCCCGAGCCGTCTATCCCCATGGCCGGGGGTGGGGAGGAGGTCGGTGGGGTGCCGATGCAGCGTGGTCAGTGACTCTGGGTGGCGGAGGGACCAGACTGTCCACAACACTGCTACAGCTGATGGGGACATTGCCGGGTGGTCCGGGGGGGGGGGGGGGGGGGGGGGGCGTAGTTGGGGGGTGGTCGTGGGGTGGTGGGTGGGGTATGGTCTGCGGGAGGGCGGGGAATGGTCGGGGGGGCGAGGGGCCGATGCAGCACGGTCAGTGACTCTGGGTGGGCGGGGGGACCAGACTGTCCCCAACTATGCTGCAGCTGATGGGGACGTTGCCAGGTTTTCATCCCCGTGTGTCCTCTGCCTGGAGCCGCGGCACCGCTCCACCCGGCCCCGTGTGTGGGCGCTGCCGACCCACAGCGCCATGTCAGTGCGGCCACACAGGGTGAGGGTGGGTGGAGGGCGGCCGTGGCCAGATAACACTGACCCCGGGGGGAGAGTGGAGGCTGTCCTGAGGGATGCGCTCCTTCAGCCGCTTAAACCTTGGTGCTCGGGTTTAGAGCAAAAATACTAGAGCATTTGGTTCAGAGCGCTCAGTCACATTCCACACTTATGTACAGAGGGAAAAAAGGCAATTTCGGCAGTTTTTAACAGGTAAGAAATTACTGTTTCGTGTGTTAGCAGTGTATGCCAGCAGCTGTCATGTCCTCCAAATGGATTGAGCTGCTCCATGCGTCACGCCCTTTGACCCGATGACCTTACAACCCCCCTATATCTAATCTCCTAAAGTGACATTTTTCCAAAAATGAAAAATGGCCAAATATCTAAAATAATCAAAATATGTTTGGAACCCTTGACCCACAATCTAGCATTGAGGGCAAGGAAAAGAGAACAGACTCTTTGGCCCATATTGTCTGTGCTGAAGATGATGTCAAGATAAACTAATCTCATCTGCCTCATTTTCTTCATACTCATCATATTCCTTCATTCACTGTATATCCATCCAGGAAGAAAGTTGCAAATATTTTGGAACTTTTTATAATAAAGAAATATAACATTACTTTATTGTTCCTTTGAAAGTCTTCAAGGACATTTTCAGGCAGCATGTAAGAGTAATGTTTTACAACAGTTTTCATTAACAAAAAACAAATGTACTATGGAGCAGAACAATCCACTGGCATTCATCCCATTAATTTTCACAGCGATTGATTTTGATTTTTTGTAATGATATAAAATGCATAATAGCTTCTAACAGCTTTTTTAACACTATTGCATAATGACAAAACATGCCCCCCACCCCCACCCCCACCCCAATGTTCTGAATGCCTCTGTTTGCTCGATTATTGCAATATGTCCTTCGTAAGATCATTGCATCCAATGTTTTCATTAAAGTTTTTAATGCAAAGTATTATAATCAATGTTTATCCTTTTAAGGCATGTTAATTAATTAGCTCAATGCTTAATTGGGGTTGTATGAGGAGAGGAAATTAGCCATGACAAACCAGCAGCTGTGGTGTCAAGGTTAATAATGGACTTGTGCGTTTTGCTCTGCTTGATGAAGAAATAGTCTTTCAGTGATGACACATTATTGAAGTAGATTTGGATTAGCTTTTGTCAAATGCACCAGCATGAACAGTGCAATAACGGAATAACCAAATGAATAGCAGTTTGAGTATTTTGATTGGAACCAGAACCAAACATGAAGTCCAAATTAAATCAATTATTGGGCCAGAATATGATGACAAAAGAATTGTGAGTTTATGTCTATAAATAATCTAACGATTTATGCAGAGGAAAAGATACCTCGAGGTTGTAAATTCGCACGGAATTTACAGTTTTGCATTCAGTCTCTGTGAATTTAGTGCATTTGACTAGCGGCATCCAGATGCATGAGCGTGGCAGTCAGAGGTTTCACTGCAGGGACTAATCTTCCACTTAGGCTACAATTATTGTTGAAACATGGACCATCACACAAAGGATCCAGTAAAGGCATTGCCACATATCTGTGCTGAATAAGACGGGCTCCAGGGTACAGTACTCAAAGTGCCTTGTGCACGTTAGATTGATTGACTGGCTGATGGATTGATTGAAGATACATCCTGGATATAGGCCATTCGGCCCACCAAGTCCATGCTGACCATCGATCACCCATTCACACTAGTTCTAGGTTATCCCACCTTCACAACCATTCCTTACACTGGTGGCAAGTTACAGTCGCCAATGAACCTACAAACCCGCAAGTCTGTGATGTGGGAGGAAATTGGATCACCTGTCAGAACCCCACACAGTGACAGGGAGAATGTGCAACCACCACACAGATAGCACTGAGGATCAACCCCAGGTCTCTAGTGCTGGGGTTGCAGTTCTACCATCTATGCCACTGTACCATCCTTAGATGTTGCAAAACTCCATGAAACTTGACACTTAACTTATGTTTTCAAATAGACATATAAGTGTATAGGTTGTTTCATCCCAAGGAACTGATTGTGGACTTTGGAAGGGGTAGGATGGGGACCCACATTCCCGTTTATATCAATGGGTCGATGGTGGAAAGGGTCAAGAACCTCAAATTCCTGGGCATATTTCCGAAGGTCTCTCCTGGTCCCAGAAAACCGATGCAATCATAAAGAAAGCACATCAGCGCCTCTACTTCCTGAGAAAATGACGGAGAGTCGGTATGTCAAGGAGGACTCTCTCGAACTTCTACAGGTGCACAGTAGAGAGCTTGCTGACCGGTTGCATCGTGGCTTGGTTCGGCAACCTGAGCGTCCAGGAGCAGAAAAGGCTGCAAAAAGTTGTAAACACTGCCCAGTCCATCATTGGCTCTGACCTCCCAACCGTCGAGGGGATCTATCGCAGTCGCTGCCTCAAAAAGGCTGCCAGCATTATCAAGGACCCACACCATGCTGGCCACACACTCATCTCTCCGCTGCCATCAGGTAGAAGGTACAGGATCCTGAAGTCTGCAACATCCAGGTTCAGGAACAGCTTCTTCCCCACAGCCATCAGACTATTAAACACAACTTCAAACAAACTATGAACTATAACAACCTATTGCATGCTCATATCTGTTACTGATGTGTGTACATATATTATATGATGTATGGACACACTGATTTGATCTGTATTTATGACTACAATATCCTGTTGTGTTGCAGCAATGCAAGAATTTAATTGTCCTATCTGGGACACATGACAATAAACTCTCTTGACGTCTTGCTTGACGCTGATTTATCTGCTGGGTGCAATTTTTAATCCACCTTCCCTCAGATTGCTCAGTTTTGTAACAAATGATCTTTCCTTATTTAGAACTTTTACTCCGGGCTTATCGTAGTGCTTCACCATAACTGTACTAAATCTAATTAGATGGTTGAAACATCAAATACTGCAGGTGCTGGATATATGAAATACGACCTGGAAGAGCTGAAAATACTCAGTAGGCCAGTTGGCATCTGTGGAGAAAACTACGGGGTTAACTTTCACCAGAATAAGGACATTGGTAGAAATAAGTTTGAAGGCATTGAAATATACTCTCCTCCTTTCTTTTCAATAGTCTGTAATAAATAGTACAAGGCTATTTTTACAAATATACCTATATTTCAAATAAACTAAAACTTGTCCATATTTAACTCAAGGGACAGTGTTACGCGAGTGAGATAATGTGTTACATCAGTGATATTTTTGTTTATCTCTGTACAGCATTGATTTTGCAGCGTACCCACTTTATTTCTCTGGCCATTTCAAGCTGTGAGAAAGTCAGATTAATAGTCCATAGATGCCTCACCCGCTGAGTTTCTCCAGCATTTTTTGTCTACCTTCGATTTTCTAGCATCTGCAGTTCCTTCTTAAACAGATTAATAGTCCGGTTTATCTACAAGCGGGCTAATTAAGTGCCACCACAACAGTGCAAAAATCTAATGGTACAATATCTTGCACATAAAATCTTTTTAAGATAATAAGGCGCATTAAATTCCCAGAAGTTCATTTTAAAAGCATTAAATCTTAGACTATTATGAACTTCACATTGGACAATTATTATTGTGGTGCCTCTTCCATTCCTAAATTGCGATACTTGTAGTCAAAATAGGATCATTGCAAATATCAAGAAAAGCATTCAGTTTTAATGGACTGCTAAAATATTTTTTCAAATCAATTGATCAGAATATTTATTATATCAATCACATCCAGGCATGACGTAAACAGCTGTTCAGTTGAACATCGAGCTATTTGACTGCAATTTAAATTATTTTTAATGGTTGTCATGAATCCATAAATTAGCTTATGCTAAAACTTTAAAATATGGTGGGTTAGCTAGAGCAAACGTGATCCAAATAATTTCGTCGAACACCAAGATGTCAATATTAATATTTTCTCGAGTATATTTTATCTCTCCATGGCCTCACTCCTCACCATCACTGTATCCTCATCCATTTATCTAAGGCTGTTCTTGTGGACAGCAGGCACCTGGAGCCTGGGGACATGCATTCTAGCTGCGCACCTGGCCCTGGCATTACCTTTGCTGCCTCTGTTCTGGCAAATCTTACAGATGGGCCATCTGCACTTCAAGAATCTGGCCAGTGCAGATAAGAATCTGCGTTCTCAGGTGTATCTTGTTTGTGGAATCACAATTTATTCCTACTTTTTCTCCAACTGTGAGCAGATTCAGCACATTAAAATTTCTTCAATGGTTGCAAAGTGATTTTGTCCAATTTAAGTGTGTTAAAACAATATGCAAGTTTGTCTTTATTTTTTTCCATTTGACTGACCTTTCCTATTCTGTATGAACTGATTCCATCCGAGTCCTCCTATTTTGCACTGCGTGACTCCTGCAGAACTGTTAATAAGAGAGTGTGAATGCCCTGAAATTTACATGAACTAGCATTGAAAGTTCTAGTGTAATGGAGTGAGGCATTTTAATATGATCATTTTGAAGAGTTGAAAGAGCAACGAGGCTTGTTTTATTGATTATAATGTGCAAAGCAGAACCTAATCTTTATTCCGGGACAATAATATTTCAATGGAACTAAAGCATAATTTATGCAATGTGTAGACACATTAAACCATTGCCTATAATTCAAATGCACACAATACAAATGCAATGCTATAATTATAATTTACTGCGCTTTCCAGTATTTTTGATCCCCAGAACATTTGCAAGAAACCTAATGATACACAAAAATACAGTTCAAAAGAGTTCAGATCAAAATAATTCACTTTACCGTTTATTTATCCCCTGGAACATTTTGTGTCTATCTTCGGTGTAAACCAATATCTGCAGTTCCTTCCTACACATATT
The DNA here is from genome assembly GCA_035221665.1 of Okamejei kenojei. Taxonomy (NCBI): domain Eukaryota; kingdom Metazoa; phylum Chordata; class Chondrichthyes; order Rajiformes; family Rajidae; genus Okamejei; species Okamejei kenojei. The sequence goes on from CM069134.1 coordinate 60,880,797, forward strand.
CCGGTCTAATGACTGTCCAGTAGTTGTTTTGTTCACCCTTTCCCCAATGTTTTGTTCACCCTTTCCCCAATGTATGGAACACCAGATATCAATCTCTTTGCGTCCAGGTTGAACCATCAGATACCAACATATGTCTCTTGGGAACCAGATCCTGGGGCAGTAGCGATGGACGCGTTCTCGCTACATTGGGGGAAAATTGTTCTTATATGCATTTCCCCCTTTCTGCCTCATCAGTCGGGTATTGCAGAAAATCCAGCTAGATTCTGCATCAGGTATTCTGATAATACCCAATTGGCCCACACAGCCATGGTACCCGGTGGTCCTCGACATGGTGAAGGAACCATGGGTGCAGGTTCCTAAATGCCCGAATCTAGTGACACATCCCATAACAGGGGAAAGTCATCCATGCCATGGTCATCTGAATCTGTTGGCTTGCAGGTTCTGAAGAGACCATTACTGGAATTCGGGCTGTCAACAAGGACCATGGATATCATCACGGCGTTGTGCAGAGAGTTCACGAGGATGCAGTACCTCACCCACATAAGGAAATGGGAGGCCTTCTGTTCCCGGACTAATACCACCTACAACTCTGCCACGATCACTGATGTGCTGGAATTCCTCGCAGGCCTTCACTATGATGAGGGCCTTAGCTACAGTGCCATTAACAGTGCCAGAAGCGCATTCTCATCCTACCTCAATATCGGAGTAGAATCCCACCAAACCCTCCACAAACTAAAACTGGACAGGATGGTCTCGACCCCCACCAAGGTGACCTTCTTTATAGATGAGTTACTCAAACATCATAGACCTGGAACACCAGGCCTTAAATTGGAATTCCGAGCATATCCTGTTGATGTACGCCTCTGCATAACCACCTATCTCCGACATTACATTAATGTCACCCAAAACATCAGGAGAATGGAAATAGGTCTGTTCATCAGTTTCAAAAACCCACATCACAGGGTGACGGTGCAGACTATTTCCAGGTGGCTCAGGGTGGTATTGGGTGCAGCAGGTGTAGACACTGAATTTTTAAATCTCATTCTCTAGGGCTGCATCCACATCAGTGCCGAGGACCATGGAGGTACCCATGGATCATGTCCTCGCAACAGCGGGCTGGGCCAGTGAAGGAACATTTCAACGTTTCAATAATAAACCTGTGGCTGCTCTCGCAACATTTGCGAATACAGTTTTAAGCTCTGTTCACTTAAACGTTCCCCGAATTCAGGGGTTTTTTGTTTGTATTAATAAATACATTATTGTTTTTCAGCTTTGTTTCAAGTCTGAAATACGTTAACATACTTCCTCCATCAGTGCTTATGGCAGTGTGTGAGCATGGACGTGGTCCAGGGCATGAAATCACAGAGCTTTGAAATCTTCACGAAGTCACTCACGTGACTCTGAAGTAAAATAATAAGATTAAATGAGAACTTACCAGTTTGAAGTTTGATCCTTATTTTATGAGGAGTTACGATGAGGGATTTTGTGCCCTCCGCTCCCAACCCTCTATCATAAGGTCAACTGGTATATTAGTGTCTCTTAATCTTACTATCTCCAGTCAGTGTTACTATCTGTGATTTCACACCGCTGCTTTGAAGAATGTCACGCATGCGTGCTGGTGGGGTCTTCACGAAATCCCTCATTGTAACTCCTCATAAAATAAGGATCAAACTTCAAACTGGCAAGTTCTCATTTAATCTTACTATTTTAAGTACTTATTTTTTTTGTTACAGGTAGTTTTACCAATTTATCTGAAGTGGCAATACCTGCAGGATTTAAATCACTATTTCAATGGAATAGGTAAATAACTAAAGGTTTGAATATTAACTCCTCATTATGTTAGCAAAAATAATAGCCCAGAATTTGCAATCAGAATAATGGAGTTCAATCGGCAAAACAGTACATACAATGCAGTTCTAAGGTAGACAAAAATGCTGGAGAAACTCAACGGGTGCGGCAGCATCTATGGGGGGAAGGAAATAGGCAACGTTTCTGACAAACTGAAGAAGGGTTTTGGCCCGAAACGTTGCATATTTCCTTCGCTCCATAGATGCTGCCACACCGCTGAGTTTTTCCAGCATTTTTGTCTACCTTCGATTTTCCAGCATCTGCAGTTCCTTCTTGAACAATGCAGTTCTACACAGAAATCTAGACATTGTTGCTATTTGATTCCCACCTGTTCTACAATTATACTGCTGCTATCTTCAGTCATTGTAAAAGCAGTGATTTGGCAAAAGATATCAATGTTTTGATATTTTTCTACTGAAGATGTTTGCCAACACATTCATGCTTGGGTTGCAGTATGGAATGTGGTATGCCGTAGCATCAATGAGTTTACTTGTTCTTTGTAATTCATTTCCTAGTCTTTAATATGAATTTAGCAGTTCTGATTAGGGATACATTTGCTTTGTTTATTGACATGTTACAGAATATTTCATTACAGTAAATATATATATATATATATATATATATATATATATATATATATATATATATTATATATATATATATTTATTATGATTTCTCTCATCCAAGACAACTAAATTTGGGTAGTTTGTCATTTCATCACAACATAATTGAACATTTTATTTGCTTTAAGGTGCCAAAGATATATATATCTTAAAGAAGGCTGGTTATCATATTTGAACTTTGTATTTGTGCCAATTTATTTCCCCCTTGTACAATGTTAAAAAACATTATACTTAAAAGTTAGAGCTGAAGGGACTAACCAACCAACCAACCAACAAGTGTCCATCGCTACAGAATACCTGATGCAGAATCTAGCTGGATTTTCTGCAATACCCGACTGATGAGGCAGAAAGGGGGAAATGCATATAAGAACAATTTTCCCCCAATGTAGCGAGAACGCGTCCATCGCTACTGCCCCAGGATCTGGTTCCCAAGAGACATATGTTGGTATCTGATGGTTCAACCTGGACGCAAAGAGATTGATATCTGGTGTTCCATACTTGGCTACAATATTAGCAAATATTTGGGGGTTCAACATCCACTCGGTATTGTCATTGAATACTCGTGACCTGGTGTCCACCACTGTATTGAGCTTACCCGGAAGGTATGTAGCTGATATCCAAATATTTCTTTCAATACACCAGTGCCAAATTATGTTTGCCAATTAATCGCAAGATATCAACTTGATACCACCCATATAGTTTAAATATGCCACCACTGTGGTATTATCTATCTGTAGACGGACATGCGTATGATGCATATTCGTGCAGTAGGCCCGCAGTCCGTGAATGCTCCCAGCATTTCCAAATAGTTTATACCTTGTGTTTGGAGTAATGTAGATTCGTGCAAATCCCATCTGCCGCCTCAACTGGAAGTGGTGTCGGTAGCTCCCCAGCCCTGGGCACTTGCGTCGGTTTGTAACACGACTGACGGGTTTGTAACTATGATGGGATTGAAACAATCTCGAATGTTGTTAATCCATCATCATAGTTCATCTTTTGCTTTGTTTGGTAGCTGCATAGGTCTGTCAAAATGTCCAGCATTGGTTTTGAGTGCTGAGATCTTTGCTCTTTGCAAATTTTGATAATGTAATGGTCCAAATTGTGCAGCTGGAAATGTAGCTACATGTTTTCCAATCCTTGGCAGCATGTCTAATAGTCGGTTTCCTGGCGCAAGCAAGGCTATTACATGCCTCTTTAATGTCTGTTACTTTGTTCTGTGGTAAAGTGATAATCATATGATTGGTGTTAACCATGAATCCCAGATAGTACATAATCACAGAAGGGTTAAACTTTGATTTGTCTGGATGGATGATGAACCCCAGTTTTTCGAACAGTAACTTTGTAGCTGTCACAGCTAATTTAGCTAATTCCAAAGTTTTCCCCACAATCAGAATGTCATCAAGATATGCCACGACTATGTGGTTTTGTCTTTGTTGAGACGCCAACACTGTTTTTAGTATTTTGGTAAATAACCTGGGGGCTGTTGTAAGTCCATTAGGTAATGCTTTATACCGCCATAGCTGCCCCATCAAGACAAATTTTAAGTATTTACAGTGATGTTTACGTATAGGTACTGAAGTTCTTCTCTCCATCGTTTTCCTGTAAGTATAAACAAGTACAGAAAAACTAACCAGCTCAAGGTTAGTGAAAACTTACCTGTGGGCCTTTTTGAAGCTGCCGGCAGAGGAGCGCACTGCCCCCCAGCTGTCGACTGCAAATGCGAGCGACGATATGTCGCGCATGCGTGCTGGCGGGGTCTTCACGAAGTCACTCACATGACTCCGAAGTAAAATCAGTACTTTTTGGGGAGATGTGCAAAGGCTACTGCGGAGACTTTAAACTAGATCGGTTGGGGGGGAGGGACTCAAATAAAGAAAGTGAGTAGACAGTGTGTGAGGCAGGAGGCAGAGAAGGGAAGCACTCTGACCCAACATGTAGGGGGGAAAGAAGAAAAAAAATAATAAACAGAGAATAAGAGGTGGTTGGTTTCTTAAATGTGTGAGCAGAGAGACAGAGGGGTGTAAAATGAGGCTAGAAGCAATAGGTAGCAAGGTGAAAAGTAAAAGTGGCAGGCAGACAAATCCAGGGCAAAAATCAAAAAGGGCATAATTACCCCTCAACATAATTGTATAAGGGGTAAGAGCGTTGTAAAAACAAGCCTGAAGGCTTTGTGTCTCAATGCAAGGAGCATTCGTAATAAGGTGGATGAGTTGAATGTGTAAATAGCTATTAATGATTAAGATATAGTTGGGATCACGGAGACATGGCTCCAGGGTGACCAAGGCTGGGAGCTGAACATCCAGGGATATTCAATATTCAGGAGGGATAGACAGAAAGGAAAAGGAGGTGGGGTAGCGTTGCTGGTTAGAGAGGAGATTAACGCAATAGAAAGGGAGAACATTAGCTTGGAGGATGTGGAATCGATATGGGTAGAGCTGCGAAACACTAAGGGGCAGAAAACACTAGTGGATGTTGTGTACAGGCCACCTAACAGTAGGAATGGAGTTGGGGATGGCATCAAACAGGAAATTAGAAATGCGTGCAACAAAGGTAAAACAGTTATAATGGGTGACTTCAATTTACATATAGATTGGGTGAATCAAATTGGCAGTGGTGTTGAGGAAGAGGATTTCTTGGAATGTATGCGGGATAGTTTTCTAAACCAACATGTAGAGGAACCAATGAGAGAGCAGGCTATTCTAGACTGGGTATTGAGTAATGAGGAAGGGTTAGTTAGCAGTCTTGTTATGCGTGGTCCCTTGGGCAAGAGTGATCTTAATATGGTTGAGATCTTCATTAGGATGGAGAGTGACATTGTTAATTCAGAAACACAGGTCCTGAACTTAAAGAATGGTAACTTTGAGGGCATGAGACGTGAATTGGCCAAGATAGACTGGCAATTGATTCTTAAAGGGTTGACGGTGGATATGCTATGGAAGGCATTTAAAGACTGCATGGATGAACTACAACAATTGTTCATCCCAGTTTGGCAAAAGAATAAATCAGGGAAGGTAATGTATCCGTGGATAACAAATCAGAGATAGTATCAAAACAAAAGATGAAGTGTGCAAATTAGCCAGAAAAAACAGCCTACCAGAGGACTGGGAGAAATTCAGTCCAGCAGAGGAGGAGAAAGGGCTTAATTAGGAAAAGGAAAATAGATTATGAAAGAAAAATGGCAGGGAACATAAAAACTGATACAAAAGTTTTTATAGATATGTGAAGAGAAAAAGATTAGTTGAAACAAATGTGGGTCCCTTGAAGTCAGAAACAAGTGAATTGATCATGGGGAACATGGAAATGGCAGACCAATTGAATAACTACTTTGGTTCTGTCTTCACTAAGGAAGACATAAATAATCTGCCGGAAATAGCAGGGGACGGCGGGTCAAATGAGATGGAGGAAATGAGTGAAATCCAGGATAGCCGGGAAGTGGTGTTAGGTAAATTGAATGGATTAAAGGCCAATAAATCCCCAGGGCCAGATAGGCTGCATCCCAGAGTAGTTAAGGAAGTAGCCCCAGAAATAGTGGATGCCTTAGTGATAATTTTTCAAAACTCTTTATATTCTGGAGTAGTTCCTGAGGATTGAAGGGTAGCTATAGTAACCCCACTTTTTAAAAAGGGAGGGAGAGAGAAAACAGGGAATTACAGACCAGTTTATCATCGGTAGTGGGGAAACTGCTAGAGTCAGTTATTAAAGATGGGATAGCAACACATTTGGAAAGTGGTGAAAGCATTGGGCAAAGTCACCATGGATTTACGAAAGGTAAATCATGTCTGACGAACTGATAGAATTTTACGAGGATGTAACTAGTAGAGTGGATAAGGGAGAACAAGTGGATGTGTTATATCTGGGCTTTCAGAAGGCTTTCGACAAGGTCCCACATAAGAGATTAGTATACAAACTTAAAGCACACGATATTGGGGGTTCAGTATTGATGTGGATAGAGAACTGGCTAGAAAACATGAAGCAAGGAGTAGGAGTATACTGGTGCTTTTCAGAACGGCAGGCAGTGACTAGTGGGGTACCGCAAGGCTCAGTGCTGGGACCCCAGCTATTTGCAATATGTATTAAGGATTTGGACGAGGGAATTGAATGCAACATCTCCAGGTTTGCGGATGACACGAAGCTGGGGGGCAGTGTTAGCTGTGAGGACGATTCTAAGAGGCTGCAAGGTGACTTGGATAGGCTGGGTGAGTAGGCAAATGCATGGCAGATGCAGTATAATGTGGATAAATGTGAGGCTATCCACTTTGGAGGCAAAAACAGGAAAGTAGACTATTATCTGAATGGTGGCCGATTAGGAAAAGGGGAGATGCAACGAGACCTGGGCCTCATGGTACACCAGTCATTGAAAGTAGGCATGCAGGTGCAGCAGGCAGTGAAGAAAGCGAATGGTATGTTAGCATTCATAGCAAAAGGATTTGAATATATCAGCAGGGAGGTTCTACTGCAGTTGTACAGGGTCTTGGTGAGACCACACCTGGAGTATTGCATACAGTTTTGGTCTCCAAATCTGAAGAAAGACATTCTTGCCATAGAGGGAGTACAGAGAAGGTTCACCAGACTGATTCCTGGAATGTCAGGACTTTCATTTGTACTCGCTAGAATTTAGAAGATTGAGGGGGGTCTTATAAAAACTTACAAAATTCTTAAGGGGTTGGACTGGCTAGATGCAGGAAGATTGTTCCCGATGTTGGGGAAGTCCAGGACAACGGTTTAAGGATAAGGGGGAAATCTTCTCGGACCGAGATGAGAAAAACATTTTTCACACAGAGAGTGGTGAATCTCTGGAATTCTCTGCCACAGAAGGTAGTTGAGGCCAGTTCATTGGTTATATTTAAGAGGGAGTTAGATGTGACCCTTGCAGCTAAAGGGATCAGGGGGTATGTAGAGAAGGCAGGTACGGGATACTGAGTTGGATGATCAGCCATGATCATATTGAATGGTGGTGCAGGCTCGAAGGGCCGAATGGCCTACTCCTGCACCTATTTTAAATAATTAAAAAAATAAAAGAAATGATTAACAATGCCAAACACTTCATAAAGGCATATCTTAGTGTGCTTCAGCTGTATTTTAAACAACTTTGCTTTAGAATTCATAGTTTTGAAATCTTATTCTTGATGTCTAATGTTCTTTGAATAAGAATGGTATATCTATATTACTAAAAGTCTGATCTTGACCACTTACTGTTGTTCTGTATATTGATTTTAGAAAATAGGGTCAAAGTCCCCACCCCCACCTTACTCACCCCCCCCCCCCCCCCACCCCTGAGTTATTGTTGTGTTTTAAAAAATGCTGTGATTTTCTCTCCTGAAAGCCACGCCCCTTCCGGAGGGACTATAAAACCTGAAAGTATTGAGTGCCTCAGTCTGTCTCTGCAAGATGGAGGAGCGAGATGGTCATGTCTCTCAGTCTGAGCTGTGAATAACACTGAACACATGTCTACTAAACTGTTAGTGGCTTTACTGATCTGTCAGTGACCTTAATGTGGTTTGCAAATATAGTTTGGAAATGCTAACGCTGTGTTGCCTTTGGTTTGGAAATGCTAAAGCTGTGTTGCCTTTGGTTTGGAAATGCTAAATCTGTGTTGCCTTTGGTTTGGAAATGCTAAAGCTGTGTTGCCTTTGGTTTGGAAATGCTGAAGCTGTGTTGGCTAATTAAAGTTGCCTTGCCTTATTAAAGTTGCCTTGCCTAATTAAAGATGCCTTGCCTAATTAAAGTTGGTTTGAGAATGCCAAAGTTCCCTTGCCGTCTTTATAACTGAAAAGTCTGATCTTGACCACTTCCTGTTTGCGCTTTATATTGATTTTAGGGAAAACACTACCACGTACAGCTGTGACATTTGGCCATCTTACTCAGAGTCCCCTTCCGCTCATCAGGTGCCGAGGGTTTTTCCCATCGATGAAAAATTAAAGAGTTATTAGTGTTCAAAAAATGTTGAAATTCTCTCTCATGTCAATCATGCCATGAAGGCCACACCCCTTCTGGCGGGAGGTGGGAGGAACTATAAAACGCAGAAGTGTGGGCGTGGCTCAGTCTCTGCACGATGGAGGAGGGAGAGGTCACGACTCGCTGTCTTTAGTGGCCTTGCACCCTGCTTGAAATGGTATGAAACTGCACTTGAATTTGGTGGCCTTGCACCCTGCTTGAAATGGAATTTCAAGGAATAGCCGTGAGTAAACTGCCAGCCCACCAGCCGTGAGTGAGTCAACTGCCAGCACAACAGGCTTGAGTGACTGAGCCGCCAGCCCAATAATCCATTTGGCCTACAATGTCCATACTAGCCCTCTGGAAACCAGTCCTTTCAGCCCACAACACCCAAACTGGCCACCAATATTGGAATTGATGGAGAGGTGGAATATTGCATTGGGGGACCAGCCCTCCCCTGTGATGCTGGAACCCAACGGGTCCCACTTAGTCTAGTAATTTATATAAATCATTCTTCAAAGAGATGAAGCTGATGATAACTAATTTGAACTAATTCTCAATGTTCTGTATTTTTGCAGCAATAATCTCGTATTCTCATTTTTTAATATGGGATAGATAAGGCTTGTCATTTACTGTGTGCTTAACTTTGCATCAAAGTAAACATGATTTTCATCTGCCATCCTCCAGCAAAGTAGATTGACTCAGAAAATAAAAAATGTCCATGTTTGAAGGTGCCCCTTGCAGTATAATACTGTATGAGATGACAAATAGAATCCTCGAATTTCATCCAGCTGGTGTATACTTGCCATGAGGCAAAATGTATTTTGTCAAAAACTGTTTTCAGTGACAAGTTGTCTCAGTATAATGCAAATGTCCAGCTGCAATTAGTGCCAGCATCTGTCAGCTGCTTGAAAATATTCAGTCCTTGTTAAGAATTTTTCCAATTGCTAACTCCTCATATAATACAAATTGAACATAGAACAGTACAGCAGAGGACCAGCCCTTCAGCCTACAATGTCTACACCGACCATGATGCCAAGGCCAACTCTTACCTGATTGCACATAGTCCATATCCCTCTATTCTGTTTTTTAGCCTCTTCACAATCGTTATATAGCTGGAGAATCCCATTGGACCATTTGTTAGAAAAGTAATTCATTAATCTATTCATACTGTGCTAGAAGGGTGTTTACAACGTTGTAAATTGAATACACATGACTTTCTATCTTATGGGCCTGTCCCACTTAGACGACTTTTTAGGTGAGTGCAGGAGTCTCTGTGCTCACCACATGTTCACTGGTGGTCTCTGGTGAGTCTCCTTCATGGTTGCGAGGAGTTCTCGCAGTCTGGGAACTAGTCGTGGCCTTAGTATGGTTGCCGCAAATTTTTCAACATATTGAAAAATTTTCTGCGACCAAAAATTGGTTGCCATGGAGATAATCGATAATCCTGTAGTTGTAGGTGCAGTTGTAGTGGGGTCGCCATGTAGTTGCAGGTAGTCGAGGTAGTCAAAGGTAGTTTTGGTTAATCACCTTTGCTGACCGGGCATTTTCAATGGCTTATTGGGGAAAAAAAACGTAAGCAGGAGTTTTCCGAACCAGGGATAACCGACCGGAAATGTTAAATGTCCGCCGAACTTCACAGCTGTGTATCTCTGGGTTATTAAAAGTTGTCTGGCTTCTTAAACATTGTCTCCACTCCTGCTCCCCCCTTCTCCCCCCTCTCAACCTTCTCTTTTAAAGGACTTACCGTACACTGTGCTAGGCGTCTTAATTACAGCGCCAACCTTCCTGTTCATCGCGGTGTGTACCTGTATCACCTTGGCTTTGCACCGTGTGAATTTCAAACAGTGTTCTCCCCGCTTTCCCTGGACCCCGCCTTTGCGATGTGTTTGTGTGTGTTCCATTCTGACAGTCGCTGTTCCAGTTCCCAGCTTTTCAGGCGACTGCCGGCAACTTGACAGTCGCCGGCAGTCCGCTGAAAAATCGCCTAAGTGGGACAGGCCCATTACAAACGGTGATGGGATCTCGTCTGCGACTCCACCTTGGTTTCACCTTTGGCTCTGTAGGTAGCATTCTTGCCAGTGAGTTGTGTGTTGTAGTCTTTTTCTGATGACTTCAACAGAAAGTCAACATAGAATTTTGTGTTGTTATTAAGGAGTGCCGCACAATCACTGGTGGTGTCTTTCGGATGAGGTATTAAAACAAGATGTAGGAGCTATTTATGTTTAGGCTAACTACTGTTGGCATATTTTATTATTTTGTCTAGATATATCTTGCAGTGTTATTTTGGACACTTGGGGGCAGTCATTAGATACAGAGGGGCGTGTATATATGTGGGCAGACTAAGCGCAGGGGTGGAGAGTATACATTTTTCAGCAGACCGGGAAGACCAATTAGCTACAACTTGTATGCAAAATAAGGATAGCCTGGTTTGTTCATCTCTTTATTTGTACAACTACTTCAATAAAGAACCAATTAAACTGGAAACGACGACTGGAAAATCTGTTCCAATTGGTCTACGTAAGATCATTCTTCCTTACCTGTGTAGTAATGGCAATGGAAGTTGGGCACAGGAAGAGTCGGAAATTTGCCTGTAAACAAGAGGCTGTTTATTCTATTGGATTAATGAAAGCAATATTTCAAAGAAAATAATATCCACTCAACATTACCAAAACCGATATTTAGTTATTCTTATATTTGTTTACAGATCATTATGATGTGTGCAACAGTAACTGCACCTCATCTGTAATTTGTTGCCTGGAAAGCCCTTTGGGCTATAATTAAAGGTGCCATACAAAGGCAGCTTTTAATCCTTTGATCAACTGAGAACTGACAAAATAGAACCCAGCTGTCACACATAGATATGAGTGGAAGGCGGCCAACCTTGGCAAGGTGAATAATATAATTTTGTGTTACTGTCACAAGCTGTTATCAAGGAATAAAGATCTTCTATGATATTGGTGCAATGAATAATTTATTAGATGGGTAAGATTTTGCAGGGCCGTGCCAGAAGGCTCAAGATTGCTAGCAATTCGCCAGCCTGTTCGTCACTGTGTGACAATGATGGATATGGAATCCAGGTATAGGCATGATGTTACAGCAATTTACCACCACTGTACTGGGAATCTAGGAATTCTATTAAAACATCTGGTGCAAGAATAACAGGCAACCAAAGAAAGTAGTTGAGGCGGGTATCATCAATTTAATAGACATTTGGACGGATGTACGCATCGGATAGGTAGAGAAGAATGTGGGGCAAATGTTGAAAAATTGGATAGTTTAGATGAGGCATCTTGGTCAGCATGGACATGTTGGGTTGAAGTGCCTGTTTGCATGTGTGCTCTGGTGCTCCAGGTCATTAATCACTCACCACAGTTTCAGCATATCACAGCAGGTCTTCCTCAACCACCTTCTGCTGCATCATCAATGACCTTCCTTTCATCACGTGGGCAGAAGTGAAAGTGATCACTGAAGATTGCACAGTTCTCAATTTCATTCGCATCTCCCCAGGAAATATAGTAGCCTCTTCCTGGATGTAACGAGACCTGGACAACATCATCAGGCATGGATTGATGTGGCAAGTTATATTCACGCCACCATAATACCAGGCACTGACCAACAAGAGAAATTCTATCCATGTACTCTCGATATTCAAAGGCTACCCCAAGGCCATCACCAGTCTGAATTCATCACTGAATACACAACCCCCATAGCCAATATTTTGTACTGCTGTAACACTATACTGTGAAATATTGCACATTCTAACTTGACGATTATATTTTTCTTGCCGTTTTTGCTGTTTTCATTGTCGTTATTTATTGATCTGATACGTTGGAGCTCCACTCAGGCAGTGCACCTGAAATTTTGTTGTATGTATTTACAATGACAATAAAGTGTATTATCATTATTATTATTATTATTATCACCAAATCCTTGATCATCAATATCCTGGGAATTACCATTTAGTTAATGAATTTAGCCACCAGGAAGGGCGTGCAATTGGAACAGCGTGGGGGTAACAACACTTGCAGGTTCGCCTCTCTGTGCCTTCAAAATATATTGTAATACTTTTATTGACACTGGGTTTAAAATCTGGAGACAAATCTTGTCAGCAGTTGAAGACAAATTAGGATCGAGCTGAAAGATGGCTTTCAATGACCAATTCAATGGTTACATGGTCTAATCTTTTCAATGATGCATTCCAGCTCGACATAACATCCTAGAAAAGTCTGTTTTGGAAATTGTTAGGGGTTTTGAGATATGTAATGAATGCTGGTCCTGCCACCAATGCCCATATCTCAAAATTGAAATTTAAAATTACATATAAAAAGAACTAGAATAGCCATAACTAAAATTGATGGGATGGGTTTTAAGGCGATTTTAGATTAGCAAGGACACTTCAGCTTTGAAATGACTTACATAAGAGAGCACAAGATCATATTTTATATTCAAAGAAATGTGTCAGGCTTAACCTTCGAAATTCTATTTTCAGGATTCCAATCCCAATAAAATCAAAGAAAATTGTGGTTGCAGGTCATTTGGTCACTTCCTCTACATCATGCAGGTTCATCATATTTGACCTTGATTAAATCTTTCATTTGCCTCCCATTTTCATAGAAAACTACCTAATCTTGGCCGATCATTCCTCAGAGCTTAAATTTTACAGTCCTGGCAATATCCTAGTAAATATTATCTGCACCTTCTCCCGTGCAGTCACATTTTTCCTGTTGTGTGGTATGCAGAACTGTACACACTGCTCAAGCTGTTAAGTTGAAATTAATACAAGAAAAAAAAGAATGAGATGCTGGACATGTCTGTTTTGAAATCAGTCTTTAGCAGCATTAAGTCTCCTGAGCTGCCAGCAAGCCTAAATTGATCAAGACTCTCAGAGCAGACTATTTCAGGATTTGAAGCCTGCAGTAGTACACTATTAAAAGGATTAAATGGCAACCATTGAATCAGCCTTTGAAAGCTTGCTTTCAGATGGAGCCTGGTTTGTTTTCATGTCTTGTCAAGATACGTATCAAAGAAAATAAGCAATTGACAGTCTCGTGACAGGAATTTGTCTTTGCTCCCATTTTGAAAATTAATCCAATTTAATGTTGGCCTGTTGATGATTGCCAGCCAGTGTGGTTGGAATTGTGGTTTGGCTCTTGGGTCATTGAAGCTATTTATTTTTAGTGTTTATGTTTGTAACAGTGGCTATAAAAATCTGGAATTGATGTAGCATTCAGTACTGAATCTAAAACATGGTCATATGCTGTAAATCACTCTCCCTGTAATGACATATTTTCCAAAGCACCTAGCTCTATTTGCAAGTGAGAGCAGAGGAATACAGGGGAATTCCATTAGAGTTAACCCTGGGCATAATAAAATATTAGCTTCATCATCACTGCACTAAATTTGACTGCTGCTGGGAAGATATGCATATAACCACCAGCAATTTAACAGCATTATATTTTTATTTCATTTCAATTTATTTCAAAAATTCAGTTTTTCCTGGATGGATCTCAATTTATTTATAGTTTCTCAGTCTCCAGGGAAAAAGTAAAATATTTGTCACATTTGCTAATTTCTTCTCTTTGTAGGCAGTCCGTCAGGGCTAAGGATGACTTATTTCCACTCCACTTCTTTGGTTCTGAGGAGACTGATTAGACTGTGCGGGACCCCAGTGCCTGCCACGGGTGGGACAAGGGGTAGGTGATGTGGGCAGGTAAATGTATTTTCAGGTGTTGCCCACTCCTTCTGCTGTTTGCACATGAGCGTTTGGTATCTTCATTGATGCTCCTTTCCTTCTACAATTTGTGGTCAGAGGTCATGAATTACCACACACTAATGTGCATGTTATATTTTTCAAGGAGACGTTGACAATGTCTTTGAGTGTTTTCTGAGTTCAGCTGGAAATGATTTGAAATGTTTGAGAATTGGAGGATTCTGCATAGTTTGTTTCAAGTTGCTTGGTGCAAGTTGTCTGAGTCTTCAGAGCAAACAGGATGTGTTTTCTTCAGCAAAAGAACTCAGTAGGTCAGACAACATCTGTGGAGAGAAATCGGCAGATGATATTTGAAGAAGGGGCCTAACCCGAAACAGCGTGGCCTTGGGAGGGACGTCTGCTGTCATTATCTGGTTCATTCTACATGTTACTCCAAACCTACAACATTGTAGTTTACATTGAAGTTTACTGTGTAATTATTACAGTGTGTACAGTATAATTACAGTGTAAATTACAATATAGTTTACAGAGATGTTGCTTGTCCTGCTGAGTTACTCCAGCATTTTGTGTCTATCTTCGGTGTAACCCAGCATCTGTAGTTCCTTCCTGCACAATGCAGTTTACTCCTAACCAAGCCTTCTGGTAAGACATTCAGTTGTATTACAGACAAGCTCGACATTATCTGCTTGATTATGGAGTTTAATTAAAATGGATGATAAATGCTGGCGTTGCATTTGGTCCTGGTGCCCTGTGAATGAATATAAGAACTATTGAATGCTGGATATAATCAATAATGAAGCATTATCTTTTCTATTGTCCTTTTCACTGAAATTAATAACTCTGTCTAGGAGAGGGACCAAAACCTCTTTGCTCCTTTAAGCTTATAGCCCACCGAGAAATAACTTAACTGATAAAATCTAGTTCTGAGAACTGTGAGAAAGCATTACTATCAGGTCCACAAATACACACTTTATAGCATAAATTAAAGAGAGAGGGACCCAAGGAGTCCCGACTAACCCTCAATCATCCATTATTAGACTAGTCTTATCCTAACCCATTTTATTCTCTCCGTACTCCCATCAACTCTCACCAGATTCTACAACTCATTACACTGTATGGGCAATTTATAGTGGCTGATTAACCTAACAATCATAACATTTTGGGGGATGGGAGAGGAAACCAGAGCACCCTTGGGAACAGCATTTGGAAACAGGCAGAAGATACAAACTCCACAAAGACGGCACCGGATGCTAGGATTGGATCCGGTTACAGGAGCTATGAGACTGCAGCTCTACTGGCTGCTTCACCGTACAGCCATTGGATCATGATCCGAACTATCTGGAGCAGCATGGTGGTGCAGCGGCAGAGTTGCTGATTTACAGCCAGAGACCCAGGCTCGAACCTGATCACCGTGATTGTATGGAGTTTGTACATTCTCCCCGTGACCTGCGGGGGGTTTTTCCGGGAGCTCCGGTTTCATCCCACACTCCAAAAGTGTAGAGGTTTGTAGGTTAATTGGCTTGATAAAATTGTAAATCATCCCTAGTGTGCACAGAATAGCGTTAGTGTGCAGGGATAGCTGATCGGCATGGACTCGATGGGCCAAAGGGCCTGGTTCCGTGCTGTATCTCTAAACTAAACTATAAATTAAACTGTAAACTAAACTAAACTAAACAAAACCACTTTTATTTTATTTTCTCCCTGCTGTGTACAATATCGTGAGATGAATAAATCGGGTAAATGTACAGTGTAGGAAGGAACTGGAGATGCTGTTTTAAACCAAAGATAGACACAAAAAGTTGGAGTAACTCTGGGACAGGCAGCTTCTCTGGAGAGAAAGAACGGGTGACGTTTCAGGTCGAGACCCTTCTTGAGACTAGCTAGGGATAAAGGAAAAGCGAGATATAGACAGTGATGTGAAGAGATAAATACCAATGAATAAAATATGTGCAAAAAAGTATTGATGATAAAGAAAGCAGGCGATTGTTAGCTGTTTGTAGGGTGAAAATGACGGGTTGGGGAGGGATAGAGAGAGAGGGAATGCCTGAAGTGAGAAAAATCAATATTCATACCGCTGGGCTGTAAGTTGCCCAAGTGAAATATGAGATGCTATTTCTCTGATTTGCATTTAGCCTCACTCTGACAATGGAGGAGACCTAGGACATAAGGTTCTATGTAGGAATGGGAAGGAGAATTAAAGTATCCAGCAACTGGGAGGTCAGGGAGGTTCAGGCGGGCTGAGTGAGGGTGTTCCGCAAAACAATCACCCAGTTTACGTTTGGTCTCGCCGATGTATAAGTGTCCACATCGTGAACAACAGATACAGTAGATGAGGCTGGAGGAGGTGCAAGTGAACTTCTACCTAACCTGAAAGGTTTGTCGGGATTCCTGGACAGAGTCGAGGGAGCAAGTATAGCGACAGGTGTTGCATCTTTTGCGGTACCTGGGATGGGGATGGTTTTGGTGGGAAGGGATGAGTTAACCAGGGATTGCAGAGAGAACCGTCTCTGCAGAATGCGGAAAGGGGTGGAGATGGGAAAATGTCTAGAGATGGGATCCCGTTGGAGGTGGCGAAAATCTTGGAGGATTATGTGTTATATGCGATGGCTGATGGGATGGAAGGTAAGGACTAGGGGGACTCTGTCTCTGTCGCGGCTAGGGGGAGGGGCGGAGCTGCGGGGTACCGAGGAGACATGAGTGAGAGCCTCATCTATGATGGGAGAAGGGAACCCCCGTTCCCAAAACAATGAGGACATCTTGGATGTCTTGGTATGGAACCTCATCTTGGGGAGAGGGGAATCTCCATTCCCTGAAGAAATTGAATAGTCTTTATCCTTACCCCCACCGAGTTTTTCATCATCTGCTTGCGCCTTGTGTACAATGTGCACAAACCAAAGTAATTACCAGCATTTCTAACATTATTTTCTCACAAAAAGCAATAATAAAAAAATAAAAATCAATGTGTTTAAACCTGCTCATTTGGCAGTAAATGGTCTGCCATGAATGGATTGTTTCTCAGAAGTTACAGTTTTGTTGAGTTGGGTCTGCTTCCATGATAGTCATTGATTGAAAGATACAACATTGAAACAAGCCCTTCAGTGCACCGAGTCAACACCGACCATCGATCACCTGTGAACACGAATTCTATGTTTTCCCACTTTTGTATCCACTCCCTACACACCTGGGACAATTTACAGAGACCAATTAATTGACGAACCAGCACGTCTTGGGGTTATGTGATGAAACTGGAGCTTAGTCACAGGGAGAACATGAAAACTTCACAAGGACAGCCATCCAAGATCGGGATCGAATCTGAGTCTACGGTGCTGTGTGGCAGCAGCTCAGCCCGCTGCACCACTCCGTTGCCACTATCAGTTTATGAAAATTGGCGTAGATGCTTGAAACCTGGATTGCCCTGAAAGCCAGATGCAAAAATGTTTCTGATTAATTCATGATCCTAAAGGGAATTTTCATAGAAAATTATATTGTATGCCTTTTGAGCTTTTAATTTGATCTAAAATATCTATTATTTTAAGCTCGAGTCAATAACAAGAGGATTTCAGTATAGGAGTAGAGAGGTTCTTCTGAGGTTGTATAGAGCTATGGTAAGATCACATCTGGAGTATTGCGTACAGTTTTGGTCTCCTAATTAGAGGAAGGACATCCTTGTGATTGAGGCAGTGTAGCGTAGGTTCACGAGATTGATCCCTGGGATGGCAGGACTATCATATGAGGAAAGATTGAAAAGACTAGGCTCGTATTAACTGGAGTTTAGAAGGATGAGGGGATATCTTATAGAAACATATAACATTATAAAAGGACTGGACAGGCTAGATGCAGGAACAATGTTCCCAATGTTCGGCGAGTCCAGAACTAGGGGCCACAGTCTTAGAATAAATGGGAGGCCATTTAAGACCGAGATGAGAAAAAAAACTTTTCACTCAGAGAGTTGTGAATTTGTGGAATTTCCTGCCATAGAGGGCAGTGGAGGACAAATCAGAGGATTTAAGAGAGAGTTAGATAGAGCTCTAGGGGCTAGTGGAATCAATGGATATGGGGCGAAGGCAGGCATGGGTTATTGATTGGGGACAATCAGCCATGATCGCAATGAATGGAGGTGCTGGCAAGAACGACTGAATGGCCTCTTCCTGCACCTATTTTCTATGTTTCTATGTCTAAGTTTCTAATTACATTTGTAGGTGCCATTCATAAATTGAGTTGTATGTGTATTAATCAACTTCTAAAAAATATTTTTTTGATTTTTTTTCTAGCTGGCAGCATTGGAGAGACAGATCTTTGATTTTCTGGGTTACCAGTGGGCACCCATACTGGCCAACTTCCTTCATATAATTGTTATCATCCTGGGACTGTTTGGAACAATTCAATACAGACCTCGCTATATTGTGGTGGTAAGTTGTCACATTTTTTGCATTAAAGTAAATAAAATGCTCAATCATCTTCTGGCTAATTATATTATTGCGAACAGAGTCATGCGTTGGAGGGCAGCTAGTGGTGGGCAAGTATTATCTGGCCTTTAATAGGAAAAGGGTGATAAAATGAAAAACAGAATTAACTTGTCAATGCCAAACACAATTAGTTTGGGCTTGCACCATTGCATCGAAAACATGTGTTCTTTTGTTCCCATTAATTGATTGCAAAGAAATAAATTCTATTTTATGCCTGCATTAGAAAGGTTATACAAGATGCCAGCAATAAATTTGAGCTAATGATCACATTCCATTATGTTTTATGCTTGATATACTAAGGACAGTTGATGAAAACTTAATCCACAGCCCTCAGTGTGAATCTATGTTCCCAAGCCACAAACACCAGCCTTGCTCCCTGCCTGAAATTAAACCAGATATTTTTCACTTTGCTGTTATACCTTATACCAAAATGAGTTATAGACCATAAATTCATGCCTTTGTTAAGATTTCCACCCACATAACTTTACTATGTTACATAACCTACTTTTACTGCAGCTTCAACTTATCTGCTCCTGAAACTGCATCAAACCTTTAGCTTGACCATCCCAACGCAGTCCTGGCCTGCCTTCCTCACTCCACCCTCTGTAAACTTGTGGTACAGTGAAGAGCTTTTGTAACATGTTAACCAGTCAGCAGAAATACTATACGTTATTACAATTGAGCCATCTACGGTGCACAGATCCATGATAAAGAGAATAATGTGCAGAGCAAGATAAAGTCCATTCAATTAAAGGTAGTCTGAGGGTCTCCAGTGAGGCAGATAATAGCTCAGGCCTGCTCTCTAGTTGTTGGTAGGATGATTTAGTTGCCTGTTAACTGCTGGGAAGAAACTATCCCTGAATCTGAAGGTGTGCGTTTTCACACTTCTGTACCTCTTACCTGATGGGAAAGAGTAGGCCTGTGGTCACCTGTGGTCTAAATCACCCACCACCTATGTGCATGTAATGTGAGTTAAGCAATGATTCAGTTTTGAAATTCTCAAATTTGGCGGCATGGTGATGCAGCGGTAGAGTTGCTGCCTTCAACGCCAGAGTCCCGCGTTCGATCCCAACTTCAGGCGCTGTCTGTACGGCGTTTGTGCGTTCTCCCCATGACCACATAGGTTTTCTCTGAGAACTTTGGTTTCCTCCCACACTCCAAAGACGTACAGGCTTGTAGGTTAATTAGCTTGGTATAAAAATAAATTGTCCCTAGTGTGTGTGTGTAGGATAGTGTTAGTGTGCAGGGATCGCTGGTCAGTGTGGCCAAAGGACCTGTTTCTGCACTGTATCTCTAAACTAAACTAAGTCTTTCCTGTCATTCCCTACCTCTGAAGATTCCCCAGCCCGATAATGCTTTCAACTACCTGTGTTTCGTGCATATTTGGCATTCCTGATTTTATCTGTTCCCTGGAATCAACTACAAAGCTCAAAAATTCCCTTTCAAAACCTTTCCACTTTACTACCACTCTGCCATTAAAGCCCTTCTTGAAATCCATCTCTTTCACATTCACATGTAGAATTAGGCCTTTCCGCCCATCAAGTCTACTCTGCCATTCAATCATGGCCGATCTGTCCCTCCCTCCTAACCCCATTCTCCTGCCTTCTCTCCATGACCTCTGACACCAGGAATCTATCTATCTCTCCATAACCTCTGACATCAGGAATCTATCTATCTCTGCCTTAAAAATATCCACTCACAGCCTCCACAGCCTTCTGCGGCAAAGTATTCCACAGATTCACCACCCTCTGACTAAAGAAATCTCTCCCCATCTCCTTCCTAAAAGAACGTCTTTTAATACTGAAGCTATGACCTCTAGTCCTTGACTCTCTCACTAATGTTTCAACTTCTTAAAATTAAATCCCACGACCAAGAAACAAGACTGTCACATCTATTTTCAGCTACAAATTACTCCAAAAGGCATCCAGGATGTATAGAAACTGAGGCTATGACCTCTAGTCCTTGACTCTCTCACTAATATACAAACCAACTGACTCCCACAGCTACCTGGACTACTCTTCCTCCCACCCTGCTTCCTGTAAGGACTCCATCCCCTATTCCCAATTCCTCCGTCTACGCCGCATCTGCTCCCAGGATGAGGTGTTCCACACCAGGTCATCACAAATGTCCTCATTCTTCAGAGAACGGGGATTCCCCTCCCCCACTATAGATGAGGCTCGCACCAGGGTCTCCTCCATACCCTGCAACACTGCCCTCTCTCCCCATTCCCCCACTCGCAACAAGGGCAGAGTCCCCCTGTCCTCACCTTTCACCCCACCAGCCGTCAAATACAACACATAGTCCTCCATCAGTTTCGCCACCTCCAACGTGACCCCTCCACTCGCCACATCTTCCCATCTCCCCCTCTGTCTGCCTTCTGCAAAGACCAGTCCCGCCGCAACTTCCTTGTCAATTATTGCCTTCCCTCCCGCTCTACCCCTTCCCCGGGCACTTTCCCTTGCAACCGCAAGAAATGCCACACTTGTCCCTTCACCTCCCCCCTCCACTCCTTTCAGGGACCCAAGCAGTCCTTCCAGGTCCGACAGAGGTTCACCTGCACCTCCTCCAACCTCATCTACTGCATCCGCTGCTCCAGATGCCAGATGATCTATATCGGTGAGACCAAGCGGAGGCTTGGCGATCGTTTTGCCGAACACCTCCGCTCGGTCCGCATTAACCAACCCGACCTCCCGGTGGCTCAGCACTTCAACTCCCCCTCCCGTTCTGTATCCGACCTCTCAGTTCTGGGCCTCCTCCACGCCAGAGTGAGCAACACCGCAAGTTGGAGGAACAGCACCTCATATTCCGCTTGGGGAGTCTGCATTCTCTGGGCTTGAACATTGAATTTTCTCAATTCTGTTAACCCTTGCTGTCTCCTCCCCTTCCCACCTCTCCCTCAGCCCTCAGGCCCTGACATTCCCTCTCTCTCTCTATCTCTCCCCCACCCTAGTCGCACTAGCTTCTCATTTTCACACTACAAACAGCTTACAATGGCTTGTTCCCATCATCATCGATACTTTTTTGCATATCTTTCATTCATTGTTCTTTATCTCTCCACGTCACCGTCTATATCTCTCGTTTCCCAGATCCCTGACCAGTCTGAAGAAGGGTCTCGACCCGAAATGTCGCCTATCTCCTTTGCTCCTTAGATGCTGCTGCATCCGCTGAGTTTCTCCAGCCTTTTGCATATCCTGTATAGAAACTTGCCTGATTGTCATAGGTTAGTACTCACAAAAAGAGACATATTTTCTACATACCCACAGCGAGTTCAAATAAAATACATTGCATTGATGCAAAATATAAACACCAACATTTCCTCACCCTGAACCCTTCAAAACCATGTAGGATCTCACTGGGGAAGCCAGCTATTAAAAGATCTAGTTCATGCTTTCCCCGACATCAAACTCTGCTGGCTTCAGCTGCTTTGTATTTCCCCAGTAGCAATATTCCAAACTCATTGCCAGTATAGTGTCAGCAAATGAGTTTTTATATTGCTGCTTAATAAAGCAATCAAATGATAGAGTGAGGACAGGTAGGCATGGAAGTTGAGTCACTGAACTGGCAACTAGACTTTATATACATTAATCCAGACACATGAGGTTAAAACTCACCATAGAATCTGGGGAATTTTAATTCAAGTTTTAGATAAACCTAGAAATTAAAGAAAAATCATAATTAGATAAAAAACTACTAAATTGTCATTAAAAACTCATCTGGTTCACTAATGTCCTGACTGTGACCATGTGGGTTTTCTCCAGGTGCTTCAGTTTCCTCCCACACATTAAAGACGTACAGTTTTGTAGGTTAGTTGTCTTTGGTAACAATATTAATTGTCCCTAGTGTGTAGAATAGTGGTAGTGATCGCTGGTCAGCGCAGACTCGGTGGGCCAAAGAGCCTGTTTCGACGTTGTATCTGTAAATTCCAAAGTAGTTCACGAGAATGGAATCCTATTGTGACCTGGGAAGCACCTGTATGATTGCCAATTACCCGTTTTTCACATTTTGTTAGTGTGTAAAATTCAAAGGTAGTAGCCATTGTCCACAATAAACCCCACCCGTGTCCATGCCTTGGGATTCACAGAGAGCTTTAGCATGTAGATAATGCCATTGTACACAAGGATATTCTCATTACTGAAACTTTCACACAGATTGCATTTCTTCTGTTCTTCATTCTCTCAACTGCAAGAGTCACTCAATATTTGATGCGGTAGCATTGTGTGCAGAAATGTTTGGTGAGATTCAACAGAGATTGTATTGGACTGTGCTGACCACTTTGACCTGTGCCAGTTTGCTGGACAGATCCTGAGCCATGAGGCATGATTACTGTTCAATGTCAAGCTTTTGCGAGGGTTACATTATAATCCCTGTATGGTCAAACAGTTTTGGTTGCTTTAGGCATCACAATATTTTTAGACAATGCTATCTATTAACTTTGTTTATTAACTAATTATAGAACAATTAATTCTCTAATTTTAAGTCACTTCTACTTCCTCCCGTCCCCTTCTCCCTCTCACCTTACTCCACCCTAGCCATTTTACCAGTTCCACAGTTCTCCACATTGTTTCCCTCTTGAGATCACAACTTCCCATAGCCAACAATGTACTTACCCGGCACTGCCCTGCCTGAGGTAATTTGTGGCTGGTCCTGTTTGTTCCTGGTCTTTTCTCGCCTCCAGCTCTTCATCTCCCCTCCTCACCTATTTTCAGTTTGAAGAAAGCTCCCACGTTGGCCTTCATCAGTCAGAGTATTGAGTATAGAATTTGGGAGGCCATATTACAGGTGTATAAGACGTTGGTGAGACTGCATTTAGAGTATTGTGTTCAGTTCTGGGCACCATGTTATAGGAAATACGTTGTCAAACTGGAAAAGGTACAGAGAAGATTTACAAGGATGTTGCCAGGACTAGAGGGTCTGAGCTATAGGTAGAGGTTGAGTAGGCAGGGAACTCTATTCCTTGGAGCACAGTTGGATGAGGAGTGATCTTATCGAGGTGTATAAAATCATGAGAGGAATAGATCGGGTAGATCTGTGTCTGGCCCAGAGTAGGTGCATTGAGGACCAGAGGATATAGGTTTAAGGTAAAGAGAAAAAGATTTAATAGGAATCCGAAGGGTAACTTTTTCACACAAAAGGTGGTGGGTGTACAGAAGAAGCTACCAGGGGAGGCTGGGACTATCCCAACGTTTAAGAAACAGTTAGACAGATACATGGATAGGACAGGTTTGGAGCGATATGGATAAAACTCAGGCAGGTGGGACTAATGTAGCTAGGACATGTTGGCCGGTGTGGGCAAGTTGGGCTGAAGGGCCTGTTACCACACTGTATCACTCTATGACTCTATGACACAAAACATCACATAACCTTTTTCTCCAGAGATACAGCCTGACTTGCTGAGTTACTCCTGCACTTTGTATCTATCTTTGGTATAATCCAGCATCTGCAGTTCTTTGTTTCTACATACTATATTAGGATATTGGCTTTTCTTGTGGGCTTTAAAGCTTTATAGACATTTCCTTCCAATTCATTTTTAATTATTTGGGCCAGTCCTTTCCTGATAGACTAGGTTCAAGGGTAATCAACCACTACAATTGGCAGCTTCACTATTGAACATTATGGGAAGCTCAATACTGTATCACACCGAAGGATTTCAGTGGCTTGCTTGAAATTGTATTTAACTTAAGTAACAATGTGTTATCAAGCCACTTTGACAGATTCCTAACAACTTTACCAAGAAGTACAGACTTTACACAGTCAGTACCTTTATCAATATTTGTATTCTCATACCTTTCATAAATTTATACTAATTTTAAAATCACTCGATTTCCTATTATTGGTGTATGTAATATTTAAATTTGCTCTTCAACTTACCCGTTTGCTTCAATATTGCACAAGCTTATCCCCCATGGCTTTCTGGACCAAATGTTGCCCTTGCATTAAAAATTGACCTGGTTGATGGTATTCTGGTCTGTCATCCTAGGTCTGGTCTTGCACACTGAGGCTGTGTGCTCTTTCTTTATCAGTTGAATTATCTCACTGTCTAAACTGGCTTTTCTATATTGAATGGTGGCAGACTTCCCCATCATTCCGATTCTTTGCATGCTAAACTCACATACATGACTTAGACTTAGCTCCCTGGTCGTACCTGACCATTGGCTTATGTTCCCAAGTTTACAACAATCTGTGATCTTAGATGCTGGATTAAAGTGATTCTATAATCACTCTACATTTTCATTAAATGAAATACCTTTTCTCTCGTATGGCACCAGGAGGTCTGCTCAGTGACATATGTCTCGGGCTGTCATTATAGCATTTTTAATGCTCTCATCTGGCTTCTTCTTTGAGCAGTCAGAGTTTTGTCCTTGCTCTCATTTTCAACAATGTTGTTCATCCTGAAGATCATTTCATATATTTTATGTAAGAACTCAAGGAGTTGTATTTGATCATGAACATTAAGGTTTCAACAAGAGCAAAGTTAGATCAGAGCTGTTTTTGCATACTGTTTTTGCTTTAAAAGTTAACAAGTTTATACTGTACAATAACCATGCCTCGCCCTTTATTTCTCCCATGAATAAACCAATACCATCTCTACACCGAGGTTATTGTGACTTGCTCTACTGCCATAGCCTTTCAGTTTTTTGATGCAATTGACAACTTTGTTACTTTTGGACACTTGATTTTATTTTCCATCACATCCTTGTTGCATGAATCTCTGTGGCTACCCACACTTGAGTGCAGTAATGTTCCAATTTACAGAGTAATGCATGGGAGACAAGACGAGGTCTAACAAAAAGACACAGGGTTGTGGAGTAACTTAGCGGGCCAGACAGCGGGTCTGTTTGCTGGAGTTTTTTCTCAGACTGTACAGATGATCCCAGGTGAATATGTAGTGAAAGAGGAGCTGAATTACCTGCTTAGTGATGCAGTTACTAGGTCAACAACTGATTCCTGAGATATCCCTGTGGGTGCTTTATCAGGTCTGCTTGTTGAAAGGTTGAGCGCAACTATGACCTGAACTGCCACTAGCAAATCGTTGCATATGGTTGATCATCACAGAAAGTTTTGTTGACCAGATGGTATGGAGAGTAAACCGTATCTCTTGTGATCATGAGCACCATCATTATGTCCTGCCTCTGCGCTCTGTGGCACTGGATCTTCAGCCTAGGACATTTTATTCAGTGAGTCATACTCCACTGGAGGTAGACAAAAGTGCTGGAGAAACTCAACGGGTGCAGCAGCATCTAAGGAGCGAAGGAAATGGGCAACGTTTCAGGCCGAAACCCTTCTTCAGTCATACTCCACCCATGCCCTCCTTAACACACAATGTCTCCTCCTATTTCTTTTCAATTTTCTTTACCTGATAAGCACCATTACATCCATGCTATGGAATAAATAATTCAGCTGTTATTTACAATTCTGTCAGCAAGCAGCAGGTGACATCTCAAAGCAAAGTTAACTTTCTCAAGATGTTTCTCAAAGGGAAAGGTGTTTATGTTCACAATGTGAATTAGAAGAAGGTTATACTCACCCAAAATTGAAAGAAAGT
This sequence comes from Okamejei kenojei, assembly GCA_035221665.1. Lineage (NCBI taxonomy): Eukaryota > Metazoa > Chordata > Chondrichthyes > Rajiformes > Rajidae > Okamejei > Okamejei kenojei. Next base: position 60,906,924 of record CM069134.1, read on the forward strand.
AGAAGTTGATTTTTCTAGCTCTTTCCAATACAAACCGCTTTCATAAATCTGGTTAATGCTTCAATTTTAATTTGTTATTAATAAAAGTGCAAAGGGAATAGTTGATAGAAATGTCAATATAACAGGTATAATTCACAGACTGGATTGAATTTTGAATTGAATTGAAGGATATAGCAAGGAAGCAGGCTCACTGAGTCCACGGCAACTATTGATAAATTGTCGGCACAGTGGCGCAGCGGTAGAGTTGTTGCCTTACTGAGCTTCGATACTTACTACAGGTGCTGCGTGTATGGAGTTTGTTCGTTCTCCCTGTGATCATGTAGGTTTTCTTCAGGTGGTCCGTGCAGGTTTGCAGGTTAATTGGTTTCCATAAATTGTCCTGAGTGTGCAGGATAGCACTAGTATGTGGGTGACTCAGTGGGCCTAAGGGCCTGTTCCCACACTGTATCTCTAATCTAAACTTGAACTAAATTAAACCGTTCACACTTATATGTTACCACACTTACACACTAGGAGCAATTTTACAGAGGCAATTAACCTACAAACCTGCATTTATTTTGGATAAGGGAGGAAACCGATGCGGTCACTCTAATAATTTAATCCTTATCTTCTGTTGAGACACACCTGGATTTTCTATCATGGCCAAAAGGCACATGCCTATATCTAATTTCTGTAGCAAGATTTGAAACAGGAATCACTAACTTCATCATCTATATAGGAATGTTACAAAATTTTGAGATTTTAAAAAATCAAGCCTTTAATTTATCCCATCAGATAAAGCATTAAAAAAAATGTTAATATTTACCTAATTCACTTTTATATCTTGAGTATTAAAAAAGTTATGGTCATTTTCATATGAGGAAATTAGCATATCGTTCCCTATTGTTTTGTATTGACTTAACCCAAAAGCTGTAATAGAGGACAAGCCTTGTCACAAGGGCCATTTTACACAGACATACATACAGATCGGTCATGGAGGCCGCCATGTTTAACATGGCAGTGGCCACAATCCGATCTGAATGTACTGTGAAAGTTTTTAGTCAGATATTTAGCATGAAAACAGTGATCACAGATAGACAATAATACAATACAGATAATGATCATGTAGCGATATCGGGGCCTAATTAACTTATTTTGCATAATCAGATTAAAATTAAATTACACCAAAAACTAGATAAGATGATAAATAAACGGCCTACATACCTTTTGTTTTAGCGTGAACTTGCAATCCGTAATGTTAAAGGCCTTGAATTTGAGCCCCGACTTTCAAATCCAGCAATTCAATAGATCAGCAACGTGATGGAAAAAAAACGGGAACGGATGGCAAAACGGGATTTCCTCCACATCATAAGCTTGTTGTAAGAGGAAATCCCTCCCTGACAACAATGTAAAACCTGCAGTTTACTCATCCGCCCCCCCCTCCCCAAAGCCTCTCGAGTCCTGCGCACAGCAGTCGGCAGATCTGGAGCGCCACTAATGGCAGGGATTGTAACAACGCTAATCTATACTAGTTAAATCATATACACATGTGTAGCTCAGTAAACTAATATCCACTAGTTTAGTTTAGTTTATCATTGTCATGTGTACCGAGATACAGTGAGAAGCTATTGTTGCAAGCTATCCAGTCAGAGAAAATGACTATACATGATTACAATCAAAATGAATCCAAAACAGACAGTAAGAGCAAAAGAAAAATAACGCACAGTGCATTGAGAAAGTATTCAGACCCCTTCACTTTTTCCACATTTTGTTAACTTATTTTAAAATGGGTTAAATTCATTTATTTGATCATCAATCTACACACAATACCCCACAATGAAGAAGCGAAAACAAGTGTTTAGAAATGTTTGCATAATAATTAAAAATAAATAACTGACATATCACATTTACATAAGTATTCAGACCCTTTGCTATGACACTCAAAATTGAGCTTAGGTTCATCCTCTTTCCATTGATTATCCTTGAGATGTTTCTGCAACCTGGTTGTAATCCACAAGTGGTAAATTAAATTGATTAGACATGATTTGGAAAGACACATACCTGTCTATATAAGGTCCCACAGTTGACAGTGCATGTCAGAGCAAAAACCAAGCCATGAAGACGAAGGAATTGTCCGCAGACCTCAGAGACAGGATTGTGTCGAGACACAGATCTGGGGAAGGGTATAAAACAATTTCTGCAACATTGCAGGTCCCGAAGGGCACAGTGGCCTCTGTCATTCTTAAATGGAAGAACTTAGGAACCACTAGGACTCTTCAGAGAAGTGGCTGCCCGGCCAAACTGAGCAATCGGGGGAGAAGGGCGTGGGAGAGGCGACCAAGAACCCAATGGTCACTCTGACAGAGCTCCAGAGTTCTTCTGTGTAGATGGGAGAACCTTCCAGAAGGCTAACTATATCTGCAGCATTCCATCAATCAGGCTTTTATGGTAGAGTGGCCAGACGGTAGCCACTCCTCAGTAAAAGGCACATGACAGCCCGCTTGGAGTTAGCCAAAAGGCACCTAAAGGAGATTCTCTGGTCTGATGAAACCAATATTGAACTCTTTGGCCTGAATGCCAAGCGTCACGTCTAGAGGAAACCAGGCACCGCTCATCACCTGGCCAATACCATACCTACGGTGAAGCATGGTGGTGGCAGCATCATGCTGTGGGGATGTCTTTCAGCAGCAGGAACTGGGAGACTAGTCAGGATCGATGGAAAGATGAATGGAGCAAAGTACAGAGAGATCCTTGATAAAAGCCTGCTCCAAAGCATTCTGGACCTCAGAATGGGGCGGAGGTTCACCGTCCAACATGACAACGACCCTAAGCACACAGCCAAGTGTGGCTTTGTGACAAGTCTGTAAATGTCCTTGAGTGGCCCAGCCAGAGCCTGGACTTGAACCCAATCAAACATCTTTGGAAGGACCTGAAAATAGCTGTGCATCGACGCTCTCCATCAAACCTAACAGAGCTTGAGAGGATCTGCAGAGAAGAATGGGAGAAATTACCCAAATACAGGTGTGCCAAGCTTGTAGCATCATACCCAAGAAGACGAGGCTGTAATCGCTGCCAAAGGTGCCTCAACAAAGTACCGAGTAAAAGGTCTGAATACTTATGTAAATGTGATAATTCAGTTATCTCCTTTTAATTACTTTGCAAACATTTCTAAACACCTATTTTCGCTTTTTTATTATGGGGTATTGTCTGTAAATTGATGATAAAAAAATTCTAATGCATTTTAGAATAAGACTGTAACATAAAAAAAGTTGGAAAAAGTGAAGGGGTCTGAATACTTTCTGGATGCACTATCTCAGGCTGAGAAGATCTCTTTAAAGCAAGAGTACTATCACAAGAATAAACATTGATAGTGTTGGTCCCCATTTCATGAACCAATTTTGCTTCTTACTAATTGTAAAGTTTAAATGTAAAAAATGTAACACAGTTAATTGATAACAAGTTAGCTGATTGTCGTTCAAACACTATCATAGATTTAAAAACAAAAGCTAATATTGCAGTCTCCCGGTCAGTTAATGTGAGATATAATTGTAGCTGCTTGTATTGTGCTAACTTTGTCAGTGAATATAGAAACATAGAAACATATAAAATAGGTGCAGGAGTAGGCCATTCGGCCCTTCGAGCCTGCACCGCCATTCAATATGATCATGGCTGATCATCCAACTCAGTATCCTGTACCTGCTTTCTCTCCATTCCCCCTTATCCTTAGAATATGTGGTTGATGGAAGGGTTAAAGGCTTTGTCATCCACATCAACTATCTGAGGACTGCAGATTTTCTTTTGCAATATTGTACAAGCTTCTCATCGATGGCACTAAGTTTGGTTTGAAACACACCCATCCACTTGCACAATTCTTTCCAAACATCACAGTCACAGGAGAAACAAGCTTTCCAGCCATCTAGAAGCACTAATGAGTGCCAAATTCCATACTGCTCCCGATAATATTGTTTATTGTTCCAGCAACACAAGAAACTCTACACCATCCAGGATAAAGGTGCCTGCTTGATCGGCACCCCATCAACTAGTCTAACATTCAGACCTTCTACCATTGATGCCAGCAGTTGTAGGGTTTACCATCTATAAAATGCTAATTTAAGATGACTCCCAAATTTGAACAGATTAATTAGATTCACACATACGGAGTCTATGGTCATATGGACAGGTTAACTAGGGATATGTGGTATTTGTGGAAGTTTGTACCTCAGCAAGAGGTAGCCTTCATAGTTCTTCAGATTAAAAGGTTATCTTCCAAGAAGAGCATTCTTCATCTATAATAGAGGAAAAATGCTGGAGCAACTCAGCAGGGCAGGGAGCATCTCTGGAGAGAAGGAATGGGTGATGTTTTGGGTCAAGACCCTTCTTCAGACTAGTCTGGGGAAAGGGAAACAAGAGATATAGACAGTGATGTAGATAGATATAGAACAAGCGTTGTTTGACCAGCGATCACCCTGTACATTAACCTATACCCTAGGAACAATTCACAATTTTTACCAAAGCCAATTAACCTCCAAACTGTAAGTCTTTGGAGTGTAGGGGGAAACTGGAGCACCTAGAGAAAACCCATGCAGTCACATGGAGAATGGCAAACTCCATACAGACAGCACCCCTAGTCAGGATCGAACCCGAGTCTCTGGCGCCTTAAGGCAGCAACTCTATTGCTCTGAGACTCTGCCGCCCAATGAGCAATGTCACTAACGTTTCCCTCATGCCAACACAACAAAAAAATGGGACTGTTTTGAGCATACACTTGACAAAGCATAAATCTTTGTTTATTGGTTTATTTTTGCAGCCTCTGTGTTATTGATTTTAATTCCTGAAGGTTAGCAGGACAGTTGGTGGGGGAGGGCAAAGGTACACTATTGTTTGTGTGTTCACTCTGCTATATTATTTATTATTGATTTAGCTATTTTTCTTTCCTTCTGTGTCTAGTACTCTATTTGGACAGCCCTGTGGGTCGCCTGGAATGTATTCATTTTCTGCTTCTATTTGGAGGTTGGAGGACTCTCAAAGGTAAAGACCAGCTTTTGCAACAAGCATTGTAGCCAGCATTAGCTGGAAATATCTTGGCTTATAATTGTCTTGGAGTGAATGATCCAATTTAAGTCACAGGAACTTCTCCCTCTAGTTAGATGTCTAATATGTCATTTGCTTTCTCCTTTGTTTGCTTCCTTTCAATGAATGACCCAGTTTAGCTAACCAAGGTCTTACGTAGTGATTCTCTTTCTTGCAATACATTTGCTGTTATGACAATTCTTATGTTCTTATTCACTTTTAGTCTTTATAACAAAACTTGCCTCTCTACGCCGTTTAATTTCTCTGACATAGAAAATAAACCTAAAACAATTGAACAAAAGATGTTTCAGAATCTCTGTAATTAGGTAAACTGCATCCTCTGAGGAAAATGTCTGCAGTCTAATTAACAAGCCTTCAATTGTTGCAACAATTCTCTTTGGAATCTTCTTGATTGAATCAAGCATCCTACACCTGAAAGTTTAAGGTGAAATATTTTTGGGTGCCTTAATTAAACTTCTTATATTTTTGGACATCTAATTGCGTCTGTTTGTTTGGTAAATGTGATAAACCTGTCCAGACCTACATGGATTTGTTTGCTGCTTTTACCCTGAAAGAATTGTAATATAATTATTATCATGGATGGCTCAAAATACATTATAATTTATGAGGTAGTATTTCAGTGGATATGTTCAACTTCCAGCTGACATCAGATCAAGTCAAGTGCAAAATGAATAAGACACCTCATGAAACAGATGGCATTACTGAATGTAAGAGATTAGCAACGATCGATATTTGGATCAAGGTGAAATCTGATCATCCACGATGAACATTATAATTTGTTACATTTCCTTCAACTTGCCACTAATTGCACATTGGGAATGTCATTTATCAAGTTGGCTATTGCCTTTCATCCAAATTCACATACATTTTTGAAACTATGATTGGATGAACAATATTAGTATTGATCTTGTTCTCAATTTAAAACAAAAATCCCACACTGTTACAAAATGAGTAGTGACCTATTTCCAGTGGTTGTGGATTCAAATTTCTGTTAAATATCATTTGCAGCTTTCAATGAGGGCTTGGTTAGTTCATTTTGACAATGTGGAAATAATTGGAATATTTTTCTGTGTAGTTAATTCCTTCTGTGAAAGAATATTCATATTGAGGTAAGAATGGCCAGGATAGAGTGGATGTGGAGAGGATGTGTCACTATTGGGAGAGCCAAGGACTGGAGGTCACAGCCTCAGAATTAAAGGAAGTTCCTTTAGGAAGGAGATGAGGAAGAATTTCTTTAGTTAGAGAGTGGAATCTGTGGAATCCATTGCCACAGAAGGCTGTGGCTGTGGAGGTGATGCAGTAAGGAAACAGGCCCTTCAGCCCAACTTGCCCACACTGGCCAACATTTCCCAGCTACACTAGTCCTATCTGCCTGCGCTTAGTCCATATTCCTCCAAACCTGTCAGATCCATGTACCTGTCTAACTGTTTCTTAAACGTTGGGATAGTCCCAGCCTCAACTACCTCCTCTGGCAACGTGTTCCATACACCCATCATCCTTTGTGTGAAAACATTATCCCTCAGATTCCTATTAATTCTTTTCCCCTTGACCTTGAACTTATGTCCTCTGGTCCTCAATTTCCCTACTCTGGGCAAGAGACTCCGTGCAACTACCCAATCTATTCCTCTCATGATTTTGTACACCTCTATAAGATCACCCCTCATCCTGCTGCGCTCCAAGGAATAGAGACCCAATCTACTCAACCTCTCCCAATAACACACACCCTCTGGTCCTGGCAACATCCTCATAATTTTTTTCTGAACCCTTTCAAGCTTGACAATATCTTCCTATAACATGGTGCCCAGAACTGAACACAATATTCTAAATGCAGTCTCACCATCATCTTATACAACTGCAACATGACCTCCCAACTTCTATACTCTGAATGATGAAGGCCAATGTGCCAAAAGCCTTTTTGACCACCTTATCTACCTGCAACTCGACCTTCAAGGAGCCATGCACCTGCACTCCTAAATCCCTCTGCTCTACAACACTCCCCAGAGGCCTACCATTCACTGTGTAGGTCCTGCCCTTGTTAGACGCTCCACTCATGATGCACCTCACACTTCTCTGTATTAAATTCCATCAACCATTCCTCAGCCCACCTGGCCAATCGATCCAGATCCTGCTGTAATCTTTGACAACCACCTTCACTATCTGCAAAAACCACCCACTTTTGTATCATCAACAAATTTGCTAATCTTGCCCTGTATGTTCTCATCCAAATCATTGATATAGATGACAAACAGTAACGGGCCCAGCACCGAACCCTGAGGCACACCACTAGTCACAAGAGAAGTCAAAGTCAATGGATATTTTTAAGGCAGAGATAAATAGATAGATTCTTGATTATTATGTGTGTCAGGGGTTATGGGGAGAAGGCAGAAGAATGGGTTAGGAGGAAGAGATAGATCAGCCATGATTGAATGGTGGAGTAGGCTTGATGGTCTGAATGGCCTAATTCTGCTCCTATCACTTATGAACATGAAAAGTGTGCTGGACTGTTCTATGTTCTCGTGTTGGAGAATTAAGTGGTAGAAAAAGCTGATGAATACACATGAAGCACATGAAGACACATGTCTCAATCTTTTGAACGAGTTCGCAGTGGAGAAAATACATGTCCTGATTTTCGCCTTCCCAAGTTCTGTAGATCCTAGTATAGTTTGCAAAGATTGGGGGTATCAAATGACAAAAAAAAATAGGGATAAGGAAACAGACCAGTTATCTTGATTTGAGGCAATGGGAGATGAGTTAATGGAAAATGCTAAAATGTACTATTAAGGAAGTAGTAACATGCCATCTAAAAGTAATAAGATGAAAAGGATTAGTCAGCATGTATTTAAGAAGGCAAAATCATGTTTAACAAATCTGTGAGAGGATCTTGTGATTGTACCCAGTGGAATAGAGAAGGAGCAAAGATGATGGATATAGTCTATTTGCATGTTCGTAAACCTTTCAATAAAGTGCCGCACAAGAGGTTATTGCACATAATTTAGGATTAGGGTTGGGGTGATACACTGGCATTGACTGTGGATTGGTTAGCAACAGATGAGTCACTTTTGGATTGTAATGAGTGAGGTGCTGCAGGGATATGATTGGGCCCTGGCTGTTCAACATATATGTGAATGATTTGGATGAGGAAACAAAGAGTAATATATTCAAACTTGTTGATGTTTCCAAGCAGGGTAGCTGCATGAGTTGAGGAGGATGCAGAGATGGTACATAGATAAGCTATGTGAATATTTGAGATGAAATGCAACATTGAACATTTTGAAGTTTTTTACTTTGGTACAAAAAGCCAAAAAGTGGCATATGAGACTTTTGGAGAGGCATATGAATTATGTGCAGGTACATCGGAGAAGGTCTTGGCATCATGTTTATCACAGACATTCTTGTGCTTTTCTATGTTATATTTGATTTTAATGGCGAAAAAATGAAAAGTGTTGATATTCAGAGGCACCTGGAATCGTTGCTCATAAATAATTGAAACATAGCATGCAGATACTGCAAACAATTATAAGATAAATGTTCACTTTTATTCCAAGAGAAATTGAGTAAGAGTGAAGATGTCTTTCTGCAGTTATAGATAGCTCTGATAAGTCTACACTTGGAATGCTGTGTACAGGTTTGATCTCTCTAACTTAGGAAGGATATGCTTGTAATAGAGATAATAGTACATAGACTCACCAAGTGTATTCCAGGGAATGGGATGGGAGTTATTCAATAAGGAGAGATTGGGCCTATACTCTAGGGTTTAGGAAAATGGGAGTTGATGCCATTGAAATGTGTGTATTTCATATGGGGTTTGATAGGATTGACGTATGGATGATATTTTGTCCTCTAATGGAGTGTTTAAAACCAGCGGACACAGTCTTAAGACATATGTTCAGCCATTCAAATCAGAGAGTAGGTTTACAAGAATAATCCCAGGAATTAATAGGTCAACCTATGATGAGTGTTTGTCGGCACTGGGCCTGTACTCACTGGAGTTTACAAGAATGAGGGGGGACCTAATTGAAACATACAGAATAGTGAAAGGCTTGGATAAAGTGGATGTGAAGAGGATGTTTCCACTAGTGGGAGAGTCTAGGACTAGAAGTCATAGCCTCAGAATTAAAGGACGTTCTTTTTGGAAGGAGATGAGAAGAAATATTTTTAGTCAGAGTATGGTGAATCTGTGGAATTATTTGCCACAGAAGGCTGTGGAGACCAAGTCAATGGATATTTTTAAGGCAGAGGTAGATAGATTCTGGATTAGTACAGGTGTCAGAGGTTACGGGGAGAAAGCAGGAGAATGGGGTTAGGCGGGAGAGATAGATCAACCATGATTGAATGGCAGAGTAGACGATGGGCGGAATGGCCTAATTCTCCTCCTATTCCTTTACCTTAAGATCTTATGACCTTAAATGCCTTAATCCAGAGAGTAATTAATTTTTGGCATTCTTTATCCAAGACCACTGCGGAGGTTTATACTTTGATTTTTCAAGATGGAGATCAATATATTTGAGTATAGGATTCATAGCAAAAGGATTTGAGTATAGGATTCATAGCAAAAGGATTTGAGTATAGGAGCAGGGAGGTTCTACTTCAGTTATATAGGGTCTTGGTGAGACCACACCTGGAGTATTGCGTACAGTTCTGGTCCCCAAATCTGAGGAAGGAGATTATTATAGAGGGAGTGCAGAGAAAGTTCACCAGACTGATTCCTGGGATGTTAGGACTGTCTTATGAAGAAAGACTGGATAGACTCGGTTTATACTCTCTAGAATATAGGAGATTGGGAGGGGATCTTATAGAAACTTACCAAATTCTTAAGGGGTTGGACAGGTTAGATGCAGGAAGATTGTTCCCGACGTTGGGGAAGTCCAGGACAAGGGGTCACAGCTTAAGGATAAGGGGGAAATCCTTTAAGACAGAGAAGAGAAAGACTTTTTTCACACAGAGAGTGGTGAGTCTCTGGAACTCTCTGCCACAGAGGGTAGTTGAGGCCAGTTCATTGGCTATATTTAAGAGGGAGTTAGATGTGGCCCTTGTGGCTAAGGGGATCAGGGGGTATGGAGAGAAGGCAGTTACGGGATATTGAGTTGGATGATCAGCCACGATCATATTGAATGGCGGTGCAGGCTCGAAGGGCCGAATGGCCTACTCCTGCACCTAATTTCTATGTTTCTATATTTGAATAATAGTGGAGTTGAAGGCAATGGTACAGAAAAGTGGGACTCAAGAAATCAATGATTCAATTGAATGGCAGTCCTGGTGCAAGAGCTTGCATACATATTCTTGCTTCTATTTCTTATTTTCTTTTGGAAATGTTCCAGTTGTTAAATGCTAATTTTACAAGAAACATACCGTAGATGTGTCTTTCAATTGATTTGTGAGAAATATGAAATAAGTCTGCAGTTTTGACTGTTATATTCATTATGACATATCAACCCTCATTTTTGTCAATTCTCAAGTGTAATTCATCCTTCACTCTGTAACTGCATGCTAGTACTTTAACAATTGATACTGCTTCATAATCTGTATAAATAATTATACAAAGTAACAAAATGTTAAAATTGACAACAATGGTTTCAATTAGCCATTAGATGAACAGCACAATGGTGCATTTGGTAGAGCTGCTGCCTCACTGCGCAGGAGACCCAGGTTAGATCCTGACCTCCGATGTGGGTTTCCTCCAGGTGCTCGGCTTTCCTCCAATGTTCCAAAGACACACGGGTTTGGTCTCTGTAACTTGCCCTAATGTTTGCAGAGTGTTGGCTAAAGTGGAATAATATGGAACTAGTGCAAACGGGTAATCGATGGTTGGCATGGACGCAGTGGGCAGAAGAGCCTGTTTACATGATGTGACTTTCAATCAATTCCCGCTTATAAATTGGCCCATCCTACAATGCACATGCTGCCCAGTAACACGCTCATAGAGAAAAGCCATGGCCTTGTGATGGAGATTTCCCCTCCCTCCACTGTGACTCAGTGGTTGAGAGAGGTTAACTTGCATTGAGATATCAGCATTAGAAGCACCCAGTATTTAATGAAAGAACTTTGTTAAGAACACTTTAAATGATTGCACAATAGTGTTGGCTCTTTACACAAACAAAGTTATTGAAAGGAACATGATGGGAAGAGTTCTGATAGTGGATTTATTTTTGCAAGAGGAGAATAATAAATCTTATTTATTGACTTTTAGCAGTAACAGTGAACCTTGCCATTATGGTATAATTTCAGGTGATGGGCATAGAGAATTTTGTCCCCCTTGTCGATGATGTCTGTGTTGACATTAAGCAAGCCAATGTTTTTCTATATAATTGTCTTGGGATCAGTGACCATAAATATTTGGAGCTGCCATGATGCAAGCATAGATATCTCTATCCGTCAAAGTACCTTAGTATTCATTGCCTTGTTCAGTAACAAGGCAATAGGATAGATGTAATACAATTCCAGATACAAGACTTTATAAATAAAAGTACTAGGATTCAGAACAAAACAACTTCTTTAAAACCCAGCGTTTCTTTCTTGCTAAATGAAAGCATTAGACTGATGCATCATTTATGTTTCTTTAATGTAAGCATCTCACACTATAGTAATGCAGCTATAACACCACAGCCACCATTTATCAGACTTCAAAACAAGAGAAATACAACAGTGCTGTCACTTACCTGGACCAGCCACACACCAATTTGCAAGGCTTACTGCCATCACACCAGAGGAAACCCTATATGGTGGCTGTTAAGTCTGGCTAACGACCCAGAGAGAAGAGATCAGTAAGTGCTACTTGAGGAACTTGAGTTCACTCAATCAAATAAATCTGACCATAAATTTTGTTTTGTCGGGCTCATTCATGGTATTCATGAAACTGTTAGGTGGCCCATTTAGTTCAATTATGTTCTGTTTCACCACAGCTCAGTCGGATATATGTGAGACCCCAGCAATGCAGTTGACATTTAGCAGCCCTCTGAAATGGCCTAGAAAGCCATTCAGTTTTCAGGTAGGTGCAAAGGCAATAAAAATGGGCAAAAAAAGGCCTCTTTAACAACATCTGCCTCTACAGGTGCATGAATATTGAAGTGTCATAATTAAAGAAAAAAAAAAATGAAACTGTGAAAAAACTGACATGAGCGCAATGAAAATATTTTCTGAGACAACCTGTATGCATCGCCATTGATAGGTAGAGACCCATGATAGATTTGCTCAGCGCTATAGCAATCTAAGGACTCCACAAGAAAATGGTTAAAAATCATATTTAAAACTAATGGCATATTTTCTTATTCAACCGCAAATTTGAAACCAATAAAGCTTCAGGCTGCTTCTTAAGCTTGTTTCAATCTAATAAAATATTTCACTGAAGGATGTAGGATTAAGGTGCGAGGGGAAATATTTCACAGGATCTGATGGGCAACTTTTTCACACGGTAATTGGTGGGTATATGTAAATAGCTGCCAGAAGAGGTAGTTGAGTCATGTACCATAACAACATTTAAAAGCTATTTAGGCAGGTGCATGAATAGGACATTTTTAGAGGGATATGGACCAAACGTGGACACGTGGGGCTAGTGTAGATGGGGCATCTTCGTCGGCATAGGCAAGTTGGGCCGAAGGGCCTGTTTCTATGCTTTATGACTTTATGACTATGAGGAATAAAAATAGTGAAATTTGGCCTGGTGGTTAAATTATTTAGGGTAAACTTCTTTAAAGTACAAACTAATAAGAAAAGCAACTGGCCTAAATTATACTGCGCAAAAAGACTGCAGCTTTTTTTCCACATTGAGAATAATAGCTGTATTATTTCCTTTTGTCAGGTGTTTCTTTGGTATTTGGAGAATGCATTTCTGCATGTTTGGAATTTATAAATATTGGGATGCAGCTAAGGCGTAAAGATAAATCTGAAATACATCAGCTCATTCAAATATTCCATTACTGTCTGTGCTTCCACATGAGAAACAGCATGGCTGGTGAGAGCATCTGAATTATTGCAGATGAAACATGTGACAATAAATGTAGAACAGCATTGTAAAAATATCTGTCAGCAGTTTTGTATTTTTCATGTTTGGCTGTGTCAATTTCAAATTGTACAACGTCATTATAATAATGTGGTGTGATAAGGCACGTAAATTAGTGAGGAGTAATAGTATGATTAAATGAGAACTTACCAGTTTGAAGTTTGATCTTTATTTTATGAGGAGTTACGATGAGCGATTACGTGAAGAACCCCGCCAGTCTGCATGCGCGTCAATCTTCAAAGCAGCGGTGTGAAATCACAGAATAACAGTAATTGAAGTAACAGTAAGATTATAAACCTAGAACTACCAGATGACCTTTGCGATATGAGGGTTGGGAGCGGTGGGCACGTAATCGCTCATCGTAAGATTTGAAGATTGACGCGCATGCAGACTGGCGGGGTTCTTCACGTAATCCCTCATCGTAACTCCTCATAAAATAAAGATCAAACTTCAAACTGGTAAGTTCTCGTTTAATCTTACTATTTTACTTTGGAGTAACGTGAGTGATTCCGTGAAGGTTTCAAAGCTCTGTGATTTCATGCCGTAGATACGAATCCAGACGTCTCACTGCAGCAATTGACTCGGGATGAGTGAATAAAACAATGCATTGAATCATGACATTGATTTGAAACGTCAATGGTTTATTTAACAAAGAAACATTATCAACCCCTCTGTCCCAGGGGGAAACTATGAAACAGAACTTATATCACAGTTCTGCTGCATCTTGAAGAAATGAGATTCCTCCTACTAGGCAAAGTAGACCTATTCTTAAAGACTTGGTCTCCTTTTATCAACTTCTTACAAGCATATGGTGCAACATAACATAACCTTAGAAATTAACTGGTTTAGAACCAGGTGAAGGATGGGCAAAAATACGAAATAGGTAGATCTCTCCTAATCTCTCTTTTCTTTACTTTCTCCTTTTCTTTCAATCTTCTTAGCTTCTCATCTCTGTCCTTTATTTCTTTGGCTATCTGTTTCTACTCGCTTGTCTATCTATTCCGACACTTTTTTCTCTCACTGTTCTTTTATTATTAAATCAAAAGTACAAAGTTGTACAAGAATGGAAATATGTATGTATGTATTAGGTACTCAAGTACCACACTATTGTACTTATTTCTAACAAAAATAAAAAAAATTAAAAAAAATTGTTCCCAATTGGGCCCCGCACCTCCTAAGGCCAGCCCTGGGCACAGCGTGGACTTTTCCATCGCGGAGCGGGGAAAACCCTTGCCGGGGGTTGCCAGAGAGGAGTGCTCCGATTGCTGGCCTGGTGACTTTGGTATGGTGGGGCTATGTTCTGCGGAACTTCTAGACGTGGGCGTAGCGTGGACTTACCATCCAGAGTCTGGGATCCCTTGCCAGGGATTGCCAGAGAAGAGCTCCAACCGCCAGCCTACGGCCTATAACATCATGAAGCCGTGGTCTCTGCTGGAAAGTGCATATTCGGGCACTCCAAGCCGCGGAGTGTGTTTGACCATCCCGACGTCGGAGTTGGATCATCCCGATTAAAGGGCCTGTACATCGGGCCATCCTAGTGGCGATTACGCAGAGTTCATGGCCCTGACCACAGATGAACAAAGGAGGAGGACTGACTGAACTTTGTTGCCTTCCACCACAGTGAAGAATGCTGTGGTGGATGTTTGAGTTACATTTTATTGTGTAAAGTGTGTTCTTTTTAAGTGCATCGCTGCTGGCAAATTCATTTCACTGCACCTTCGGGGGCATGTGACGAATAAAATTGACTTTGAAAAGGAAAAAAAAGGGGAAAAAAAAGAACAAAAAAACCACAGTTCTGTTTCATAGTTTCCCAGAGAGGGACCCACAGGAGCCGTTGGAAGAGAAGGAGGGGGAGGAGCAACACCCGACCGGTAAGCTTAAAAATCCAGCACGGGGCTTGTTTTTTCAGAGGCCCACAGGAGCCATTGGAAGAGAAGGAGGGGGACGAGCGACACCCGACCGGTAAGCTTAAAAATCCAGCGCGGGGCTTGTTTTTTCAGAGGCCCATAGGAGCCATTGGAAGAGAAGGAGGGGGAGGAGCGACACGACCGGTAAGCTTAAAAATCCAGCACGGGGCTTACCAAAATCTATAACGTTCCATTCGGAGAAGTGGTTTTTTTGAGGAAGCCGCTGATTGGTGGGAAGTGGACTAGGATAAGCAGCTGATGGGCAGTCAGATTTCAGCAGTTTGTTGTGTACTTTGCATTGTGTTTATATTGTATCCTGTGTAAGAGGGGAGTATGAAGGCCAGGGCAGTGAACTGTTGTGGATGTCAGATGTGGGAGGTCAAGGAATCTGATAGCCCTCCAGACATCCACATCTGCGCCAGGTGTGTCGAGATGGGGCTCCTAAAGGACTGTGTTAGGAACCTGGAGCAGCAGCTCAATGACCTCCGTCTGGTCAGGGAGAGTGAGGAGGTCATGGAGAGGAGCTACAGGGAGGTAGTCACTCCAAAACCACGGGAGGCAGACAAGTGGGTCACAGTTAGGAAGGGCAAGGGGCAGAGGCAGGGGCTAGAGAGTACCCCTGTGACTGTACACCTTGAAAATAGGTACTCCAGTTTGAGTGCTGTTGGGGTGGACAGCCTACCTAGGGGTAGCAACAGCGACCGGGCCTCGGTACAGAGACCGGCCCTGATGCTCAGAAGCATAAGGAAAAGAAGAGGAGGGCATTAGTAATAGGGGACTCCATAGTTAGGGGGTCAGATTGGCGATTCTGTGGACGCAGTCCGGAGACCCGGATGGTAGTTTGCCTCCCTAGTGCCAGGGTCCGGGATGTATCTGAACGTGTCGAAGATATCCTGAAAAGGGGGGGAGAGGAGCCTGAGGTCGTGGTACATATTGGTACGAATGACATTGGTAAAAAAAAAGAGAAGAGGTCCTAAAAGGAGAATTTAGGGAGTTAGGAAGAGAGCTATGGAAAAGGACCACAAAGATAACAATCTCAGGACTACTTCCTGTGCCACACGACAGTGAGAGTAGGAATGGAGCAAGGTGGAGGATAAACGCGTGGCTGAAGGACTGGTGTGGAGGGCAGGGATTCAAGTTTCTGGATCATTGGAACCTCTTTCGGGGAAGGAGTGACCTGCATAAAAAGAACAGGTTGCACTTGAACCCAAGGGGGACCAGTATCTTGGCGGGGAAATTTGCAAAGGCTACGGGGGGGACTTTAAACTAGATAGGTTGGGGGGAGGGACTCAAATAGAGATAGCTAGGAGACGGTGTCTGAGGCAGGAGGCAGAGAAGGGAAGCACTCAGACCCAACATGTTCGCGGGGAAGAAGAAAAAAATAATAAACAGAGAATAAGAGGTGGTGGGTGTCTTAAAGGTGTGAGCAGAGAGAAAGAGGGGTATAAAATGACAATAGAAGCAAGTGGTAGCAAGGTGAAAATTAATAGAGGCTGGCAGACATATCCAGGAAAAAAAAATCAAAAGGGGCCACTTGTCAACATAATTGTATAAAGGGTAAAAGTGTTGTAAAAACAAGCCTGAAGGCTTTGTGTCTCAATGCGAGGAGCATTAATAATAAGGTGGATGAGTTGAAGGTGCATATAGCTATTAATGACTATGCTATAGTTGTGATCACGGAGACATGCCTCCAGGGTGACCAAGGCTGGGAGCTGAACATCCAGGGATATACAATATTCAGGAGGGATAGACGGAAAGGAAAAGGAGGTGGGGTAGTGTTGCTGGTGAGAGACGAGATTAATGCAATAAAAAGGAAGGACATTAGCATGGAGGATGTGGAATCGATATGGGTAGTGCTGCGAAACTCTAAGGGGCAGAAAACACTGGTGGGAGTTGTGTACAGGCCACCTAACAGTAGTATTGGAGTTGGGGATGGCATCAAACAGGAAATTAGAAGTGCGTGCAACAAGGGTAACACAGTTATAATGGGTGACTTCAATCTGCATATAGATTGGGTGAATCAAATTGGCAGGGGTGCTGAGGAAAACGGTTTCTTGGAATGTATGCGGGATAGTTTTCTAAACCAGCATGTGGAGGAACCAACGAGAGAGCAGGCTATTCTAGAATGAGTATTGAGTAATGAGGAAGGGTTAGTTAGCAGTCTTGTTGTGCGTGGCCCCTTGGGCAAGAGTGACCATAATATGATTGAGTTTTTCATTAGGATGGAGAGTGCATTAATTAAGTCAGAAACAAGGGTTCTGAACTTAAACAAAGGTAACTTTGAAGGTATGAGCCGTGAATTGGCCAAGATAGACTGGTAGGTGAGTCTTAAAGGGTTGACAGTGGATGTGCAATGGAAGGTTTTTAAAGACCTGCGTGGATGAAGTACAAAAATTGTTCATACCAGTTTGGCAAAAAGAAGAAATCAGGGAAGGTGATGCATCCGTGGATAACGAGGGAAATCAGGGATAGTATAAAAACTAAAGATGAGGCATACAGATTGGCCAAAAAAAGCAGCCTACCAGAGGACTGGGAGAAATTCAGAATCCAGCAGAGGAGGACAAAGGGCTTAATTAGGAAAGGGAAAATAGATTACGAAAGGAAACTGGCAGGGAACATAAAAACTGACTGCAAATGTTTTTACAGATATGTGAAGAGAAAGAGACTAGTTAGAACAAATGTTGGTCCCTTGCAGTCAGAAGCAGGTGAATTGATCATGGGGAACAAGGACCTGGCAGACCAATTGAATAACTACCTTGGTTCTGTCTTCACCAAGGAAGACATAAATAATCTGCGGAAATAGCAGTGGACCGGAGGTCAAATAAGATGGCGGAACTGAGTGAAATCCAGGTTAGCCGGGAAGTGGTGTTGGGTAAATTGAACGGATTAAAGGCCGATAAATCCCTAGGGCCAGATGGTCTGCATCCCAGAGTGCTCAAGGAGGTAGCCATGGAAATAGCGGATGCATTAGTGATAATTTTTCAAAACTCCTTAGATTCTGGAGTAGTTCCTGAGGATAGGAGGATAGCTAATGTAACCCCACTTTTTAAAAAAGGAGGGAGAGAGAAAGCGGGGAATTACAAACCAGTTAGTCTAACATCGGTAGTGGGGAAACTGCTAGAGTCAGTTATTAAAGATGGGATAGCAGCGCATTTGGAAAGTGGTGAAATCATTGGACAAAGTCAGCATGATTTACAAAAAGGAAAATCATGTCTGATGAATCTTATAGAATTTTTTGAGGATGTAACTACTAGTGGATAAGGGAGAACCAGTGGATGTGTTATATCTGGACTTTCAGAAGGCTTTCGACAATGTCCCACATAAGAGATTAGTATATAAACTTAAAGCACACGGTATTGGTGGTTCAATAATGATGTGGATAGAGAACTGGCTGTCAGACAGGAAGCAAAGGGTAGGAGTAAACGGGTCCTTTTCAGAATGGCAGGCAGTGAGTAGTGGGGTACTGCAAGGCTCAGTGCTGGGACCCCAGCTATTTACAATATACATTGATGATTTGGACGAGCGAATTGAATGCAACATCTCCAAATTTGCAGATGACACCAAGCTGGGGGATATAGTTAGGTGTGAGGAGGATGCTAGGACGCTGCAGGGTGATTTGGATAGACTGAGTGAAAGGGTGGATGCATGGCAGATGCAGTATAATGTGGATAAATGTGAGGTTATCCACTTTGGTGGCAAAAACAGGAGGGTAGACTATTATCTGAATGGTGGCAGATTAGGAAAAGGGGAGATGCAACGAGACCTGGGTGTCATGGTACACCAGTCATTGAAAGTAGGCATGCAGGTGCAGCAGCAGTGAAGAAAGCAAATGGTATGTTAGCATTCATAGCGAAAGGATTTGAGTATAGGAGCAGGGAGGTTCAACTGCAGTTGTACAGGGTTTTGGTGAGACCACACCTGGAGTATTGCTTACACTTTTGGTCTCCAAATCTGAAGAAAGACATTCTTGCCATAGAGGGGGTTCAGAGAAGGTTCACCAGACTGATTCCTGGGATGTCAGGACTTTCATATGAGGAAAGACTGGGTAGACTCGGCTTGTACTCACTGGAATTTAGAAGATTGAGGGGGGATCTTATAGAAACTTACAAAATTGTTAAGGGGTTGGACAAGTTAGATGCAGGAAGATTGTTCCCAATGTTGGGGAAGTCCAGAACAAGGGGCCACAGTCTAAGGATAAGGGGGAATTCCTTTAGCACCGAGATGAGAAAAACATTCTTTACACAGAGAGTGGTGAGTCTCTGGAATTCTCTGCCACAGAAGGTCGTTGAGGCCAGTTCATTGGCTATATATAAGAGGGAGTTGGATGTGGCTCTTGTGGCTAAAGGGATCAGGGAGTATGGAGAGAAGGCAGGTACGGGATACTGAGTTGGATGATCAGCCATGATCATATTGAATGGTGGTGCAGGCTCGAAGGGCCGAATGGCCTACTCCTGCACCTATTTTTCTATGTTTCTATGTTTCTAAAATGGATTGGGTGAATACCCCCGGTTCGGTAAGCGGCTTGTTATAGAACCTTTAAAAAGTCAGTTCATTTGATCATCCTGCGGTCGCGAGGATATGGTCTAGAGGGACGTCCATTGCCCTCGCTGCTGACGTTGATGCCACCCTGGTAGAGTGAGATTGTAAATGGTCAGTGTCCACTCCTGCATTTTTGAGAACCTGTTTCAGCCACCTTGAGATGGTCTGAAACGACACTTTCATATGCGTTTTTTTGTGGCTAATAAGTAATGCTGATTCTGAACCTCTGAGACGCTTGGTGACCTTAATATAATATAGCAAGTGGGACACTATGCACAGTCTTAAATCCGTGGGGTGTGCCGAAAATATAAACTTGAACCCCAACACCCCTGGTCTGCTCTTTAAATAATAAATGTAAAACGTAATGTTATTACCAGATGATACCATCCTGTCCAGTCGCAGCTTCTGCAACGTCTGGACCTGTTTGTGCTGAAACCAGTGCCATGAGCATGACCACCTTAAGAGTGATTTTGGGCCAAGACAGGGGTGTGGCTGGACCCCACTGACAAAGCAGCGTGAACACCACGCTCACATCCCAGATTTCTGAGTACCTGGGTCTGGGGGGTTTGGAATTAAAAATACCCCTCATAAACCGGGATATGAAAGGGTGAGATCCAACTGAATGTTGTTCGCACCGCAGCCATAAGTATGATGACAGGGCACTCCTGGCACTATTGATGGCACTATAGCTCAACCCTTCATCAAAATCAAATTCTGGAGTATGGTGTACAATTTTGGTCGCCTAATTATAGGAAGGATGTCAACAAAATAGAGAGAGTACAGAGGAGATTTACTAGAATGTTGCCAGGGTTCCAGCAACTATGTTACAGAGAAAGGTTGAACAAGTTAGGTCTTTATTCTTTGGAGCGCAGAAGGTTAAGGGGGGACTTGATTGAGGTCTTTAAAATGATGAAAGGGATAGACAGAGTTGACGTGGATACGTTTTTCCCATTGAGGGTAGGGAAGATTCAAACAAGAGGGCATGACATGAGAATTAAGGGACAGACGTTTAGGGGTAACGTGAGGGGGAACTTCTTTACTCAGAGGGTGGTGGCTGTGTGGAATGAGCTTCCAGCAGAAGTGGTGGAGGCAGGATCAATTTTAACATTTAAAAGTAAAGTGGATAGGTATATGGACGTGAAGGGAATGGAGAGGTATGGTCTGAGTGCAGGTAGATGGGACTAGGGGAAAACAAATGGTCGGCACGGACTGGAAGGGCCGAGAGGGCCCGTTTCCGTGATGTAATTGTTATATGGTTATATGGTTATATGGTTAAAATATAACGTTGACAGAAATTCGAGCACATCTGAGATGCCTGCCGAGTGATATGCAATGTTCCCCTGTGAACAGAACATCTCTCATTTCCTGATATGAGAAGTATACTGTTTTTTGGTACTATCCCTCCAGGCCGCAGCAATCACATCCACGGTACGATCGGATAGTCCAAGCCCCAGGTATGGCCTCCTCAAAATCTGCAAATTAACAGATCAACACGACCATGTAATGGATGTAAATCCCCAGTTACAGGGTGCACCAGTAGGTCACTGCGTTTCTGAACAACCATAATTGGCTGTGTTGTTATCTCCAAAATGAGAGGGAACCATGGCTGAGTAGGCCAGTCGGGTACCACCAATCCTCCTGAAGCAGAGTCCTGCTTGATCTTGAGCAAGCACCGACTGATGAGGCAAAATGGAGGAAATGCATATAAAAACATTCCACTCCAATGTAGCGAGAATGCATCTACCGCTACTGCCCCAGGGTCTGGTTCCCATGAAACATATTTAGGTAACTGGTGATTGAGTGTGGATGCAAACAAATCGATATCTGGCATCCCATATCGAACAACAATGTCATTAAATACTTCATGATTCAACATCCATTCTGTGTTGCCATTGAATTTGTGTGACCTGGTGTCTGCCACCATGTTGAGTCTACCTGGTAGGTAGATAGCTGAAACCCAAATATTTCTTGTAATGCACCAGTGCCAAATAAGATTAGCCAACCTATCACAAGATTCTGACTTGATTCCACCCATGTGATTAACTTATGCTACTTCCGTATTGTTGTCAATCTGAAGTTGAACATGTAGGTGACTCATGGTTGTAAAATAAGCTTTAAGCCCAAAAATCGCTCCCAATAGCTCTAAATAATTAATTCCATGTGATTGAAGAATAAATGCCTCATGCATATTCCATCTGCCTCCACAGCTAGAGATGGTATCTGTAGCACCCCAACCTAAGGCACTAACATCAGTCTGTAAAACAACTGAGGGTTCCTCAACCAGAATTTTGCTGGAGCAATTTGAGACATTCATTATCCACCAGTGCAATTCAGCAATGGCTTCAGCTGGTAATTGCATGAGCCTGTTGAAATGACCTGCATGTATTCTGAGTGCCTGTTCCTTTGTACGTTGTAAATTTTGGTAATGCAAAGGTCCACACTGTGCAGCTGGAAAGGCAGCCACTAATTTGCCAACCAGGCTGGCCACCTGTCTAAATGAAGGTTGTTGCTCCTCCATGAGCTTGTTACAGCCTTCAATTAAATTTAATCTCTTGCCTCTGGGCAAGGTCACTAGCATGTGAGCTGAGTTAATAATGAATCCCAAATAATCAATCACTGGTTCAATTTGGATTTAAGTGGATGAATGAGGAACACCAATCTCTCAAACAAGAGTTTAACAACTGAGACTGCTAATTCAGCTGTTTCCCAGGTCTTTCGTATTATCAAGATATCATCCAAATAAGCCATTACAATATGGCCCTGAGCCCGGAGTAACCCCAATACTGGTTTTAACAGTTTTGTAAATAATCTAGGTACCGAGGTTAACCCATTAGGCAGTGCTTTAAATTGCCATAATTGCCTCATCCAGCTAAATTTCAAATATCTCGGATGATTCCTATGAACAGGCACTGAGTAATATGCATCTTTAAGGTCTATACATGCCATGTAACATCCTCTGGAAATCAGTTGTTTGGCAGTAACAAATGTTTCCATTTTGAAATGTTTATACTGCACATCAGGGTTAAGACTCGTCAAGTCAAGTATTCGACATCCCCCATCCTTTTTTGGCGTAGGAAAAATATTAGACACAAATTGTTGAGATTGATAATGTGTCTTCTCAATTACCCCTTTTTAATATAATTTTTGAATTTCAGCTTGTACCTCCAAATTCTCTTTTTGTGAGAAAATTAGTGTCCGACTTGGGGTATGCTGTATGGGAGGACATAAACCAGAGAAAAATTAAATCCAAAAACCTTGTATACTATGCAGTATAAACAAATCTGATGTCAGAAAGAAGTGTAATCTTCCTCCAACTTGTAAGTGATTCCCACTTGTAATATGTTCCTCCAAGAACCAGACCCACCTACCTCCATGGTTACCTGTGGGTTTTTCTGCCCTCTGCTTCCGGGAAAAGGCATGTTCGCCTGTGCCGCTGTCGGTGTGCGGCAGTTGCGCACATTGGTGAATGGCAAACTTGCTCCTTGACCTGTCCCGGTTTCAGCAAGCCGTTTAAAGGGATACTGCCGCCGCAGCGCTCTGGCACTCAACAGTACTTTAATAAGTCTTTGCCTCGTTGTCCAGTTCTTTGACTCTTTTTGTGAGGTATTCACCAAACAGCAGATTTGGTGGCTGAATATTACTCGGTTTGCACAGAGCGGCGAACTTCGGGTTGATGGTGGGGCGGATGGCACTTTTCCTCAAACAGTTTATCTCGAAGTGCATATTACACATAAGGGCCAGGGCATCCTGCTGTACATCATCCACCTACCTGGCGAATGCTGTAATGCTTGAGGCGAGGAGCTTCAGCACCCTCTGAAGCCTAATTTCCTGAGCTCTTATGCCTACGCTCATATGACCCCATATGGTGTGGCTCACAGCCGGCACTTTGAGTAGGACACAATTCGACGGTGTCTCATACTTTCTGGCTGTTTCATCGATAATGAGCTCTTGAAGCTGGTGTGAAGCCAAGTACTTAATACTTGCAGCCAACTCTTCACCCAGCGGCTCTCCTGAGTCTGTTGGGATGGCAAAACTTGCTGCCAGGGATGGTACCTCTGACTCGTGCCCTTCATCCCTTGGGGTATGCTCCATGGTTATACCCTCAGACTCGGCATCAGAATACTACTCTCTCCTCCTCCAAGAGGGAGACATTAAGCGGCCCTATTTCAGGCGCTGCTGGCGCGGGCTCTCCCGTAGGCCGGCGCTGACACAACTCCTCCTGTTGCAGTGTGTCTAGATGGAGCATCCTCTCCATTAGGATCTCCATTCTGGGATAGCCGTCCCAAGACATTATCCCTTCCCGGAGGGGAACCCTCCCGACTCGTCAGAGTCCACCGGTCGTGCAGACCTTTTGGTGGCTTTGCGCCCCAATGGAGCAGCCACGTGCTTTCAGGCACCAAGTCTGCAGTCGCTGGTCATACCGCTAGCGACTGTGCAGGCCGCCCGCTACCCGCGCTTCCGCGGGCTTCCATGAGAACTTTCCCGGCGGCTCGCCTCGACTTCACCCGTGACGTTTTCTCCATACTTGGACTTGCTCCTGAAACAAGAAATTATCAAGCGCAGAAAACGACCTCCGACTAAGTTTTACATTTACCTGAGGCTTTTTAAAACTTACCGCTGGAGGAGCGATGCTCCTCCCAACAGGTTGCTGCTCCATGCGTCAGACGTAATGACGCGCATGCGGACTGGCGGGGTTCTTCACGGAATCACTCACGTGACTCCGAAGTAAAATTTTATCTTGAGTTTATTGGGTGGGATTAAAATGTGTGAGTGTTTTATTAAAGGTTTTGAGATTTGTAAAACTGCCAATAAGGTTATCTAAAAGATTTTAGAATTCAACTTTCCCATGGGTGCTAGGGAAACATTTACATCAAACAATCGACTCAAAACTTGTTCTCCCTCTCAATGTGAATAGATTCCATTTACTGGCTCGAAGCATATTTTAAACACAGCAGGCTCTCTGATGTTGCTCATAGAGTCCTAGAGTCGACAGCACAGAAACAGGCCCTTCATCTCAACTCGTCCATGCCACAAGATGTCTCATGCCCGCTATGTCTTTCCTTTTAACTGAAAGAACTGAAGTTACCTTTGTAAAATTTCCAAAATAAAGCCGTCCATGAAATCCTATAATGGATATGAAAGGATGTGAACATTTGGAGTATTTTACTGATTTTATTGACATTGCACTATGTTTCTAATGTGCATAATTTGATAAACAACGGATGGAATATTTTATAGTCTCTTCTATCCTTATGAAGTGAACTAGAATGTGAACTTATGAAGTGGCTAGAATTCACCACATTATCGTACTGCTGCCACTTATAGTTGGATTGGTACATATAGGCAAATAAATTTGCCTTTGTCAAGTGTTAAATGTATGTGTGACTATTTACAGCTTGTGGGGACTCACCTCTACTCATTTGAGTTGATTGACTTCAATGGAGCCAGAAATGCAAAGGTGACTTTACGATACAATATGATACGATATGATAAAATAGAACTTTATTTATCCCAGGAGGCAAATTGATCCGCCAAAAGTCATAAAAACAACAAAATACATGAATTTTAAAGTGACGAGTGGAAAGATTGGGGATGTGCAAAGATTGGGGGGTGGGTGGGGAGGTGAGTCAGTCTACCCCACGACAGAAGGGGAATGAGTTGTACAGCCACAGGGAAAAAGGAACTTCTGTGACGTTCTGTCTTGCATCTTGGTGGAACCAGTCTGTTGCTGAAGGTGCTCCTCAGGTTGACCAGTGTGTCATGAAGGGGATGAGCTCTATTGTCCAGGATGCTCTGCATCCTCCCCTCCAAGACCACCTCCCATGAATCCAACTTCGCCCCCAGTTCAGACTCAGCCTTCCTGATGAGTTTGTTAACCCTAATTTAATTGTTTAATTGTTGATTTATATTTATACACAAGCTGGGGTGAGCAACTAAAGATAGGCTCCTTACTTTGAGACTAAGAATGTATGTCTGCTCCAAAGCCAGGCAACCTAGTTTTGCTCAACACTTTCTGCCTATTTTTGCTCGGAACTGATTTTTTATATGAAAGCTCTAACACTTGTGTGAGTGCAGTTAGCATTGTCTGCATTTTGACTTCCCCTAACTGATTTCAGCTTCAGGTCAAAACCTTGTAGTCTTGGAGGTTCTGCGAGTATGACATGTGCCTTTAAAAAGATTGAAACACAATTGGAAATATGTTAAATGTGACTTTTTGAGTGTAGACAGAAGGATTGTATTGCCTTTTGCATATTACATAAAATGAACAATGTTATTTCATTCAAAAACCAGTTGGTAATAAATACTTAAGGCAGACAAAATGCTGGAGAAACTCAGCGGGTGCGGTTGCATCTATGGAGTGAAGGAAATAGGCAACGTTTTGGGCCGAAACCCTCCTTCAGACTGATGTGAGGGTGGGGGGAAGAAAGAAAGAGGAGGAGCCAGAGGGCTGAGGGAGCTTCGGAGGGAGGAGGAGAACTTCTTCAAAGTAGGCATACCTTGAGGAGATTTCGCAGTGCAGTAGACAAAATGTTTAAGAAGGAACTGCAGATGCTGGAAAATCTAAGGTAGACAAAAATGCTGGAGAAACTCAGCGGGTGCAGCAGCATCTATGGAGCGAAGAAAATAGGTAACGTTTCGGGCCAAAACCTCAAAGACTTCACACTGATAACAGAACATTTGGGGGAAATAGTGCTCCCAATGACAACATTGTGAAGATAATTTATTTTTGGGATTAACACAAATAAACTGATGATTGACACCTTGCTTCCTGATATTGAAGGCAGAAGTAATCAAAACAATTTATTTATAATTTAAATAGTTATAAAATGAGTTAGCTGAAACTGGTGATGTTTCATGATGCTTAGACTTACATCATTTGACATCAGCTTTCTTGCACAATTCTCTATCTATAAATTGGTTTGCACAGGGCACCAATTTTTGCACATTGCATAAAGGAATTTTCTCCCATTCTAAAATGTCACACATTGCTCACCCATGCTACCTAAACATAGCCACCACTACCCACAGACAAGGTTGAGAAATGGCAAAGGCACCAAGATGTAATCTTACTGAAAGATGTTATGATTTCCATCAATGTATCATTCTTATTAGGTGTTGCAATAATCTATTCTCAGCCCAGGAGACTGTTGAAATGCATTGCCATTTAAGTCAAAACCAATATTTCATTTTCCAGCTATAAGTCACACTGGTGTGACGGATGAAGCCTTTGCTGCATATTCTGCAATGCCTCACCTAGAAAGGTTGTTCATGTCATATGAATGTACTTGAGCTCAATCTTAATTGTAGTTAGACACTGAGGGATGCTTTCACCTTACAAACTATAGATACACTGTAGCAGACCATGTGATTGTGATATATTTAGATTCATGCCAAAGTTGATGTGTTTTTCTGACATTGCCGGTGCATGACCCTCCAAAGTGACATTGGAAATCTTGCAGATCTTATCCACACCTCATTTTACTCTTCACATACTGTATTTCCCGACAATGAAGATGCACCTGCATCGAAGACGCATCCCCATTTTGAGTTGCTACATTTTGAAAAAAGGCTGGTGGGACGGCACCGTGGCTGGCTGGTGGGCGGCCCGCCAGAAGGCGTTGAGGTGGCAGCCCGTTCCTGCTTCCAGTCCCGGCGGAGGCTCGCAGCCACCCGAGCTACTTCCCTCCCCGGCCAAGTTTACTACTTTGTGCAGCCCAGGCCATGCTGACCTGGGCCAGACTCCCCACACGCTGTGAAAGGAACTATCGCTGTATTTTTAGTAGCCAAGTCTTTTTCTTGGCTAACAACCTAACCTTCGGCCTCCAAGGCACAGGTACATTTTCGTGCCTTCTTTTTGGGTAAAAAATAGCGTCTTCATTGCCGGGAAATACAGTAACTATTATGGCCACATCTGAAAAAGGGATTCCAAGGAGATGGAGGAAAATATGAGGGAGTTTGCATTGAGATTAAATATTTGTTCTACATTGCAGGGAATGGAAAGTATGTTGCAGAGAACTGATGACTTGCTCTGGCATGTGTAAATCTATCATGATCGGATAAAGTTGTGAACTGAACGAATCGTACTGTTTCCACAGCAGTTGCTCATGCCCTGCTGTGTATCCTTAGAAAAGACCTCAGCGCCTCATGAGTAATCTATCTTTGCTGAATTATTTTGGATGTCCTTGGTTTGAGACGGTAGTCCTTTAAAGCACATCCCCATACGTTAATTGACTATCTGATCAATGTGCTGTAGTGTACAATACTTACAGCTGCTGTGGCAATCATGCCGACCAGCCAGCATGACGCTGAACAGCAGTCAAAAGGGATGAAGATCTCAACTGATACTTAATCTTGCAAAGTGGAAGGAGTCCAAGAGAAGTGTATTTTGTGCAGAGGTCAAAGTTACTTAAGCAACATGTCACAGAGAAGTGCAAAAATTTGTATCACGTTATTTGCATGATGGAATCGTGTAAACATTCATTAAGTAATATAATCAATACTGATGGGCTTGCATGGCAGGATCTTTTTCTGGTTTCTCCCAGCTGAATATTGATGTATCTGATGGTGTTAAGGCTTGGGGATGGAGAGAGTAATTAGATTTGTATTTTTTTTTAATTTTTGCTGGTTCCTTATCAAAATTAGTTTTCCCATATTAATTCCATACTATTTCATTTGCCCAATGCCTGCCTCTTTAGCCCAGCTGAAAGGTGGGGCTGTGGATGTTTGGCAGGGGCATCCACCTGGTAACTTACCTTTTGCTCCTCCTGCTCTCCAGGCTCAGCTTCATGGTACTTGCTCTCTAGGTAACATAGCTGCTTTTCCTCTGCTATTTTGCTGTTCAATTGTCCAGGTCATGCAGCATCCTGTACACCAAGATGGAGTCTCCAAACCTGGTTTGTGTTTACTGCAGGACACCCCAAGACATTGGCAATGGGAATTCATCTTCAAGAGAATGCTGTTCCCATTATAATAGTAAGATTAAACGAGAACTTACAGTTTGAAGTTTGATCGTTATTTTATGAGGAGTTACAATGAGGGATTACGTGAAGAAGCCCCGCCTGGCGCATGCTCGGCATACTTCAAAGCAGCGGCGTGAAAAACACAGAACCAATAGCCGGAGTAAGATAGTAAGGCTTACATAGACTAGAACTACCAGATGATCATTTATATTATGAGGGTTGGGAGTGGAGGGCACGTAATCCCTCATCGTAACTCCTCATAAAATAACGATCAAACTTCAAACTGGTAAGTTCTTGTTTAATCTTACTATTTTACTTCGGAGTCACGTGAGCGACTACGTGAAGATTTTGAAGCTCTGTGATTTTCATGCCATAGATCATTCCATACGACACACTGCTTGAGTTTACACAGTAGTGAGTAAATAATATATATTGCAACAAATGATATGCAACAAAGCAAACAATTTGAACAGAACCCAACACAGCATGTGCAACCCTGGCACTGTGACAACAGGTTTATTATAAAATCTAGAAAAGTTCCTCTTTAGACCATCCTGCGGTCTCCAGAATTTGGTCGAACGGCATGTCCTGCACCTTTGCCGCGGACATTGATACCGCCCTTGTGGAGTGAAATTTAAACACATCAGTGTCTACTCCAGTTAATCCAGAACATGTTTATCCATCTAGAAATAGTTTGTACTGTCACTTTTTTTATATGTTTCTTGTGGGTAATGAACATTGGTGTCTCACAATCTCGGAGACTCTTAATTGAATATATATTAAATCAGATGTTTAACCACACACAATGTTTAGTTGACAGAGTATGTATTAAAGATTACATTGGTTCCAGCCTTTCTTGGTCTTACAACTGACCAGAGGTTGTTTCCCAGAAATTCCACGTGTGATGGAATGACGTCTCTGTACTTCCGTAAATGAACCAGAAGATCTCCTTCTCTTAATATAGGGGTTCATATTCAACCTGTTTGTTTTCTCAAAGCAGGGATGAGAAGTTTTATAAGGCAAATATCCTTAATTGTTTGGGCAGTTTTTCATCAATCATAAATCTGGTTATAGCTTGCCCACATAATCCTGCATTTTTTGGGTACAATGTTAGCCAAATGGCAATTTTCATCATACAATTGGGTTCAAATGTGCATTGCACGTGAGCTCCCACCAACTTACGCTGGTGGGAGCTCACGTGACTCCGAAGTAAAATCCTTGTATTTGCATGGTTCTTCGCTTATCTATGTTCATCTGTTGTGATAGGAGTGTAAACTTGTGTATGATGGTAGGGAAGATGAGGGTTTGCTCGTAGTTGAAGATCCATCCTTTCTCTCATTGCCAGCTGCTGGCAGAAAGTTGGTTATGCTATGCTAGCTTATGCTTGGATCACAGCATGAAATGCAATGTTCAATTTTGAAATTGGTGCAATTTCAGCTGGAAATGATTTCCTGCATGAATTACTCTGGGTAAAATTGAAATTGGATTGGATAGTAACTGAAAATCAGGTGCTACACAATTCAATTTTTAGTCTGTCTGTATGCCTCAGTACCCAAACCGATTATATGCCCAACATCCATCTACACTTGCTCCATCCAACCATGTGTCAAACGCAGATATCCCTTTCCTTCATTGTCATACCTTTCCATAACGTTTTCTCTGATGTCATACCCTCAGTGCCCATCCCATCCAGAATTTGTGGGGGGAAGGGCCAAAAATCCAATATGAACACCAGGGTCGCATTGGATAAATGCACCGCTTTATTGGGAATGAATTTCCAGGTTCCTTAATGCGTCATGGAGCTCTACAATACAGAAGCAGGCCCTTTGGCCCATCAACATTCCAACACCTAGCACCAATTTCCTGAGGATTGAAATAATAGGTTTCTTGAACTGTTCCTAGTCAGTTGAAGTGAAGTAAGATGTTGACGATGTCAATGAACACTGTGGCCAGTTGATTGATGTTCATTTTCAGAACCGTCCAGTGATTCCATCTGGGCTAGCAATTTTCTGAGAGTTTAAAGCAGATCTGACTTCTATGATCCAGAAAATGGGATGTACCTTGCTGGACCTTTTGTTTGATTGCTCAAAGTTCAACAAAACTTGTTGTAGGGCAGCCAGTCTGTAACATGTTGGCATCTTTGCAATAAAGACAGCAGAGAACTTGTGAAGGATCCATATATCATGAATGTCTTATCAGACCACCCATGACCACAACAACTGATTTGAAGGCACATAACACAGCAGCTGAATGTGGTTAATTGCAAAGCTAAAATATAGAGCATGATGGCATTCATTCTAAAATTGTTATCTACAAAACTAGCTGGTGAGCATATATAATTTGGAAGTATTTAGGACTTTCAAATGTTGCAAGTTATGTGAGCTATATGCATTACTCAAGCTGGTATTAGAATGCGCTGCTATCTGCCAACAATTCATTCCTTTTACATAGCTATCAAAGTTCATTGAGTATGAAATGAGCAGGAACTTAAACTCCAATGCAAACAGATTAATCATGCACTCAAATATTATGTAAGATTGTAGTTGGTTGCATTTTTCATATACTGCACATTGGTTAATGTTTTTTATGTCAATAGGCAAACACTACCCATGAAATTGCTTTAGTGAACAAATATTATCAGCATGTAATCCTCCAACATTTTTGCCACCTGCAATGGGATCACACTACTGGCCATTTCTTCTCATCTCCACCCCTTTCTGCTTTCCGCATAGACTGTTCCCTCCACAACCCCCTTGTCAACTCGTCCCTTCCCACCCTTCCCGCCCCCAGGTGCATTCTCCAGCACTGCAGGAGATGCAACAGCTGTCCCTTTACCTCCCCCCTCGACTACATCCATGGACCTGACAGTCTTTTCAGGTGAGGCAGAGGTTCACTTGCACCTCCTGCAATGTCATCTACTGTATCCACTGTTCTGACTCCTGTATATCGGCGAGATTAAGCGCAGGCTCGGCGATCGTCTCGCTGAACACCTCCGCTCAGTCTGCTTTAACCTACGTGATCTCCAGGTTGCTCAGCACTTTAACTCCCGCTCCCATTCCCAATCTGACTATTCTGTCCTGGGCCTCCTCCATTGTCAGAGTGAGGCCCAGAGCAAATTGGAGAAACATTACCTCATATTTTGCTTGGGTAGCTTACACCCCAGCAGTATGAACATTGACTTCTCTAACTTAAAATAGCCCTTGCTTTCCTTCTCTCTCCATCCCCTCCCCCTTCCCAGTTCTCCCACCAGTCTTGCTGTCTCCAACTACATTCTACCTGTTCCACCCACTCCCCTGACATCAGTCTGAAGAAGGGTCTCGACCCAAAACATCACCCATTCTTTCTCTCCAGAGATGCTGCCTGTCCCGCTGAGCTACTTCAACATTTTGTGTCTAACTTCGATTTAAACCAGCATCTGCAGTTGTTTCCTACAAATATTATTTTAATCTGCTTAAGAATCATAAGGAAATTCCTGGCTCAATCCCTGACTTCTTCTGAATGAGTTTGTATCAGTTGAAGTAGCAGCACATGCCTTTTTGTTCATTTTAATACATCAACCCGTGATCTGTGATTCTTGTCCTAATCACTGCTAAACGACCGCTCTTAGAAGTGATCATCAAGTGAGGATTCAGTTACGATAAGCGGTAATGCTATCTGCTTTTGTTCTCTCAAGCCAAAGACAATAAAATTCCCATTTGGACTTGCGCATGTTAAACTGGCACTATATTAGCGATGGATTATCGCTGCAGGAGTTACCACCAGCAAGGCAACTAAATGAACAGAGAGAGGCACATAAAAGCAGCTGAAATCTAGAATTAAATGAAAGAGTAGCAGAGGTAACTGTCCCTCGATCATCAAAAGGTATGGAATAATTTTTCTTCATTTCCAGCGTGAAGGAGATACTGACTGAATCCCACTGGGAGAGAATATTAGAAATTCCACTGCTCTTGGCTGGGCTACATTTCCTATGGTTTACACTCCCTACACGGATGTTGAATTCAGAAAATTCAAGTTACTTTCCTTATGAATTGCTATTCAAAATGTATCTTTACCGATTTGTTAAGCACATGGTATTGAGCATGTACTTAACAATTGAAAGCTGCTGTTAATTCTTTCTGGATTTTGGTGACCCTGCAAACGTGATTACAATCTGCATGCAACATTTTATTCTATCCGAGAGATAGAGGGTGTCAGGTATGACTGATGCGGTTAATAATTGATGACATCAGATCTGCCGCCTCCTTTGAGTATCTCCTGGCTCTTTCAGTCGACTTCTTCTGTGGAAACTCAGAAGCTGAGCTGCAGCCACGTTACAGAAATGGGCAAGCACGGAAGGGAATGGGAACTGCATAAAGAAACCTTGCTTTGCTCCTGACACTAATGATTATATGCAGCAAATTTCCAATACAGACCCCATTTTGAGCAAAGATTTGTTTTAATGTTAGCAAATGGCAGAAGCTGATGAATTTGTCAAAAGATAATAAATTGCAGAGGGAAATTGCAACTGCACCCTGTTATCGTGCAGTGATGAATGTGGTGCAGGGCCGCCTTACAGCCTGCAGGCTTAAATGAAGGCTGGCTGGAGATATAGGTAATGGGCTGATTCATTCCTTCCACCTTTTTTTCTGAAAGTTTGGTGTTACAATATTAACATGTAGATTTCTAAATACTTGTTTTCTATTTTGATAATTTTTCTTTTGAGTATTTGCAGATTTATCCCAAATAATATATTTCATCAATTGTTTGAGATTTACTTTGTCCCTAGTTGCATTGTTTATATAGCCACATTCTAACAGTGCAATAAGTAGGAACGTGATTACCTGACAGTTTGTAATGATAATTACATGTAATGAATGTCTGGTATGTCTAAGAGCAACAAGACCACTGCAAAAAACATATTTTGTTGTCTTTCTCCGTGGAATCTAGGCATTGCTGATGAGGTTAGCATTGAATGCCCCTCCCTGATTGATTTTGAGTATGTGAAGATGAGCTGTCTTGTTGAACAGTTGCAGTCTTTTTGCCGGCAGTGCTGTCAGGTGGAGAGTTCCGATCAATGAACTCCAATGTATTTCCAAGACCGGATGCTGTATGGTTTGCAGTTTATGGATTTTGAACCTGTTGCTCTCATAATTTGAGATGGTGGAAGTTGCAGATTTTTGAGGTGTGGCTAAAAAGCTTTACAGCATTTTAGATGATAGTTGCTACAACCAGAGTGTGCCTTTACATCAGTTTTAGGTTATTTTGTTATACGTTCTGAAATTGTATTTTTGAGATGGGAGTGATAGAGTCATAGAGCATGGAAACAGGCCCTTCAGCCCATTTTGTCCATGCCAAACAAGTTGGCATATTGAGCTAGTCCCATTTGCAGCCACTTCTTTAAAATCCTAGATATCAGTCAATCAGGACCAGGTATTTTTTTCACCTTTAGTATTGTGAGTTACTCCAACACTTTATCCCTTATGATTCGGATATTTATGTTTTCATTCTATTTGAAATTAGTCCTTCTGTTAGCTTAGGGATAATTATAGATTCCTCTACAGTGATGGCTGATGCAAAAATCGATTTAACGTATCTGACATTTTATTTGTTCCTGTAATTAATTCACCAGCCTTGATCTCAAGAGGCCATTTACATGCCTTTCTCCTACTTATATATCCATAGAAAATGTTACTGTTTGTTTTAACATTACTCATATGTTTTATCAGAATCAAATTTCTCCCTTCTCAAATTATTAGTCTTTCACAACTGGATCCTAAAAAAATATTCCAGTGCCCTAAAGCCATCCTCGATTACTTTGTAGGCCCTAATTTTCAATTTAACATTATTCTTGACCTCCTTTGTTAAACACAGATTGCGTCGATTTCACTTTCTAATTGTTCTAGGAGTCATAGATCAAGGGTTGGACGCAGAACAGTCAGCAATTAAAAAAAATATTTTGTTTTCCATGTGTGTGTGGTGCAGTATACATTGTCTTCTAGAAGTCATCCACTTATGGGCTTTTACCCCTTTAAATCAAAAATGGTGCCCTCCTGAATCTTCTTCCAATGGTCTTTCCCACCTGCCACTGACCATTTATAACTTCAGCCCTAAAACCTTAAACTACCCATTGTGAATGTGATGGATGTGACTCTTACAGATGACACTGTGGAGTTGAAATCTTCCAGATTTGACCTGTTGAAGGCAGGACATATTCTTGCCAATCAAAGCCATGTTGTCCCTTCCACTGCACTCACTAGCAGAAGGCAAGCAAAGATGTTGCAACCCTGTCCCCAGTCCATGATTTCTTTGAGCAAGGATATACCATGAAGTACAATAACCAATAATCTCTGGTATTCAATACTGATCCGCTGTGATATCTGAAGCAACATCGCACATCATTGTATTCACTTATTTATTTAATAATCGTCGTATTTTTCCAGAGGTAAAGCAACAATTTAAAACCTAATTTTTAGTTCCATTTAGTTGGTTCCATTGATGACTTATTCTCAGTTAGAAGTTGCATTTCTGGAAAACAAAAGATGGTTTATTGTCTCAAATGAAGAGACTGTGAAAAAAGAACAAACGTTTAGACATGAATTTATAATTTCTTAAGTCTGTGGTTAGCTCATTTGTATACTGCTATTAAAATCTTCTATCATGCCATTGAATTGAATTGAATTGGTTTAATATTTTCCTATTGAATGAGATACAGTGAAAAACTGTTTTGCATGCTCTCCAGACAAATCACATCATGCATGAGTACATCGGCTAGTGTATAAGAGAAAATAAACAGAGTGCAGACTATAGTATTCCAGGTATAGTGAAAATGCAGATGAAAAACAGCAAGGGGCCAAACTGAAATAGATTGGAAGATCAAGAATTCATCTTCAGTTTAGGAGAGGTCCATTCAGTATCTGATAACAGCGAGGAAGAAGGCATTGTTGAACCTGGTGGTATATGATTTCAGCTTCTGTGGGGAGAGGGGAGAAACGAAAATGACATGTATATCAGTGATCCTTGATTATGTTGGCTGCTTTCCTGAGGCAACATGGAGTAGAGATGGAGGGGGGAGGCTAGTTTGTGTGACAGACTTTACTGTATTTATGACTCTTGGGCAGAGCAGTTACCAAATCAATCTGTGATTCATCCAGACATGATGCTTTCTATGATGCATCTGAAGAAGTTGGGAAAATGGGTAAGGATCATGTCTGTGTGGAATGAGGCCTGAGGTAAGATCAGAGGTGGAATCACCAGGAATCTGTACTCTCTTTCCCCAACCCCAACCACACTGAACAATTAACAATAATGTTACAATGGCGGATAAAGTGCAGATAAAGTACAATGAGGTAGATTGAAAGATTGGTAAGTCATCTTTAGGAAATAAACTGTTCTTGAATCTGACGGTATATGATTTCAGAGAGAATGACCAGGGTTTGAACAGTCCTTGATTAATGTGGCTGTAGTATAGATGGAGTTGATCGTGAGAAGGGAGTGCAATTGTTTTGTGTACTGGACTGGGCTGAGTGCAAATCTCTGCAAATTCTTGCACAACTCTGCAAATTTTTTCTGTTTTGGGTAGAGCAGTTAGACAGCATCAAGGATGTAATTTACTTTGGAAAAATAAATGTGTATTAAGAATATCAGTTAGTATATTGAAAATGGAAATCTAATCTAAATTTATTAATGCAGCTGAAAATGGACCATTAAAAATAAACTATCTTGAATATGAATTTCAAATTAGCCAATTTTGATTAATTGAAAATACCTTTTTATAGCTAAAGAAGCATTTACTAATTTCTTTGGTATACAGTAGTCAGCTCATGAGATAATTAAAAAAATGTGAAAACTTCTAAATGGTGCCTATTAATATCCTGAAACCTAAAAGTAGATTAATTTTGAGAACCTCCTGAAAGTTTGCAATGGACATAGTTATCAGGTTAATTTGATATGGGAGCCTGGCCAGTTCTGTGGATAGAGAACAGGCCTGTGAAATTCAATTAATGGAGGATGTGATTTATTTTTAAAATATATAATTTTCTTAATGGGGTTGTGGGTGACTATTTGTCTTGCAATTTAACTTTCTTAATGGGGTTTTAGCTGGTTTGTGGGTGAATATTGGTCTTGCATTGGGAAACTCCAGACCCAGTTTCTTCATGGGGATTAGATTGAAGAGATGGGATAAGTTTCACCTATTTCTATTTCTGCTCAAGAATTTGTAATTTAAAATGTATAGATTAATGATGGTTCATATTTCATGCTGCTGAAGGTAACTAAACAATATTTGACCAAATATTGAATGCCTTGCCTGTGTGTGTGTGTGTGTGTATGTGTATAGTACACAACAGTTTATATATGGTGCATTACAATTTTGAATTTAACTTCGAAGTCACGTGAGTGACTTTGTGAAGACCCCGCCAGCACGCATGCGCGACACGGGGGGGAGTGCGCTCTCTCCTCCAGCTCCTTCATAAGACCGGCAGGTAAGTGCTTACCTTTACTCCCACAGGATGGACAAGGGCAAGCGGAAGGCAACGCTCTCCAGGAGCCGTGCTGCTTCGACCAGCCAACGGCCTTTGTCCCCGAGAGCTGCAAGCACCACCGGCAGCTTCGGGACGTGTGGGGGCAAGAATGCGGAAGTCGGGCGCTCCCGCTACTCTAGCGCCCGACTCATCACCTGAATGGTTCACCGCACCGAAGCCGGGAGACTGCTGATCCAGACTTCGAGCCCCCTTCCTCCAAGAAAAGAGGGGGAAAACAGGTACGTGGGAAGGAGCCTCGCTCATCGCCAGCGACCTCACCCCGAGTTCCAGGAGACCCAAGGGGACTGGGCCGGGGGACAGCTGCATTACAGGGGAGCCCTGCAGCTGTGCACCATCACGTACCACTGCCAGGGAGATCTGCCGTAGAGCAGTCTGGCAGATCCACTGCTGCGTCGAGCAGACCTGTAGGAGCAGGTGCTGCCGGCAAAACACCTCGTCAGGCTGCGGTCAAGGGCGGTGGTGGCAGCAGTAGACGGTCGGTCAGCTTAGCTCTGGGAGCGGCCGACCATGCGCCTCCACGCCGAATATTGGGCGACAGTGGAGGTAAGCCTGCACGGACTCCGGGGAGCCAGGTTCCGGGGGCCGGCGCCGATCCAACTCACCTGCCTTCGTATCAGACAGGTGGGCCGCCACAGTCTGGAAGAAGACAGACTAGCAGAGAGTCCGTGCGGGAGTCGTATGAGCCTACTCGGGCGGTAGGCCACGACGACCTGCCATTGAACCCTAGACAGCACCTTATGGAGGTGTGGTCCGATGGTGGAAGCCCCAGTGATATCGCAGGGCCTGGGGAAGTCGGCTTGTCCGTTGCACATAGCAGGGACGGTCGCATAGAGCGGTTGGAGCTCTTAGTGGAGCAACTCCTCCAGCGGGACAGGGACCGGGAAGAACGGGACTCACGGGCATCCACAAGCCGCGCAAGGAGTCCTCTCAGTATCTCGTCTCACCAGCCAGAAGTGCCAGCAGTTGCCCAGCCGCTGTATTTGAAGACGACCCGGGACAGCCAGTGACCGCTGAGCCAGAGCATGAGGAGGATATGCTGGACGTGGTGGGCAAGTTTGCCGCTACTACACAAACAGGGGAAGCCCTGCACCACAAACTGGCGGGCACCATTGATTACCTGACTACTCACCAACTCCAGAGTCAGGTACTCAATGACACTATGGAGAAAATAAAACCGCCCGAGAACTGCATCAACCTCAGTGTTCCCCTGGTTAATGCTCAAATCTGGGGACACTTGAGTACGGCCACCAGGATGCAGGATGTCCGCCTCCAGCGTATTTTAAAGTTCCTCACCACGGGTATAACGGCGTTTGCTAGGACCCTTGACGGGGATAATGTGTCCAGTGAACAACAAGATGCCCTGGCACTCCTATGCAACGCCCAGTATGAGATCAACTGCCTACGTAAGAGCTCCATTAAGCCCACACTCAACCCTAAATTCGCGGGGTTGTGCCGTCCATCAACCGTTCCACCGTCTCATCAACTGTTTGGAGATCTGTCCAAACAAGTGAAGGAACTAGACGAGGAGGCCAAAACAGCTGGCCTAATGAAACCTCCTACGACTAGACCCCACCCATACCACCAGCAACAACCACACACAAACTGGAAACCGCGGCTGCCGGACAGGACACAAAGGACCTATCCACCTCCACTTCCCCAAACACAGCGGCCTTTTTTAGGACAAGGCCAACAGCGGCCTGTATGGAAGATGCGGCCGCCATCCCGACAACCTCCACAACGTCCATCCAAAACGACATACGCCAGGAACCGACGTTAACCATGGAGGTAAGGGGGCCTGGTTCCTTTCAGACCGTAGCATCCGTTCCTGCACAAATTGGTGGGCGATTGCGGGCTTTTTTGGGAATATGGAACACTATCACCACAGATGAGTTTATTTTACAAAGTGTTCAAGGCTATGTTATAGAATTCATTGGTGGTAAAAATCCCCCTACCCAGCATTCGCCTCATTGGAAATTTACACTATCCCAAAAAGAGGTGGAAGCAGGACATGTTGAAATCATACGGCTAGCAGCAAAAGGGGTGATTGGCAAGACAACGCACGAACTCCTTGAGTTTGTGTCCAAAATTTTCACCAGAATTAAAAAAGATGGGGGGCTGTCGGATTATAATAGACCTAACTGAACTGAACACCTTTGTACAATATACCTACTTCAAAATGGATACCTTTGAAACAGCCAAGCAGATGCTTTACCCGGGGTACTTTATGGCATGCATCGATTTAAAAGATGCATACTATACGGTGCCCATCACTGAATCTCACAGGAAATTTCTAAAATTTGTCTGGAAGGAACAATTATGGGAATACAAAGCATTGCCCAATGGAATCACCACAGTCCCTAGGCTATTTACAAAATTAGTAAAACCTATATTGGCTCTTCTCCGACAACAAAATTACATGGTCATGGCATATTTAGAAGATATCCTAATAGTGGGTCAGACCCTCCAATTGGCTACACGGACAGTGGCTGCAACTAAGGCTTTATTCGAGAAACTGGGATTTGTAATCCATCCAGCCAAGTCAAAATTGCACCCGGTACGGGTTATGGATTATTTGGGGTTCACCCTAGACGCCAACTTAACGATGATTACCATCCCAACCAATAAAGCTACTACTATAAAAGAAGAGTGCCACAGTCTTGCTTGCGCCAGGGTACTGACCATCCGATAAATGGCAAAAGTAATAGGGAAATTGGTAGCTACATTCCCAGCTGCACAATTCGGACTGCTACACTACCGAAATTTACAAAGAACAAAGATCGCAGCATTAAAAGCAAATGCTAGGCACTTTGATCGACCAATCCGGTTACCACCAAAGGCTAGAACCGAGCTACAATGGTGGATTGACAATATTAGTGAGTGTCGCAGACCCATTTGTCATGCTACAGACTGACGCAAGCGCACAAGGCTGGGGAGCAACTGATACTATGTCCAGTTGTGGTGGCAGATGGGACCCTCGTGAGTCTACCTTCCTGGAGTCACACGGGATAAATTATATAGAAATGCTAGGGGCATTTCATGGACTGCGGGCTTACTGTACTAACTCACGGGACTTACATGTCCGCCTCCAAATAGATAACACAATAGTGGTGGCTTACATCAATCATATGGGTGGTATCAGGTCGCTATCTTGTGATGAATTGGCAAACACAATTTGGCACTGGTGCATCGAGAAGAATATTTGGATTACAGCAACCTATTTGCCAGGGAAGCTTAATACAGTGGCGGACACCAGGTCACGAGTATTCGATGACAACATCGAGTGGATGTTGAATCCTCAAATTTTTGGAGACATTAAAGCTCACTATGGGACACCAGATATTGACCTTTTTGCGTCCAGGTTGAACCATCAGATACCAACGTATGTGTCTTGGGAACCAGACCCTGGGGCAATAGCAATGGATGTGTTTTCTATCCATTGGGGAAAATGGTTTTGCTACGCATTTCCCCCATTTTGCCTCATCAGTCGGGTATTGCAGAAAATTAAACTGGACTCTGCAACTGGCATATTGATCATTCCCGACGGCCTACACAGCCATGGTACCCGATGGTCGTTAAAATTTTGAAACAACCATGGATTTCGATTGGGAAACACCCCAAATTGATTACTCACCCCATTACGGGGGATAGTCATCCATGCCATGGTCACCTAAACCTGTTGGCCTGCAGGTTCTAAAAAGATAACTCATCAAGGCGGGCATCTCACCACGAGCCATGGAACTCATCTCAGCATCATGCCGAGAATCAACTCGGAGGCAGCACCTCACGCAGATCAGGAAGTGGGAGGCATTCTGTTCTCGTACCAACAAGACTTCCAACACAGCAACTATCCCTGATGTCCTGGAATTCCTAGCTGGCCTCCATTTCGATGCTGGCCTTAGCTACAGTGCCATCAACAGCGCCAGGAGTGCATTGTCCTCATACCTGGACATAGGTATAGGCTCCAACCACCTGGTGTCTAAACTCATGAGGGGAGTGTTCAACACCAACCCTCCACGACCCAGATATACCTTCACGTGGGATGTAGGGATCGTTCTGACCCTACTGAGGAGCTGGGCTCCAA
Organism: Okamejei kenojei; assembly: GCA_035221665.1. Lineage (NCBI taxonomy): Eukaryota > Metazoa > Chordata > Chondrichthyes > Rajiformes > Rajidae > Okamejei > Okamejei kenojei. Next base: position 60,947,996 of record CM069134.1, read on the forward strand.
TGAATGAGTTACCACTCAAACAGCTCACCCTCAAAGCGGTGATGCTGATGGCACTGACTACAGCCCAACGAGTCCAGACATTATAAAAGCTGCGGCTTGATAGCATGGTTGCCACCCCTGATCAAATAAATGTCTTTGTCCAGGATTTATTGAAGCAGCACAGGACAGGGGTTCATGGGCTGCAGTTGGAGTTTCGGGCATACCCTGTAGATGCCACTCTCTGCATAGTCACCTATCTCCACCACTATATCGGAATTACGAGAGCCATCAGGAAGAAGGAGCAGGGGCTCCTCATCAGCCACAAACCTCCGCATCATCGGGTGACTGTACAGACTATCGCCAGGTGGCTCAGGGTGGTGCTGGATGCAGCAGGAGTTGCTACTAACATTTTTAAATCTCATTCCACTAGGACTGCATCCACATCAGCGCGTGAGGGCCATGGAGGTGCCCATGGACCACATCCTCGCCACTGCGGGCTGGGCCAGTGAAGAAACCTTCCAAAGGTTCTACAATAAGCCACTGGTCGCCCCCGCGACATTCGCAGAAGCTGTGCTGGGAGCCGCTCAGTGAATGTCTGTCCCCGAATCAGGGGTTATTTGTTTGTTATTATTTGATTAATACATTGTATTACTTTTTCAGCCAGTTTCGACTGAACTGCATTAATAGCCTTCCTCCATCAGAATTGCGGCAGTGTGATAGCATGGACGTTGTCCAGGGCGTGAAATCACAGAGCTTTGAAATCTTCACGAAGTCACTCACGTGACTCCGAAGTAAAATAGTAAGATTAAACGAGAACTTACCAAGTTTGAAGGTTGATCTTTATTTTACGAGGAGTCGCGGTGAGGGATTTCGTGCCCCCCGCTCCCACCCTCTATCATAAGGTCAACTCGGAAGTTCTACGTTCTTCCTCTTACTATTTTCAGTCATGGTGCGTTCTGTGATTCCACACCGCTGCTTTGAAGGATGTCGCGCATGCGTGCTGGCGGGGTCTTCACGAAATCCCTCACCGCGACTCCTCGTAAAATAAAGATCAACCTTCAAACTTGGTAAGTTCTCGTTTAATCTTACTATCAACATGCATTTGACACTTATGGTGCTTTTGTGATATATTTTCTGCCAACCATTTCCATTCTAGGCTTTTTCTCATGGTGGAAGTATTGAGCACTGAAAAGCATTGGTTTAAGGGGAGAATGTTTAAAGGAGATTTGCAAGATAAGTTATTGTACACATGGAGTGGTAGGTACCTGCAATGTGCTACCAGGGGAGATGGTAGAAAAAGATGTGGTAGACATTTACACAGACACATGCACAGACAGCGAACAGTGGGATATTGGCCTTGTGCAGAGAGATGGTGTTAGATTGACACCATGGTCAGGGCAGACATAGAGGTCTGAAGGGTCTGTACTGTTCATTAAGCAAAACATAAATTGCTAGAGTAACTATGTGGGTCAGGCAGCATATGTGGACAAAATGAATAGGTGACATTTCAGGTCGGGACACTCCTTTAGACGAATCAGTCTGAAGAAGCGTCCCGACCCAGAATGACACCTACCCAATCCCTCCACAGAAGGTGCGTAACTCGTTGAGTTACTCCAGCACTTTGCATTTTTCCCAACATTCTAGTATCTGTAGTTCTTTGTGTCTCCACTGTCCGTTCTATGTTCTAGAGTCCTATACAGTATTTATACAGTACAGTGTCCTGATGCAGGGTCTCAAACCTAAATGTTGACAATTCCTTTTCTTTAACAAATGCTGCTTGACTTGCTGAGTTCCTTCAAAATGTTGGTTTTGCTCCAGTGAACAAGCACTAGCATTTACTTTTCAATCAAGTCAATCAAAAAAGACATAAAATCCTTCCAAATTTCATGCAATACTGTTGCTATTGATCGCAACTGTCCTGGACTCCACACAATGCAGTTATGCCATGACTTAAAACTAGGCTTTACAAGCATAGCAAAGTCATTTTTTGCATTTTGAAGTTGGTTGCTTTTCACAGACTAATTTTCAATAGAACAACATTTTTGAGAAGAAATGCTTACTTTTCAATTATTATTTGGAAAAAACTATTAATTCTTTCTGCATGGTTTGCAATGTTTTTATAAAAGGCAGAAACAATTATACCTATCCTTTCAATTTCCCATAAGCTGTAAATAAAAATGAGTTCACTTACTCCACAATGCCATCACATCTGTTAATGTGTGTTTTTTTTTGTTTTATAAATTGCCACCCGCTTCAGGATTCAATAGACATATCCCCTAATAGTTAACAGCGATAGAGGGAGACACAGCTAAGTGACTTACACGAAAGGATGCTTCCTACAGGGAGCCTATTTATCAACAAAGAAAGGAGACTTCTTTCAGTTGACAGTTTGACTGTGGGCTTTATTTACAGTCAAGCAAGAAAAGAGTACCATTAATGGATATTACTTGTTGGAGAATTTACAGAAATTGCAACAGTATAATGAATCAGACACAATAATTTGACAGAAAAAAGCTGGAGTAACTCAACGAGACAGGCAGCATCTCTGGAGAGAAGAAATGGGTGACGTTTTGGGTCAAGATCCTTCTTCAGACTGAAACGTCACCCATTCCTTCCCTCCAGAGATGCTGCCTGTCCCGCTGAGTTACTCCTGCTTTTTGTGTCTATCTTCGATTTAAACCAGCACCTGCAGTTCCTCCTTACACAATAATTTGACAGATTAGTGCAGTAATTACAGTAGTGCAGTAATTTTATGCACAATATTCTGGATTATTTCTTTATTTTAAGGGTTATTTAACACTACAAAATGTCATCTCAATAGGGTACTTGAATAACATACGAATAGAATTAAAGAATTTACAAATAAACAAAGTACTGAAAATGTTAAAGATAAGATGGAGACATTTTAAAAACCAATGCATGAATATTTCAAAAACAGACCTGAAAAAATAAGAAAAATTACCAATCTCCCAATGTCTAGGATGTATGCCTCAACTTTTTAAGCAGTAAATGACAAAATTGAGACACAAGGAACAGCAGTTGGAATCTTGATAGTGAGAATCTTTCTTCCAGGATGGAAATGTCCAACACTAGAGGGCTATAAGGTGAGAGGGGCAAAGTTTAATGAAGATGTGTAGGTTAGGTTTTTTACACAGAGGTTGGGACATGAAACTCATTGCCAGGGGTAGTGGTGGAGACAGATATAATAGTGGCATTTAAGAGGCTTTTAGGTAGTCACATGGAAGCACAAGGAAAAGAGGGATAAGGATCACGAACAGGCGATTGAGATCATCTTAACTTGGCATCATGTTCGACACAAACATTGTGGGCGGAAGTGCCCATTCCTGTGTTCTACTGTTCTATGTTCTGGAGTGCTGTAATAACTCAGCGGGTCAGGCAGCATCTGTGGAGGGAATGGTCAGATGATATTTTGGGTCTGGATCTTTCTTCAATCTGGTTGTATTGGGGGCTGTGAGGGGGGGGGGAAGAGAAATCTGGATGAAAGAGGTTGAGGCAGGACAATAGCAAGTAATAGGTGGATATAGGTAAGAGGGTTTGATTGGAAGATAGACAATAGACAATAGGTGCAAGAGTAGGCGATTTGGCCCTTCGAGCCAGCACCGTCAAGCACTGTGATCATGGCTGATCATCCACAATCACTACCCCGTTCCTGCATCCTTCCCATATCCCTTCACTCTTCTATCTTTAAGAGCTCTATCTAACTCTCTCTTGAAAGCATCCAGGGAATTGGCCTCCACTGCCTTCTGAGGCAGAGAATTCCACAGACACAACTCTCTGGGTGAAATTTCTTTTCCTCATCTCCGTTCTAAATTGCTTACCCCTTATTCTTAAACTGTGGCCCCTGGTTCTGCACTCTCCCAACATCTGGAACATGTTTCCTGCCTCTAGCGTGTCCAAACCCTTAATAATCTTATATGTTACAATAATATCTCCTCTCATCCTTCTAAATTCCAGAGTATACAAGCCCAACCGCTCCATTCTATCAACATATGACAGTCCCACCATTCCTGGAATTAACCTCGTGAACCTAAGCTGCATTTCCTCAAATTTGGAGACCAAAACTGCACACAATACTCCAGGTGTGGTCTCACCAGGGTCCTGTACAACTACAGAAGGACCTTTTTGCTCCTATACTCAACTCCTCTTGTTATGAAGGCCAACGTGCTATTTCCTTTCTTCTCTGCCTGCTGTACCTGCATGCTTAATTTTAGTGTGTGAGGAACAAGGACCCCTAGATCTCGCAGTACTTCCCCTTTTCCCAACTTGACGCCATTCAGATAATAATCTGCCTTCCTGCTTTTGCTACCAGAGTGGATAACCTCACATTTATCCACATTAAACTGCAGCTGCCTTGCATCTGCCCACTCACCCAACCTGTCCAAGTCACCCTGCATTCTTATAGCATCCTCCTCACACTTCACCATGCCACCCAGCGTTGTGTCATCTGCAAATTTGCTAATGTTACTTTGAATCCCTTCATCTAAATCATTAATGTATATTGTAAATAGCTGCAGTCCTAGCACCGAGCCTTGTGGTACCCCACTAGTCACTGCCTGACATTCTGAAAGGGGCCCGTTAATCCCTACTCTTTGTTTCCTGTCTGCCAACCAATTTTCTATCCATGTCAGTACCCTACCCCTAATACTATGTGCTCTAATTTTGCAGGCTCGATGAGCCAAAGGGCCTGTTTTTGCACTGTGTCTCTAATCTAAATTAAAGTGTAATGTTTACCAGTTCTGAGGTTTGATAATCAACCAGAAATATTGATCCTGATAGATTTTACAGAGATGTGCCAGCAGGTCTGCATGGAGCACCAGCAAGTTTTGCATTCCCACACAGAGGTAGGCAAATACAAAATTCTTAGCACATGGTGGGGAATTAAGTCAAACATCCTGCTCTAGATTAATCAGGTCAGAAACATTCATGGTATTTGTACAGCTTTGACCATTGACTACATTGGGATATAGCCAGTTGCCATTTTATTTTAACCTCACAGTTTCTATGGGCTGGTACACAGTACAAGGACAGCTAGTACCGAGCTGGCATTAGCCTCCCACAATTTAACTACAGACACCCCTGCCACAGTACAGGTGGTGCTCATTGTTCAGGATGTAGCAGCCTTTGTCCATCAATTTGATCTCAGGAGAATTGCATGGAGCAAGAATTCAATTGGGAGCAGAGGTGGGGACCATTAACCACAAATTCTGACTGTTTCACTCTCCACTGATGCTGCCTGGTATTCTGAGTATTTTATTTTTAACAAGTCATTTTTGGACTGCTTAGATAGATTTCTTCCATGTTCAGTATTTTCAGATTGCCAGCCTCCACAACATGTTGCTCTTGAAACTATTTATTTAGAGACATCTTGCCCTGCAGCTAATGGGAAAACAAAGAGATGAAAAGAGACATATCTGAAGTAATGTCATGTTGATCTGACCAACACCATACACAATTACATTTTGTAGCTGGATTTGTTGTCTGGCTGGCTGGCTGGCTTCAAAACTATATTCTGTTATTGGCCTGTTAAAACGACACTGTTGTTGCAACTAGTGATCGGAATAAACATACATTTTATACAAATGTATTCAAGCAAATTCCACATTTTATAGCCCAACATATCTGATAGGGGAATTTTAACAATTCATTCATCAGGGTTGCAGTTGGTCTTCAAAGTAAAACAACGTTTTACCTGATGAGGAATATTTTAGACTTCTGCTTCAGCATTGAAATTCATCTTCAGCTAATAGCACTAACTACATTAGAAGCTCAGCATGCAACACTCGCATTATGGAGACAGAGAACAATGTGTTAATATTACTATAAGTAGAGCTATTGACTGAAAATGAGTTTCTAGGCATAAAGATTTTCCAAATGAACAGAACCAGGGAATAACTGTGCTGTTCAGTGGCACTAGCTCACGAATAGTCATGCTGAGCTTGACTTTTCAATCTTCCTTGAAATGCAAGAAATAAGTTGCCTGTAGTTTCCTCAAATCCATTTATGACCAGCATGCTAGGCAACCCACCAGTTCAAAAATTATTCTATTACATTTTAATTTAGAGGTGCTCTTATTATTTATTTCATGTGGTTACATATCATGCAGTGATCTTTCAGTGGTAACATTGCTTTTGCATTCAGAATTATATGCAGTATTTACCCTTCACAATTAAGCTTGTAATTCTACACTTCACATTTTCTCTAATTTTGTAAACACTAAAGAAATGTAGAAGGCTTTAAGTTTAGTTTAGTTTAGTTTAGAGATACAGCGTGGAAACAGGTCCTTCAGCCCAGTGAGTCCGCGCCAACCAGCAATCCCCGCACACTTACACTATAATTTACAATTTTACCAAATCGATTAACCTACAAACATGTACGTCTTTGGAGTGTGGAAGGAAACTGGAGATCCCGGTGAAAACACACACAGGTCACGGCGAGAACGTGCAAACTCCATACAGACAGCACCCATTGTCAGGATCGAACCCGGGTCTCTGTTGCTGTGAGGCAGCAACTCTATTGCTGCACCAGTGTGCCGCTCGAGCACATTGCAACTGCTCTGGTAGGTGTTGCCTTAATGGAGAAATATTCTTCACGTTTTGCAGATCCCACCAGCAATAAAAGGACTGGATAAGCTAGATGCAGGAAAAATGTTCCCAATGTTGGTCGAGTCCAGAATCAGGGGCCACAGTCTTAGAATAAAGGGTAAGCCATTTAGGACTGAGGTGAGAAAAAAAGTTTTCACCCAGATAGTTGTGAATTTGTGGATTTCCATGCCACAGAGGGCAGTGGAGGCCAAGTCACTGGATGGATTTAAGAGAGAGTTAGATAGAGCTCTTGGAGCTAGTGGAATCAAGAGATATGGGGAGAAGGCAGGCACAGGTTAAGGGGTTGATGCAGGAAGATTGTTCCCGATGTTGGGGAAGTCCAGGACAAGGGGTCACAGCTTAAGGATAAGGGGGAAATCCTTTAAGACCGAGATGAGAAAGACTTTTTTCACACAGAGAGTGGTGAGTCTCTGGAACTCTCTGCCACCGAGGGTAGTTGAAGCCAGTTCATTGGCTATATTTAAGAGTGAATTGGATGTGGCCCTTGTGGCTAAGGGGATCAGAGGGTATGGAGAAAAGGCAGGTACGGGATACTGAGTTGGATGATCAGCCATGATCATATTGAATGGCGGTGCAGGCTCGAAGGGCTGAATGGCCTACTCCTGCACCTATTTTATATGTTTCTATGTTTCTATGTTATTGATTGGGGATGATCAGCCATGATCACAATGAATGGCGGTGCTGGCTCAAAGGGCCGAATGGCCTCCTCCTGCACCTATTTTATATGTTTCTAATATCAGTGACGCATGAGAATCATTTGGTTTGAAAATGAAAAGCCTGTTTCACATTTCACCTATAAGACTTCATCAGTCAGGAAGTCCTCGTGCTCAAATTGAAAGTATACGTAACGGCCAGAAGGGGGCTGGAAATGGCAAAGCCTCTGCAAGGTGGTGTATGCAGATGGTGCAGTCATCAGCTGGATTATTTACTCGATGTCTCCCCATATTACAGGCAGTGTCACCATTGATGGATGATGTCTCTCCACTCTCGGAGAGAGGGTGACACAAAAGTCAGAATAAGTGAATTGGATCTAGGAAGCAGCCCTTTAGGATTCCTTCGGGGACTTATTAAAAATCTATTTTCCTCAGCTTTACACTGGGGAATTTGAAACTGACGTTGGAAGATGAAATCTGACACTTTTTTTTATGTGAGATATATGAAAAACAGGGATGTCTAAATATTCTCAACAGTATTTAATTTCTAATTAACATTAAAACATGAATGTTCTTGAGGTACACCATAAGACCCCCAGAGAAATCAGACCATGAAGGGATAATTTTCAACTATTGTAGAACAGGTCTAATTTTTACCAAGATTATTTCAGTTGAAAAGTGTCATCCTGCCTCCCCTCTTTGAGCTGTTGCGGCTTCTGTTTTGCGGTATTAGTATGCTCATAACATTTTCCCTCATTATCAACAGACATATACAATAGACAATAGGTGCAGGAGTAGGCCATTTGGCCCTTCGAGCCAGCACCACCATTCAATGTGATCATGGCTGATCATCCCCAATCAGTACCCCGTTCCTGCCTTCTCCCCATATCCTCTGACTCCGCTATTTTTAAGAGCCCTATCTAGCTTTCTCTTGAAAGCATCCAGAGAACCTGCCTCCACCGCCCTCTGAGGCAGAGAATTCCACAGCTCTTTTGAAATGTATAATTATGAAATAAGAAATGACTTAGCTTAACTAGCCTAACAACTGCCTAGCGATCCGACACTGTGCTTTTGCTTTGTGCAATAGTAGCGCTTATCACAGGGAGCTGATGCCATGGAGTGATTCTATGAATTTTACAGTAAATCAACAGTATCCAAATGATTTTCCAAACCTGCTGGAGATGGAATTACATTAAGGCTTTTAAGAACAGCATTTCATGAATAAGTTTTTCCCACCTTCAGCACTAAGATGACAGTCCGCTGCTACCTAAACAAAGTTGTGTCCTGAGATTTGTTTTTTTGGACATCTTCCTTGGGATGTTTTGCTTGGCCAGCTGCAGTGGTTTTTTGATGCAATGAGTCATTTTATAATTAAGGAAATATTTGGAAAGAGGATGAATCAAAGTAAATCAATCTTTTAGTTTCATGAATTTCATGCACCCAGGCCAAAACTCCTCAGCTGGCCCACCGGCTGGGCTTTGTGTACAGTCCAGCACCCGGGCCAACTCATCATTCACCCAGCCACTGCCGAGTTGGTCAATGAATTGCTGTCGGGAATTTGTCCCTTATTTTGACCTTTTTCCCTTATTTGGGCGTGAGAAATTTGGCAACCCTATTCGGCACAAACATTGTTGGCCGAAGGGTCCATTCCTGTGCCGTACTGTTTTATTTTCTACGTTCTATGTTCTATATGTAACAAGTGCTTCCGGGTATTATTATATCCTGCGGAAGTTTGGTCTCATATGGTGTCATATTTGTAAAACTATTTTCCATCTGTGTTCAGTGATGCATCATTTAAATTGTTATTCAAACTTGGATTGTTTTCTCTGGAATGCTAGAGGCTGAGCAGAGACCTGATAGAACTATATAAAATTACGAGAGGCATAGATAGGAAAGATAGTCAGAATGTTTTTCCCATGATGGAAATTTTATTGGGTAGAGGGGATAGATTTCAAGTGAGAGGGGTAAAGTTGAAAGGAAATGTGCTGGATGAGTTTTTACAGAGACTGGTGGGTGCCTGGAACGCACTGCCAGGGATGGTGATGGACGCAGATATGATAGTGGCATCTAAAAGGCTGTTAAATAGTCACCAGGATATGTAGGGAATGGAGGATTATCGATAATGTGCATGCAGTTTTAGCATAGATCAGCATAGTTTTACTTAGCATTGTGTTTGGCAGAGACATCGTGGGGACATCCTGCGCTGTGTTCTATGTTCATAACGAATTGTCTTCTTCCTTTGTTATGAAGTGCCGTGCTGAAGCAGTGTGTGCTGCACAGTGAATATTTTAATATTTTATATCCCCACACTAAAGTCACCCTGTTTATTGCAACTGAGGAGACATATCAGTTAAAATGAAAATTCCAACTGAGGAGACGTATCAGTTAAAATGAAAATTCCAACTGAGGAGACGTATCAGTTAAAATGAAAATTCCCACTGCCTTTGCCTCGCCAGTGACAGAATAATAGATTTGATGTGTTTCCTACAATTTAGCCTTCAGCTAAAAAGAAACAATGCTCCTCAATGTTCTGTACTTTTTCATGTTTTATCGATGGAATGCATCCTTGCATGTTTGCGTCCTCATTTTCTTGGGAGAGAGCAACTGCAGCTCAGAGACTGGAGTATCAGTCAGAATAGAAAATTTGAGCTGTTGTTACACAAAGATGGATTATCTCCAGCACATTTATTTCAGAGAAATAAACTCAACAATCTCTTAGCTGCCAATTCCTGTGTGACAGGCTGTGCCCAGATGGCACCCTTGAAAATGCCCCAACTGAAAAACTCTTGTTTCATACCTACACTCAATAAAAATGAAGTTGGATTCACAGGGAGGGCTAGGTTTCCTTTACATAAATAAAACATTACTAATTTTGGTGAGGGGCCTAAAATGCTTCCACATAATATTTCCTGCAAAAAAGCAGTACACTAGACCAAGTGTACTTAAACAATTGATGCGCTACAATGCTGAGAACTGTATTCTGCACTCTGTGTCTTTCCCTTTACTTTATTTATTGCTCTTGAGTTTGGCTTGATAGTATTTATGTACAGTCTTATCTGATTTGATTGGATGACATGCAAAACTAACCTTTTCACTGTACCTCGGTTCATGTGGCAATAATAAACCTAAATCTAAACCTGCGGAGTCTTGAACATAGAAAATGCACCAGTACTGGGTTTTGGTGATGTCGGTGTAGAGGACACGTCTCACCAATATCATCACAAAGTGCTCTCATCCTCTCTGGAATAGTGCCATAGAGCCTATGGTGCCCTTGCACGTGAATAGTGCAAGTGCAGCCTTTGGGTTTGGGCTGGGCTACATCCACAACTCTTTGCAATTTTGTGTGTTCTTGGAACAGCTCCATCCAAGACAACAAGAAATTGCAAAGTTGTGGACATAGCCAGAGCACCACGCAAATGACCCTCCCTTCCATTTGCACCATCTACACTTCATGCAGCCTTGGCAAGGCCACCAGCATAATAAAGTACGAGTCTCACCACGGTCTCCCATCAGACAAGAGATACAGAAGTTTGAAAATGCGTATCTCCAGATTCAGGGGCAGTTTATTCCCAGCTGTTATCAGGCAACTGAGCCATCCTCTCACCAACTAGAGAGCAGTCCTACCCCTTCTATCTCATTGGAGACCTTCAGACTATCTTTAATTGGACTTTAGTGGACTTTATCTTTCACTAAATGTCACACCCTTTATCCTATATCTGTACGCCGTGGACAGTTTGATTTTAATTATTTAACGTATTTTCGGTGAACTGCGCAGCATGCAACAAAAAGCCTCGGTACATGTGACAATAAATTAAACAAAACTAAACTGAACTTTGCACAGGCCAGGCTGAAGAAGGGTCTTGACCCAAAACATCACCCATTCCTTCTCTCCAGAAATGCTGCCTGTCCCGCTGAGTTACTCTGGCATTTTGTGTCTATCTTCCCATTCCCATACTGACCCTTTTGTCCTGAGCTTCCTCCACTGTCAGAGTGAGGCCACAAATTGGAGGAACAGCACCTCATATTTTGCTTGAGCAGCTTACAACCCACCCAGTGTTATGAATATTGATTTCTCTCATTTCAAGTAATTCCTGCACTTCTTTACTCCCCCCCCCCCCCCCCCCCCCCCCCCCCCCCCCCCCCCCCCATCTCTCTCTCCCACCCAAGTCGCCTTACTATTTTCACGGTTCAACTCCTTATATCCCTGTCATTAGCGCATCATCCCCAGTCAACAATTGGTTAATATGGACTCCACTTTTTCTGAGGTCATCTATGGCTGGCCCAGTTTGGTTCTGGCCTTCTCTATCTTTCAGTCTGAAGAAGGGTTCCAACCTGAAATGTCACCTATTCCTTTTCTTCAGAGATGTTGCCTGACCCGCTGAGTTTAACATTTTATGTATATTTTTGGTAGAAAACAGCATCTGCAGTTCCTTCCTACACAAGACAATGGGGTGTTTGTCGGAAGTGAGATTGCTAGCACAAATCCACAATTGATCTAACTGCAGTGCTACTAGTCGTTATGGTTATGGTGAAGCCACAGTATTCTCGGTAACATTGAACAGTGGAGCACAGTCATCATATGGATGAAAGTCATAGCATATATCGAGGATATCAGGTATAGAAAATTAAAGGCAAGAGAGGCCTTGCAAGAGTTTAAAACCTATAGGGTGGTATTTAAAAAGGAAATTATGATAACAATAAGATGTGTTACATCAGCACTTAGTGTTTTGCAACATGAAAGACTGGTTCAATTGGTTAGAGCCCATGCGATCCAGGGCAAGTTGGCACATTGGATTAAAATTGCTTTGACTATAGCACACAGAGGGTGATGGTATTGGCCCGTTTTTGCAAACAGATGTCTGTGGTTAGTTATGTTACTCAGGGATAGGTGTTGGGACCCTTACAGTTTGTAATATATTTGAACGATTTGGACGTGTTTTTGGTGGCATGATCAGTAGCTTTGGAGATGATGTGGAAATTGGTGGAGACAATATGGATGGCCAATATTGGCTACAGCGTGATATAATGTGCTGGTGAAATGGGTTGAGAAATGGCAGATGGAGTGCACTTTGGGATTGCATTTGAACTATTTTGGGAATACTAGGACATACATCTTGGATGGTAGGGTCTAGATTGAGGAACAGAGAGATCTTAACATGTAACCCCAAAGATCCTTGAAGGTGGCAGCTTTAGGTAGATAAAGTGATTAAGAGGCCTGTGGGATCATTGCCTTCATTATTTGAGGCACAGAATACAGGAGCAAGGGGTTATGTTCCAACTGTACAAAATATTGGTCAGGCTTCAGTGGAGAACTGCATGCATTTCTGGTCACCACACCAGAGGAAAGATGTGAGAGCATTAGAGAGATGGCAGAGATTCACCAGGATGTTAACTGGGATGAAGCATTTCAATTGTATAGTAAAAGTATTAGCCCTACTTATTCACTTCAGGCCAGGCAAAGTAGTGGTGACAGGTTCTCTTCCCCGAAAGTCATTGATAAATCAATTAGTATTTTATAATGATCAAAGATTGGCCAACTTAGTAAATTCATTTTCCTAACTTCGCATGGACATGCATAAAGCTGATTTAATCTCCCACACTCACAGCAGAAGAAAATGTGCGGGGATCAGGCCACTTGGATTTTAAATCATTGGATTGGCAATCTGTCTTAGTCCCATCTCTTTAAAATGTTAAAATGCAGGAATCAGATCATGGTCCGGGCAATTGTCTTCTTAATATACATCACACAGCAGCTCATATTTCAGGTGCACCTGCACCTCCTCCAACCTCATCTACTGCATCCGCTGCTCCAGATGCCAGATGATCTATATCGGTGAGACCAAGCGGAGGCTTGGCGATCGTTTCGCCGAACACCTCCGCTCTGTCCGCAATAACCAGGCCGGCCTCCCGGTGGCTCAGCGCTTCAGCTCCCCCTCCCATTCCGTGTCCGACCTCTCGGTCCTGGGCCTCCTCCGCAGCCAGAGTGGGCAGCGCCGCGAGTTGGAGGAACAGCGCCTCATATTCCGCTTGGGGAGTCTGCAACCTCTGGGCTTGAACATTGAATTTTCTCAATTCTGTTAACCCTTGCTGTCTCCTTCCCACCTCTCCCTCAGCCCTCGGGCCCTGGCATTCCCTCTCTATCTCTCTCCCCCACCCTAGTCGCACTAGCTTCTCATTTTCACACCACAAATGGCTTGTTCCCTTTATCATCTATACTTTTTTGCATATCTTTGATTCATTGTTCTTTATCTCTCCACATCACCGTCTATATCTCTCGTTTCCCTGATCCCTGACCAGTCTGAAGAAGGGTCTCGACCTGAAACGTCGCCTATCTCCTTCACTCCTTAGATGCTGCTGCATCCGCTGAGTTTCTCCAGCTTTTTGTGTACCTGCAGTTCATATTTCCCTTGGACAGCTTACAACCCAGAAGTATGAATATTGACTTCTCTAATTTCAAGTAACACTTGCATTTCCTCTCTCTCCGTCCCTCCCCCACCCTCACCATACTGCTAGTTTCACTGCTAATATCCCTTAATTATCAATTCTTCCGCAGCCAACAATGGACCATTGTGGGCTCCTTGGCCATCCGTGCCGGCTCTATTTGTTCTGTACCTTTTCATACCTCTAGTTTCTCTCTCCCCTCACTCTCAGTCTGAAGAAGGGTCGCGACTCGAAACATCACCCATTCCTTTTTCTCCAGAGATGCTACCTGACCCGCTGAGTTATTCTTCAGTGTAAATCAGCAATTGCAGTTCCTTTCTAAACCGACCATATTGGATGGTAATTTAGTGATGATAAGTCAGTTCTATGGAGTTTCTCACAGCTGATCTGAAGGTAGAAACTACTGACTTTGCAGCATGGGACCACTCTCAGCCTGCATGATAGGACAGCAAGAGCAGCAGCGCTTCCTCCAGAACACATCTGATCTCATAGAGGTGTATAAAATCATGAAGGGAAATGATGGGGTGAATACATGGTCTTTTATCCAGGGTAGGGGAATCAAGAACCAGAGGTTTAAGGTGAGAGGGCCAAGATTTAATAGGAACCCTAGGGGCAACTTCTTCACTAAGAGGGTGGTGGGTATATGGAATGCCAGAGGCAGTTTTTTTGGCACATACTATAACAGTGTTTAAAAGACACTTGGACAGGTCCATGGATAGAAAAGGTTTAGAGGGATATGGAGATAAATGCAGGCATATGGGATCATCTTAGGTGGGGCATCTAGGTCAGAATGGATGAGTTGGGCTGAAGGGCCTATTTCCATGCTGCAAGGCCATGATTCTACGCCATCCATTCACTAACTACTTAATTTGTCCAAATGCTCATAAACCATTGTTATAATTCAGGCAGGATTCTGACACAAGTGTTCAATCCTGTCTCCACAGATGGCAATTTCATTCACTGGCTCCTCAGCCAAGCACATCCACCAAGCGTCCAACCCCTAGCTCCCCACCCAGAGATGCTTGCCATCCCCAATCTCTTGGATCATCCAGGGAGCTTCAAAGTATGAGGGCTGCTGTTAAAATCAGCGGGGCTGGGGTGCATGTCGCCCTGTCGTGCTGCGTTTACCCTGAACCTCGTTGCTTTAACAGACGCTTGCAGTTGGCTTCATGATATTGTGTTTTTCCTGAACCTTGATTTCTGCTTGCAATAAGGCATTTTGCTGCTGAATAAGCTTTTTAACTGAAACTAAATGGTGTAGAATGATGTAAGGAAACTTTGAAACATGCGAGAATGGGACAGAAAAGTTCTGTTGGGTAATTGTGATTTATGATGCTCTCAAACATTTAGCATGGTTGTGAACACATGCAGGCACATGTACACATGCAGGCATGCCACGGTAGAGATACAGTTCCAGAGACGCAGTACCAGTACCGGAGATGCAGTACCAGAGACGCAGGTTCGATCCTGATTACGGGTTCTGCCTGTACGGAGTTTATATGTTCTTTCCGTGACCACGTGGGTTTTCTACGGGTGATCCGGTTTCTGTACTCTAAGAAAAGAACACACCACTAATATGTATCGAATCCAAAGTAGTACAGGTTTGTAGGTTAATTGCCTTCAGTAAAAATTATAAATTGTCCCTAGTGTGTAGTATAGTGTTTACAATGGCAGTTTTTACAACATTCTCAAAGTCTAACTTCGTTAGCCATTAATTTATCGGAGTTGATTTGGAGCTATAGACTCACGACACACACAAGACAGCAAAGATGAATCTTCTAGATGTCATTTATTGATTAATTGTTTTTTTATTAAAGTAATACAAGACAAAGAAATAACTCATAACTTTCTGCTCTTAATCACTGTTCTATTCACATAATATAAATCACATAAAAACGTATTCTTATACAGGTATGTCGTCTCGCAACATGTGTGTGTCGTGATCATGGTAGAAAACAATTTCCCCTCATTCCCCAATACCAAACTTCTAACCTGAGAGTCTACGCCAACACACCACTACTACATATTAAATCCCACCTACAAAAGTCCAGGCAGATAAAAACTAAAACTAAAAATATCAGACATGATAATAATACTGACTGAAGCTTAATGGCTCTGACAGTGTTAGTAAACCGGGATCGCAGGTTGATGCAGACTCAGTGAGCTGAAAGGCCTGTTTCCATGCTGCATCTCTAAAACTAAAATTAAAAACATATTTACACATGCGAATGCACACAGGAAACCAAATGCTCACACAGATACTTACACAAACACATACTAACGTATCCAAGCACACACAAAATATACGCACATATAAACACATACACATACAGACACACCTAAAGGCCCAAACAAAACTGTTGGTCTGCAGAGCCATTGCCCTCTCCACCCTGTTGTATGGAGCTGAGTCATGGACCGCCCTCAGCAGGCACCTGAGAGCCCTGGAATAATACCATCAAAGATCCTTAAGAAAGATTCTGAGGATCAGCTGGGAGGACAAATGCACCAACATCAGCGTTTTGGAGGAGGCCAACATGACCAGCATCACCAACACAATAATACAGCACCAACTTCAATGGACTGGCCATGTCATCAGCATGTCCAACACACGTCTCCCTAAACAAATCCCATACTCTCAATTGAAGGAAGGTCGGCGAGCCCCTGGCGGGCCAAAGAAATGCTTCAAGGACAACATCAAGAACAGTCTGAAGAAATTCCACATCATATCAAGCAACTGGGAGCACATTGCACTGGACAGGCGGTCCTGGAAGAAATTCATGCAGGAAGGAGCTGCACTTCACAAAATGGAACCAGGCCGTGTCGCAGAGACAAAGCGACAGTACCGTTAGGAGAGAGAGAAGGGGGCTCGACGATAACCAACCATCGCCAGTCTCCACTGCCCACGTTGCACCAAGGTGTGTGGATCACGGCTCGGCCTCTACAGACATCTGCAAACCCACAAGTAGACGACCCTATGGAGAGGACAGTCATACACGTTTTGAGTGACCGCTGATGATGACACACATAAACACATACATATAGAAACATAGAAATTAGGTGCAGGAGTAGGCCATTCAGCCCTTCGAGCCTGCACCGCCATTCAATATGATCATGGCTGATCATCCAACTCAGTATCCCGTACCTGCCTTCTCTCCATACCCTCTGATCCCCTTAGCCACAAGGGCCACATCCAACTCACTCTTAAATATAGCCAATGAACTGGCCTCAACTACCCTCTGTGGCAGAGAGTTCCAGAGACTCACCACTCTCTGTGCATATACAAATGCACACTCAAACAAAGCCAAACACACGTATATAGAATCTCTTAGCACATTAACAGACCGACAGCTAAAGGTTTGTAGTTTTTCTATCCTTCACTACAATTAAGGAAAACAGAAATAATGTGTCAAAAGCAGATTATTGATGAATGCTCGCTGGAGCTTAGGGAATATGCTGTAGGAAGTTGTCAGTAAAGCATTGAGGCTTGCCTGTGCTTTCTCCTGCTCTCTCAGTTTATTGGCCTTCAATCTCCCAACACTCCTTCCAGTCAACTGGCAGGTCTCATAGTAATGGAAGATGGATGCGTCATTGCTCCAACCTGCCAAGGCACCAGTTCGATATTCCTACATTAATCAAATTAAACCAGCAAAGATAATTTTTGTTGGATTGCACATCAGTTCATTGTATGTGGGTTCAAAGTCAGATATTTGCATGTTTTAATTTTGGAGACTTTTCTGTCAAAACAATAATTTGAGTTCTAAATATTCAACTCAGGCAGAATTGCAACAGCAAAATCTATATTTCAGGAAAAATTGGTGCTTAATTTGCAAATGTATCCAAGGTACTGTGTATAAATATCCTATTCATGAAAGAAAACAGTTCCCATTGCTTAATTATCAATGACATGGGTATGCTTTTTTTTTAAACTCTAAAAAATAGAACATTTATTATTCAGAAATAATTGCTTCTATTTCTGTGCAGCTCAGGAATTTAATTATTTTTCTGTTGCATTTGAGCTCTGGCATTGTTCAGCTCCGAGAATCCTGTAATTCCTTAACCAACAGGATGCTGACATGACCCACAGCCTCTGCCTTCCCTCAAATGTGACTCTGTTGGGTGAAGAACTAGTGATTTAATCAGTTTTGCCTCTCACCATAGATTGATTTGTTCTGATAGTTTCAGTTTCAGTGTCAGTTTCAGACGGCACAGCCAAGTTCACAGGATCACTGGAGAGTGCAGAACATTTTCCCAATCAGTTTATGGGATGATCTTTTGAGGCCCTGCATGTAGTTAAAGACTTTAACGGACACCTTTTATTTCGCTTTGCATTCTGTTCTGATTTCAACTCAGCTTAACAAATGGCTTCAGTGCAAATATTAATGTTTGCAAATACACAGGACTAGATGTTAAAATCTAGAATTATGCTGGGTATTACTACATTTTAGCTGCCTTTGTGTTCAATGGATTTGTACCTTTGGAAAGTTAAGGGCCTGTCCTACCAGCATCCGACTCCATGCGGTGAGCGCGATCAAACTAGAAGCGGGGGCCGCGCGGAGGTCTGGTGATCCCTGTACAGGGCCGTTCCCAACAGCATGCGCCTGCATGCGAAGAGCGCGACCAAACCGGCAGCGGGGGCCGCGCGGAGGTCGGGTGAGTGGCGCAACGCAGCGCAAAGTGAGGCGAACTTGGAGTGAAATCTTAAAGGTAAGTTCGCCAGGACAGAGAGGGACACACAGAGAGGGGCACAGAGGCACACACAGAGAGGGCCACGGAGCCACACACAGAGAGGGTCATGGAGGCACCTACAGAGAGGGTCACGGAGGCACGACATCGAGGCGGTGTGTAATGTGTCGAGGCGACTGCGAGCCGACAAGCCGTTGCCACGCGGAATTTTTGAACATGGTCAGTTTTTCGGAGCCCTGCGTGATGTCGGGACGAACTCCGCACAATTCCGCACGGCTCCGGCGATCGAAGTGGGACTGGCCCCGCGACGCCGGACGGCTCAAGCGACCACGTTAGGTCGCGCTCATCTCATGGAGTTGCATGCTGCTGGGACAGACCCTTAACTTTGCCATCAGTGTTGAATAGTGACATAGATAAGAGGTGGAAGTGTGAATGTAAATGAACACTTGTGGGGGTTTCCTAGCGCAATTTGAAGATCAAGGATTTTGAGATAAACATTTGTTTCTGTCCTTAAAGTGATAGGATATAGTGAATTTGTTTGTGGGCTGAGTAGACATAGTTGGCTAATGAGCCTTTTTGTCACGTACTATCTTTTTTGTTTACATTGAACCAAAAAACAGTCAATTGTAACCAATCAAAAAGAAGGTTTCAGTGGAGGGTTCTCCTTTGGGTAGGTGGACTTTTTAATGTCTGATTGATTCCATATTCGTTCAGCATTTTGTCAAAGACTTCACCAAACAAAGAAAGTATAAATGTGTAGGAAAGAACTGCAAATGCTAGTTTACACCGAAGATTGACACAAAACGCTGGAGTAACTCAGCAGATCGGGCAGCATCTTAGGAGAAAATAAATAGTTAATGTTTTGGATCGAGACCCTTCTTCAAACTGAGAGTCAGGGAAGAGGGAAACTAGAGGTATGAAAAGGTACAGAACAAATCGGAGCCGGCAACGATGAATAAGGAAAGATTAAGCCCACAATGGTCCATTGTTGGCTGTGGAAGAAGTGATAATGAAGGGATACGAACAGTGAAAGTAGCAGGGCGACTAAGGTGGGAGAGGGACAGAGAGAGAGGGAATGCAAGGTTTACTTGAAATTGGAGAAATCAATATTCATACCGCTGGGTTGTAAGCTGCCCAAGTGAATTATGAGGTGCTGTTCTTCCAATTTGCGTGTGGCCTCTGGTAGTAGAAGCGGCCCAGAACAGAAAGGTCAGTATGGGAAGGGGAGTTCAAGTGTTTGACAACTGGGAGATGATGCAGGGCAAGGTGGACTGAGCGTCTCTCAGAATCACTAGTCTCTTTGTATAAAATGAAGCATGCATTAGTACTACTTGTGTTATTGTGTGATTTTCTTTTGTTGGGTGTAAATACCTTTGGCATAAAGTTGTGGGGAAATCATTACATGTCTCAAAGTGACATAGTGCTTGATTTTGATAAAAAAGAAACATCTTTCCAGTTCACCTGTAAAGTTTGAATAAAGTTGTCAGTTATATACAGCTGCTGTTAACATTTCAATTTGTAGCTGAATGAAAAGGTCTTAAAAGCCCAATTGTTGGTTTTGCCTGTCAAGGTCTTATAAATTTATATGAATTGTATTTCCTATTTCATGCCACGGTAAAGAGTAATGCAAAATGTAAAGTATTGCAAAATGGCATGCTGCATATTTTCTTTGTGAATCTCATACATAAAATCTGACAACCATTTCCTCAGATGCAATACAAGAAGAAACAGAGGGCTTTAATTCAAGGAAAAGATGGGCAGCAAAGTGTAGTTCACATTGTCCTTTTAAAATGAAAAGATATATTGGAAATGATTTTGTGGTTCCTATATTTTGCAGGAGCAACACGAGCATAGGCTGGCTACTAAACATGTTTGGCTCAGAACAATACATTATTTGTAATAGTAGATCTGAGCTAAGTTTTACAGCACTTAATCACTTGGATGCACCCTAAAAGTAGACTGAGAAAATGTCCTCCTGTTTAGAGATGTAAAGCCCAAATGTGAAATAGATCCTCTGCAGGACATTCGCTATGGATCTCAACAGCACTGCCACGTGGCTTCATTGAAACAGTTCCAGCAAAATTATACTAAAAATGAGACTGGGGTATAGAGGTGCCATAAAGTGCACCATGCATGCTGTCCCACATGTCCTCTCAACTCTTAAATATTATGAGAATGATCCCAGGAATGAGTGGGTTAACATATGATGAGCGTTTGAACGCACTGGACCTCTACTCGCTGGAGTTTAGAAGAATGAGGAGGGACTTCATTGAAATTTACTGAGAAGTGAAAGGCCTGGATAGAGTGGATGTGGAGAGGATGTTTACACCAGTGGAAGAGTCTAGGACCAGAGGTCATAGCCTCAGAATTAAAGGACGTTCCTTTAGGAAGAAGACGAGGAATTTATTTAGTCAGAGGGTGGTGAATTTGTGGAATTCTGTGGAGGCCAAGTCGATTAATTATTTTTTAAGGCAGAGATAGATAGATTCTTGGTCAGTGCAGGTGTCAAGGGTTACGGGGAGGTGGCAGGAGAATGGGGTTAAGAGGGAAAGATAAATCAGCCATGATTGCATGGCAGAATAGATGGGCCAAATGGCCCGATTCTTCTCCTATCGCATATGAACTCACTTATATTACTTTCTAAAAATCAGCAAAAATAAAGCATTCAAAATTGGCTAGCAATAATATAAAATTAATCAGCAACACAAGTATATAAAAATTAAATTCCATTTTAAATGTAAGAAATATGAATATTTGCTATAAAAGCACATGGCATAATTATCAAATATAACGGTAGGAGGTAAAATGTTTTGGGCTGATAAAAATGCAAAACAGTTTGGTTGTATTATTTCTCCCTGATTGCGTTCAGCCCTAGAAACATAGAAACATGGAAACCTAGAAGAATTGTTGCAGGTGTAGGCCAAAGAGCCAAATATGATCATGGCTAATTATCTGAAATCAGTACCCCGTTCCTGCTTTATCCACATATCCCTTGACTTCTTTAGCCCCAAGAGCTAAATCTAACTCTCTCTTGAAAATATCCAGTGAATTGGCCTTCTGTGGCAGAGAATTCCACAGATTCACAACTCTCTGGGTAAAATTATTTCCTCATCTCAGTCCTAAATGGCCTACCCCTTATTCTTAAACTGTGACCCCTGGTTCTGGACTCCCCCAACATCGGGAACATTTGTCCTGCATCTAGCCTGTCCAATCATTAAAAATTTTTATATGTTTCTATAAAGTCCTAGTTGTGAAAGAATTCTAATCGGACATCGGCACCAGCCAGACTCATTTGCAAAAGGACACCACCATAATCCATGACTTCATGGCTCGTGGCCAACACTCTTCCATTTCAGGAAACTAGGTTTTCCACCTCCCACCCTTATGGTCCACCTGAATATGTTCCCATCTCTCGGTTTTCCCTTCCTCTCCGCCCCTTCTACCTATATTTCTTCCTACGGCTTCTTATTTGGCACTTCTTCTATCCCTATCTCCTTATCTCACCGGTTATTCTTTCCATATCTGGTCTTTCTCCAATCATCTATAAATCAACGTCCCCCCACCTGCACCCACATATCACTTGCCAGGCGTTGTCCTGCTCCCACCTCTTCCAGCTTTTTGTTCCCCACTACAGTGTCTGAAAAAGGCTCTCAACTTAAAAAGTCAACTACCCATGTTCTCCAGAGATGCTTCCTGACCCACTGTGTTACTCCTGTACTTTGTGTCTATTTTCAGTATAAACCAGCATCTGTAGTTCCTTTCTGCACAGCTTACATGCATGCATTACAGGCTTGATCCAAATCCTCAACACACATGTTGAGATGCTGATCCATCGAACTCATGTTATAGAAACATAGAAACATAGAAAAATAAGTGCAGGAGTAGGCCATTCGGCCCTTCAAGACAGCACCGTCATTCAATATGATCATGGCTGATCATCTAAAATCAGTACTCCGTTCCTGCTCTTTCCCGCATATCCCTTGATTCCTTTAGTCCAAAGAGCTAAATTTCCATATATGTGAAAGAGATGGAAAACATCCAATTAATTGGCCTCCACTGCCTTTATGGATGAGAATTCCACAGGTTCACAACTCTCTGGGTGAACAAGTTTTTCCTCATCTCAGTCCTAAATGGCCTACCCTTATTCTTAAACTGATTCTGGACTCCCCCAACATTGGGAACTTGTTTCCTGCATCGAGCCTGTCCAATCCTTTCAGAAATATATGTTTCTATGAGATCTCCTCTCATCCTTCTAAATTCCAGTGCATACAAGCCCAGCCGACCCATTCATTCATCATATGGCAGTCCCGCCAACTCCGGAATTAACCTGGTGAGCCCATGCTGCACTCCCTCAATAGCAAGAATTTCCTCTAATTAGGAGACCAAAACTGCATGCAATACTCCAGGTGCAGTCTGACCAGGGCCTGTACAACTGCAATAGGACTTCTTTGCTCCTAAACACAAAACCTCTCGCAATGAAGGCCAACATGCCATTAGCTTTCTTCACCACCTGCTGTACTTGCATGCTTACTTTCAGTAACTGATGTACAAGCACACCCAGGTCTTGTTGCACCTCCCCTTTTCCTAATCTGACACCATTCAGATAATAATCTTCCTCCCTTTTCTTGCCACTAAAATGGATACCCTCACATTTATCCACATTATACTGCATCTGCCATACATCTGCCCACTCACCCAAAGTATCCAAGTCATCTTGCAGCCTCATAGTATCCTCTTCGCAGCTCATGGGAGCAGAATTAGGCCATTTGGCCCATTGAGTGTCCTGCCGTTCAATCATGGCTGTGCAATTTTCCCTCTCAACCTCATACTCCTGGTTACTCCCCAAAACGTTTCATACTATTTATTACACCAAGGAACTATAAATCTCCACTTTAAAAATACTTAATGAGTTGGCCTCCACAGATGACTGTGGCAATGCATTTCACAGATTCACCATCCTCTGGCTAAAAAAAGTCTTCATATCCTTTCTAAAAAGACATCTTTTTATTCTGAGGTTGTGCCCTCTGATGTTAGACTCTCCCACAAGTGGAAACATTTTTCCCATATCTATTCTGTCTAGACCTTTCACTATTTGGTAATTTTGATGAGGAATGTCTTCATCCCTCGAAAGGTTCTGCCAGTGTTCATTTTTTTTGTTCTGGATCCCAGCATCTGCAGTCTCTTTTGTCTTCACTGCTAATTAATTGTCAAACAGTCTGCTTTCAATCATCTGCAAGGTGAAGAAAGTTGTCCTCAACAGTGTTATCAAGTGACATTTACTAACTAATAACTTGCTCCCAGATGCCCAGTTTGGGTTTTGTCAAGATCATTAGGCTTCAGACCTCATCACCAATGCAGTCAAAACATGGACAAAAGAACTGATGTCACACATCATTGGAAACATGGTACCATTTTGCCATTATCACTGGGTCTAAGTCCTGGAGCTCACCGCCCAACAATGGTGGGAGAGGAGCTTCACTAGAAGAACAGCTGCAGTTCAAGATGGGGTTTCATCACCATATTCTCAAGTGCTATTACGAACAGGAAATAAGTGTAGGCTTTGCCAACCGAACAAACAAATTAAGAAGTCAAAGTAATTTTTCCACTCTTTTGCATTGTATCACAGGATGGGGGGGGGGGATAATATTCACAGGTGCAGTGGGTACATAACCTAGGCAACCGAAGCCCATTTAGTCTAATGGCGGTTGTGAGCCAAGATTTGACATATAATGAATAACATAATGGAGAATGAAATTAGTACCATGTCAAATTGCATGCACTAGACAAGTGCCAGCAGCACTGATTAATGGAAGGCACGCTACGTTCAACTAATGAAGTGTGTCTGAATATTTAGAAAGGCTCAGCAAGGTGCCTCACAGGAGACATGTTTGGAAAAAAAACTCAAATGTTCAGTGCAAAAGGAAATGTGCAAGTTAAGGTTGATGGATAGAAATAAGAATAGACAATAGACAAGGGGTGCAGGAGAAGGCCATTTGGCCCTTCGAGCTAGCACCGCCATTCAATGTGATCATGGCTGATCATCCCCAATCAGTACCCATTCCTGCCTTCTCCCCATATCCCCTGACTCCGCTATCTTTGGGGAATAAACAATAAGTGGGTATTTATTTTATTGGATCTGGAATGAAGTGATATATTTTTAAGAGTCAGCGATGTCGGTATATATAGATGATTTGGACTTGAAGAGCACCATCTTAAGCCAAAAGCGCTGAGTGGATGATTCTTCTTGGCCACCAACTGAAAAATCACATGCTATTCTATCCCCAGATGCTGCCTGGCCCACAGTTCCTCCAGCACTTTGTGTTTTATCTTTAGTAACTTCATCAATGGCATTCCCACCATCACAATGCTAATGTCAAATGACAAAAGAGATAAACTTTACTTCCACTTCCTTGGGTGATGACCTGGATATTAGGCAGAATTGGACTTTAGAGTTGGAAGGAAAGTTCATGCTTCAGATCCCAAGTGTAAACTTCTAAAGGTTTTTCCAGAGCAAGACACGTCCATCATGGTAAAACAGGAAATGTTGGGAATACGCAGCAGATCTGGCTACATCTGTGGGAATAACGAGGTCTAACATTTAAGGTTGAAGACCCTTTGTCAAAATTGGGAAGAGTTCACAAGTTATAGGAGTAGAATTAGGCCATTCGGCCCATCAACTCTACTCCGCCATTCAATCATCACTGATCTCTGCCTCCTAATCCCATTTTCCAGCCTTCTCCCCATAACCATTCACACCAATTCTAATCAAGAATTTGTCTATCTCTGCCTTAAAAATATTCACTGACTTGGCCTCCACAGCCCTCTGTGCAACGTGCTCCACAGATCACTGACTAACGAAGCTCCTCTGCACCTCCTGTCTAAAAAAGCACCCTTTACTTCTGAGGCTATGGCCTCTAGTCCTAGACTCTCCCACCAGTGGAAGCAATAAGGTTATCTGGTCACTGAGGTGAATGAAGGTAGTTAGAGAGTGAGGACATAGATAAAAGAATGTGGGAGATGTGAAGTACAGAACAGGAATATAAGCCTGGCAAACAAGCTGGGCTGGTCCTGAACACCCAGAGGGAAAAAGGGAGTAAAAAAGGGGGAACAAAACAAACAAGGTGAGCCAATATCAAAGATACAGACAGATAAATCATGTTACCTGAAGATGCAGAATTCATTATAGTCCAGAAAATGAATATGCCCAGACAGAAGATGAGGTGCTGTATTTGCTTTCATTGTGACTCAAGGAAGCCATACGTCAGAGGGAGTCAGAGTGAGATGGGAAATTAAAGTAGCAGGCAGAGGGAAGCTTAAAGTCACCCTGTGGACTGAGTACAGTTGTTGCACAAAGCGATCACTCAATCTGCCTTTGTTTTCTCCAGTGTAGAGGAGACCAGATTATGAACACTGAAATGCAGTGCGTTAGATTGGAAGAAGTGTAGGTGAATTGCTGCTTCACCTTCAAATTCCGTTTGTGTCCTTGCATGGTGATTTGCACTTGGGAATTTAAGGTGTTTGCGCTTAGGATATTTGCCTGGATTATTGGAATGACAAATAAACAGCTCAACACCATTGAGGATAATACATGTTATTTGATCAACATTGCACTCACCCCATTATACAGGCTCCACAACTAACTGTCTATGACTTCTCTGTATACAATCTACAGGACACTCCAACAAATCTCCAAAAGGCCCTGACTTCAAGCACCCAGAAGGGTAAAAGGGCATCAAGTAAACATCATTATCTCCAGCTTCAATTCAGGTTTCATTAACTCCCGACTTGGATACGTGTAATCCTTTGGTCGAGATCTTGGATTACTGAATTGTAGGTATATCTTTATAACAAGTACTTAAATATATCAAAACAAAAGTAAAAAGCCACTTTCTCAAGGGTATCCAAGAATAAGCAGTACGTGTTCACCATGTTTAGATTGTTTCCACTGGAGCAAAGAAGTTGAGAGGTAAATCATGAAGTATTTTTAAATGACCAAGAAATTTAATAAAAGTGAGCATTGATAAAATGATTTGCTTGGTTTATGAGCCAGTGGTCATTAATACTATGTTGTAGACACAAAGAAAGGTGGATGCTGGTTTACAAAAAGATGCACATAGTGCTGGAGCAGCATCTTTGGATAACTTGGATAGGCGACGTATCTTGTTGGGACTCTTCTTCAGGCTGATTGTAATAGAGGGGAGAAAGCTGGAAGGGAGGTGGGGCAGGAGAAAGCCTGTTAAGTGATAGGTGGATAAAAGTGTTTTTTTTAATTGTCAGATGTTTGGGCAAAAGACTGAGCTGAAAAGATAAAAAATGTAAGATAACCAGATTGATTCCTGGGATGGCAGGACTTCCATATGAAGAAAGACGGGATAGACCCGGCTTGTACTCGCTGGAATTTAGAAGATTGAGGGGTGATCTCATAGAGACTTACAAAATTCTTAAGGGGTTGGACAGGCTTGATGCAGGAAGATTGTTCCCGATGTTGGGGAAGTCCAGGACAAGGGGTCACAGTTTAAGAATAAGGGTGAAGTCTTTTAGGACCGAGATGAGAAAATCGTTTTTCACACAGAGAGTGGTGAATCTGTGGAATTCTCTGCCACAGAAGGTAGTTGAGGCCAGTTCGTTGGTCATATTTAAGAGGGAGTTGGATGTGGCCCTTGTGGCTGAAGGGATCAGGGGGTATGGAGAGAAGGCAGGTACAGGATACTGAGTTGGATGATCAGCCATGATCATATTGAATGGCGGTGCAGGCTCGAAGGGCCGAATGGCCTGCTCCTGCACCTAATTTCTATGTTTCTATGTCTATAAGGAGAGAAGACGCGTGAAATGTGTAGTCAGAGGAAGGTGTGCGAGGAAATGGGGAAAGGGAGACGGAGAAATGGATGTGCATCCAAGTGGGGTGCAAGGAAGAGAGTAGGAAAAATAAAAAGAGAGGGGGAGGGAGGGGTTAATTCTACATTCTTCTGATTTTTATCCCTCAGCCTCTGCTGAGTGTTGAGGCAAAGAGTTTTTCATCTTTTAAGAGAAACATTAAAAGCAGAAGAGATGGAAATTCACTGAACAAAAATAGTGCTGTATGGGTTTCAATTGCACCAGCAGAGAAAATAAAATTTGACTTAGTCTCTTTTTGATCAGTAAACTACTGCTGTCGCACATACCCATCTACATTCCAATAGCCTGACTAATTGACCATTGCATTTGGTGGGTAATAAAATTGAAAGTCTTATGATGGAAACTCAAGTTGTTCTGCAGGCTGAGACTCACATTATTTTGTTTTTTTAAACAACAAAATATATGTCCACTTTATGTGTCTTTGTAAAGCTTCCTTATCTGGCCATAGATTTGTAAACCCAGTGCATTCTCACTTCTTTAAATTGATAAGTTGGATGGTTGATTTTCTAACCCAGTACTCAAATAGTTACAGGTAAAATTTTTGTGTCATGTATCTACTTGAAAAATGAGACTGTCAACCTATCACCTGAAATGGAAATATTTTCACTTGGAAGCATCTGCTCAGTTTTGAGGCCGATTGGGACTACATACTTTGTCAGATTTCTACTTTTTTGCTGAAAGGTTTAGCGATGGCTGCCTCGCCAATAGTCTGTCTGTCCTTTCCTTCTTTGTGTCTGTTTTGTATGTGTTAAATGTATGTTTTTTAGTGTTCTTTAACTTGTTTTATGTGGGGGGTGTGGGGGGGGGGGGGGGGGGAGTTGAGGGAAACATTTTCTGATCTCTTTCCTCGACGGCGATGCGATCTTTTCCGTATCGTATCTCCGTCCGCACTGTGACCTAATATCATTGAGTTGCGGCCCTTGCTGGGGATCGACCCGGAGCTCCATCACGGGAGCCTGCGGACTTACCATCACGGAGTTCGCGATCCCTGTCGGGGGCAGGCTTTGGGGCTCCAATCTTCGGAGCCTGTGGGATTTTAACATCGCGGAGCCTGCAGTCTCTGGTCCGACATCAGGGACTCCAAGCCGCAGGAGTTTCAACTGCCCCAACACGGGAGTTTCGATCTCCCGATGCGGGGCTTCGACTGCCGGCTGCGGGAGCTTCGGTCGCCCCAGCTGCGGATGGTTTGACTGCCCTGACCGCGAGAGAATAAAGAGTAAGGTGATTGGACCTCATTGTCTTCCATCACAGTGAGAAACGTGGGGAATCCGATGTGGTGGATGTTTATGTTAACTTTTATGTAGTTATGTGTCTTGCTGCTTCTTTTTTAGTATAGCTGTATGGTAATTCAAATTTTGTTGTACCTTAATTGGTACATGTGACAATAAACTGTCCTTGAAACCTTTAAACCTTTAGAGATACAGCGCAGAAACAGGCCCTTCAACCACAGTTGAAGGACAATTTACAATCTTTACCGAAGCCAATTAACTTACAAACCTGTACATCTTTGGAGTGTAGGAGGATACCGGAGCACCCAGAAAAACACACGTGGTCACAGGGAGAACGTACAAACTCCATACAGACAGCACCCGTAGTCAGGGTCAAACCAGAGTCTCTGTCGCTGTTAGGTAGCAACTTTATTGCTTCCCCACCATTGCAATTTTGTTCTCTTAATACTTTCATTTTCTTTTTGGCTTAATAATATCTCCTGGATATAGGGGTTGGATTGTGATCACTTCAGCTTTGACGTGTGTCTTTAATCCTAGTTTAGACTGACAAATGGAGGCCATTTCTCTTTTTCAACATTTTTCAGGGAATATCAACTGCTTTTCAAAAGGAATTGAAACATAATATACGTGGAATACCTAGTAAGTTAGGCAACAACATAAAGAGTTGCCTAAGTTGACCTGAAGCGTCAGCAACATGAATTGTTAACCTCTTCTTTTTTGTACATGCTACCTCATCTACCAGAAAGCAAACTCAATGCTAACATTTATTTCAGGAGGGTTTGCATACAAAAACAGGAATGCAATGCTGAAGCTCCAGAAGGCATTTGGAATATTGTGTGCAATTTTGGGCATCATATCTGAGGAAGGATGTGTTGGCTCTGGAGAGAGTCCAAAGGAAGTTTACAAGAATTATCCCAGGAATGAGTAAGTTAACCTATGATGAGCATTTGTCGGCACTGGTCCTGTACTTGCTGGAGTTTAGAAGAATGAGGGAGGACTTCATTGAAACATAAAAAATAGTGAAAGGCTTGGATAAAATTGATCTGGAGAAGAGATTATAGCCTCAGAATTAAAGGACATTCTTCTAGGAAGGAGATAAGGTGAAATTTCTTTAGTCAGAGAGTGGTGAATCTGTGGAAATCTTCAACACAGAATGCTGTGGAGGCCGTCGGTGATATTTTTAAGGCAGAGATAGATATATTCTTGATTAGTACAGATGTCAGAGGTTATGCGGAGAAGGCAGGAGAATGGGGTTAGGAGGGAGAGAGAGATCAGCCATGATTGAATGGCAGCGTAGACGTATACTTGATGGGTCGAATGGCCTAATTCCACTCCTATCACTTATGACCTTATGAATGATAAATATTTGCGACAAGACCCTTTTTTAATTTCAGATTTTCAGCATCTTCGTTTTTTTGGATTTCAATTTACAGATATCACTAAATTAACAATCTCACTCCAAGATACAACAAGGGTGTCTGTTGTTTGAAATTGATCATTTTTTGTGTGTTTAGAGTATAGTTTGGAGTTTAGAGATACAGCACGGAAACAGGCCCTTCAGTCCACCGAGTCCAAGCCGACCAGTGATCCCCATAAACTAGCACCATCCTGCACTCTAGGGAAATTTACAATTCTTACCGAAGCCAATAAATCTACAAACCTGAACATCTTTAGAATGTAGGAGGAAACCAGGGGAGCAAACTTCCCCTGGGGAATCCTAGTTTAGACTGATAAAGTCAGAGTTTGCACATTCTCCTGTGACCACATGGGTTTCCTCCAGGTGCTTTGGTTTCCTTCTACATGCCAAAGTTTTGTGCATTTGTATGTTAATTGTCCCTATTGTGCAAGGAGTGGATGCAAAAGCGGGATAACATATAACAACTCTGAACGGGTGATCGATGGTTGGTGTGGATTCGGCGGTCCGAAGGGCCGGTTTCCATGCTGTATCTCTCTAAACTTTAAGCTCTCAGAATAAAATCGCATTCCATTGGTACAGCTTAGAATTTCACCCAGAATATCACTATAGCTCTTTGTCACACTGTATCACACAGTTCTCTGTAATAGTTCTTTAAAAAATACCATAGATTTTAGCCTTGGGTAATAGCAATGTGTGTCAAATATTCAGACAAAAAGTTCAGTGATGTGACAGAACAAGAGAAATATAATTGATTTTCAAACTTTCGTTTCACTATTTAGTTTCAGTTTAGTTTACAGAGACAGCATGGAAACAGGCCCAGTGAGTTCACGCTAGTTCTATGTTATCCCACTTTCACATTCACTTCCTATGCATTAGGGGCATTTTACAACTACTGATTAACCTACAAATCCACACGTCTTTGGGATGTGGGAGGAAACAAGAGCACATGGAGGAAACCCACATGGTCACAGGAAGAACATGCAAGGTCAGAATCGAACACTGGTCTCCGGTGCTGTAAACCCCTGTCTCACGGTGCGAGTTGACCCACGAATGACCCCCGAGTTTTCACTCGCGGTAATCACGTACAATCAACATAGCGGGAACGTCGGAACTCGCGGACGCAACTTAGCGACTCGTGGCGCTAACGGCAGGTACCCGTGAGACTTGTTAACTCGTGAAAAAATTCAAACATGTTTGATGTTTTCCACGAGTCAAATTTACTGTTCAAGTTAAAAATGGAAACATTTAAACTCGTTGTAATAACGTAGTGGCCCGTGCGTTTACCTTAGTGACTCATGTGTCTACCGTGGGCGCTCTTTAAATTATTTCAGTGCCATTCACCCTCGAGTCTTAATCACAAAATTAATTCACCCTCGACTATATTTTCTTTGTTTTTTTGGTAATTTTCGTCTTATTTTCCCTTGTGTACAATTTTATATATAATGCATTTTTGTCACATGAGCAAAATACATTAATGAACTCATTTCGTAAGTGTTTATTTTATTCAGCTTTTTTAACATCCTAAAAATATGTTAAAAAAAAACTAGGAGTGAAAAAAAAGTTTAATTACCACTGGAGTTGGAAAATCATTCTATTAGAATGAAAAAAAAACATTCCAACGTCTAAACGCTGGGCTTCAGCCCTATCCTACCCTTTCGGGCTTTGATTACTGCAGTTATTTCTTGGAAAATTAGCTATAAAAACCATGGAGTGTGTGATTTAATATATTTTTCTCCAACTAATATAACTTTCTATATCCCTCCCCAAAAGCTCACAAAATCACCAAATATCAACTTTGGTAGCTACATTTCTACACGAAATAAAGTTACAGTTCAACAGTTGCATACGGCGATCACCCAGTTTTGCCATTTATAAATGTATGATCACACTAGCTTGTGTTGGTCTTCCCTAAACGGTTATATTACAGTAAATTTGGGAAAATAACCTTTTACTTTGAAATTAGAAAACCATAGGTATAGATAAAAAAAACATATCAAAGTTCCAGCTCCACTGCCATTAAAACCAATGAGCTTACTAACCACTTTAATGGCAATGTCTTTTTTTAAGTATAGAAAACAAAATCTGGATAAATTATGTAATTCACCCTTCACCCACCCCTCTAGTTTCATTCACTCCATAAAATAATTTCATTTGTGCTTGGGTGAACCATTCACCAGTTTAAGAAGCACTGATATAGCACATTGCATCCGAAAAGTGAAATCAGACTTCAGGAAGGGTGTCCGAACTTCCAGACAGCAACGGGCCATGCGTCGCTGCTTTTTGAGATGAATCAATGAACGTTGGATTTTCCTGACGCGTAGATTTACAACCAATAGTGATTACAAGATCACAAGTTTCCTAATTTACAGCCTGTAAACGATCACAACCATCGCCCGGTCACAGCCCACGTTGATCAGTCCGAACTAACATCGTCAGCGTGAATAGAGTATTCACAAAGGGATGTTTTTTTCCTCTTCTAAGTACATTCTATGAATCGATTGCTGGGTTTTCTCCGCTCTATCTATCGCTCAGGCGCCTTTCCTCCCCTTCCATCAGTTTACGATTCACTTCTCTCCACTATCTTTCCTCTCAGATCACATTCTCGCTCTTTTTTTTACTCAGCGGGCAGGCAACATCACTGGAGAGAAGGAATTGGTGACGGGATGACATTGTGCTGTTTGATCGCCGCCTGTCAGCTCCAGCTTTTTGTGTCTATCTTCGGTTTAAACCAGCATCTGCAGGCAGTTCCTATCCTACACTTTATTCCTTTCTAGGCGTCTGCTGGGCAAATGTTGCCTTCTACACAAACAGTCTTGGATGATTTTGTGTGTGTGTGTGTGTGTGTGTGTGTGTGTGTGTGTGTGTGTGTGTGTGTGTGTGTGTGTGTGTGTGTGTGTGTGTGTGTGTGTGTGTGTGTGTGTGTGTGTGTGTGTGTGTGTGTGTGTGTGTGTGTGTGTGTGTGTGTGTGTGTGTGTGTGTGTTAATGTGTGTGTGTGAATAGGCATATTTTAGGAGATGCCGCGGTTTACATTGGCATTGCCCTCTTGAGATCCCTTTGTGGCGGAGAGCGCTGACCGGTAACCCTGGGTCTTGCGGTCCGGCCAAGAGGCGGTGATGTGGACACGGTTTCAGTTATAGTTCTAGAGGAACATTGCTTCCGATCGATGTCTCTTATGCACTCCTCAGAAGAGCATAATGCGCTCTTCACCATTATGGCTCCCAGCCTACAGGTTTCTGATCTGAACAACTAACTTCTTCCCTATTTCTCCTCCACCCACCCCCCCTATTTCCCCCTCCTCCTCGGCGCTCTTGTTCACTCACACCTTCCCTCCCTCCCTCCCTCCCTCTCGCAGGGCTTGGTTCAAAGGGGGCAACGAGCCAAGCGGGGCGCGGTCTGAACCCTTTCTGAAAACGAGCGCAAAGAGAAAAAAAAAGTATTGTCAAGCGCTCCAAACTTCGTTTAAAATAAGTAAATGTGACCTTGGCTAATAATTTAAAAAGAAAACCTTATACAAAACCAACACGCTAAAAACTCTCTGTCTCTCACGCTGCCTGTTGTCTTGTGGGGGGGGGGGGTGTCGGAGAGAGGGGGTGTGGGTGTGGAGGGGACCCGATGTGAATGTTACCACTATAGGACGGCGAGGTTGGGCTCTGAGCTGCAGTGAGAGAGAGCAGAGAGAGAGAGAGAGGGAGAGAGTGTGTGCGTCAGCAGCAAAGTTATATACAACGGGCTTGTACGCGGTGGCAAGAGAGGTTTCTTTTGTTCTCGTCCGGGGCTTTAGAGAGATCGGAGAGAATTAACCCTCCCTCGCACACCACTCCTAACCCAAGAGCCTTGTCACCCCGGACAGATTAATGAGGCCCCCCCCCCCCCCCCCCCCCCCCCCCCCCCCACCCTCCCTCCACCTCAACTTACGCTTGGGCACAAAAGCATTCCAGGCGGCGAACCCTGAGCTCCGTCTCCCAACAATCTGATGTGAAAGAACAGTTATTAAAACATACCTTCATTCACGGTTGGCTCAAGAGTAACGGGAGAGGAACTTGTTAACTCGGGAGAGGAACTTGGAACATCGCAGAAATGGCATACCCGTGGGAACTCGCTTAAACACTTGATCATAAACTTGAAATCTCGTACACAACCACAAGTTTGGTTTTTTTCTTTCACTTGGGGTCACTCGTGGGTGGACCCGCACCGTGAGACAGGCCCATGACTCTACCAGTTACACCACACTGCCGATCAATAGATGGGCAGGTGTAAGCAATTCGATCTGAGTAGTCTCTAGCACTTATACAGAACAGAACTGATCTATACGTCTGTCAATGACAAATGCGTTGATGTCTATCTTAATGTCTGAGGAAAGGACAATCCCAATGCAGTGAGCAGAGGACCATAAACTGACACCCTCAAATAAATCAGTTCCATTACATTCTCAGTGAGTTCATCTAATGTACAAGTTAGTGTTGCAATGCAGAACATTTCCAGCTTAATGCTATGTCATCTGTTCTCATGAAACTATCTATACCTATATCTATGACGTGGTTAGTTTGAGTGAGATCACTAGCTTTAATCCATGTTTTGTGTTAGATTCTGATGTGGTGAGGGGAGTGGGAGTCACTTCAATGATTTGGGAAAACTCAGCCACTTGCGATCATTTCCAGTAATCTCTGTTGGAAATAACCATGTCTGGATAGCAGGTGGATTTGGGGGAAGAAGTTACTACACCTATCCTTGCAGTAGTGTGGATTGTGAATGTTTTTGCCAGGATTCATGAATAAAAGGTTACACTTTCACAAAGTACTGGAGGGCAGTGGTCATTTGTTACCAGCAGTTGAGTGGGCTCTCTGAACAAGACTGTCAACTTACTGCAATATCAGAGAGTGTAGATAAGAGAAAATTGCTGTTATGTATCGTACCTTTGAAGCAAACCTATATCTTTAACAGCTGACAGTCCTCCCTTATGTAATGTTACAATAAGGTAACAAGAGAGATTATATTTTACACATGGTCAATTTTTTGTTACAGTGAAGATGGAAGTTTCACTCTGATTGTTAGATACTACCTTTTTATCCTCATAATTTTTAAACAATTGAGAAAAAGTAAAAATAAATTGGAAGGAAAATATAAGGTTCTGCTCAGATTTTGCGAATATTTTCCTTTACCAAGATAGATTAATATAGGAAATATATCCAAATATATATATATATATAACGTTGAAGGCTCAGTTTACCAAAGGTGACCTCTAACCATCTGTTTGATAAACAAGAGCACGATAATATTCTGAGATACAGGCGTGTTGTAATGTTCTGAGTAGACTGCCGCTGTCATAATAGCTTAGATTTATTAAACTAATGGAATCCCATAGGTTTAATAGATTTATAAGCTGCCAGCATACCAAGAGTTACGCTAAATCATGCCATTTTAACTAGTATACCCTGTGTGAGAAATTCTCAACAGTGCATCAAAATATTCAATATTTACTACAAACTTATATAATGCTAAACATGGCTGTCAGTATTTGTCTGATCAATGCATATTTTTATGACACTGCCAACTAATTGGTCAGGGTTTAGAAGCTACAGTAGTCTAGCATAATGACCAATATTCTTGTAAGAAGGAGATATAAGCAATTGCAGATGCTGGAATCTTTGGCATAACATAAAGTGCAGGATGAACACAGCTGGTCAGGCAGCATCAGTGGAGGGAAATGGACATATGATGTTTTGGATCAGGACCCTTCTTCAGGCTGAAGGAGGATTTCCGGTAAGAATGTTTGCAACTCTATCAGTTTCCTTCACCATTGCACAGTGAGACGCAGAAATGTCTGGGCACTTCTGTAAGGACAAGTGAGCAGACGTTTAAATGTTTTAATGATATTTGCATTCTCACGGTGGCATTGTAGTTCCTGATGAAAACAGAGTTCCCGAAGGCAGAGCTGTTCCTTACTCCACGGCTTACATAAACAATGAGTACAGGACCTGGACATGTCAGGGAGGACTCCATTATAAAAAGTTAGGGTATGACTTCAATACGGTCATCAAGAAAGCAAAGATACAATTCCAGTTTCTAAACTGGAGGATCAGACAGATATTCGGAAGCTATGGCAGGGCTTGCTTGCCATTGCTCCCTATAAAGGGAAAACAAGTAGTAACAGAAGTGGGAGAGATGCATCACTCAGTTGCAGCAATCATGCATCACAGCACTTGCAGACTTTGCTTTCTGTTTATGCTTGCTTAGAAAGGGAGAACTTTGAAAAGTCAGAATTATGCAAATACCATTTAGGATATTGTAAGAAAGATGGGTCCAGCTACCACAGTGTAATCATGGAATCGTGTGCTTACACCTATTCTGACTGTGGGCGCAGCTGTTTCCAAAGAGCTTTGAAGGAGTCTGGTGGATGTATTAAAAATGTCTTTACATCCTCAATATCTCTTGTCACCAAGGCTCTTACTGTGGAATGATTAAAGGTTCAAGTTACATCTATAAATGGCACAGTAGCGCAGCAGTAGAGTGCTGCCATACTGCACCAGAGACCTGGGTTTGATCCTGACTACATGTGCTGTTTGTACGGAGTTTGTACATTCCCCCACCCATGATCGCGGAGATGTTTTCCAGATGCTCCTGTTTCCTCGAATACTCCAAAGATGTACAGGTTTGTAGGTTAATTGGCTTCAGTAAAATTATAAAAATTGTCCCTAACATGTAGGATAATGTTAGTGTATGGGATGATCGGTGGTCGGTGCGAAATCAGTAGGCGGAAGGGCCTGTTTCCGTGCTGTATCTCTAAAGTATAAAACTAAGGGTCAAAATTATCAAATACTTAGATATCCATTATTCATCTTAAATATGTGGAATTTCTAGAGTGGATGTATGGATCCCTGACTCATGCTTTGTATGTCATCTGTTGCTTGCATGTACACAGATCATTTTAAGAGCTATTGTCAAATGCAAAACAAAATTCAGCAACATGTATATTTTATCTCTCTCCTTTTGAGCAGCAGGAGAACAAATTTTGTGCTGATAGGCACTGAGTGCAGAAACATTTTTCAGAGTTTGCCATTCAGTTTCTGTGTCTATTTTAATGACACTTCTATTATCTGCAGTATTTTTCTTGTATCATTTCCCTAAAGTACTGATGGCCCAGAATTTCCATCACCAGGAAAGCAAAGGTGCTCACTGCTGGCCTCAGAGAGAAATCTCCACAAAGCCCTTATGATCTTGGTGCTAAAAGTCTTCCATTGCCTAACAGCTATAAGCAGGCATCAGTTTAATCTCCCACCATTGTTTACAGTATGGCTTGCCACAGAGTAAAGTTCATTTACCAGAAATATGATCTCACAAGTTTACATAAAATGACTGCAGTATGAAAGAATGCGTTATCCGATTTCCCACTTTTTCCCACACATTTCTGGGTATCATGGATGGTGGAGGGAAGGTTATTTCTCAGACTGGAGGCTTGTGTCCAGTATTGTGCCTCAGGAATCGGATCCGGCCCATCACTCGTTGTCATCTTTATGAATAATTTGGAATAGAATGTACAAAGCATGATTTATAAGTTTATAGATGACATTAAAATAACCATCGTAGAAGATGGTTATCAAGAATTACAGCAGGATCTTCATTAGCTAGGCAAGTGAGCTGAGGAAAATCTAATGGCGTTTAAATCAAATAAGTGTGAGGTGTTGCATTCTGTGACGTCAAACCAGGGCAGCATCACAGTAAATGGCAGGGTCTTGGGATGTGTCTGAGAGCAGAGGGAGTATACGTATATAGTTCCCTGAAAGTCGCGTCACAGAATGATAGGGTGGTGAAGAAGGCTTTTGGCACATCAGCCTTTATCAGTCAGGGAATTAAGTGTAGAACTTGGGACATTGTATAAACAGTGGTACAAGTCCACACATGGTGTATTGTTTTCAGTTTTGAACAGCAGCAAAAATATGGGAACACAACCTACTAGAAGTTGCTCTCCAAGCCGCATATAATCCTGACTTGTAAGTATACAGGGGTGTCAAGGTTATGGGGAGAAGGCAGTAAATGGGATTAGGACGCAGAGATCAGCCATGATTGAATCGCAGAGTGGATTCAATGGGCCAAATGGCCTAATTCTACTCCTATAACTTGTGAACTTGTATATTGCCAATCCTTCATCATCATTGGGTCGAAATCCTGCCACTCCCTCCCTGATAGAATTACGTGAGACACCTCAAGGACAGCAGTGTTTGAAGAAGGCATCTCGTCATCACTTTCTCAAGGGCAATTAGGAATGGACAGTTACATATTAGCTGAGCTTGTGAAGCCCCCATCCTTTGAATGAATAAAATCAACTGGCTAGACTGGGACATATTTTCTTGAAAGCCAAAGAAAAATACAAAGCAAATTTATGAAATTCTTAAGCATAAAGGTGTCAAATAAATCCCACAATACGTATATATCTGAACTAAATGCAATGGAACAACTAAAGTACAATAATAAACTACTGCCTGTGTTTCTGTGGCTCACATTAGACTTTATTGCTGTAGGAACTATGATGGAATTACAATAATACCCATTCTAAAATTTAAATGAAAGAAATGTTATAATTTAATATTTTACTCGACCAAGTGCAGACCCGTTGGGTCTGTTCCCCCACGCAGGGGGGGGGGGGGATGTGGGGCGGCATGCGGCATTGCACACACTAACCACCCCCACACTAACTATCCCCTTGATATTATATTAATATTACTAATTAGATCCTGTTACCCCATTACCGCCCTAGCCACTGACGCATAACCCCCAACTCACAGGTGTGTCTAGAGAGGGAGAGGGGGGTAGAGAGTGAGGGCAGAGAGAGAGTGGGGAGAGACAGTGAGAGAGGCAGAGACAGAAGGGAAAGAGACAAGGGGAGAGGGGGGGTTGGAGGAGAGGAGGAGGAGAGTGAGGGGGGGGAGGTTGAGGGAGGAGGGAAGAGAGAGATGGGAGGAGAGAGAGGGGGGAGAGGGGGGCTGAGACGGGGAAGGGAAGGGGGAGATGGGGTGAGAAGGGAGGGGGAGAGGTGGGGGGAAGGGAGGGAGAGAGGTGGGGGAAGGGAGGGGGAGGGGTGGAGGGAAGGGGGTAGGGGAGGGGTGGAGGGGAGGGGGTGGAGGGGAGGGTGTGGAGGGGAGGGGGAAGGAGGTTTTAGGGAAGGGCAGGGGAGAGGAAGGGGAGAGAGAGGAAAAAGAGAGAGAAAGGAGAGAGAGAGCGGGGGAGAGGGAGGGTGGTGAGGGAGAGAGAGAGGAGGGAGGGAGAGAGAGGGGGAGAGAGAGGGGGAGAGGGGGGAATGGAGAGAGAGGGAGGGTGGAGGGAGAGAGCAAGGGGGAGGGAGAGAAAGCGGGGGAGGGGAGAGAGAGAGGGGGGAGGGAGAGAGAGGGGGAGAGAGAGGGGGAAAGAGAGAGAGAGAGAGAGAGAGGGAGGGGGGAGAGAGAGACGGGGTAGAGAGTGAGAGCAGAGAGAGAATGGGGAGAGACAAAGAGAAAGGGGCAGAGACAGAAGGGCAAAAAGACAGAGGAGATGGGGGGGGAGGGGAGGAGGAGAGGGAGGGTGAGGGGGGGAGGGTGGGGAAGGAGGGTGAGAGAGATGGAAAAATGTGTTAAAATTTGTTAAAACTTAATTTTAGCTCTTCAATAAATGGCTCATTCTCTCCATACATTATTTATTTTCTTTATATGTGCCACATGCTTGCAAAGTATGGTATCATTAGCAACTCTTACATTGCTTCAGTGTTCATTCGTAGTCATAATTCACTTGGAAAACAGAGTTTAGAATAATCCACACAAAATACCATTCGTCACTTGCATAGAATAAAGAGCCAGGTTCTGGAGTGGTCTTTTAAAGGATGAAATTAAAATCTAATTATTTTTAACTAATTAATCTACAACATGTCAACATCACTGGCAGTGTTAGTATTTGGGTTCATGTCCAATTGCTCCTGAACTGAGGAGGTAGCTGAGAGGTGATCACTTGGTGGGTCTGGAGTCACATTAATCCCACTGTACACTCATAACCAGATTTTCTGTTCTAAGGACCGCATGGATTTTTTATGACACTGCAATAGTTTATGACTACACATTCTGAAACTGGCTTTTCAATTCCAGATTTTATTTCAATTTAAATTCCCAAGTTATGGTGAATTTGAATCCTTGTAGTCCCTTGGATGGTAATTAAGTAACTTTTTATCCCATGCCGACTCTCACTTTAGAATTGTGTCTAACTTGGTGTACACTTTAAAATTGTGTTTGTTTCTCTGCTCTTTGTCCTGAATGGAAGGCTGATTGAGCAGTTTGTTTTAAATTGAATTGAATTGAATTGACAGATACAGCCATGGAGACAAATTCTTCGGGTCCACGAGTCCATGCTGACAATTGATCACCCTTCACAGAAGTTCTCTGTTAGCCCACTTTCTCCTCCACTCCTTACACAGCAGAGACAATTTACAGATGCTATTTATCCCACAAGCCCACACGTCATTAGGATGCGAGAGGGAACCAGAGAACCCAGTGGAAACCCACGTAGTCACAGGGAGATCGCAACTCCACACAGACTGCTCCTGAGTTTAGGATCGAACCTGTGGCTCTGGAGCTTTGAGGTGTCGAGGATTCTAAATGCTGTTTTTGAATGCAGCACACTGAACCAGAAAGTTTAATTCAACACTGCAAATTTTAAGTTAGCATGATGATTTTCTTCTGTAAAGTTAAATCTATTTGCAACAAAACAGCAAAGGTGGATTTAAAAAAAAATCTGTTCACTAATTTTATTCCAAATGTTACAGATTGAAATTCAATCAATTAGTCCGTCAGCACTGTTGTCATTTTCGTTGTTAGGAAATGTACATGGAAGTGTAGGTTGGGATGGATGTGGGCGGAATTTATTGATCTATTATTTAGAAGGAAAAATAGACAAATGCACTGCCAATTCCCTGGGTGATACATGATGACAATGGAGAGTGCCTGTCTTTCAATATTTCATGCATTTTTTTAAAATTGCTGCAGTTCTTGGACACAAAGACACCTGAAGCTGAAGATTTCTGGAAGCATTGGTTCCAAGACTGTTTTCAACCATTAATGTCAAAGCTGTAATGAATTTTTAATACATTTTTCATTATTCACCAGTTTCCAAAACTGCTTCATATCATATTCCTCTGAGGAAAAATT
Organism: Okamejei kenojei; assembly: GCA_035221665.1. Classification (NCBI taxonomy): domain Eukaryota; kingdom Metazoa; phylum Chordata; class Chondrichthyes; order Rajiformes; family Rajidae; genus Okamejei; species Okamejei kenojei. Next base: position 60,989,079 of record CM069134.1, read on the forward strand.
ATTCAAGGCTGATACTTTTTTCATGTAAAGCTTTTAGAAAGCTTTCTTCTTTGTTTACCAGTCATTAACTCAGTGACCGAGAATATATCCTGCTTAACAATAACATGATTGCAATCAACATTGTCAAAAAAGGTGAGGACTGCACATAGCTGGTCTTGGGGGCAGAGGAACTACAGGACTGCTTGGAGTCTGTGAACTGGGCAATGTTCAAGGACTCGGCAACAGACCTGAATGAATATGCCACAGTTGTTACAGACTTCATAAGGAAATGTGTTGAGGACTGTGTTCCAACAAAAAACTTCCAAGTGTTTCCTAACCTATGCCTTGGATGAACCACGGGATCCTCATTCTTCTGAAGACCAGATCCGGGGCATTCAGGTCTGGTGATGCAGAGGTCTATAAGAAGTCCAGATATGACCTTGACAAGGCCATCAAAAAGGCCAAAGGGAACTTCTGCTCTAAGCTGGAGGATGAGGCGGATGTTCGGCAACTGTGGCGGGGTGATTGAATGCAATCACCTCCTACAAAGCGAAATCAGGAGCCAGCTCAAACAACAGCGAAGCATCACTCCCTAACGAGCTCAATGCGTTCTACGCACGGTTTGATAAGGAGAACACTGATGTGCCTTCCTGAGCCCACATTCGCCCTGATGGTATTGCAGTCACAGTCACCGAGGCCGATGTCAGAAGATCCTTCGGGGGATGAACCCTCGGAAAGCGCCTGAACTTGATGAATACCTGGTCGAGTTCTCAAAACCTGTGCAGACCAACTAGCAGGAGTTTTTGCAGACATTTTCAACCTTTCACTTCTGAGGTCTGAGATTCCCACATGCTTTAAGAGGGCATCTATAATACCGGTGCCCAAGAAGAGTAAGGTGATTAATGTCTGTGGTGATGAAGTGCTTTGAGAGTTTGGTTATGGTGCATATCAACTCCAACCTCGACAAGATCCTCGACCCACTACAGTTTGCCTACCGCCACAACAGATCAACGGAGGATGCGATCTCACCGGCTCTCCACTCCGCATTGGACAATAAAAACACTTACGTCAGACTGTTGTTTATAGACTACAGCTTGCCGTTCAATACCATCATCCCCTCCAAGCTGGTTACCATACCATCCTCATCTTTGGACAACCTGTGCGTAGGAGAGTGGGTAGGGCTGAAGATGTCCTGGTTGGGTTGTTCCTGGGCCTGGCCAAGCTGGCCATCCGCGAGTCAAGGCGCCAGGCAGCGGAGAGCTTTACCCGAGCCGGCTGCCTGCCCCTTTTCCAGGGATACGTCCGTGCCCAGTTGCGGTTAGAGAGGGAATACGCCCTGTCCACAGGCACCCTGAGGGAGTTCTGCGTCTGCTGGGCTGTATACTAGTTCATTATGGATATATGTTTGTATTGTATTATGGTGCTGGGTTCTGGCTTATATTATTGCACTGTATATATTATTTTTTAATAATTGAATACATTTTTTTATTTAAAAAAAAAAAAAAGCTGGTTACCAAGCTCACGGAACTGGGTCTCTGTGCATCCCTCTGCAATTGGATCCTCGACTTCCTCATCCACAGACCACAGTCAGTTCAAATTGGCAGATACACTTCATCCTCAGTAACAATCACTGAGGCCCTAATGCGCTGAGGCCCTAATGGCGGAGCTGGCGGCCTTGGAGCTATTGCGGCCTTCCAGCCTCCAGCAGCGGCGGCACGGCTTTGGAGCTTCAGCGACGACCTGGGTTCTGGGCTGCGGTGCTCCAGCGGCGACCTGGCTTCGGGACTGCGGTGCTCCAGCAGCGACCTGGCTTCTGGGCTGCAGTGCTCCAGCGGCGACCTGGCTTTCAGGGCTGCGGTGCTCCATCGGCGATCTGGCTTTCGGGGCTGCGGTGCTCCAGCGGCGACCTGGCTTTCGGGGCTGCGGTGCTCCAGCGGCGATCTGGCTTCTGGGCTGCGGTGCTCCAGCGATGTTCCAGCAGCGACCTGGCTTTGGAGCTGCGGTGCTCCAGCGTTCCAGCGGCGGGCCCTGTGGTGGTGTTCCAGCATTCAGGCGACGGCGGTGGCGGCAGCCCGGCTTCGGAGGCTCGGCCGGGGGCCTGGTGGACGGCAGCATCGGAGGCCTGGATCTCCTCAGCGCAGAGGGAGGGAAGAAAACTGCGCTGAGGAGATCCAGGCCTCCTCAGGAGGGAAGAAAACTGAGGCTCTAAGACTTTTGCCTTCCACCACAGTGAGGAGGTGCTTGGTGAACTCACTGTGGTGGATGTTAAATGTGTGTTTATTGTGTGTTTTGTTTTTTATTATATGTTATGACTGCAAGGTAACGAAATTTCATTCAGACCGAAAGGTCTGAATGACAATAAAGGATAATCTAATCTAATCTAATCTAATCTAATCTAATCTAATCTAATCTAATCAGTATAGGAGCACCTCAAGGCTGCATGCCCAGCCCCCTGTTTTACTCACTCTATACCCATGACTGCGTAGCCAGACATAGTGTGAACTTCATCATCAAGTTCGCCAATTACACCACTGTTGTTGACGAATTGCAGATGGTGATGAGTTAGAGTATAGAAGTGAGATCGACCGATTGACCAAATGGTGCCACCACAACAACCTAACTCTCAACATCAGTAAAAACAAGGAACTGATTGTGGACTTTGGTAGGGGAAGGATGGGGACCCACAATCCTGTTTACATTAATGGGACGATGGTCAAAAAGAAGGTCAAAAATGTAACATCCTGGCGTGCATTATTTCAAAGATCGTTCCTGGACCAGCACACTGGAGGGAATGATAAAGAAGCTAGTGTTCTACTTCCTGAGAGATTACGGAGATTCAGGCATGTTCAATGAGGATTTCCTAAAACTTATACAGTTACACGGTAGAGAGGCATACTGACTGGTATGAATCTTGGCCTGGTTCGGCAACTTGAACGTCCAGAAGCGGAAAAAATGCAAAAAGTTGTGACCACTGCCCAGTCATCACGGCTTTGACCTCTACACCATCGAAGGGATTCATATCACGAAGTCGCTGCCTCAAAAGGCAGCCAACATCATCAAAGACCCACACCATCCTGCCGGCCGACACACCATGTCACCATTGGCATCGGGCAAGAAGGTACAGTACCTGGGAAACTGGTAACGTCCAGGTGCAGGAACAGCTTCATCCTACAGCCATCAGGCTATTAAATCACGACAAACAAATAAGCACTGACTGCAACAGATTATATTTTTATTAATTGCACTATATTTGGTTATTTATTGAGTATGTGTGATGTGTTACATACACACACAACTTTTTTTCATCTCCCGTTATTGTTTACTATGTTTACATATGCTGTTTGTGCTGCAGCAGGTAAGAATTTCATTGTCCTATCTGGGACCTATGACTAATAAAAACTCTTGATACTTCTCTTGACTCATTGAAAATATGTTTCCTTCTCCAAACCACGATAACCCTAACCACAGTCTAGAATCAGACAGCTGAGTAGTTACAACTGTGCAGCATTTGCTTGAATCAGTATGACCTTGTGCTGGGGGGTGGAACGCTCCACGGTTTAAGTAAAATACAGGGTCCTCGTTATTTCTAATAGTACATTCAATTGTATTATGAGTCATGCAGCACTATAATAAGGCCCTGGCCCAACTTGTCATGCCACCAAAATGCTCCCATCATACACTAATCCCACCTACCCCAGAGTAACCCATATCCTTCACAAACCTTTCCTATTTATGTACCTGTCAAATGTATGTTCATGTTCATTTTGTTATAAAACTTTTTGTCTTTGTCAATGGGATTGGGTAAGAGGAATCTGACACAGCTTTCCTTGACAAATAATGACTTGTGGAGAGCACAAGAATCCAGATGTTCCCTTGTTAGAACAAGAGGTGTAGCACTGTCCCAAAGGTTCCCACCAAAGAAAGTCGAGTTTCTCTGCCTAGATCCTCTTTTCATCTGGTAAGAATCTCCTGAAACCCACCCAATGTCAATGAGACTTAGAGCCCCCTATCTGACTCCCAGCCAATTCAGCAATAAAAATCACTGCAGACTCCAGCAGCCTTTCGTAAGAAAGGGTAGGGTAATCAATTGCCAGGAAACTGCTCTGAGTTAAAATACAGCTAGACTTCAGGATGGCACAGTGGCACAGCAATAATGTTGCTATTTTACAGCTCCAGAGATCTGGGTTTGATCCTGACTATGGTTGCTGATTGTCTGTTTTGTCCACCTGTGACCACATGGGTTTTTTCTAGGTGTTCTGCTTTTCTCCCACATTCCAAAGACATGCAGGTCTGCAGGTTCATTGGCTTCTGTAAATTGGCCCTAGTGTGCAGGATGCGAAACCACGGATAATATAGAACTAGCGTAATGATGATCGTTGGTCAGTGCAGTGGGCTGAGAGGCTTGTTTTCAGGCTGTATCTCTAAACTACAGTAATGTAAAGTGAACTAAATTAGTAAGATTAAACGAGAACTTACCAAGTTTGAAGTTTGATCTGTATTTTACGAGGAGTCGCGGTGAGGGATTTCGTGAAGACCCCGCCAGCCGCAGGCATGGCGGCATCATCAAAGCAGCGCGGTTTTTCTTTTTTGGTGTCATGATGGAACAAGAACCAACCTGACTGAAAATAGTAAGTGAAAACCGTAGAACTACCTGTTTGACCTGATGATAGGTGGTGGGAGTCGGTCAGGTGGGCACGAAATCCTCACCGGCGACTCCTCAGTAAAATACAGTATCAAACTTCAAACTTGGTTAAAGTTCTCGTTTAATCTACTATTTTACTTCGGAGTCACGTGAGTTGTTCGTGAAGATTTCAAAGCTCTGTGATTTCAAGCCCTGAACAAACGTCCATGTTATCCACAACTGCAGCCATTCTGAATGGAGTAAGACTGTTAATGGAGTTCAGTGAAAAGGCTGAAAAAATCAACACAATTTATTAATTCAACTAAACAAAACCCACTAATTCGGGGCAGCAATTTATGAGCGGTACCAGGATAGCTTCTGCGAATGTCAGAACGGCCAGAGACTTGTATCAGAACCGTTGAATGGTTTTTCCACTGGCCCAGCCCGCAGTGGCGAAAATGTGGTCCATGGGCACCTTCATGGCTCTCTAGTGCAGCCCTGGTGGGAATTAAGACTTAAAAAACGTTAGTTAGCAAACTCCTGTTTAATAACTCTTTACCAAAGAATTTTATTTGACCAGGTTTGGCCACCAGGCGTCAGTCGCAGTTTTTGTAACATCTGGGCTCGTTGGGCTGTCGCCCAGTGCATGAGCATCACCACCTTAAGGGTGAGCTGTTTTCAAATGGTAGCTCATCTATTGGAGCCCAGCTCTCAGTAGGGTCAGCATGATCCCCACATCCCACGTTACTGTATATCTGGGTCGTGGAGGGATTGGTATTGAATACTCCCCTCATTAGTTTAGACACCAGGTGGGAAGCTGATACTTATAATCCAGGTATGAATACAGCGTACTCCTGTCGCTGTTGATGGCACTGTAGCTGAGGTCCTGCATCAAAAGGAGGCCTGCTAGAAACTCCAACACATCCAGTATTGTTGCCGAGTTGGAGGACTTGTTCCGGGCACAGAAACCTCCCACTTTCTGATTTGAGTGAGATATTGTTTGCGGTGGATTCCCTGACACATGCTGCAATAAGGTTCATGCTCTTGACGAGATGCCTGCCCGGTTGAGCGGTCTTTTCAGAACCTGCAAGCCAACAAAGTTTAATGACCATGCCAAGGATGACTGACCCCCCTGTAATGGAGTGAGTAATCAATTTGGGATGTTTCCCAATCGCCATCCATGGTTGTTGTACATTTCTACAACCATCGGGGTACCATTGGTTGTGTAGGCCAGTCGGGAATGATCAATATGTCAGTTGTAGAGTCTAGTTTTAATTTTCTGCAATAACCCGACTGGTGAGGCAGCATGGGGAAACGCGTAGCAACCCATTTCCCCAATGGATAAAAATGCATCCAATGCTATTACCCCAGGGTCTGTTCCCACAACACATACGTTGGTATTCGATGGTTTCAGCTGGACGCAAATAGGTCAATATCTGGTGTCCCCAATTTGAGCTATATATCTCCAAAATCTGGGGGTTCAACATCCACTCAATGTTGTCATTGAAGACCACGTGACCCTGGTGTCCGCCACTGAATTAAGCTTCCCAGGCAAATAGTCGCAGTAATCAAATATTTCTTTCAATGCACCATGCCAAATTGTATTAGCCATTTATTGGCAAACTAGGCGACCTATACTACCACATATGATTGATGTAAACCATTATTGTAGCATTATTATTCGAAAGCGACATGTAATCCCATGAATTAGTACAGAAGCCTGCAGTCCATGAAATACCCCCAGCATTTCTATATAGTTTATCCCATGTGACTCCAGGAATGTAGACTCATGAGAGTCCATCTGCCACCACAACTGGACATCGTACCAGTTGCTCCCCAGCCTGGTGCACTTGCGTCAGTTTAGTAGCACAACATCAGGGTTGCTCCATATAATAGGTCAATGACATTCTTTAATATTATCTACCACCATTTATAGCTTGTTTCTAGCTTCCGGTGGTAACCAAAGTGGCCGATCAAAGCAGCCAGCATTTGTTTTTTAATGCTGTGATTTGTGACCTTTGTGAATTTCGTAGTGTAGCGGTCCGAATCGTGCAGCTGGGAATGTAGATTACCAATTTAGAGTTGCCAATACCAATAACTTTCGCTGTTTTCCACATGCCCTGGCGCAAGCAAGGATTGTGGCACTCTTCTGATATAGCATAGCTTTATTATGGGGATGATAAACTTCATTAAATTAGTGTCTAAGGTGAACACCAAATCCTAACCCGTAGCGGGTGCAGTTATTGGATTTGTTCTGGATGGATTACAATCCCAGCTTCTCAAGCAGAGCCTTGGTTGCAGCCACTCCTTGAATTGCCAATTGGAGGGTCCTGCCCCATTATAAGGATTTCATCCAACATGCCATCACTATAAATCTTGTTGTCGGAGAAGAGCCAATACAGTACATACCAAAAACTTGGTAAACAGCCTAAGCTGTGATGGTTTCCATTAGGCAAGCAACCCTTCCAGACAACTTCAGAAATTCCTGTGAGCCTCCAGATGGGCACCGTATAGCCATGCTTCATTCAAACTGATACATGCCATAAAGTACAACTGAGTAAAGCATCCACCTACTGTTCCAAAGCATCCATTTTGACATGGGTAAATATAGTACAAAAGTGTTCAAACTCACTAAATCGAATTAATAACCCCGAGATCATTCCTCTTATTTTACTGCTGGTTGACATAGTAGGCTCAACTCATGTCCTTGCTTGTTCTCCACTTAACCACATTTCCCATGGCTTCTCCATATCATTTTCAGCATGCCCTCCTCCACCTCTTATTTGGATAGAGTAAATTCCAAACGAGGCGAATGCTGGGTATGGGAATCTATACCGTCCCCACCGAATATATACACTTGACACTTTGTAAAATAAACACATCTGTGGTTAACAGTTTTCCCCATATGTCCAAGGCCGCCCGCAACCGCCCACCTTATTCGTACAGGAGGGATACTACGGCGTGAAGGAGCAGAACCCCCCTTTACCTCCATAGTGAACGGCGGTTCCATACAAACGGTGCTTCGGTTGGACGTAATGGAGGTTGACGGCCCGGCGGCCAAGCATTTCCAATGCAGCCGCTGTGGCCTTCGCCCTAAATGGTCAGTTGTATATTGAGATGAGGTAGGTAGAAGAATCTTTTTTGTGCCCTATCCGCAGCCTTGGTTCACAGGGTTGTATTAGGCTGTTGCCGGTGATAAGGGAGAACTCTGACCGATTGGCGTTTTCATGAGGCCCCACTGTTTTGGCCCTCCTTGTCCAGTCCCTCACCCTGTTTTGGTACAGGTCTCCAAGCAACTGATCGGCGTGTGAGCGGTAATGGTCGGCACAACCCCGCGAGAATTTGGGTTTAGTGTGGGCTAACATGGAGCTCTTACACAGGCAATAATATCTCATACTGGGCGTTGCATAGGAGTGCCAGTGCATCATGCTATTTACATGGACACATATCCCCGATCAGGGTTTGCAGAACGCCGTTATGCCCGTGGAGAACCTTTCTCCAAGGTATTATTGATAAAACTGACTCCAGAGTTGGTGTAAACGTAGGCAATCAATGGTGCCCACCAATATTTGTGCAGGGTTTTCACTTTGTCTGGGTAGAAACGGCAAACTTCACTCACACATCCCAGCATCTCTCAAGCTCTGGTTCAGACGGTCACTGGCTGTCCTGGTCGTCGTCAAACTCAGCCGCTGGGCATTCATTAATGCTTCTGCTGGAGAGGATGAGGAGCTGAGCGAGTCCTTTGCCACGGCTAGTGATGCAGTTCTTCTCGTTATCGTCCCGCTGGAGATGTTGGACCATTTAAGAGCTCCCAACCGCTCAATGCGACCGTCCCCTGCTATATCCAGCGTACAAGCCGACTTCCCCACGGCCCCTGCGATTCACAGGGCTTTCCCACCAATCGACCTCACCCCCTTAGGGTCTATGGTCCAATGGCAGTCTCGTGACCTACAGCCCAAGTAGGGTCATACGACCTCCCGCACGGAACCTCTCCGCTAGTCTGTCTTCTCCCAGACTGTGGCGCCCACCTGGCAGAATATTAGAAGGCAGGGGGTTGACTCGGCGCCTGGCCCCCGTGTGTAACCTGGCTCTCCCCCGAGTCCGTGCAAGCTACCTTACCTCCACACTTACCATTACTTGGCGTGGAGAGCCATGGTCGGCCGCTCCGAGGCGCTGAGCAGACCGACCGCTTCCTGCTGCACACCACCACTCCGCCCTTACCGCAGCCTGAACGGGTGTGTTTTGGTCGGCGGTATCCTGCTCCAAGTAGGCTACACGACGCAGCAGTGTTATGCCCGGGCTGCACGATGGCAGATATCCCTGCTGCGTAACGCAATGCACTTTGCAGGGCTCACCCTGTCGTGTGGCGTCCCCCGCCCAGCCCCCTCGGGTCCTGGAGCTCGGGAGAGGTTTCTGTAAAGAAAATAACGACCATCGCCACGTACCTGTATCCCCTTATTCTCTTGGGGGACGGGGGGCTCGGAGTCTGGGACTGTTGCTTGCAGCTCCGTACGGTAAAACCCATTCGGGTGAGTCGGCCCCTGTATTAGCCGAGCGCCCGACTTTCGCATACTCCTGCCCCCACCGTTGCGTTAAAGCTGCCGGGTGTTTCCGTGCAGCCCGGGGACAAGGGCCAATCGGCTGGCCGCAGCTCAGCAGCCTCCGACCCCGACTTCCGCATAGCGTTGAAAATCTGCCGCGTTCCGTGGCAGCTCGGGACAAGGGCCCTCGTCGTCTTGGGCCGCAGCTCAGCTCCTCTCCCGGCACGCAGCACTGTCAAAAGATGTCCGTCCTGCGGCCCTTGTCCATGCTGTGAGCGTTTAAAGCTTGCCGGCGTGTTCCGTGCAGCTCCGGGACAAGGGCCGTCGGCTGGCCGCAGCACCAACTCAGCTCCCCGACAGCGTCGTCCTGCGGCCCTTGTGTCCATGCTGGTAAAGCAGGTTATACTTACCTGCCGGTCTTGTGGAAGAGGCCGTGGGAGAGCGCACATCCCCCCCCCAGATAGCCGCTGCAGATGCGTGCGACGATATGGCCGCGCATGCCTGCTGGCGGGGTCTTCACGAAGTCACTCACGTGACTCCGAAGTAAAATAAACTGAACTAAACTAAACTTTATTTCCTAAAGGTGCTGTCTGTGCTGTTTTGCTATGATGGCACCTGTTTTCAACTACTGTACTTTCCTTTCTCCAGAAAATCTTGTGGCATAGGAGCCTTTGAATATCAATATCCAAAATCATTGGGAGTTGAGTCATTGGGGGCAAGTAGTTGTAGGAATAATGGTAATAAGCATTCCATTGTGTTGGCTGCAATTCACAAATTCACAAATGTTGTTGTCAATGTTAACTACTTTGTCATCCCAATCGTTAATATACTGTATATAACAAACAGCAGCAGACCTAACACAGGCCCCTGCAACACCCCACTGGTCCAGGCCTCGAATCAGAAAACAACAACCTTCCACAACTACTCATTGACTCCTTCCTCCAAGCCAATTTTGAATCCAATTGATTGGCTCACCTCGGTTCATATGCAATCTAACCTTTCAGGAAAGCCTACCGTGTGGAAGGCCCAAGGAAGTACATGGTCAGGCTGTGCATAATTATGCAGCTTAAGGTGCTTTAAAACTGTTAATACCTCCTGTTTGGTAATCCATACATACAGAATTAAGACATCACAACACCTATGCCCCAATTCCTTAGCTTCCATGATTTTCTCCTCAGTAAAAATAGATGTGAAGCATTCATTTAATATCACCCCCATCTCTTGTTGTTCTAAACCAAGACAGCCATTGCTAATCTTTAAGAGGGCTTATTCTTTCCCCAGCCAGACTTTTACTTTTAATATACCTGTAGAATCTGTTGACATTTTTCTTTACCTTGCTTGCAGCTCCATTTCATGTCCAATTTTTTGCCTCCTGGTTGCCTTCTTAAGTACTCCAACACTTGATATACTTGTGAGGGCTTCGCTTGATCACATCTGCTTAGATCTGATATATGCCTCCTCCTTTTCTTCAAATCTCATTCAACCATATTCCCTCAAGTTGCCAGCCTTTGCCCTTCACTCCGACATGAACATGCTGCCCATGGCGACCTCTCACGACCCTAGTGACACCCCACGACATGTCGCCAGGGGTCGCCTGTATGGTCGTGAGAGGTCTCCTAGTCACCCAAAGAGTCGTAACTTATTTCTGGTCGTCGCTGAATTTTCAACATGTTGAACATTTTCGGCGACCTATGATGGGTGCCGACAGTCGCCGAAAAAGTTGCGTAAGTGGGACAGGCCCTTTACTCAGTCGTCCTCTGCAAGTTCCCACTTAAAGCCTCCATAATCAGCCTCGCCGCAATTTAGAACCTTGACTTCTGGGTCAGTATTATTTTTCTCCATAACTACTTTAAAACTAATAGAATTATGGTCACTGGTCATGTGCTCCCCCACTGGCACCAGTCACTTGCTCTGCCTTGTTCCTTGAGAGGAGGTCCAGGGTTGCACCCTCTTTCATTGGGCCATCTCTATATTGATAAAGGATGCTTTTTGGACACATTTAACTAATTCCACCCTGTCCAAGCCCTTTACATTCTGGATAATCCAGTCACTTTAAGGGAACTAGAAGTATCCCACTAACACATTACTTCAGAAACGTTATAGGGCAACAATGGCAAATTTTATTTTGCAATATACTTCCCGTTGAGAATTGAAGGAATATTCAATATAAAACCAACCGAACATCCCCACATTAGAACTTTACACAATGCACTCACACAAGCTCACAAATTCGCACCAATAAAAGCTCAAAATACTGAGTAGAACTGTGTTTGATTTCCATGCATGTGAATTTAACTGCAGATTCTAATAATTTTTGTCATGCAGAGAAAGTTAAACATTTGATTTTGAAGTATTGACACTCCCTTATGTGTATATTCTCATAAATGCAATATTTATGGCCTCGGAAGTGCTGAAAACACACAGCCAAACTTGGCGGCTCATTTCCATCAAGTGCTGTTTTTAATTTTATAATTAATATACTTTTTCAGTGCTGACAGATAAATCAGTTTACTCTCACTATCTATTATCTTGAAAAGTGTATCTTTCCATTTTTTTCCAACAAATTAATTAACTTTCTAAAAGTGGCGACTATTTTTACTGGACTTATAATAATTATGATTCGAACATTTGAAGAGCAGCTAGAGAAGAATCCTAGATGCCACGTTGAGAGTAAAGCTCCTGTCCCACTTATACTTCTTGCTCCTAATTACGGGCGATGGCCAGCGAAGGTCCCATGACTTTCCATTCGACCGCACAGCCGTCCTGGAGGCAAGATCATTTGAAGAGACAACAAATGCTGAGTCACGCTGCAGGACCCGCACAATCTCTGGAGAGAAAGAAAATGAATGATGATGGTTTTTGTGTGGAACCCTACTTCAGACTGAAAAGAAGGTCCTTGACACCCAAACATCACCCATTGCTTCTTTCTAGAATCAGCCTCCCACAAGTTACGCCAGCATTTGTGTCTCTCTTCAATTTCTTGGCCCCGCTCTAGTAGTTTGGCATCCTACCCAATGCCGTGAATCCCACCGAGTTTGTAACGTTTTCCTGCTTCCTCGTTGCAGTGAACCGTTGCGTCGCGCCAGGTCCTGGCCTTCCCACTTTCATTCATAACCGACAGACTGTGCCCAAAATTTCGTTCCTACAAAAATGTCGAGCACACAACTCCATACCCGTCGGATTCCTCATGGGACCAGCTCCGCGCACCAACGATTCCCATAACGCCTCAAACGCGACCACGAGGCATGCAATTTGCGTGCCAAGACACGTAATGGGACAGCCCTTTATACTCTTGAGAACAACCTTTGCTCAGCAACGGGGTGTTGCCATCAAGCAATTGTTTCCCACTGCAAGAAAAGTCATCAGACAACAGCTTAAAGTGAAGAGTTTACTGCTGGTCCTCCAAATAGCTCCATTCCTGCTGTCCATATTATATTAACCTGCAATAGATCTGAAGCCTGAAAGGAGATTTTATTAATCCAATAAGACCTTGATAGTGTTGTTGGAATCCACTGGCCCAGAGCACGCAACCTCCAAAGATTTTTTTGAAAGTGTAAAGCAGGTGGAGTAATATCTGAGTAAGGTGTGCTGGCACTGGAGAGGTCCAGAGAGGTTTTACAAGAAAAAAAATGAATACAGGAAAAGATGGGTTATGCATATGAATACAAGCACGGGCGAGGGCCCTTTACTCACTGGGAGTTTTAGAAGGTTGAGGGAACCTCAATGAAACATAAAGATAATGAAAGGAATTCGAAAGTGTGTGGAAAGGGATTTCTACTATGGTAGAGTTTAGGACCAGTCATAGCCTCAGAATGAAAGGGTGCTCTTTTTAGAAAGGGTGAGGAGGAACTTCTTAGTCAGAGGGGATATCTTGTGGACTCAATTGCCAACCGAGGTTAGAGGAGTCAAGTCCAGTGGGATACTTTTAAAGGCCAGAAAATAGACTTCTTGAATTATAGAACAGGTGTCAAGGGTTTATAGGGATATGGCATGAAAATGGGATTAGGAGGCAGAGATCAGCCATAATTAAATGGCAGAGTGAACTCGATGGGCCAAATGGCACTCATTCTCTCCTGAAACTAGTGACAAACAACTTCCTTTTGTTTCCCCCTGAGAATCTGGATAGCTCCTCCAGGCTCCAGGAAGGAGCCTGCAGCCAGCTGGTATAACCTCCCTCTAACTCTCACACAGGATTCTCCCTGCCATCTACCTAGAAATTGGTAGCTATTACCTTCCAACCTGGAGTGGGTGTTTTTCTTTGACAGGTAGTTAAAACAGCCACAGCACCTTCCTGTTTCTGGCAGTCAGGAAATCAAGTCAACTGACTGGTTCTCCCTAAAATGCCGTTCAACTTAGAGCCTATCCTAATATATGAGTGAGCAGGAGTCCACCCTGCCTGGCCTACACAGATGTATTAGTTTACTTTATGAGAAACTAGCTCAAATAGCTGTTTTCTGGTCTGTAAAAAGTCTGTGATTCTGAAAAAGGGTCCCGACCAAAAACATTTGCCTATCCATGTCCTCCAAAAATGCTGTCTGACCCACTGCATTACTCCAGTACTTTGTGTTTTAGGTAGGATTCCAGCACCTGCAGTTTGTTATGTCTCCATTCTATGATTCACCATTCATCAAATAAATGCAGTGCCCTCAGGATACTGACAAAATTATGACAAGGCTAATCCACCAATAATACAGTTAGTTATGCTCCAGTTCCACCTTATTCAATAATGTTTGCCTGATTTTCCCAGAATCTCACAGGATGTTGCAAGTTTACGGCAGACCCCTTTCTCTGGTTTACTAATGCAAAATGGGAGAAATTAAGAAACCACCCAAATGTATAGTATGTTGTGGTGCTGACAGAGGGCGGTGGAGGCCGGTTCTCTGGATACTTTCAAGAGAGAGCTAGATAGGCTCTTAAAGATATGGGGACAAGGCAGGAACGGGGTACTGATTGTAGATGATCAGCCATGATCACATTGAATGGCGGTGCTGGCTCGAAGGGTCAAATGGCCCACCTGCACCTATTGTCTATTGACAGGAATGCAATGCTGAAGCATAGAAGCGCATTTCAGAAACCGATTGAATGTTTGAGGAAATGTTGGACTTTAAAGGAGAGAAACACTTGGCATCAAAATTCCAGGCAAATTCCAAATAAAAACTGTCTGACAGTGCTGCTGCATCAGGAACTTGCTGCAGTAAGGAACTCAAGAAGAACATTGCAATAAATCAACTCTGATGTAAATTTAGAGAGAGATTGCAATATATGTTGGACTATGATGCAAGCAACGTGATAGAGATGGAAATATGTGGGCTTAATAAAGAACACATATGGTACTTTCCATTCTTTGTTATCTCCTTCAGGCTTTTTATGTAAAGTCTTTACAAATGCTGTAAGGCACATATATCTGTATATTCAAAAGAGGTAACAGTTTATTTGCAAGGCAGTACTGTCAATCTATAAACATATTGAGATTTTTGCTGGAGACTGAGAAATCCAATCATTGTTACAATAAGCACCAATTGTTACAATTCTGTCCAACATGATTACTGAATGCCTACCCTTATGTTTATACAGGTAACTTAAGGCATCTGTGCTTTTTTCATTCTGAGTTCTTCCTCATTTCACCAATGATAACTGTGCCTATTTTGCCTGGATCCATAGCTTGTATTTCTGTTTTTAATCGCTTTTACCTCGCTACCTTTTTTTTCCACCATTAAATCAGACTCTAATACTATTTTGAGCTTTTGGTCAACAGCAATAACATCTCCTTGCAAGGTTTGCCACAATGTTCTTGTTTAATGACACTCCTCTGCATGCTTTTGCTGTTTTAGGAGTTCTGTATAACCAGACATTGTTGTCAAAGCTTAGCTTAGGGTTAAAATCCATATTACACCAGATCTTTGTCAGCCGGAGAAACCAAGCAAAATTAATATCAAAGGAGAAAATCTGTAGTGAGGAAAATCGAAATGAACACCACAATAAGGGCATAAATGTCATCAAAAATGTTTTGTGCTGATTCTCGCAGCTGTGTGGTATGTGCAACCTCTCTCTCCTTCCCTGTGGAAAAGCATGTTTGTCAGTTCTCAGTAGTGTTTCAAGTAATGTGAAGCAATCAGTGTATTTATCCTGTTCATTCGACCATTCAGTATGATATTAAAGGGCCTGTCCCACTATGGCAACCTAATTTACGAGTTTAGAAAATCGCAGCATGGAAGTCACTGTAACTCTCCTTCATACTCGAGAGAAGGTCCCGCATACTCACGGCCTCAGTTTGGTCGAGGAACATTTTTCAGCATGCTGAAAATTTTTCCGCGAGTACAAATTGGTCGGCATGACTCTTTTGAACTTGAGTGCATTGCCATGCAGTTATAGGCAGTCAAGGTAGCCGTAGGCAATCTCCTTTGCTGACCGGGCATTTTAATTGGCTTCTTGGAGTTTACAGAACCAAGGAAAACCGACCAGAATGTTAAATGCCCACTAAACCTTATTAAAAGTTGTCTGGCTTCTTAAAAGTGTCTCCCCCCCTTCTCCCCCCTTCTCTCTCCTTCTCTCTCCTTCTCTCTTCTTCTCTCCCCTTCTCTCCCCTTCTTCCCCCCGTTCTCTAAAGGACTTACCGTACACTGAGCCAGCCATCTTTTACCTTCCTGTTCATCGCGGGTGTGAATTTCAGACAGCGCTCCCCCACTTTCTCTGGCCCCCACCTTTGCGATATGTTTGTGTGTGTGTGTGTGTGCTGACAGTCGATCCAGCTCACGGTTTCATCGCTGACGGTCGATCCAGCTCGATGTTATTCAGGCGAGTGCCCTCGATCTTGAAGGTCGAGGACAGTTGCTGAAAAGTCGCGTAAGTGGGACAGGCCCATTACTCTAATACATTAGAATCTTAATTGGAGGTAGGAAATTATCTGGACCTTCTTGGTTACATTCCAAACCACACATGATGATAATCTGCCCCAGCTTGCTCTTCCAATTATTACATCTCACATTTGTTCATGAAAACATTGCGATTTTAATTAGACCGAACAATATGGTTCAATAATTCAATTGCATGCAAATTTTGCTCAGTGCAGTTCTTTTGAAGGCATACAGAGGAAAATATGCAAGCAAATAACAAAGAACTCACCACATTGTTTAGTTGGTAGGAAGACAACTTTTGCTCTCAAGTCCAATGTGGAATGTAGTTAATCCCTCATTTTATCACCCTGGAAACTGTGTGGCATACTTTGTAATTCATTTACAGACACACTGCTGTGAGGCAGCAGGTCAGGGCGTCAGAGATATTTCACATTACATAACATATTTGATATTGCCTGTGATATGCATCATAGAACAAAGTGCATAGATAACACATGTTTACTAGAATGTGGCCTAGATTATAGAGCTGTAGCAATAAGGAGAGGTTGGACAAACTTGGATTGTTTTCTCTGAAGCATTAGAGACTGAGGGGAGACCTGAAAGAGTGTATAAATATTCGAGTGGGAAAGATAGGGTAAACAGTCAGAATCTTTTTCCAGGTTGCCAATGGCAAGAACTAAACGGCATAGCTTGAAGGTGAGAGGGCCAAAGTTTAAAGGATATTAGACCCATTGGGTCCCTGTCACATGCGAGGCCTGGTCCCTCAACGCAACCCATTCCCCAATGCAATATTGCACCACTAACCACGTAACCCTCACAGGAGGCGTGGTCCCCCAACTGAAGCCGTTCCCGAACGTAAGATTCCAGCAATCCCCTGCCTCCCTCAGCACTGGACTTAAAAAAAATTCCAATTGCACTTCCCCTGCCTGCCACAGCAGTTCCAATTGCAATACCAATTTGCTCTCCCCCTCCTGTTGAAGCACTCGCTGTGATATCCCATTGAGGTGAAAAGTTCAGTGTTCCTGTCTTGCAACTTTGTATAAGAGCTGACAGGAAGGATTTTAACAGTAAAATATTGTTAAAGTTGGCATTTTTAAAGCTAATCATCAATAATGTGAAATATAGCATTTTCACTGGAAGCTACTGGAAAATGGCTCTCTGTGAGAAGCTGCATTTACCGTTGGCAACGTCCCATTGTGATGTCATTGTGGCACTCTGCAGCTTGAGAGCCCATTGTGATTGGTGCATTGTGAGTGGCATTGTGACATTGTCACTGGAAGGTGCTGGAAACAGGCTCTCTGTGCGAAGCTGCAGTTACCTTTGGCAATGTCCCATTTTGAGGAAGATACAAAACATACATACATGCACGCACACACACACACATACAAGATCAGACTTTTAGTATATATATAGATCGATGTGTGGGGCACGTTTTTACACAGAGAGTTGTGGATGCCTGGAACGCCATGCCAGGGCTGGTAGTAGGCACATCGAATTCCACTACCAGCCTCTGCTTCCTACCATGAATATAATTCTGTATCTAGTTAGCTAGCTCTCACTAGATCTCATGTGATCTAACCTTCAGAACAGCCTACCTTACAGAGCTATCAAATGCCTTGCTGAAGTCAATATAAGCTATGTCTATGGTCATGCCCTCATCAACCTTCATGGTTACTTCTTCAAAAAACTCTCTTAAATTTGTGAGGCATGATCTCCCATGCACAAATACATGCTGAATATCCCTAATCAACCATTGCCATTCGAAATGCATCTATATCTTATCTTATCCCTCAGAATCATCTTCAGTATTTTTTCTACCCCAGATGTTAGGGTCACTAGTTAATAGGTTCCAGGTTTTTTTTGCAGCCTTTCTTAAATAGTACAAGATTAGCCACCCTGCAGTCTTCTACCACCTCACCCATGTCTCAAAATGATTCATAATAGTTCACCAGGACTCCTCCAATTTTTTCTCTAACTTCCCACAGTGTTCTTGGATATATCTGATCAGATCTGTGAATTTATCTCCCTTCATATGTATTAGGTCATTCAGCATCTCCTCAACTGTAATACAGGCTGTCCTCAATACATAACCATTAAGTTTTCAAGTCTTGATATCTTTCTCCATGGTAAAAACAGAAGAGAAACATGAATTAAGAAACTTGCCCTTCAAGGTCTATATATAGATGACCAATTTAGTTATCCTTATTCTCTTAATATACTTATAACATCGTCTTTGGATTTCCAAATGCTGAAAATCAATCACCTGGCCTGGCTCATTTCCCAGTGCATGGTCCAAGTTGGACTTTCTACATATTGTTTAAAGAAACCTTCCATAAGGCACTTAACGAATTCTACCTCGTCGAAGCTCCTGGGACTAAGGCTATCCTAATTAACATTAGGAAAATTAAAATCACCCACTGCAGCTTAGTTTAGTTTAGTTTAGAGATACAGCACGGAAACAGGCCCTTTGGCCCACCTAGTCCATGGAGACCAATGATCCCCGCACATTAACACTACCCTACACACACTAGGGCCAATTTTTACATTTATACCAAGCTAAGTAACCTACAAACCTGTACATCTTTGGACAAATGATGAAAATCTGAAATAAAAACAGAGAATGCTTGTGGTATAAGTAGGACAAGCAGCAACTGGGGAGAGATAATGTTTCAGGTTGATGGCACTTCTTTAGATCATTTTAGTGTTCAGCAAGTATAATTGTGTGTGCAAGCAAATAATCTCACTGGGCCTAGTCACATGTGACAATAAAGTATTCATATTCCTATAAAGTATTACTATTCCAATTAAGGGAAGTAGGGTGAATAGCTTCAATGTATAAATAAGGAACTGCAGATGTTGGTTTACAAACATGATGCAAAGAGCTGTTAGTGGAGATCAGTCAGTGGATCTGCAGAGAATAAAGTAGAGGTCAATTACAGGTCTGGGGGAGTGAGTCCCGAAATGTTTTGATTCATGTTCAATATCTATTTATCAAAGAAGAAAGTTAAAATGTCATGCTAGTAGCTCCAGTTCCTCAGACACCCTTCATGCTCTGTATTTGCAAATGTACAGATTGGAAGAAGATTGATCAGGGAACATGTTTTACATGTTCAAAATGTTCCACAATTGAGAGCTGCACACATTTTCTGGCTCTCGCTAATCACTGCCTTTCAGCAAAAAGATGTCTATCGTTTGAACTGGAATGAAATCTCAATAGAAATGACTGTAGTCACATCTAAGCATTGCTGGGAATCTGAACAATTGAGCAGAAACACATGCCTGATTGGATGAACTAAATGTGTTGGAAGGAACTGCAGATGCTGGTTTATACCAAAGATAGACATATAGTGCTGAAGTAACTCAGTGGGCCAGACAGGCAGTATCTCTGGAGAAAAAGGGTGATGTTTCGGGTCAGAACCCATCTATAGGCCTAGAAATTCTTTTGACTAACACATAAACAAAATCGCATTGCACAGACAACAGCATTAGACAGCATTAGATAATTAAAACACCATTAGACCATTTTTGTCGGTAAATTAATGAATTAACACCACTTTGATTCTAGCAGATTTTCCATCCACATTGGTGGCAGCTTTTGATAATGCAGAAACCTCAAACTCAAGTTGTCAGGGTCAGGCTCATCTCTCCTACAGTCAGAGCATGAAAGTTATTACACACCACAAATAGTTTGAACCAGACTAGTTTTGTAAACGATGGTGCCACATCTATACCATGGCCTCACACACCACAGAGCCGAGAAACCCGAATCCAAAAGGCAAGCTGCCGAGCCCAGCTCTGTCTGACATGAGGTTTGGAGAGGAGGATGAAGAGATTCAAGATGGCACCAGTAGGGGCGGAGGCAAGGAACAAAGGGTTGGTAAGTGGAACCGGGGTCGTACCTCCCGCAGCCACAAAGCACTCAGAATGTCTCAAGGTTGTCCACGGGAGGTTCGCTGGCCAATGTGCAGATCTGGATCGAGGCGATGGCGGAGTGGACCGCTGGAGCCCCTGCAGCAGCACGGGGCTCGACTGGATCGGGTGCTGTTCCAAGAGATTGAGCGAGCGGAGTGGATGTGACCTGCAACATCAGCGGCGGAGCAGCATTGGAGGACACTAACAGCTTCTTTTGGCCAGGACCACCAGGTAACGTTGCCAGGACAATGGACCTTTATGCCCAGGTCGCGAGTTTAGAAGAGTTTGCCCTCGACTCATACTCGCAGCAGGATCGACACGAGGTCCCAGGAGGTCTTTGTAACTCTCCTTCATGCTTGAGAGTAGTCCCCACGCACTCGAGGCCTCAGTTAGGTTGTAGCATTTTTTTCAATATGCTGAAAAATGCCCGCGAGTAAAAAAAGGTCGGCATGGAAAAAATGACTTTTTTTTTACTCGTAGGTTTAGTGGAGGTAGGTAGTAGTAGGTCGTAATACTATTATAGGTAGTCGAAGGCAATCAAAGGTAATCAAAGGTAGTCAAAGCTAAAGCTCATTGAGAAAAAAAAGGTAAGTAAACCGAATGGTAATGTTAAATGCCCACTAAATATTATTCAAAGTTGTCTGGCTCCTTAAAAGTGTCTCCACTCCTTCTCCCCCCTTCTCCCCCTTTCTCTCCCCTTCTCTCCCCTTCTCTCCCCCCTCTCCCCCTCCCCCCCCCCCCCGCGCTCTCTCAAGGACTTACCGTACCCGTGCCAGCCGTCTTTTACCTTCCTGTTCATCGCGGGTGTGAATTTCAGACAGCACTCCCCTGCTTTCCCTGGCCTCCGCCTTTGCGATGTGTTTGTGCGTGCGTGTGTGTGCAGACGGTCGATCTGGCTTGCGGTTTCATCGCTGATGGTTGATCCAGCTCAAGGTTTTTCAGGCGAGTGCCCTCGAGCTTGAAGATCGAAGACAGTCGCTGAAAAGTCGCGTTAGTGGAACAGGCCCATTACTCTAATACATTAGAATCTTAATTGGAGGTAGGAAATTATCTGGACCTTCTTGGTTAAATTCTAAACCACACATGATGATAATCTGCCCCAGCTTGCTCTTCCAATTACTACATCTCACATTTGTTCATGAAAACATTGCGATTTTAATTAGACTGAACAATATGGTTCAATAAGAACTCTGCATTCATAACAAGTTGAAAATTGGCGGCAAAACCTGGTGAATCTTGTATACTTAGTACTACTATTTCTATAAACGGACTTAATCTACAATTGTGCTAAGTATAACAGTAAGATTAAATGAGAAATTACTAGTTTGAAGTTTGATCTTTATTTTATGAGGAGTTACGATGAGGGATTACGTGAAGAAGCCCCGCCAGTGCGCATGCTCATCAATTTTCAAAGCAGCGGCGTGAAATCACAGTAACTACAGTCGAAGTGATATAGAAAGACTCTGAAGACTAGAACTACCAGATGATCTTTGTGATTATGAGGGTTGGGAGTGGCAGGCACGTAATCCCTCATTGTAACTCCTCATAAAATAAAGATCAAACTTCAAACTGGTAAGTTCATGTTTAATCTTACTATTTTACTTCGGAGTCACGTGAGTCACTACGTGAAGATTTCAAAACTCTGTGATTTCATGCCCTAGATGCAGTTCCATACGACACACTGCCTTGGTTGACACAGGATAAACAAATAATGTATTGGACATTGTTTAAATTATACAATGAACATCTTAACCAATAAAAGAACAGTAATAACCCCTCTTTCGCAGGGGAAATTACAAAGGAGAACTCAAACAGAACCCAAAACAGCATGTCCAAATCTTTGCAGTGCAAGAGCAGGTTTACCATAAATCGTGAAAAAGGTTCCTTCACTGGACCATCCTGCGGTGAGGATTTGGTCTAAAGACACGTCCTGTGCCTTTGCTGCGTACGTTGACGCCGCCCTGGTGGAGTGAGATTTAAACACATCAGTGTCTACTCCAGCATAATGCAAACCTGTTTCGGCCATCTAGAAATAGTTTGTACTGACACCTTTGTATGAGGTCTTATGTGGCCGATGTGCATAGCTGTTTCAGAGCCTCTGAGACTCTTGATGACCTTGATATATTGACTCAGGTGCGTAACTACACATAGTCTTAGGTCAATTGGTATATTTTAAGCTTATTGTGATTCCAGCCATCCCTAGCCTGCTCTGTTTGATTTAGATCATATAAATAAAACGTAATATTATCTACAGGAGAATGCATGCTGTCCAGTTGTAACTTTTGCAATATCTGGACCCATTGCGCTACCACTAGCACCATGAACATGACAAGATATACTTGCTATAAACAGAACATCTCCCATTTTTAATATGAAATACATATCGTTTTTTAGTACCATCTCTCCAGGACACCATAATCACATCGACGGTCCTACTCGATAGTCCGAGTCCCTGGAACAGTCTGGTCAGAAGATACAAATCAACAGATTAATATGCAAATGTAAAGGGGAACTCTCCTCATGTCCCAGTGTGAACCAACAAGTTTCTGTAATTGGGGATAATCATGAATGACTGTGTCATCAGTCTCAGAACCAATGGCAACATTGGTTGTGTGGCCCAGTCGGGGACTACCAAATGCCTGAGGCTGAGCCCTGCTCAATTTTGGTGAGACATTGACTGATAATGCAGAATGGGGGAAGCGTAAAGAGCATACCTCCCCAATGTAGTGGGAATGCATCAACCGCTACTGCCCCTGGATCCGGTTCCTATGAGACGTGTTTAGGTAACTGGTGATTTAGTCAGGATGCAACAGATCTATGTCTGGCAATTCATACTGGGTGACAATCTTTTTAAAAAAAAGTTGGATTCAACATCCATTCTATGTTGTCTTTAAATGTACATGGCCTGGTGTCTGCCACCACGTTATCTCTACCTAGTAGGTAGATTGCTAAGACCCAGGTAAGACCCTAGTAATACAACAGTGCCAGATGGGGGCAATCAGTAAATAAACATGAAACCAACATGTCGATATTCGATGTTCAATTGAACCATACTTTCATAATACCTTGAGATCCAATACCCATTCTGTGTTGTCATGGATCTGAACCTGATAATACATCAGTGCAAAAGGAGATTAGGTAAATTATTACAGTATACTTTTCCTTGATTGCCATGTGACTAACATATGCCACCACCGTAGCGTAGCAATTTTGAAGTTGAGCATGTATATTCGCTCAATAGCCCTTTACCCATGGGGGCATCTAGTGTATATACAGTGGCTTGCAAAAGTTTTCATACCCCTTGAACTTTTCCACATTTTGTCACGTTATAACCACAAACGTAGATGTATTTTATTAGGATTTTATGTGATAGACCAACACAAAGTGGTGCATAATTGTGAAGTGGAAGGAAAATGATACATGGTTTTCAATTTTTTTTTACAAATAAAAAAACTGAAAAGTGTGGCGTGCAAAAGTATTCAGCCCCCTTTACTCTGATACCCCTAAATAAAATCCAGTGCAACCAATTGCCTTCAGAAGTCACCTAATTAGTAAATAGAGTCCACTTGTGTGTAATCTAATCTCAGTATAAATACAGCTGTTCTGTGAAGGCCTCAGAGGCTTGTTAGAGAACATTAGTGAACAAATAGCATCATGAAGCCTAAGGAACACATCAGACAGGTCAGGGATAAAGTTGTGGAGAAGTTTAAAGCAGAGTTAGGTTATTAAAAAAATCCCAAGCTTTGAACATCTCACGGAGCACTGTTCAATCCATCATCCGAAAATGGAAAGAGTATGGCATACCTACCAAGACATGGCCGCCCACCTAAACTGACAGGCCGGGCAAGGAGAGCATTGATCAGAGAAGCAGCCAAGAGGCCCATGGTAACTCTGGAGGAGCTACAGAGATCCACAGCTCAGGCGGGAGAATCTGTCCACAGGACAACTATTAGTCGTGCACTCCACAAATCGGGCCTTTATGGAAGAGTTGCAAGAAGAAAGCCATTGTTGAAACAAAGCCATAAGAAGTCCCATTTGCAATTTGCCACAAGCCATGTGGTGGACACAGCAAACATGTGGAGGAAGGTGCTCTGGTCTGATGAGACCAAAATTGAAGTTTTTGGCCCAAATGCAAAACGCTATGTGCGGCGGAAAACTAACACTGCACATCACCCTGAACACACCATCCCCACTGTGAAACATGGTGGTGGCAGCATCATGCTGTGGGGATGCTTTTCTTCAGCAGGGACAGGGAAACTGGTCAGAGTTGATGGGAAGATGGATGGAGCCAAATACAGGGCAATCTTGGAAGAAAACCTGTTAGAGTCTGCAAAAGACGAGACTGGGGCGGAGGTTCACCTTCCAGCAGGACAATGATCCTAAACATACAGCCAGAGCTACAATGGAATGGTTTAGCATATTCACGTGTTAGAATGGCCCAGTCAAAGTCCAGACCTGAATCCAATTGAGGATCTCTGGCAAGACTTGAAAATAGCTGTTCACAGACGCTCTCCATCCAATCTGACTGAGCTTGAGCTATTTTGCAAAGAAGAATGGGCAAAAATTTCAGTCCCTAGACGTGCAAAACTGGTAGAGACATACCCCAAAAGACTTGCAGCTGTAATTGCCGTGAAATGTGGTTCTACAAAGTATTGACTCAGGGGGGCAGAATACTTTTGCATGCCACACTTTTCAGTTTTTTATTTGTAATAAAATTTGGAAACCATGTATCATTTTCCTTCCATTTCACAATTATGCACCACTTTGTGTTGGTCTATCACATAAAATCCCAATAAAATATATTTACGTTTGTGGTTGTAACGTGACAAAATATGGAAAAGTTCAAGGGGTATGAAAACTTTGCAAGCCACTGTATTTAGTTGATACCAACAACCGAAGAATTGGCAACTCATGCAAATCTCCGCTATCTCCAACTAGAGATATTATTTGGAACTTCTCACCTTAGAGCTTATTGCATCAGTTTGTAATAACTGAATTCAACCGACCAAATTACAGTTTTTTCATTACTATGACTGAGGTAGCTTCAGCTGACAATAGCATAAGGTTGTTAACAATGATCTACTTGTCCTTTGAGAGGTCGCTACTTTGCATGATATCAGTTGCTTGATTTGCACAGCTGAATCATAGCTACCATATTGCCAATTACCCTTGATGAGATAGAAGTCAGTTTTACAACAGGTTGCTTATTAACTCCAATCTCTTGTCACAGTGCTTTGCACGAGAACTCTGGCCCGACTTCCGAGCCTATCCTAAAAGACTACACTGGCCATTATCCCAAAACTTGTTTGGAATGCTAATACTGTGCCTCTAAGCAGATGCTTTATCGTTTGTGTGTTGTATAAACAAGTGTAAATATTACAACTTGTGAGTGGTCCACTTACCCATGTTTCGGAAGTGCCAGACCCACCTTGTTGAGTAGGGTTGGTGGGGTGCGTGGAACTTCTGCCCAGCTTCAGTATGTTCCATCAACATCTTTAGAGCCTGGAGTCCGTTACATCTGACCTTTCGCACTCCCCTCCTCAGAGAGGGCGATTCGTAGGCAGCCCTAAACAGGCGCTGTCGCAGGCCCAGTATACCAGCTGATATGGCCCCATTGGACCTGTACCAGGATGGAACATTTTGCTGGGATGGCAACTTTGTTATCAGGAAAGGGTACTTCTGGCAATTGCCCTTCATCCCTTGGGGTAAGCCGCACGGCCATACCCGGCGACTCAGCATCAGCAGGACGCTGACCTGTCCTGGTCTCCGCCTCCAAGAGTGAGACATGAAGCAGCCCTGTCAACAGGCGCTGCTGGCGCGGCCTCTCATAGGCCAGTGCTGTCACACATAAAGCAGCCCTGTCGATAGGCGCTGCTGGCGTGGCTCTTCAGTAGGCCAGCGCTGTGACAAGTTTGGTGTCAGCAAACTATTGACCCGAACTGATCTTCCCCTTGCAACAGGGAGACCTTGATCAGCCCTGTCAATAGGCGCTGCTGGCACAGCCTTTCTTATAGGCCGGTGCTGTCACCCGTGAAGCAGCCCTGTCAACAGGTGCTGCTGGCACGGCTGTCCCGTAGGCCAGCGCTGTGACAAGTTCAGTGTCAGCAACCCATTGACCCAAATTGGTCTGCCCTTTGCAACAGGGAGACCTTGAGCAGCCCTGTCCTAGGCGCTGCTGGCACGGCTCTCCCATAGGCTGGCGCTTTCACACATGAAGCAGCCCTATCCCAGCGCTGCTGGCATGGTTCTCCCGTAGGCCAGCGCTGTGACAGATTCGGCGTCAGTAGTACACTGATCCGTCCTGGTCTCCCCCTCCAGCAGGGAGACCTTCAGCAACCCTGTCCCAGGCGTTGCCGGCTCCGCCTCTCGTAGAGGCCGGCACTTTTTCACATGAAGCAGCCCTGTCCTAGGCGCTGCTGGCGCGGCTCTCCCGTAGGCCGGCGCTTTCACACATGAAGCAGCCCTGTCCCAGGCGCTGCTGGCGAGGCCTGTCCCATAGGTAGTAGTCTCACTAATTTGGTAGTGTGGACTTGCGAAGGGTTAAAAGTACCCTTGTTATCGGAGAAGAATCCTTGCAGCCCGACTCACCCGAGTCCTAATAGGGCTGCACGAGTTCTCTCCCCCTCCAATTTCACTCCATGCCTGGGGACCAACGTGTCTGTGAGTCGCTGACCGCACTGTCAGCAACTCTGGCGTTACCACGCATCCCAGCAGGCTGGAAGCCACTGACTGCTTTGTCAGCGGCTGTTATCGCGAAACCCGATCTTTGCCGGTTATCCACTTCAGCGGTCGGACCGGGGTTCCCCCACAGCCCATAGCCGGCTTACGCATCGAACTCCGCATAAATCCGGCAGGAAACCTCTGTGAAGAGAGGCTCCTGCTCGAACAAACAACCCTGGTAAGTAAAAGACACTTACCTTCTAGGTTGGAACTTACCACCGGCAGGAGCGCTGCCAATACGGCTGACGTAATGGCGAGCATGCGCACTGGCGGGGTTTCTTCACGTAGTCACTCATGTGACTCCGAAGTAAAATAATACTTTTACTAAACTGTATAAAAAAAAATAATTTAATTCCACCTTGTGTATGTATATGTGACAATAAAGTACCATTGAACCATAGAGCCATTGAATCTTAAGTGAACTCAAAGGCCAGAGGAATCTTTCAACAAAAGAACAGGTTCTATGTTAAGAATTGGAGAAATACAAGCGTTGATGCCTGTGCTGTTTTCTCACTCCAGAATTATGAGGTCCAATGACCAGCACTGTCAAATAATACTGTGTGGATGCTTTAAAATTATTATATTCTGTAGCAGGTCCAATATGCTTCTGGTTCATGATGGATCCCTAAAGGTTAATAGTAAAGGACTTGTTGATGGTAATACCAAGCAATGTCTAATGAAGGCATCAGATAAACTTGACTTTCCATCCCAGTCAAACAGTTATTGTGCATGCTTCCATTTTATCATCTTCCTTCAGTTAGGATTCGAAGGCAGTCACCGGAGGCAGATGGATCCCTCATATGTATATGCAAAGTGAAGCCCTGTGCTCTAATTAGTACTACAGTGT
Source organism: Okamejei kenojei (assembly GCA_035221665.1). NCBI lineage: Eukaryota > Metazoa > Chordata > Chondrichthyes > Rajiformes > Rajidae > Okamejei > Okamejei kenojei. Next base: position 61,016,553 of record CM069134.1, read on the forward strand.
GATTTAACATTGGCCGCACATATGCCCCACCTTGCTACCATATCTCGGAATACAACATTTGCATCTGGCATCGATTGTTTAAACAAAGTCTCAGTGCTAACTTGGTGACCCTCGGACTATCCTTGATCGGACATTGCTGGCTTTACCTTGCACTAAACGTTATTCCCTCATCATGTATCTATACACTGTAGATGGCTTGTTTGTAATCATGTATTGTCTTTCTGCTGATTGGATAGCATGCAACAAAAGCTTTTCACAGTACTTCTGTACAGGTGACAATAAACCAAACTGAACTTAAACTGAACTGTTAAGGATCCGTTATATGTATGCTATTGTACCACAGGTCTGACAAGAGATTCTGAACTATACTTGGCTTCATGCTGTCTCTATTAGGATGGCCTTTTTGTTTTATTTGCTTGAATACAGGAATAGCTGGAGGAAAAGCAGGAGTTGTGTTATTGGTTACGACTGAGGAGCTTCACTAAGCTCTCCTGCAGTGGTCCTAATTGTATACCTGAGTCATGGCAATATATAAGCACAAATATCAGATGGCACTTGAGACAGCAATGAGTTGTGTTGATATGGAGCTTTTAATGTAGCAAAGTGTATCAATGTAGATAATAGTTTCATAAAACAAAATTTGACAAAACCAATAATAACACATAAAACCAGGAAGTGCTGGAAACACTTAGTAGGTCAGACAGCATCTGTGGAAAGACAAGCAGAGTTAACACTTCATGTCCTAACTACTCCCAACTCCAGTCTCGCACCAACCTGCTTTCCTTGGTGGTCTCTGAGGCTTTTCTATTGCACACAAATAGCTGGATCTTGTGCTATTGAATTTTCTAGCAAATATCTCATGGATAAAACATTTATTGGCTTTCCGCACATCAAATGTTTAATGTGTTTTTGCAGAAGCTAATGAGCATGATTTGAAATTAATTTGCCGTTTACTTTGACAGCAAATCAGACTGTGTTGTGATCAAGAAGTTCCGCTGCAGTCATTTCAAATTCCAAAAGACAAACTCAGGTTTGGAATATTATTTGACACGCATAGTGTCCAATTAAAAATTAAGCAAGTCATTGGGAATTTTGAAGATATGTCTCTGAAGACTTTTTTAATGAGATCAGCAAATGAAAAATACAACTTTTGAATGAGAATTAAAAAAGATAGCTTCACCTCTCTCGCATCATTAGTCTCTTTAGTGCTATGCAAGAGCTGTGAAATAGCAACATTACCTGTTTGGTTTTTGGTCCAGAGCAATCCTATCATTCCATTCCCACTCCTCCTGTTAACCCCTGGCTAAGCAACCTGTTCACTCATGTGCCCATTGACTCCCTTTGATAATTTACAGTAGCCAGGGGGGCACAGTAGTTCAGTGGTAAAGCTGCTGCCTTACAGTGCCCGAGACTCGGGTTCGATCATAACTACAGGTGCTGTCTGTGCAGAGTTCCTATGTTTCACTGGGACCGCTTGGGTTTCTCCGGGTGCTCCGGTTTCCTCCCTAATTCCAAAGGCGTACAGGTTTGTAGATTAATTGGCTTCTGTAAATTCTAATGTGTAGGATGCAAAAGTGGGATAACATTGAATTAGTGTGTGGGTGATCGAAGATAGGCATGGACTCGGTGGGCCAAAGGGCCTGTTTCCATGCTGTATCTTTAAACTAAACTAAACTTAACTAAACTAATCTCAACTAAATTAGCTCACTATTTGGCCTGGTTTAATCCTAGGAGTGGCCTGCTTTTTATTCATGGGCCATTAAAATGATCAATGTGTATGGGTGAATCTCAGACCTGTGTCTTATAGCCCCTGAGAAAAAAAGATCAGTGGTGAGCACACCAAGTTACACACACAGTACCTCTCTTGGGTGATAGTAAGTGGTTCAGTGAAACTCCAACCAAATATCTTTGATCTGCTGAGACACCTGCAGCAAATAGAGCAAAAGAAATGAGGTTGGGGAAAATCCTTCCAGCTTCATTTGACCCTTACTAGAACTACAATGTAGAAGTAGAGCCAAATGTCCTTACTTTCCCACATCTCCAAGGTGCCTCTAATATTGCAGATTAATATATCAACAAAAGACCGCCAATTCAGTGATTTTAATCTTTGCCCCATCTCTGGCGTGAAAAGTAGGATAGTGATGCAGAAGAACCATTACCAAATTCGTAAGTACATTTTAGCTGTACTTCAGATAAACATGCACATATGAATATGCTAGAAAATGCAGTTATCTTTTGCTATCTCCAAAAATATCTTGATTTGCAATCTGTGCCCTCAGACGACGCATTAAACCTGCAACATGGTGGTAGGCTAGGCCTGGGTGAGGAGGCATGGGGTGGGTTTGGGTTTGCAGGGAGGGGGGAGGGAGAAATGCACATTATGAGCATGGGTCCTCCACACCAATAGTCTTTTGCTCTCGAGACCCTGGGAGTATCCGCCAAGCACAGCCAGCTCAGGTTTAGTTTTTAGTTTAGTTTAAAGATAAGGCACTTTTGCCCACTGGGTCCACACCGACAAGCGATCCCTGCACATTAACATTATCCCACACACTAATACCAAGTCAATTAACCTACAAACCTGTACGTCTTTGGAGTGTGGGAGGAAACCAAAGATCTCAGAGAAAACCCACGTGGTCACGGGGAGAACGTACAAACTCCTTACAGACAGCACCGTAGTCAGGATCAAATCTGGCGCTATAAGCGTTGTAAGGCAGCAACTCTACTGCTGCGTCACTGTGGTCGCCCTCTAATGGAGAAAATTGATAGACTGCAGTTTGGGAGTTGTCACTTTCTGGTGGATGGTGGAGAGACCTGTGGAGGAAGTGGTGCAAAATGTCTGGTATTATGGGAAAGAGGTATTGCTATTTAAATGGTTGCACCAGTGGGGGATTTCACCAGGGGGTGAAGGCTCCGCATGCACAACAGTACAACTGTTTTGGGGGTCTGATAGGGGAAGGGGGCTGTCTAAAGCATATTCACAGTGAGTACTGCGTTTTTGGAGGCATAAAAGTATTGAAAAAAGCACCTGCCTATAAAAGAAAATATGTAGCGAACTCAACAGCAATGGCCTTTGTAAGGCTGGTCCTCTTTACGAAGTGCAGAAGCAGCCCTGTGTATCTTATAAAGGCCCGGTACCGTATGAGAGTCTGGCAGCATTCATGGTTTAGCTTAGTTGAGTATCGTTTCTTATTATTGTCACATGTACTGAGATACAGCGAAGAGCTTTTGTTTGCATCCTATCCGGTCAAAGAAAATACTATAAATGAATCCAATCAAGACATCCACAGTACACGGATAAAGAATAAAAGGTACAACATTCATTGCAAAGATATACTATTTAAGTCTGATGAAATCCAATTAAAGATAATTCAAAGGTCTCCAATGAGGAAGGTAAGAGATCGGGACTGCTCTCTAGCTGATGGGAGGACTGTTCAGTTGGCTGACAACAGCTGGGAAGAAACAGTTTCTGAATCTGGAGGTTTACACAAAATGCTGGAGTAACTCAGCGGGACAGGCAGCATCTCTGGAGAGAAGGAATGGGTGACATTTCAAGTCGAGACCCTTCTTCAGTCTGGAGAAGTACTTTGACCCAAAAGGTCATCCATTGAGTGAAGAAGGGTCGCGAGCCGAAATGTCACCCATTCCTTCTCTCCAGAGATGCTGCCTGTTCTGCCGAGTTGCTCCAGCTTTTTGTGTATACCTTCGATTTAAATCAGCATCTGATTTCCTACTAAATCAGGAGGTATATGCCCTTGAGTACTTGAATTTTACACTGGTGAGGTGAAAGAGTGTACTTGCAGGTTGTTTGACCCCATTGCGCAAACCCAATGTTAGTCTCGTCTGCACAGAAGGCCCAGAACAATCTTATGCAACTCGCACGCAATCGTATTCAGTAATCAAGCTTTTGATTACATTGCTTTGCATGGTGTAAAAATGCATTGTGCTGCATGAAAGAATTTCCGGGCACGGAAATCATCATAGTTTCCATTCTAGCCCCTTTGTACGATCGCATTGCAGGTAAACAAAAAGACCGTGATATGTCATGCAGACGTAACACAAAATGTATTTGTGACAATAATTCAAGATTGAAGAATACTGTATATTCCTAACTCAGCCTAGAAATGAATGCACTAGATTTTCCTCACTGACAAGTATTTGGCAACAAAAAGACAAATTAGTCTGTGCAAATATTTATCATGCAGACTGCTGCAGCACTGAATATATTCTTCAATTGGGAAGGAAATTTCAACTGCAATTGAAAGCTACATCTTGTTTTGCCTGACAGGTTTTATATTCTGGAGTTTGCTTGTGTCTTGCTGTGCTGGTAAAGGAGCAGAGTCCATATTAATTTGTGCTTGTGACATTTACATTGCTGTCCCATTAAAGTTAGAGCCTGTAGGAGTAGTCAGAGTACAGCACGTGTGTTTAGAAATGCATGCAAAACAAAAGCTATTACCTCTCGTCCAAGCCAACACAGGTCTTGCTGTGCAAGTAATAGCCAGAATAAACTAAGTTAATTGGCCTCCCTTTGCCATCTGTAAGACAATCCTGAAACAAGTTTGATATTTATTTTTTGCACGTGGTGAGTTTCAAACACGTTAATGGTTAGCTCCCAGAATTACACGGCAAGCCCGCTGCCGTGATAAATTGAAATAATCGCCAACTCTTTTGCTAATTTAGTTTAGTTTAGTTTAGAGATACACCACGGAAACTGGCCCTTAGGGCCACAGAGTCCACACCGTCCAACGATCCCTGCACATTAACACTACTCTACACACACTAGGGACAATTTTGCATTCATACCAAGCCAATTAACCTACAAACCTGTATGTCTTTGGAGTGTGGGAGGAAACCGAAGATCTCAGAGAAAACCCACGCAGTTCACGGGGAGAACATACAAACTCCGTACAGACAACACCCTTAGGATCGAACCCGGGTCTATGGCTGTGTAAGGCAGTAGCTCTACTGTGACGCCAGGTGTGCCGCCCCCAATTTACTTCCCCCAATTTTAAATGTTCTCCCTGCGAGTACTGACTCTTGGTGGGGTATTATCACTGGTACGGGGATTCCCACCTAATCACATTTAAGCATTCAAAACGATTGGAAATCTTTTTTTTAATGCATCAAATTGGTGTAGGGGCTTTGGATATTATTACCATTTTTTCAACACAGTCAGAACTCAGTGAGAGTCTCACTAACATTAGATTAAATCAGCCTAGAGTTTAAATGGAGCCTAGTTTGATTCTCCAAGTTAAATTGTTATCAAAGGCTGTGAATGACTGGTAGTCAGTCCATGTCGGTAATCAGTGGTACTCAAGGATAACAGAACTTCAAAAGAATATTGTGAAGATAAATCTATGTGAAGAATTCTTACCCGTATTTTTCCCAAGCCAGTGTCCCCTAGTTAAAACTGATGGTTGTTCCTGGCCACTCTTGGCCCCCTCTCGACTGCCACCTCAATGCCATTCCGCCACAGCAGCAAATAAACCTGCACTGCTGTTTCCGTGTTTTGTCTTGACCACATGATCGATTCCCATTTTATTCATAAAACTACTCTTTCTCTCCTTTACTCCCATCCACTATTCACTACAGCTGATTATATCTCAATGTGTAGGATGGAACTGTAGATGCCCGTTTAAACTGAAGATAGACAACAAAATGCTGGAGTAACTCAGCGGGACAGGCAGCATCTCTGGAGAGAAGGAATGGTTAATGTTTTGGTCAAGATGAAGGGTCTTGAAACATCACCCATTCCTTCTCTCCAGAGATGCTGCTTTTCCCGCTGAGTAACTCGAGCATTTTGGGTCAGTCTTTGATTATATCTCCTTCATCTTCAACAACCCAGCCAAGGATTGCCTTAAACGATGCATCAAACCTCAAAGTGTCTCACCCATTCATGTACAATGATTATACCTGAGCCTGGAATGGTTTCTATTCCACCCAACAGATTTCATAGACACCCAGAGCTTCTCCAAAGTTCTCAATGGTTTTCTTTGAAGTTTCTTTGAAGTTTTCTTTGATTTTCTTCACATTTGTTGTCAGGCAACTGATCCATTCTGCCAACAACTGGAGAGCAGTCCTGAGCCACTATCTACCTCATTGGAGACCCTCAGACTTTGATCATACTTTATGGGATATTTTCTTGCACCAAACATTATTCCCCTTATCCTTTATTTGCACATTGTGGATGTCTCGATTGTAAACTTGTATGGTCCTTCCACTGACTAGTTAGAACGCAACAAAAGCTTTTCACTGTACCTTGGGACAATAAACTAAACTCAACTCAACTGAAGATGTTCAAATTTACTCAGCAGCTGGATAAGATGTTTCGTGAAAGAAAAATGAGCTGACACAAGAACTCTGGAACATTCTGCAATGGATATGTGTGTGATGCTTCATGAGAATGTGTTCAAGGAACAACGGGAGATTTTCCAGCTGAGCAATAAAAATAATGAGGACAGAATTAATTAGTGTTGAGAGATTAATTGCCTTTCCCTTGGTAAAAAAGCATTGTCAGTGGTTGTCTTATCTAGCTCGTACTTGTGCACTCAGTAAACCTTTTCACACTGTAGGCAATGTACTACAGCAACCCTGAGTATCTGTGGAGGGAAATGGACAGTCGATATTTTGGTTCGTGACCCTTCTTCAAGCGTGGAGGAAGTAGCAACACTGGTTGAAAGTGTAGATTCAATGGAGAGAGCCCGGAGCTGCAGGAGCAACTGAGAAAGGGCCAGCAGGTATCGGCCCATGAGGGACTGGGTAGTGCGTAGCACATGGAGTGAAATCCTGCCATGGACCTCTACTCTTCTTCATCCTCTGCCAGATCCATGCTTTCAACCAGCACTTCTTCTCCTTCCAGTCTTAAAGAAGGAACCTGAACCGAAACAATTTATGTCTATTTCCCTCCAAAGATACTGCCCAACCTGTTATGTTCCTCCAGCAGTTTGTTGCATGCTCAAGATTCCAGCATCTGCAATCTCTTGTATCTACCCCAGTCCTGCACTATACCTATTTTATTCTCCCCATATTCCAATCAACCCCCCCCCCCCCCCCCCCCCAACAGATTGTACTAATCACCCACACACAAGGAGTAATTTACAATGGCCAATTAATCTGCTGATTTGCACATTTTTGAGGTGTGAGAGGAAACCGGAACAGGTAATGGACAGCTATATGGTTCATAAGTTCATAAGTTGTAGGAGCAGAATTAAGACATTTGGTCCATCATGTCTATTCCGCCATTCTTCATGGCTGATCTATCTTTTCCTCTAAACCCTGTTCTCCTGCCTTCTCCCCGTAATCCCTGACACCCATACTAATCAAGAATTCTTCAATCTCCATCTTAAAACCATCCATTGACAGCCTCCTGTGGCAATGAATTCCATAGACACACCACCCTCTTACTAAAGAAAATCCCCCTCATCTTCTTTCTAAATATGAGTCCTTGTATTCTGAAGCTATGGCCCCTGGTCCTAGCCTCTCCCACTAATGGAAATATCCTCTCCGCATCCGCTCCATCCAGGCCTTTCACTATTCGCGGGGAGAATGTGCAACAGGGAGAACGTGCAATTCCACACGAACAATATTGCTGGTCAGAACTGAACCCATGTCACTGGAGCTGTGAGACTCCACTTGCTATGTCACGGTGTCACCCCAGCATATTCCTACACGGCTTGACATGGTTTTACTTCTTTCATAATATTCCCACAAAGTATCTTTGGAGGATTTATTACATTGAATGCATCATATAAATCGAAGTTAGTCACTCTGCCTCACATTATCTCTCTTTTCAATGTTTCACTTTTTACAACAAACCTACATCATAATACACTAGCTGAGCGAGCTATCCTGCTCCACATCGCTGCCCATTCCCTCAAAGGATGTAATATCAGTGGGGCTCCCGCGAGCAGTCAATGCTTTTGATTTATTCCTGGATGATCACTATTGCGGGTCAGTAAGGTTCACCTTAAATACGATGACCTGATTTCATTTTGTTTAGCTCCCTTCAACAAGGAATATGCATGAAAGGAAAGAAAGAGTAAAAGTGAAAAGCTCATTAGATCCTGAACATGTGGCTTTTGCTCGAAAGCAGCAGTCCTGCCATTTATCCCACCAGGGCCAACTCACTGGGAAGTTTATTTAAAAAAAGATTCCCCCAGGCTCTGCTAAAAATACACGCCAGTCTTATGAATATTGCATGATATTCCCCCTTTACAAGATACTGTGAAAAACTGTGAGAAAATATGCACTTAGCTCATATTTTCAGACAAAAAGAAAATCATGGCCATCTAACTCCCAATTGATGAATAATTCAAGACCTTAGCACTTGGCGAGTCTTTCTCACCCTAATGCACCATTGAACTGGTGCAGTCGATCATGCATCCCTTGTGAAGTAACAGTAGCAGCACGCAGGGTAGATGATACCTGTGCAGTCTCATGCTGGTAATGATATATTTTCCAATATTAAGCAATGCAGATTCTGAGCTTTTGTTTGCAATTTGTCTTTATGAATACGACACTATATTTTTATTGCAATCTATTTCTTATTCATTCTCAAAATGATTTTGGAACCCATGAGTTATTCTTGAGACAATGCTGTATAGACAAAAAGAAGGATTCAGGGCTGAGAGATCTTTATTTTGTGCGCTATGCTAAAGAATTTAATCAAAATCTCAATCACTGAAAATGCACTTCAATGACTTCAAATCTGATTACTGATGCAGTTTAATGGGACTTTGGTTATGCCACATTTGGAGTTTTGCGCGCAGTTCTGGTCACCCGATTACAGGAATGGTGTGGCTGCATTGGAAAGGGTGCAGAGGAGGTTTACTAGACGTAGTGGCTATTAGCTACAGGGAGAGGTTGGACAGACTTGGATTGTTTTCTCTGGAACCCTGGAAGTTGCAGGGAGACCTGATAGAAGTATATAACATAATGAGAGTCATAGATAGGATAGACAGTCAGAATCTTTTTCCCAGAATGGAAGATTTAAATACTAGAGGGCATAGCTTTAAGATGCGAGGAGCAAAGTTTAAATTAGATATAAGGGATAGGAATACAATACCGTTTATTGTCATTTGAACCTCAAATGAAGTCAAACGAAATTTGGTTTCTGCAGTCATACAACAAGAAAAAAAACCCAAGACACACAATTAACACAATTTCCACAAACATCCATCACAGTGAATCTCCTCCTCACTGTGATGGAAGGCAAAGTCATTGCCTCTCCCCTGTTTTCCATTCTTCTCCCGATGTTAAAGCCCCCGGCACGCGATGGCTAGACCTGCGGCCGTTAAAGCCACGCCGGGCGATGTAAGGCCCAGCTCCGGGTTGTTTTCAAACCTACAATTAGGGCGGGAAAAGTTGCCTTTGCAGGAGCTCTGAAAAGCGGTCTCCCACCAGGAACCCGCGAGCTCCCGATGTCACCGTCCACCAGGCCTGCGGCTGGAGCCTACGAAACTCCGGAGTCGGGTCGCAGCCGCGCGCCACCACAGCTCTCCATGCTGAAGTCGGCCAGCTCCATGATGGTAAGTCCGCAGCGTCCGCGACTGGCGCCCCCAGGTTGTTCTGGTTGGAGGCTGCTCCACGGTGCTAGGCCCCAACGACAACGGAGACCCGACAGGGAAAAAGTCGGGTCCCCTGAACAGGGAAGAGATTTAAAAGTTCCCCCCTCTCCCCCGCCCCCCACATATACACAGCTCAAAACAATATATAAACTACAACCAAACTATACACTCAACAGGACAAAACATTTAAAAAAGATAGACGGATTGCAGAGGCCGCTGTTGTGAGGCGCCGCAATCACACACATACACAGCCTATGGTTGTGGTTGAGGCAAATTTGATAGTGGCATTTGGAGATTTTGATAGGCATATTGCTATGAAAGAAATGGATTATGTGAAAGCAGATAAGAGTTGGTCTTGGCATCATGTTCGGCACAGATGCTGTGGGCCAATGGCCTGCTCTTGTACTGTGCTGTTCTGTGTTCTATGTACTGCTTCTGGATTACATTTGGAGGTTCTTTGAAGATTGATTCTTGCCAGCAGCAATGGTTCTTTTATTAGCTATATGTATTCTAACCATGGCTTGCAATTCCCTATTTATACTCCATCCTAGATATGTTATGCCATGACATGCAAGCCATGATTTTAACCAGCCGATCTACGATTTCAGTGCAGTCCTCTAACAAGCAAAGTCTTCTCATTCATTCTCATTGCAATGCTGCACCTCGACTCCAACAATCTTTCCATTATAATTTAATTCATCCACTGTAGAAATATTCAACCTGCATCATCTTCTCTGCAGGACCATGGTGGCTATAAGCTCTGACTTTAGTTCAGTTTAGATTAATTCAGCATGGTTAAGTTTAGTTTATTGTCACGCATGCCAAGGTACAGTGAAAAGATTTTGTTGCGTCCAACCAGTCAGCAGAAAGACAATACATGATTGTAATCGAGCCATCCACACTGTACAGATACATGATAAAGGGAATGACGTTTAGGGCAAGATAAAGTCCAGTAAAGTCCGAGTAAAGTAAGTCCGAGTAAAGAGAGTCTGCGGGTTTTCAATGAGGAAGATAGTAGCTCAGAACTGCTCTCTAGTTGTTGATAGAATTATATATTATATTGCAGCATGCAGGTAATTTTTATATATATGTACATCCAGAGACCAAACTCCAAAGCATCATCAACTTGTCCACTGAAGCAAATGAGAAAATGAGACACAGACTTAAGGCTTACAAAACAAAGGTAATCCATCAACTTGGTCCTGTTGAACAATACCATCCTCTAACGAATGAAGATCAACAAGACCAAAGAAAACATGAGGTGATTCCCAAATCCTGAGACCACCTGATATACTGTACATTGGTGGTGAAGTTCATCACTTTTATTTGCCAGTACACCCTTGCCAGTATTTCCTTTGATGATCAAGGAAAATAGCATTTGAAGATCAGAACTTAAACCTGACAGAAAGGCCATGGTTCACTATGCAGCAATCACCAAGCTCCTGCATGTTTCGGGGACATCAGCTACCTACACCTGAACTCTCAAAGAACTGGAGAAATGCTGCCAATGCTCTCTGTGCAAATCCACCAGGCCCCCTGTCAATAGTAATTAACCAACATAAGTGTCTTCTTCCAGGCCAATATTTCCAGCATCAAGACTCTATTAGACTTGGTCAGGCTACACCGTTCCCAAGACCAATCTCGTTATCCCAAAACAGACTCTCTACTCAGTGATTCATCATGGCAAAAGCCAAATGTCTGATGTTTTCCTGGCATAATTTCTTGGACTGTAAGTTAATTGTGTGCAATGGAATGTTTTAATTTATCAACAACTCTATTACAATTGCATCTTACACCAGCCAGAGATTGAAATAGACGGACTTCATTCTTGTTTTAGTTTTAGTTTCTAGTTTCACTTTTAGAGATACTGTGCAGAAGCAGGACCATCGGCCCACCAAATCCACACCGACCACCGACCGGCGATCCTCACACGCTAACATTATCCCACACACACTAGGGACAATTTATAAAGCTAATTAACCTACAAACCTGTACATCTTTGGAGTGTGGGAAGAAACCAGAGATCCTGGAGAAAAATCACGCAATCACGGGAAGAATGTACAAACTCCATTAAGACAGCACCTTTAGGCAGCATCGGAAGCAGCTTTCTGGTGCGCAGTGCTTCTTAAACTGGTGAACGGTTCACCCAAGGGCGAATGAAATTATTTTTGGGTGAATGAAACTAGAGAGGTGAATGACTTAATTTATTCAGATATTTATATATATTTTTCTATACTTAAAGCAAGGCTAGTTTTCCTAGAAAAAAAACTGCAGTAATCAAAGCCTGAAAGGGTAGGATGGGCTGATGTCCAGTGTTTAGACGTTGGAATGTTTTTTTTATCATTCCAATAGAATGATTTTCCAACTCCAGTGGTAATTCAACTTTTTTTTTTCACTCCTAGTTTTCTTTATATATTTTTAGGATGTTCAAAAAGGTGAATAAAATAAACACTTATGAAATGAGTTAATTTATGTTTTTTGCTCATGTGACAAAATAAATTACATTTAAAATTATACACAAGGGAGAATAAGACAAAACTTACCAAAAAACAGAAGAAAATTTTGTCGAGGATGAATGAAATTTTGTGATGAAGACTCGAGGGTGAATGACACTGAAATAGTTTAAGAAGCACTGCGGTAAGGCACCACTGTACTGCTGCACCACCATGCCATCATTTGGCATTTCCTATATTCCTGTAAAAGCATAGTGAGATTGATTATTGCATTGTTCCCGATCATGAAAACTGGTGCTGCTTGGTTTTATACTTCATGGGTCAAGAATATTTGTACATTCCCCATTCATCGTTTGCCACTTTGACTTTAAGGATTGATACATCGGTTTCAAATCCAAGTGAATTACTATGTTTTCCTCTCCTTGTTCTCATCAATATTTCCCTTGGAGCTTTTTTTTCTTTTTGTTTCTCTCTGAATCAATTATATTGTTCCCACACACTCTTCTGTTCTAATTTTGACTCTAATTGACCCATTTCTCTTGTCTTTTACTCCCTTTCTCCAGCCATTCATTTTATGGCTCAGTGTGCTAACATATTGCCTCTGATACTTGTGAGATCACAGTCATTGACAATGATAAGATGATGTTGGATCAATATCATCAATTTAAGGGCTACATTTTGTGTGATAAATCTAAAAGATTAGTGGTTATTTGGCTCAAAATGTGCTAAAATAAGAATTTCTTGATTTGTTCTTCTGATGAAATTATTGAAAAGCAAGCCATGAACTTTCAGGAATGTATTAATTTTGAAAACAGATAGAATTGAAAAGCTGTAAAGGGTTTCCAACTTATTATTTTTATCCCAGGGGATGAATTGCTCTTTAAGCCATGTGTTACTGGACCATTCAATAAATGACTGAAACACAAACAAAATACATCATATTTCACACATCAAAAAATGTGTGTTATTTTTTAATAATGCACTACATGAAGCCGTCATGAACTGAGGTGATTTGATATTTTTCTACAGACTGCCTATTGAGTCCATACCAATCTATAAATAAGTTTTTTTTTAAATGACGTCCATTTCAGAAAATGTAAGTGGGGATTTATTCAAAGGTGTAATTGCAGCAAAAATGACACCTGAAAGCTTGGCTGAATCACTGTAGCATACCTGCCAACCATTCCGATGGGCGGAATTCTTCCGATTTTTCCATCCCAATTCCGAATTCGATTTTTTGTCTCAATATTCCGAGAAAAAAAATCGGAAAAAAAAAAACACACAGAAACTTTCTATGTGTTTTTTTTTTTCGATTTTTTTTTCTCGGAATATTGAGACAAAAAAATCGGAATTGGGATGAAAAATCCGAAAACGTCGCCTATCTCCTTCGCTCCTTAGATGTTGCTGCACCCGCTGAGTTTCTCCAGCATTTTGTGTAACCCCCCTGAGGTCACTTTCCCGCCCTCACTGACGTCACGTTCCCCGCCCCTTACTGACGTCACTTGCCCGCCCCTTACTGCCGTCACCTGCCCCGCCCCTTACTGACGTCACGTGCCCCGCCCTCACTGACGTCAGACTAATAGGATTCCGATTTTTCAATCTGACAAGTTGGCAGGATCACTGTAGAGTGGAGATGCAAGTATTCTTGTGAACTCTTATACCGAGCCAATAAAGAAAATATTGTCTGGGAACAGTAGTGTAGCTAGTAGAGCCGTGACCTCATAGCACCAGTGACCTGCGTTTAATCCCAATGCCAGGTGCTATTTGTGTTGAGTTTGGAATTTCTCCCTGTGACCATGTAGTTTTCTCTTTAGATTAGTTTAGAGATACAGCGCGGAAACAAGACGTTCGGCTCATCGGGTCCACGCCGACAAGCAATCCCTGCAATTAATACTATCCTACATACACTGAGGACAATTTACAGTTAATCCAAACCGGAGCACCCAGAGGAAACTCTCGCAGGTCATGGGGTGAAAGTACGGATAGCACCCGTAGTCGGGATCAAGCTCCAGTCTTTGGCACCGTAAGGCAGAAACCCTACTGCTGCACTACTGTGCTGCCCTCTGGGTGCTTTGGTTTCCAACCACATCCCATAGATATATGGGTTGGTAGATTAAGTGGGCACTGTAAATTGCCTCTGGTGTGCAGGTGAGGGGTTAAATCTGGATGGGGAGGGGTTGTTGAGAATGTGTGGAGAATAAAAATTGAGTTTAATGTAGAATTTGTGTAAATGGATGGTTTGGTCGCTGTCTGCTCAGTCGGCTAAAGGCTCCAGTTCCATTCTGTTTTTCTTCATAACTCAAAAATAAGTTTGCATTGTCACCCAACAGCAATAATACAATTAGCTTTGTAAAAATGTATTGTTGAATAATATATTTTACCTTCTCTTAAAACTGGAACCAGTAACAATAATTGTCATTATCGGTACATCGTTATCAATTTATCAATTAAAAATTAAGGCTTTGACTTTGTTGGAAGTTTTCTTTTCCAGTTTTCCCATCTCCTCCCTTGTCTGCTTTTCGCAGAGATCACTCCCTCCTTAACTCCCTGATCAATTCGGCCCTTCCCACCCGAACTACCCCCTCTCCGGGCACTTTCCCTTGCTACTGTAGGAAATGCTACATTTGTCGCTTTACCTCCCCCCTTGACTCCATTCAAGGTCCCAGGCATTTCCAGGTGCTGCAGAGGTTCACCTGCACCTCCTCCGACTTCATCTATTGCATCTGCTGCTCTAGATGTCAGCTGCTCTACATCAGTGAGACCAAGCGTAGGCCTTGCAATCGCTTCGTCCCACACCTCCGCTCAGTTCGCAACAACCAACCTGATTTCTTGGTGGCTCAGGACTTCAACTCCCCCTCCCATTCCAAATCCGACCTTTCTGTCCAGGGCCTCCTCCATGGCTAGAGTGGGGACCACCGTAAATTGGTGGATCAGCACCTCATATTTCGCTTGGGCAGTTTGCACCCCAGCGAAATGAACATTGACTTCTCTAATTTCAGGTAGTCCCTGCTTTTTCCCCCCTTCTCAGCTCTCCCTCAGCCCAATGTCTCTGCCTCTTCCTTTCTTCTTCCCACCCCTCCCCCCCCACCCTCACATCAGTCTGAAGAAGGGTCTCGACACGAAACGTTGCCTATTTACTTCGCCCCATAGATGCTGCCTCACCCGCTGAGTTTCTCCAGCATTTTTGTCTACCTCCGATTTTCCAGCATCTGCAGTTCCTTCTTAATCACTTCTTTTCCAGTTTGCTCTGTTAGTTAAGAATATTTCTTTTCATCCTTAAATATATCTGAACAACTATTTCAGAAATAACAAGCCACAGTTTCAAATGTTCCTTTTCGAAACCAGAAAGAATGATTGACATTGTAGAAACACAACTCTCTGTGAAAAGGTGTTAATGGCAGCTCTAACTTTCGACGGCTAATTTAACCATCAATTAGGATGCAAATTTAGCAACCAGCTTGGAGACTCAGAGCAAACTGCCACTTTTACAAAGCTGATGGCAGAATGGTGCAAATCATCAGCAATGTGGCCGTTTGCAATTCACAGCCTGCCTTTTCTTCACCACACGAGGTTGGATGATTTATACAACAATTATATCAGGCACATTTAAACGTGCCGCTGCCATTATCTACTTTGTCGATACATAGCCTATTATAGGAAACTTCCAGCAGAGGAGAGCTCCAGCTCTTTGTTTGCGTGTCATCATGTGTAAATGAAGGCAGGTGGAACAGCTTGCTTTCCAAAAACAGACACAAAGTACTCGAGCAATTCAGCACAGGTTCACGCAGCATCTCTTGCGAACATGGATAGGTGATGTTTTGGGTTGGGACCCGTTCTGAAAACATCAGGAGATGAGGAGGTAGACAAGAATTCTGGAGAAACTCAGTGGGTGAGGCAGCATCTATGGAGCGAAGGAAATAAGCGACGTTTCGGTTCTAGACCCTTCAGGAGACGAGGAGGAATTTCTTTAAACATAGTCATAGAGTCATAGACTGATACAATGTGGAAATAGGCCCTTTGGCCCAACTTGACCACACGGGCCAACATGTCCCAGCTACACTAGTCCCACCTGCCTCCGCTTGGTCCATATCCTTCCAAATCTGAGGGTGGCGTGGTGTATCTGTGGAGGCTGTGGAGGCTGTGGAGGCCAAGTCAATGGATATTTTTCTGGCAGAGATATATAGATTAATTAGCATGTGTGTCAGGTGTTATGGGGAGAAGGCAGGAGAATTGGATTGAGAGGGAAAGATAGATCTGCCAAAGGTGGAGGATAGGCCGAATGGCCTAATTCAGAAAGCCTTTGATAAGGTGCCATAGGTGAGGCTGCTAAGGAAGATAAGAGCCCAAGGTATCAAAGGACATATACTAGCATGGATAGCAGGTTGGCTGGATGGTAGAAGATAGAATGGCACTAAAGGGGGCTTTTTCTGGATGGCTGCCAGTGACTAGCGGAGTTCTGCAGGGATCATTGCTGGGGCGGCTACTCTTCACTTTGTATATTAATGACTTCGGCAAAGGGATTGAAGGCTTTGTTGCCACGTTTGCGGATTATATGAAAATAGGTGGAAGGGCAGGGAGTATAGAGAAAGCAGGGACTCTGCAGAAGGACTTGGACAGGTTGGGAGAGTGGGCAGAGAAGTGGCAGATGGAATATAGTGCAGCAAATTGTGCAATCATGCATTTTGGTAGTGGGAATAAAGGCGTAGACTATTTTCTAAATGGGGAGAGAATCCAGAAATCGGAGGGGTAAAGGGACTTGGGAGTGCTGGTGCAGGATTCCCAAAAAGTTAATCTGCAAGTCGAATCGGTAGTAAAGAAAGCCAACACAATGCTAGCATTTATTTCAAGAGGGTTCTATACAAAAACAGAGATATAATACTGAGGCTCTGTCAGGCGCTGGTAAGGCCGCATTTGGAATATTGTGAGCAATTTTGGGCACCATATCTGAAGAAGGATGTGCTGGCTCTGGAGAGGGATCAGAGGAGGTTTATAAGAATGATCCAGGAATAAATAGGTTAACCTATGATGAGCATTTGTTGGCACTAGGCCTGTACTCGCTGGAGTTTAGAAGAATGAGGGGGACCTCATTGAAATATATAGAATAGTGAAAGGCTTGCATAGTGGATGCAGTGAGGATGTTTATAGTAGTGGGAAAGACTAGGACTAGAGGTCATAGCCTTAGTATTAAAGTACATTCTTTTGGGAAGGAGATGAGAAGAGATGTCTTTAGCCAAAGGGTGGTTAATTTGTGGAATTCTTTGCCACAGTAGAGTCCAAATCAGCAGATCTTTTAAAGGCAGAAATAGATAGATAAATTCCCTCACCCCTGACTCTCCTGTAGCTCCTGTACCCCGGAACATTGAGCTGCCAGTCCTGCCCTTCCCTTAACCAGGTTTCAGTCATGGCTGCAAATGTCCCAGTTACTCGTACCTATCCATGCCCTAAGCTCATCTGCCTTATCTGTCAGGCCTCTTGCATTATAATACGTGCAGTTTAAAACATCCCTCCTTCCTCGCTCTCCACCTTACACCTGCCAATACTGTCCACTAACCTTCCCTTCACCACCCTCCATACTGACTTCCAGCCTCTCATGTGCCTCTGTCCTGTACGAGATCCCACCCCCCCTGCCAATCTAGTTTAAACCCTCTCGTGTAGCATTAGCAAACCTGCCTGCCAGGATGTTGGTCCCCCTCCAGTTACGGTGCAACCGTCCCTTTTGTTCAGGTCACCCCTGCCCCAGAAGAGATCCCAGTGATCCAGAAATCTAAATCCCTGTCCCCTACACCAACTGCTCAGCCACATTTATTTCTCTTATCTTCCTGTTCTTACCTTCACTAGCACGAGGTACTGGAAGCAATCCTGAGATCCCTGGAGGTCCTGCTTTTCAGTCTTTTACCTAATTCCCTAAACTCGTGTTGCAGTTCCTCCTTCCTCTTCCTACCTATATCATTTGTGCCAACATGCGCAACAACCTCCGGCTGCTCCCCCTCACTCTTGAGGATGCTGTGTAGCTGCTCCGAGACATCCTGGACCCTGGCATCAGGGAGGCAACACACCATCCTGGAGTCTCACCAGCTGCCACAGAATCTCCTGTCCAAACTTCTGACTATCGAGTCGTCCACCACTCTGGCTCTGCCTGATGTCACTCTTCCCTGTTGAGCCTCAACACCAGGGTTGGAGTCACAGCCCTAGCTGCCACTCAAACTTGACATGTCTTCCGCTCCGAAGAGGGTGTACTTGTTTTCAATAGGTACAGCCACCGGGGTCACCTGCACTCCATGCTGACTTCTCTTTCTCATCGTCACCCACCTTCGGTGTGACAACCTCACTGTAGGTCCTGTCCAGGAATCTCTCATTTTCCCAGGATGGTCCTGGAGGTAATCCAGCTGCTGCTCCAGTTCCCTAACACGGTCCTTCAGGAGCTGCACCTGGTCACAATTTCTGCAGGTGTAGTTGTCAGACGCGCCAGCAGTGTCCCTGACCTCCCACGTCCTGCAAGGGAGACACTGTAACAACTTGTCTGCCATTACTTCAGTAGACAAAATCAGCAATTACGAATGAGAGCTTAGTGAAACCTATTCCCTTCTCTGCTGCGATAGCCTCCTTCTGCACAAGAGTTTACCTTTCTGCAGCCAATCCCTGCACTCGCTCTATCAAATGCTGCTCCTCTGCCAACCTTGAAGTTACATAAGTTTAAGATGATGGGGAAAAGATTTAATAGGAATCTGAGGGGTAATTTTTTCACACAAAGTGTGGTGGGTGTATGGAACAAGCAGGAAGAGGAGGTAGTTGAGGCAGGGACTATCCCAACATTCAAGAAACAGTTAGACAGGCACATGGATAGGACAAGTTTGGAGGGATATGGACCACACAGACAGGTGGGACTAGGGTAGCTGGGACATGTTGGCCGGTGTGGAAGGTTGGGCCGAAGGGCCTGTTTCCCAACTATATCTCTCTATGATTCTATTACTCAATTTTGAATAATTACTCAAAATCAATGTTCACTGTGGAGGATTTTGTTTTTCTATCAGGAAACATTTGCAGCTGAATGATTTTTCCTTTGAAATTTGGTAATCTTCAAATCATTTTAAAGCTGCTTAGTTTCTCTGTCACCTTAAACAGATATCCAGGCAATGAAATGAAAGCGTTTTCTGCAAACCTGACTGATTGTTATGAGCTGCCAACATCATCTGCAAGTGGATCTATGGAGGGGTTTTGGTGCAAAGTGAGAGGGAAGATTGATTCTGGGTTTTGTGCAACATTTGAAAGATGGCACAGCCATCAGTGTAACAACCCTTAATATTGTACTAGCTTTAGTCAAGCCTTTCATTTGGAGATTGATATCTTCCTGCTCCAAGGCAAGAGAACTATCTTGAGCGAAAGCTGAAACCAATATCAAGCATTTTCTTTATAAATTCTGGAACAGCATTCAGCCTCAGTGATTCATTATCCTAAATTGTTTGTATTATTATAGGTCTCTTGCACTATTTAAACACATATTTAGTTTTGAGATCCAGGATGGAAACAGGCCCTTCGGCCCATCAAGTTCATGTCAACCATCGATCACCCTTTCACACTAGTTCAATGTTATCCCACTTTCTAAAACACTCCCTGCACACTAGAAGCTATTTTGCAGAAGCCAATTAACCTTCAAACCTGCATGTCTTTGGGATGTGGGAGGAAACTGGAACACCCAGAGCTTACAAGATCACAGGGACAACGTGCAGACTCCACACAGACAGCACCCAAAGTCAGAATCAAACCCAGGTCTCTGGCGTTGTGAGTCAGTGGCTCTGCCAGCTGCGCCATTGTGCTGCCCATATGTACATATTTTTACGTGTTGTACAAATATGTGTTTAAATAGTGCAAGGAACATACAAGAACTTGAAGATATTACATATCTTGATAATGAACAATCCTGCATAAAATTAGATCATTATTTTCTCTCCACTTTTGAAGGTGCCAATAAATTGATTTTACCACAAGGCTTTTTTATATATCCATTCTTTTGTGGAAAGAAGTAAATATACTATTTCCAGTCTTGCTCGAGGCTTTTAATTTTAATCCCACTTGTTCTAGCTCTATGTTCCAAAGACAAATAGACAGTTTACAATTCATGACAAATAATGAAAAATATTGCTTTCACATCTCTCAGTGCATGCAAAAACTCTTCACATCCAATTAATCATCTTTTGCGATTACTGATCTTTAGTGAGCCAACACAATTTTCACACAATGCTAAGGGAATATTTTACAAATTCTGCATCTGCCTCTATTCCATTGAAAATTACTCTTTCCATATTCATAATGGAAATAGTCAATGTAGACTTATCACAAAATAGATTTATTGAGTTAAAAATGTCCAGTTAGTGATGATAATATAGAGCCAGGCTTGTATCTCCCACGTAGGTCGTTCAATAATTTAACCAGTAACATCACAACTGACCAGACTGTGGTTAAAGTTTTCTAAATAAACTTACCTTTTATGACCACATATGGTATAAGGAGCAAAGTTGGATGATGTTATAAACAAGTTGCAACAAATAAGCTCTATCTCTTTTCCAAAAAGTTATCAGAAATACTATCCCAAAAGATATGAGGGCGCTGAATAGTTAAACAGATTACGATTTCTAGGTGTCATTGAGACTCCATTCTCTTTCAACTGGACAAGGTAAAGTGTGGATTAAAGATCGATTAAAGTTGTTAAAAGCCGTAAAAAGGAACCAAGCTGAACGCAAGGAGATCATTAAGATCTTAAATCATCTCTATTCCTGATAGATTGGCGGAGGAGGAATGTCTTTAACCAGAGGGTAATGAATATGAGGATTTCAAAGCCACAGACGGCAGTGGAAGCCAAGTCATTGGGTATTTTTAAAATGGACATTGATAGGTTTTTGATTAGTAAGGACATCAAAGGTTTGTTTAACAAAAGCCTGTGTTTTGTTAAAGTGTGCTGGTCTTCCAGTGGAAGCTCTCAATGACCAAGACCTGCATATCCATATACTCCCAAGTGAAAATCATGCACTGAAGGATGCATGCTACTTGGAATTGTTGCTGCAAAGACTCAATAGATGAAAATCACAGTTCAAGGCCCTGCCACCATTATACATTTAGGGGCTGAATTCAGTATAAAACATGTTCATAGTGTTTACTCAAGGGATATATGGAAATAAAAAATGATGATGCACTAGCATAACATGATACAGTGCATGATACAGTCGCACTGAGAATGATGACCCATGAAATGTTGAAAGTAACTCATCTTTTTTAAATAAACAGAAATCATGAGGGATGTTTGTGAAGCAAATATTATTAGATTTCGAAGACAGTAGCTTCACTCACTTTAACAATGTGTCATCTGCATCTCACGCTGCCTCGGCAAGGACACAAGCATAATCAGGAACTGGTCTCATCCTGGTCACTCCCTCTTCTCCCCTCTTCCATCAGGCAAGAGGTACAGATATGTGAAAATACATATCTCCAGATTCAGGAAAAGGTTCTATCCAACTGTTATCAGGCACTTTCACCAACTAGAGTGTAGAGGGTCGGTGTGGGCAAGTTGGGCAGAAGATCCTGTTTCCATGGCCCAACCTGCCCACTTGCTGACTATGACTCTAGCATGTGGTCCTGACCTACCATCTACCTCATTGGAGACCCTCAGATTATCTTTTGTCAGACTTTACTGGACTTTATCTTGCACTAAACATTATTCCTGTATCTGTGCACTGTGGACAGCTTGATTGTAATCTTTTAGAGTCTTTTCGCTGACTGGAGCAATAAGGCAATAAAGCTTTTCACTGTACTGCGGCACATGTAACAATAATAAACTAAACTGATGTATAAGTCAGTATTGTAAACTAGCTGGGAAATAGTTGAGGGAACAGGTGCAGCAGCAGCATCAGGAGCCAGGATGAGGAGTAGTTTGGCCAGGAGTAGCACTGCAGCTGAATGGGGTTAGTGGGAAATGTCTTTGTACTTCCTCATTAGTGCCACCCTGCTTAAGTCAGTCTGACTTACACCCTCATACATTGTATATGAGAATTTCCACTCTGCAGCTATAAACGATGTGGAAATGATCACCTGACCCGAAACGTCGCCTATTTCCCTCGCTCCATAGGTGCTGCCTCACCCGCTGAGTTTCCCCAGCATTTTTGCCCACCTTCGATTTTCCAGCATCTGCAGTCCCTTCTTAAACAACCTGAAATATCTTGTAAGATCATAATGTGGAGATAATAAACCCTGGAGGAGTTTTCTGTAGGCATCTGAGGGCCTCAGGAAACAAAATCCCAGTGACTGAAAGGGGTGCGGGAAACCAAATCCAGCTGAGTATTAGGACAAGGAGGAAGACATACCAGTGAGTTCAAACTGAGTGCAGAAACCAGAGTCCTAGTGACTGAACGGAAGAAGGAAACAGGCTTTTAATAGTAACTTGGGAACAGCGCCCCAGTGAGTTTAAACAAGCATTTCCTTCAAAGAAAGATCTTGGGAATTCAAAAGATGTCTTCAACATTATGTAAGTAAGTAATTTAATAATAACTATTATGATTACATTATTTGTCTATTCATTGTATTATTCTAATAAATAGAGGCATGACAGGACACCTGGATCTTAAATAACGGTCATCCTGTTCTTGGACAAACTCAATAGAAAATAGACAATAAGTGCAGGAGTAGGCCATTCGGCCCTTCGAGCCAGCACCGCCATTCAATGTGATCATGGCTGATTATCCCCAATCAGTACCCCGTTCCTGCCTTCTCCCCATATCCCCTGACTCCGCTATCTTTAAGAGCCCTATCTAGCTCTCTCTTGAAAGTATCCAGAGAACTGGCCTCCACCACCCTCTGAGGCAGAGAATTCCACAGACTCACAACTCTCCATGTGAAAAAGTGTTTCCTCATCTCCGATCAAAATGGCTTACCCCTTATTCTTAAATAGTGGCCCCTGGTTCTGGACTCCCCCAACATCGGGAACATGTTTCCTGCCTCTAGCATGTCCAAACACTTAATAATCTTATATGTTTCAATAAGATCCCCTCTCATCTTTCTAAACTCCAGAATATCCAGAGTCCAGCCGCTCCATTTTCTCAGCATATGACAGTCCCACCATCTCGGGAATCCCTTGTAAACCTAGTTTTATTCTCCTTCTCAGGATCTTAATTTCCTTCCCAATTCTTTCCAGTTCTTCCATTTTATTGTTAAGGAAAAGCCAAGTTGGTGCTCTCTTTGCTTGGATCTCAAATATCATATTTTTCTTACCCTGTTGTTATTTACTCTTTAAACTGCTTGTTTGATTTATGTAGCTGGGAAGGTCGAACCAACAAAATACAAGGGTCGCCTCCAACGCTGCAACATTTCTGCCCCAATGTTTATTTTTTTCCAAAGTGGGAAAAGGCTGTAAGAGGTCAGGTCATGGAATACCAAAAGATTTATTAACACTGAGTGTTCTTTATGCATTTGGTTAATAGTAAACCTCTTCAAAGACCTGCTTTGTTGACATTCAAATTATGCTTCAAATTGTGTTGAGGCTGACTATGTAATCTATCATAATTACCTCGTGCAAACCAAAATGACAGAAGGCAGATGTTAAAATATTAAATTCTGTGAATTTGCCATCATGATTTTTTAATATATATATAGAAATGAAAAGCTTGCAGAACTGTGATTGTGATCATACTTAGTGACAGGCCTGGTGACTGAATTGCTGTCTTGATTTGCTTCTATTGCAATTCAATCATTAAGTTGAATGCAAGGCAATTTTTTCCATTGTTCTGTGAGGTTCAAGGTTAAACTATGTGTAAACTTCACATCAGCATTCTTAAAGCTTTTTATTGTAAACAATGTTTCAATTAAATAATGCTTGAAGACCACAACGTGCATTTGAATTAACAGAAACAGGCCCTTAAGCCCGCCAAATCCGTGCCAACCAGCGATTCCCATACACTAACTTTATCCTACAGTCTCGGGACAATTTATAATTATATCATGCCAATTATCCCACATACCAGTATGTCTTTGGCATGTGGGAGGAAACGAGAGATCACAGAAAAACCCATGCAGGTCACACGGAGAACGTACAACTCCATAGAGAAAGCACTCGTAGAACCAAGTCTCTGACGCTGTAATGCAGCAACTTTACCACTGCACCACTGTGCTACCTTCATTTAATAACATACCTGGGTAAATATTCTAAGGACAATTTTAACCGCAAGGAGCCTATTCATTTGAGGTTCAACTGAGCCGATTTGAGAGGGGTGGGGTATGAGGCCGAGTGTCACACACAAGAGGTAGGGCTGGGGGTGGGAACTAGTCTCTCCTGGTGCTGGAATGATGGGGAGAGGGGGATGGGTGGGGTGATAGAGGTCACTCTCACAACCTGAGCTAAATGGCCTGTATCAATCTCAGAAGGCAAAAAGTAGGCGGAGTAGACTCGATTGGTCGAATGGCCTACATCTGCTACTATGACCTGAACTTGTATAAACAAACCTTTGGTTATTCAGTAAAGTATTTAATGGTGGCTGCATAATATCCCAGCAGGTAACTGAAGGAGAGAATGCCTCAATTCATTCTATTAGTACGTTAATCAAATACTTTACCGACCTTGATGACTAAAGGATGAGGAATTATTCCTCTGGGTCAGTGACATACCCACTTTATGGAAATCAAAAGATGCTGGAAACACTCAGCAAGTCAAGCAGCATTTATGTTAGTCTGGATGATTGTTGGACGGGAGACCTGTGAGAAAAATTTAAAAAACATCCTGCTATTAATTTCCAGGGCAATGAGAGAAATCCATACTTCTGAATTTAATTGCAGAAATCTTTCATCCTACTGGTGGTCCACCTTCTTGAATTGTTGCAGTTTGTCTGATGGAGGTACTCATGTAGCTCTGCTTAAAATGGAAATTCCACAATTTAGATCTACTGTATTACTACTTTATAGGGAATTCATGGATTTAGGTCCAATGATGACGAAGGAATCGTGATATGTTCCCAAGTCACAACTTACAGAGGATTAACTTAGAGAGGAACTGGCAAACACTGATGCTGCCAAGTACCCGCTGCCCATGTATTTCTAAATCCACTATGTGGATTTCCCAGAAGTGCTCTTATTTCATCCCACATCCTAAAGATTTGCAGGTTAATAGATTGATTGACTACTGTATGTTACCCTTAGTGTAGAGGTGAGTGGTAGAATCTGAAAGAATGGTGGAATGTGTGAAGAATAGGCTACATGGAAAATTAATGGGGTTGCTCTAGCATTAACTTCATGAGCAGAAATGGATTCGCCCCATGTTGTCAGGAAATGTGGATGATACAGTCGAGAGCTAAGGTTTAGGAGGTGCTGGTAGTGCCTACTCATGGGAAAAAAATCAGCCACAGGAATCTCACTCAACTGACGATGCCTTATTGACAATCTAGGTAGTGATCTAAGACAGGTCTATCACCATACAGAACACAGCAGCCAAGCACTGTCCTGACCTCAATTTATATTCTGAGGCAATTCCTGTAGCAGTTACTCAGTGCCAAACAGAATCAGGAACCCAAGCAGACCTCCTTTGTGCTAAGAAAAGACACAAAAAGCTGGAGAAACACAGCGGGTCAGGCAACATCCCTGGAGAACATGGATAGGTGAGGTTTTGGGTCAGGACTCTTCCTCAGACTGGTCGCAGGGGTGGAGGGAAAGAAAGCTAGAAGAGCAGAGGGGCAGGACAAAGCCTGACAGGCCATAGGCAGGCTTGGGCAACTTATAGCCCAGTGGTTTGAATATTGATTTCTCTACCTTCAAGTAACCCCGGCATTCTCTCTCTCTCTATCCCTCCCCCACACAAGTCACACCAGCTTCTCGTTTTCACCCAACAAACAGCTAACAATGGCCTATCCTTTATCATCGTCACTTTTTACTTATCTTCCATTCATTGTTCTGTATCTCTCTACATCATCGTCGGAATCACTTGTTTCCCTTTCCCATGACTTTCAGTCTGAAGAAGGGTCTCAACCCGAAACGTCACCCATTTCTTCTTTCGAGAGATTCTGCATGTCCCGCTGATAGGCAGATAGTTGGACACAGGCCAGAGATGAACACACACAATGTGTGACACTGAAGGATTAGAGAGTAGTGAATTGTGTAGCTGGAGGATTGATGAGATGCGAATTGTTTAGGAATATAGATGGTGGTGGAGGGGAGGGGAGAGATAGGTGCAGCCAGGGCTCAGGGAAGGGGGGGGGGGGGGGGGGGGAGTTGAAGAGAGTGTGGTGGGGGAAGGGGGGGTTATGGGGGAATGTGGGGAGGGGTGAAATTTTGTAGAGGTTACCTAAAGTCGAAGAATTCATGTCATTTGTGCTAATTCTGGTGCTCAAAAAAGTTAATCTGAAACACTGGCTGAAACTGGCAGCTTCCTCTCAAACAAAGAAACAAACAAAGCAGTGTGCTCCCGTTGTCTGAAGCAGTGTCTGAAGAAGGGTCCCGACCAGAAACATTACCTATCCATGCTCTCCAGAAATACTGCCTGACACGCTGAGTTACTCTTGCACTTTGTGTCTATCTTTGGTGGAAACCAGCATCTGCAGTTCTTTGTTTCTACATTCTGCTCCATTTATTGACTTAACTTACGAAAATGGTAATGCATAAAGAGTGTCAAACACAATCAATAGTTTCACTTTGTCCACAACTATGATTTTAATGGGAAGCTCAAGAAAAAGATTGATTTAAATTGTATTCTTTTGTGATGTTTGCAGGACAGTGATCTGATGACCTTCAATATCTCGATGCACCGCTCATGGTGGAGGGAGCACGGGCCTGGGTGTGTGAGGAAGGAGCTGACTGCTTCAGCCAGCAAAAGCTTGGATGACCGCACCTATATCTCAGTGACTGGCTGCATCGTCGACTTTCAATACCTGGAGGTTATTCACAGCTCATTCCAAATACTACTGTCAGTAAGTATGGTCCTTGGAACTGCGGTTCAAATCTTAGTGTTTCTGATTACAGATCCCAGCAAATGCAAAACTCTGCTCCTGCCTCAGCTTCTCTGCAGCTGAAACCCTTGCTCAGGTCATTGTTATCTCCCGTTCTTATTAAAGCATTTACTACATAAAAAATGTTTTATATATATATACACAAAACACTGGAGTAAGTCAGCAAGTCAGTCTGCATTTCTGGAGAAAAGGAATAGGTGATGTTTCGGGTCCAGACCCATTTTCAGACCTGAACGTCACCTATTCATTTTCTCCAGAGAAGCTGCCTGACCTGCTTAGTTACTCCAGCATTTTGTGTATATCTTCGCTGCAAATCAGCATCTGCAGTTTCACCCTACACACATACATATATATATATTGAAGTTCTTGTCATATTTATACAGGCACTGGTCCTGACTGCACAAAAAAACTAAAATTTGTCATGTTTTCCAACACTAAATTATTATGCCCTAAGCAGCTCATTACCAGAGGAATTAAATCACACTTTCCTGAAGAATTTTGCAATATAATTTGAAATAATATACCCTAATTGAAATTGTGCTTGCCATAATTTTAATTCTATGAACATTTATAGAGTTCATGCATCATGTAGCTTCAGACATGTAAACAAAGGCAAATTGAAGCAAGCCCATGTGATGAGACCACACAATTTGTCCCAGTCACCTAAACCCTATTTCATATAGGGTTTTTTGATACTCATCATTATTTTACCAAACATGCAGAGAAAAATTCTAAACACTTTAAACCTCACAAGAGCATAATTAGATGACTAATAAAATTGGGTAGGCAGACGTTCGCCTATTTTCAAGTGCCTCATTACAGTGAAAGCAGCTAATGGGTACTTTCAATATAATTGTTCAACATTTATTGGACACAGAAAGGATAGATGGGGTATCACACAGTCAAACATACTGCTGGTAAATGTAACAGTTCTGAGATAACTCTTAAGGGCGGAACAGAGGTACAGAACATGCTTAGTCCCATATAAACTACTGACTGCCACTAATAGAGTAGAAAGTGTTTTGATGATCATGATCTAATTCGGTGCCATGGACATAACTCACTAACTCTAACAATGCAGATACCACAAGATATCTGGCATGACACTGGCATATGTAGATAACGGGAGAGCAGATTGTATCTGCCTGCCCCAGTATATCTGCTGGTTATAAGAAACTGAACCTTGGATTTCAATATTAGAAAAAGGGACTGTTATTCTATTATTGAAAAAACACAAGAAGATAGAGTGGTAAAGAAGGCATGCTTCATTGGTCAGGACATTGACTATAAGAGTCAGGAGCCATGATGCAGTAACACAGGACTTTGGTTTGGCGGCATTTGGGATATTACATGCAGTTCTGGTCACCCAATCACAGGAAGCATGTGGAGGTTTTGCAAAGGGTGTAGAATGGTATACCAGAATTACGCCTAGATTAGAGGGTATTAGCGAGAGTTAGGACAGACTTGGATTGTATTCTCGGCATTGGAAGAGGTTCAGCGGAGACCTGTGAGACGTACCGGTATGTAAAATTATGAGAGGCCGAGAAGGGTAGGCAGTCAGAACCCAGGATAGACATTTCAAATACTTGAGGGCATAACTTTGAGGTGACAGGGGCAAAGTTTAGAGATGTACAAGGCCAAGTTTTTTACAAAAAGAATGGTGGGTTCCTGGAATGCGCTGCTGGGGTGGTGGTGGAGGCAATTAAGAGTATTTAAGAGCATTAAGGCATTTAAGAGACTTTTGGATAGGCACGTGGATAGGTAGGGAATGGAAGGATATTGATCTTGTGCAGGCTGATAAGAGTATATCTTGGCATCATGTTTGGCACCGACATAGTAGGGCTAAATGGCCTGTCCCTGTGCTGTACTGTTCCAGGTTCTATGTTCCATGATGTAACTTTAAATATTACATTTCCAATTCTTGCTTCATTTGAAAGTCAGCTTTTGAACAACAAATATAATAACTTGTATTCTATGTTAGCTGTTGTCAACAATGAAATCTTCCCACAGTTCATTATGAAGTGTAGTTAACCAACAGACCAGTAGAAAATCTAAATAGAAGCATTGAAATTGTTATTCAAAAGATAAAACTGGTTGGGACTTGTGGAGATGCAATAAATTGCAGATGTTAGAACATCTGGCAGAGTAAAACTGACAGAAATAAAGAAATAAAAATAATGGGATGGTACAAACACCATAAGTGCAAACCGCAAAGTGCTGGAGGAACTCAACGGGTCAGGCAACATCACTTCTTGGCCTCAATAGAAAAATCTGTTTCCACAGAAGGTCTAACTTACCGAAGGATGCTCCTGTGGCTCATTTTTCTAAGTGGCAGGGAACTGTTCTGTACCTCATGAGTAGTCCATCATGGGAGTGCAGTTGGGAAAACTATCAGAGGTTGCTGACAGTTTCACAGATCAATGCTGTCACGTCCCCATGCAGTCTGAGATTGTTCTATACAATATATTATACTCACTGTGTTTTACCATCTGCAATGGTTATTGTTTCTACCTTTACCTTCTGTTGCACATAAGGTGCAACATGGTAATACTGACTCTTTAAGACATAGCCAGTGCATATTAGATCACAAGTTCACTGTGCATTTTTATCCATTATCTATCAGCCTTACAAAATGTATCACTTTGTACTTAAACATGAATATCACTTGATGGAGGATCACAAATGGTGCAACCATGTTTAAAAATGTAAGTAGACTGGTTGACAGATGACTGATTGTAATTGCATGGAACCACTAGCTGACCACCCCTGCTGGAAGCCAAAGATTAATAGCTTGCTTTTATCAGAGATGTTGTGCCTTGTAAATAAATAGAAGGCAGATAAGAACATTAAAAAAAATCTGTAGTAAACTAGCTACTGCTCCTGCCAGTTGTATATCAACCAAAATGGAATGGATAGGTTCATCTCAGCTACAAAAAACTGTGGAGTAATCAAATGTAGTGCAAATCAGATGATAGCCATCTGACTGTATTACCTCCCTCCATATTATTGTTCCCAAGAATAAACAAAAATAAAAATTTGGACAAATATTAAAAATTGATTGCCAATCATCATCACCAAATATTGCAATATTGTACGTTAGCAAAATCAACTCCTTTTTTCAAATGATGGGCAAAATCACATCAGTTCTCCAACACTTTCGGTATATTTTTAGCTGCATTTTGAAGCCAATGAAAGAAAGCAGTGCTAATGGACAATGTTGAGGATAAGCACTCAAGACTATGCCTCCAAATGTATGCAGTGAAACACAAAATATGAAAGCTGAGACTGAAGAAGGGTCTCCTCAAAATGCCGTATGTCCATTTACCTCCACAGATTCTGCCCAGCCTGTTGAATTCCTCCAGCACTTTGTGTCTTGCTCAAGATTCCCGCATCTGCAGTTTCTTGTGTATCCATGAAACACGATGACTATTCTAAACTTAATTTATTGTATTGCATTTATTTTTGTAAAGTTTATAATAATACAATACAATATAATATTGCCATGGCTATTATTATATGACTACTAATTATATTATTATTAGTATTGGATAAGACTTTGGTTAGTCTGTCACGCCCACGTAAATTTTACTTTAGTTTAGTTTCGAGATACAGCACGGAAACAGGCCCTTCGTCCCATCGAGTCCACACCAACCAGCGATCCCCAAACATTAACACAACCCTATACACACTAAGGATAATTTTACATTTTCAAAATTATACCAAGTCGATTAACCTGTGAACCTGAACATCTTTGGAGTGTGGGATGAAACCGAAAATCTTGGAGAAAACCCACGCAGGTCATAGGGAGAACGTACAACTCTGTATGGACAAGCACCCGTAGTTAGGTTGGAAACCGGGTCTCTGGCACTGTAAGGCATTAGCTCTACCATTATGCCACCATGCTGCCCTACCTGCATTTGTTGTGTTGAGGACATATTTTGTGGAGTGCAGGAAGTCCCCTGGCAGATACCTGGTATATCTGCCACTGTCCCCGGGCAGATATCTGAAGTGACCTGCCACCGTGATTGCCTGTGAATAACAAAAAATAAAGAACCCAACTATAGCCCGATTACCCACTGCCCAGAGTGATTGGAATATTCACAATTAACAACAAAAACATAGGGTTACACTGTTGCACACCAGGTCATTTTGCTAGCATCTTGCATTCCGAGTTGTCCTTCTGCCTCTGACTTAATTTCTGTGTATTGTGCCCGTGTAATGAGCCTTTTGGATTATTTCTGGGGGATTTAGACTAAGTTGTCCCAATAATGATCATCAATGGTGGCAATCATGCTTCACTAAACCATCCCTAGATAACGTCCCTAGCAGGTAAGTCCTATAACTACCCCTTTGATCCTTCAGCCCCACCCCTCAATTTGGCACTGAGGTTCCCAAAAGGCTCAGCTCCATACTCTCACCAGTCTGATCCTCAACTCTCCAGTGTTCAGTCAAGTCAAGTCAACTTTATTTGTCACATACACATGCAAGATGTACAGTGAAATGAAAGTGGCAATGCCTGCAGATTGTGCAAAAAAAAATACAGAACAGAATCAGTAGTTACATAATAGAAAGAAAAACTGCTATTTTAAAAAGATACAACACAACAGTGAATTAGTACAGTAAATTAGTCCCTGGTGAGATAAGAGTTTACAGTCCTGATGGCCTGTGGGAAGAAACTCTGTCTCATCCTCTCTGTTTTCACAGCATGACAGCGGAGGCATTTGCCTGACTGTAGCAGCCGGAACAGTCCAAGGGGTGGTAGGGGTCCCCCATAATGTTGCTGGCTCTGGATCTGCACCTTCTGATGTACAGTTCCCGCAGGAACTGCTCAAGCCTTCCTGACATGTTGATGCTCAAGGATTCACTGTGCCACCCCTTGTGCAGGAGGATAGAGGAGCAGAAACAAGGAGAGAAATAATAGAAAAAGAAAAACTAAAAGTGGAAGGTGGAGAAAGCAGAGGAATGAGGCACAGAGGGCACTGGTGCCAAACAAACAAATTAGTCTAACCTCATTGGATTTGATGTGTGCAGCATTCTTCTTCTTGTGTATGGCGTGCACAGCCTAAAGTTGTAGGTCAACTTGTTTTATTCAAGGGAAAGCATGCCTAACAAACCTGCTAAGTTTTTGTGGATAGAATTTGCAGGAGAAGGGAGAATCAGTGGCTATGATGCATTTGAACTTTCAGAAGCCTTTTAAGAAGGTTCCAATAAGATGCATGGTTTGGGAGTTAATATATTGGCATGGATTGGGAATTTGTTGACAGATAGAAAATAGTGTTGGAATAAACAGGTCATTTTCCATGCAGCAGGTAGCAATGAATGGGGTGCCAAGGGCCTTGGGCTACAGCTTCTCACAGTAAATATGTATGTGATTTCCATGAAGGAACTAAATAACGCAAAGTGGTAGTTGGTGGTGGGTGGTGGGTGAGAAAGAGAAAGAGAGAGGATTTGGTGCAAGCTGGACAGTGAGGTGAATATAAATGTATTCTCCAATGTGAGTCTCCAATGGGATTGCAACGTGGTCTGAGTGGTCAAATGTGCAGTAGACTCAGCGTAATGTGGATAATTATGAGGTTATCCACTTTGATACTAAAAACAGAGAGACAGATTATTACAGCATTTCAATAATGGTGATAGATAGGGAACTACAACAAGCGGGGGGGGGGTGGTGTCCTCACAGACCACTCACTAAAACCTCCTGTTCAGGTATAGCAGTGTAGAATACAAAAGGTGCATTGTCCTTCACTGTAAGAAGATTTGCACACAAGAGCAAGGATATCCAACTGCAGCTGCACAGGGCCTTGCTGAGCCCCCATCTGAAGGTTTGTTTGGTGTTTTTATCTGTCTAGTCTGATGGAGGATGTTTTGCCATGGAGAAAAAGCAATGATGTTTTACTAGACTGATTTGTGGGATACCAGGACTGATGTGCATAGAGAGATTTTGTCAATTGGGTTTATGTTTACTGGAGTTCAAAACAATGAGTGGGACCTTACAGAAGCCTATAAAGTTGTAACAGGATTAGCCATATTCTGATTACTGGCTGTCCTGAATGGGGGATCATAGCCTCAGGACATGAGGTAAGCCATTTAAAACTGAGACGAGGAGACATTTCTCCACTCAGAGTATGGTGAACCTGGGCAATTCTCCACTACAGAAGGCAGTTAAGCCAAGTCATTAAGTATATTCAATAATGTAAAAGGGATTGAGAGATACGTGGAGAAAGTGGAAAGAATGGCACTGAAATGATTGATTTTAGCTATAATCATTTTGAATGATGAGCAAGGCTGAAGGCCCACGTGACCACCTCCTATATTTCTACATTTATTAAATTGGTGGTAGCTCTCAATTGTTGTCCGTCCTGTGTAAGTATTTGTACGCTAAACATAATACTTCATCTGCCAAATCCTACATGACACTGAGCAGGGTCCATGGAACTAAAGGTTAAGCTACATCTGGAGGATACATATTGACATTTTGTGATGGAGAGAATCAGAGTACATTATCATATCTGCAAAATGCAACAAAATAATCAATAATGCCTATAAAATGACTGCTTAATTAGTAGATTTCTCAAGTGTTCACTAAAAGGAAGATGGCATTTACGTAGTCAGGAGATAAACAATTTTTGCAATTCTGCAGCATACTAAAGTTTGCAATTACTTTATTCAGAGCTGTGTTGTGTACATATGTTCAAACCATGCATTGATGTTGTCCCAAAATACAGAACAAACCTTAGGGCACAATTAGGATTGTGCTTTTCTGTAAAAGACAACAACTGCGTATTTTTGTTACAGAGAGCAGTTCACTTATTCCAACAAGAATTAAAACATATGTTCAAGTTAATAGAAACTCATTAAGTTAATTGGGGCTTTTCAAATATTATAAATCCATGCAGGGATCAAATTAAAAATGTTTAAGTTAATTTTATTTGAGCTATTTGTGGCTTGGGATAATCTTTGATTGATTCCCTCCCCGAAGAAGCTTGAGATATTTTTTGTTTGCTAATTTTGTAGTAAGAGCTGGGAAGTTACATTGGAACTGTGTATAGGTATTTCTGTTAGAACATGAGAGATGTGTTCATGAGAAACCCAGTGTTATAGAATAGTGTAAGAAAGATAATGCGTCAATGGGCAATAGGGGATTAGGGTCGAGTGAGTTTCAGACTCGTAATAACAACATTATTTTTCATGCATGATTTTCAAGAAATAAAGATAATTTCATTAGTTTAATGAGTACAGTAAACTCTTACTATAACATACCATGGAGTGGGGGTATGGTATCTCATATCAAGTCAAGTCAAGTCAAGTCACTTTTATTTATATAGCACATATAAAAAACAACTCTCGTTGGCCAAAGTGCTTTACATTGGTACAAGAATAGTATAACAAACAACAGTGATTCATAGATTAAATGCAAACATCACTACATAATATAACCATCGCTCACAGGGCGTCAAGAAAGACTTGGGAGTAGAGATTAGTTTTTAGTCTCGACTTAAAGGAGTCGATGGAGGGGGCAGTTCTGATGGGAAGAGGGATGCTATTCCACAGTCTAGGAGCCACTACCGCAAAGGCGCGGTCGCCACTGAGTTTATGCCTAGACTGCGGGATGTTCAGCAACCCCAAGTCGGCCGATCTGAGGGACCTGGAGGTGGTGTGGTGGGTGAGCAGACTTTTTATGTAGGTGAGGGCAAGCCCATTGAGGGCTTTGTAGACATAAAGGAGGATCTTGACATAAAGGAGGATCTTGAGGATCTAGTGTTGATTATTTGCTATAACCGACTAAGGGCGTAATGAGTAATAGAGTGTCATTGTATAAATAGTAGAGGCTGGTTAATACACAAATGTCAGAATATGCTAGAGTAACACAGCATCCCTGGAGAATGAGGGGAGGTGACATTCCAGACTGAGACCCTTGCTCTGGAACTGGGCCTGGAATCCAGGTGAGTTGATGACCCCAGCCTGGTGGCAGCCAGGGGAGAGGTGAGGATTTGCGGAGTCATTGGTCACGGCTCACGAGTGGCCATAGTGCGAGTAAGGGTCATGGTGGCGGCGATAGGCATGGCCTGGAAGCTGCCGAGGGAGCTGTGTGAGCCGACAGTGATGACAGCAACCCTAGCCTGGATGTGGTTGGCAGGTCTGTCCACTATAACCAAAATCCTTAATAAAGTGATCCGTAGCAACAAGGGTTTACGGTATTTTATCACTGCAACCTAAAAGTACTTAAGGCTGTGTGCTACATTATTTAGTAGAATATCTTTTCTCAAGCATCAATAGATGCAATTGGGGTCAATTTCTATGGCCACCACAGCTAAAGTACCAGCTACTGTATCTTCTTATGAGACAATGGTGTCTGATTGACTGTGTAAAGTTACATGGAAACAGTTTTTTTCTTTTGTCTCTTATGCTGTTTAAATCCAACGCTTTTTTCTGTTTGTCAATTTCCGAAGTAACCTTTAAGTGGTTCTCTGGATTTCAATTGAAAGTCAGGCAACAGGTTCAGTATTATCTGCAGTTCTGGTCATGAGATTTCATGAAAAAGATTAACAAAGAGGTTGCCAGGATTGGAAAATCATTGCTGATAAAAGATCAAATGGGCTGGGATGGTTTTCCAGCCCATTTGAGAGAGGGAGGAGGAGAGAGGGGGAGGAGAGAGGGGGAGGGGGATGACATTACAGTGTTAAAATAAAGAACTGTTTCATTTGAGAAACGAAAACATTCAAGAGTCTGTATGTCATAGACACTACAATGTTACGTAAAATGTAGTAATCAATATTTATACAGTATATTATTTATACATATTTGTAAAAATCTCATAATCATTTTGACTTTATTGTACAGTTTACGAAGATCCATTTCAAATTCTGTAGCTGGCTTATTGAGTTTTTATTGACAGAAATTTTGATTCACCATGTCAAATTCAAAAGATGTAAAGGGTGTGAAGCACAAAAGAACTGCAAGCTGGTTTAAAGTTGAATGGCTTAATGAAATAGTAAAAACTGCAGCACCAAAATCTCATGAGGTCGTATATTTGCACAAGAATTCAGTGCGCACACACATTTGTAACAGCATAAAAAATTGCACAACACAAGATTTCTGCGCACACGAACTACTAAAAATTAGAGGGAAAGTTGGTCAGGAGCCTCCTTTAGTTTGAAGGAGGCTCCAACCTGGAATTTAATCTATCCATTTCCCTCCACAGATGCTGCTTGACCCGCTGAGTTACTCCGGCACTTTGTGTTCCACTCAAGATTCCAGCATCTCAATCATTGCATCTTAATCATTTTGGAATGCCATTTTGTGTTCACTCCGCATCCATTTTGCATACAGTACCAAAATATTGCTCCGATAACATA
The DNA here is from genome assembly GCA_035221665.1 of Okamejei kenojei. Taxonomy (NCBI): domain Eukaryota; kingdom Metazoa; phylum Chordata; class Chondrichthyes; order Rajiformes; family Rajidae; genus Okamejei; species Okamejei kenojei. The sequence continues at coordinate 61,052,900 of CM069134.1, forward strand.
GGGATTTGTGTATTACACCGCTGACAGTGAATAGCTTTGTTTCTGCAGGCATCACAGCATGTCAGGAACACATTGTACCGTGCTGTACTAATGACAGGATGTATGCTTTCCTGTCACCAGATGCCAGCAATACCACTTGCTGCTCCTCATTTGGGCAGTTATGTATTCTATGTCCCCTGGAAACCATCACTCTGCTCCACGTTCTCCAGATCCGAACAGTTCCACTGTTAGCAGAGCGAATTTTCTTGGAGCAAGAGCTAATCACGCAAAAAAAACGTATGTCGCTTATTGTCGCAAATTGTTACACGTCTCGTTGGCTCTTGTCAGTGCTGAATACATTCACTCTTCTTGTCAATCCAGCCACATCAGGCGATCCAATGAGATCGTCTGAAAAAGTCACCTATTCCTTCTCTCCAGAGATGCTGCGTGTCCCGCTGAGTTACTCCAGCTTTTTGTGTCTGATCCAGAGAGATTGGTGCCCATCATTCCTGAATTAATTTCAGTGTCTGGTGGCAGAGTGGCGCACCAGTTGAGTTGCTGCTTCACAGCGTCAGAGACCCGGGTTCGATCCGAAGAACTGTTGCTGTCTATACGGAGTTTGTACATTCTCCCTGTGACTGCGCGCGTTTTCCTCCCACATTCTGAAGACGTGCAGTTATGTAGTTTATTTGGCTTCGGTAACTTGTAAGTGTCCCTAGTGTGCAGAATAGTGTTAGTGCACGGAATGATCGCTGGTCAGCAATGACTCGGTGGGCCAAAGGGCCTGTTTCTGTGTGGTATCTATAAAACTAAAAACTAAAATTAGATCTAGATCAGATTATTCTCATTCTCTGTTGAGAATGATGGTGTGTAATAGTTTTCAAGATTTAAGTCATGTGGAAAGCACAGTGATACGAACAGGACTTTAACAACTAACTCTAATTAAAATCAGGGCTGTAGCCACTAATTAAAATGTTCCATGCCCAGTGAGCAGAGATTCATGTACTCCTGACACATTATAAATGTTACGTCTTATTATGAATTACAGTCTGGGGTTGTGGATCCATAATTTAAAGAAGGCCTGCTTTGACATTAATAATTGAATGTTCAATATAATTGAAAATTATTGCATCAATAGGAATTATACTGAATTGCATTCAATAAGGAATTAGCTTGTTCGCTTCCGCTTTTAAAGATGAGAATTTGGAAGACTGTGCAATCGAGAGCACATTAACCTACGGCATCACCTCCTGGTTCGGGAGCTGCAAGGCGTACGGACGGCACCAACTGGACAGGATTGTGAAGACCGCCAGCAGGATAATTGGTGCTCCACTCCCTTTATTGCTGGACATATACAGGAAGAGATGTATTAGCAGAGCCATCTCCATCATCAAAGACCCCTACCACCCATCGCATCACATATTCTCCATCCTGCCATCTGGGAAGAGGTACAGGAGCATCAGCTGTAAAACCAGCATGATGCTCCTCAGCTTCTTCCCGCAGGCTATAAGACTGATAAACGGACTTTGCCCCCTGCCAAAGTATCGTGGACCAAACACCAAACTGGACACACTGAAGCAGAGCCATTGTCGTGCCACTGCCGATCGGAACTCGTGATATATGTACTTTTATTCTTTATTTCTATTTATTTTTTACCGCACACTGAATGGACACTGGTTGAGAAATGTTTTTTCGTTTTCCTCTGGGTATGTAAGTACTCAGAAAAATGATAATAAAGATATACAAATACAAAAATACAAAAACAAAAACTAAGAGGTGCTTTGTGTATAGTGGGCAATGCTTAAGAAGTTCTAATTATTTGAGAGAATCGTTCATTTTAAGTATCAGTAAAGAAAAGGCTCTAGAAATTCTCTCTAACTGCCAAGCAAGTAGTACGGTGTAGCTGCATTGATAGAGCATGTGTTCCCACATCGGTGAGACTGATCTGAATTCCCTTTGGGTGTGGCCTGCATATCACATTAGCCACTGGCCACTGAAGACAGGAGACTAAATGAACTGCAGATGCTGGAATCTTGAGCAAAGCCTAAAGGGCTGGAGGAACCCAACCAGCCAGGCAACATCTAAAGAGGGCACAGATAGACAATGTTTCGGGTTGGCACCCTCAGACCCTTCTTCAGTCTGAAGATGAATGTTGGAATTTGGAACAACAATAAATGTACGAGTAGGGGTGCATTTGTTAGATGGTAGAATTTGATATTATTTACATTGACTTGGACCAAATGTGAGAGGATGTTACATTGTTAATGGGCAAGTTTTCACTTCAGACAATGCTCTCTTGCATCTACTTCCAATGGAGGATTTCTGCCATATGGGCTTTCTGGCTACCCCCAGCATCTTGGGCTTCTCTATCCATGTTCACATCTTCCCAGAGAGTGTTTGGATCTCTGAAACGGGGTGGCAAGGCTTGTTCCACCAAGAGTGCTCCCCAAGCTGTTCAATGATTGCCTGCACTGGGTGTATCTCATTTAATGGCACTGTAATGATGCCACTGGCCACTCTCAAGAGTCAAGAGTGTACAATTGTCATATGTACAGACAACAGAACAATGAAATTCTTCCGTCTGGTCACTCTACCATAAAGGCCTGATAGGTACTTTCCTCTGCAGTTGTATAGGGCTCTGGTGAGACCACATCCGGAGTATTGTGTACAATTTTGGTCTCCTAATTTGAGGAAGGACACTCATTTCCATAAAGGAATGCTGGAGCTCTGTCAGAGTGACCACTGGGTTCTTGGTCACCTCCCTGATCAAGGCCCTTCACCCCCAATTGCTCAGTTTGGCCTGGCGGCCAGCTCTATGAAGTGTCCTGGTGGTTCAAAAGTTCTGATGAAGGCCACTGTGCTCTTCGGGACCTGTAATGCTGCAGAAATTGTTTTATAGATCTGTGTTTCTCGACACAATCCTGTCTCGGAGATCTACGAACAATTCCTTCATCATCATGGCTTTGTTTTTGCTCTGACATGCACTGTGAACTGTGGGACCTTATACAGACAGGTGTGTGCCTTTCCAAATCATGTACAATCAATTTAATTTACCACTAAACACCTGTTTTCACTTCTTCCGGGGTATTGTGTGTAGATTAATTTTTAAAAAAGAATTAAATCCATTTTAGAATAAGGCTGTGTGATATCTTGAGCTCAGACACAGAATAACAAGTTAACTCACTGCTGACCGGAACATGCCTACACAGCTGTCTGTGGTTTATTCAATCATTTACAATCCTCCAACCAAAGGTGGCGCTATTACAACTCCTCCCACCTTAATGGAAAAGTTATCGCCTTGTTGGCATTTTTGAATATAACATTCTTTGACATTTTTGAATATAATAAAAATGGTATGAATTTATTACAATCTTGTCTGATAGTTTACTTTTATATGACCTGATAAAAATGAGGGCATCAGGCATATATGTTGCATATACAAAAGAAAAGTCACAAATTAAACCTAACCATTGGATTTATCCTTCTTACTGGATATCTTCCCTGACCAAAAGTTTCTGACTGTTTAGAACCACTTGGACTCATTTTTTATCGTCAAGTCTTCCTTTTGACCTTTTGACCTACATTCATAGATTCCAGTCCATCATTTGTCTGCCTATCAGGGGCTAAGATGAGGATGTCATCCAAATAACACACCACATCTTCAATTCCCTCTAGAATTTGTGTCATCACCCCTTGAGAAATCCCTGGGGCTGATGATATAACAAATGGGAGCTGATTGAACTAAAACAATCCCAAATGCGTGTTGATAGTCAGCTTGGATTCAGATTCATCATCTACCCCTAACTGCAAGTAGGCATTTGTCAAGTCCATTTTTGTGAATACTTGGCCGCCTATGAGGGTGCCAATCAAATCCTCTGCCATTGGTAAGGTATTTGGTATGCTACCTTCAAGTACCTGGTTTATAGTTACCTTATAATCCCCACAAAGTCTAACACTACCATCAGGTTTAGGTACAACTACAATGGGTGTTGCCCATTCACTATGTTCTACCTTACTGATAATGTTCTCAGCTTTAAGTCTTTTCAGTTCTTTCTCAACCTGTCCTTAAGTGCATATGGTACAGCCGTGGTTTGCAATGCACTGGTGACGCATCCTGCTTCGGGCGCACTTTCACCTTGTACCCCTTGATTAACTCTCGCTGGTCGCTGAACACCTTCAGATGTTGCTTAATTATGTCCTCCGGACACTTGAATTCTTCGCAAATGAGGAATATCTCGTTCCAGTTCAGCTTCAAGATCTGCAACCAATTCCGACCTAGCAACGCAGGCTTATCTCCCTTTACAACTATGAGAGGCAACTCCGCCTGACGCTCCTTATACCTAACTGGTATCTGTACACATCCTAACACTGGAATCTTCTCTCCAGAGTAACCACGTAGCTCGATTCGCTTCGCTTCCAAAGGAATTTGACTCAGTTTCTCCCGATACACAGATTCTGGAATCACGCTCACAGATGCTCCTGTGTCAACTTCCATGCTAACATGAGCTCCATTCAACTGGACTTGCACGGACACATTCTTTGTCTTCTGGTTTTCTAGCTCATTGCTGCAAATGGTGTGTATGTCGTTAGGATCTTCCTCTGCCTGCAGTTGATCCACAGAATGAAGATGCTTACTTGTTGTTGAACCTTTTCTCTGCTTAGCCTTGTGACAAGCCTTCGCTAGATTTCCCATCTTGTGACACGAGTAACACTCTGCCTTGAAGAACAGACAAGACTGTGCCAGATGTGAGCCCAAACAGTGATAGCATGACTTTGCAGTAGTATTGCTACCCTTCCATGGATAACGATTCTCTGATGTCTTTGTCAACTTATCCGTCTTTGGTTTGCTGGACTGCAGCTTGCTCAAATCCTCTGTTGGTCATCTAGAAGTTGTCCTGACTTCTCTAGAATCCCCCTCTGCCATATCCATTGACAAAGCAGTTTTACAAACTGTTTCAAATGTCAGGTCATACACCGTCATCAGCTTACTTTGGATCCGCTCACTTCTCAGTCCACACACAAAACGGTCTCTTAATGCCGATCTTGGAAATTTCCAAAATTACAATGAATTGATAACCTCTTGAGTCCCATAATAGAATTACTAATGTCCTCCTCTGGAAGTTGGCATCTTGTTCCAAATCGATAGTGTAGATTGGTTATTGATAAGATCGCCATTGACCCCAACATCGACCCAGTCGTCCATGCCCCCCACCCCGTGCCACATGCCATGCGACACAAAATTGAGACTGAACTAAAAAACATGGTCGTTCACTGGATGCACATGGTGCATGAGAGAGAGTGTCAATGAGCATGTCCTTTCCTTTTTTGTAAACGATTTTGAAGTTGAACCGCTGGAGCTGCATCATCATACGCTGTAGTCGTGCAGGTGCTGCGTGTATAGGTTTATTAAGGATGGTTAAAATATATAACGTTTATAAATCGACAGTGTAGATAGCTTTCAGCTATTTCTCAGGGCTTAGGGTCATAATGTTCTGTTAACTTCTTAAGAATATCTTTCAAGGGTGTGTCCTTTGGTTTGGCTGGAGCTAACAAAATCTTTACTGTATCATAAACATCGGGGTCCATTTCAGTGAGAAAAATTGCACTTTCCTAACTTGAGTTGCTTCATTCAAATGCCTTGATTCTGCATCAGAAGCTTCTACTTCAGTAACGTTATTTGCAGCAAAAAACATCTCTAAATGTTCGATGTAAGCACTGAACATTTCCCGGCTTTGCTGGAACTCACCCAATCGTCCGATATACCCACTGGGCACCGCCATTTTGGATTTTAACAGTCTCACAGAATTAAAACTTTGTGACCAGATTTTCAGCTTTCCCTTATACAACCTTCTCCGTGCCTCTGTAGAATTTCTTTTCTACACGAACAATTAAAGCTGGGGAATCCACGATCCCATCCTCATCGCTAATTTGTGATATTTTGAGTTCAGACACAGAATAACAAGTTAACTCACTGCAGACCGGAACATGGCTGCACAGCTGTCTGTGGTTTATTCAATCATTTCCAATCCTCCCGTTATTGGCTCATTCTAAGCTTCCCCCCAGTCTAGTTTCACTCAAAAATCACTGAGTCAAGCACTTGCGTATCTAAACTTTATTTTGACAAAACACCTTTACAGTTCCCACTACTGTACCTAACCACCGAGGGTTCGATCCTTGTATCTGCGTGATCAAGCCCTCCTGGCCTCGCTGCAGCAGAGACACTCCAGAAGGTCACGCAGTCCCAAGTGTTCTCCCAATAAATCGACACACGACCTCATGGGAGCAGACTTTTGTAGGCCCTGAACCTCGAGGGGCCAAACCACATGGGGATGGTCTCTTTACAGTCTAAAAACAGATATCGATTAACCCAGTACATGATAGACATTTCCCCGACCCAATAATATAGTGACTAATACATTGTAGTCAAACAGTGTTTCTCAAAGGAAACGAAGATCCTAACATGTGCAAGAAAACCAGTCAAGGCTAAATACTTAATCCAATCAACATCCAGCAAAGTAAAGCTTTGCAAAATTATTTATAATATGTATGTCTGGTTTGCATTCATCCAATCCATTCTATGCATTTTGCACCTAATTGTCATATTCTGTAGATTCAACTCTTCCTGCAGCTCTAATATATATATATATATATATATATATATATATATATAAAACTAAAAGTCCCATCTTGTATGTATGTATGTATTTCCTGTAATACAGCCAAAACAGTACACAATAGCGCAACAATTTTAGGAGCACCTTACTCAACATTTGCCTGCAGTGTGCAGTATCAAGTTTCATTCTATTTTACAAAGTAATTTGTTTTATAAACTCTAATTAACTTTATACTGTGAACGGGACAAGTTTCAATGCCGCAGTCGCGCTTGCGCAGTGTGCACCCAGTTTCCAGGATCATCAGCCTGCGCAGTTGAGGGAGGGTTGCCAGGCCTGGTATCCACATGTGCGGAGTTGGGAGAGGGTTACCGGGCCTGGCACCATTTTCAGATCACCATTTAGATCTAATTATTCTGTGTGTACTTTGCTGGTGTGACAACGGGGACCCAACGGGTCCACAGGCCCGGCGGCAGTGAGCACAGAAGGAATGAATAGACGGAATTTGAAATAATTGAACGTCTCGAGGATCTCTGGTGTCACAACGGGGACCCAACGGTTCATCTAGTATAGCTATATATAACTAAAAGTTTCATATTGTATGTATGTATGTATGAATGTATGTATGTATGTATGTATGTATGTATGTACGTGCTTCTGTGCCTATATATGCACGTATGTAAGTTCCTGAAATACAGCCAAAATGGTACACGATAGCGCAATAATTTTAGGGCCACCTTACTCACCATATGCCTGTGGTGTGCAGTATCAAGTTTTGTTCTAATTTACAATGTAGTTCACTTTATATACTTTAATTAACTTTAAACTGTGATAGGGACAAGTTTCAACACGGCTGTCGCATCTACGTAGTGCGATCCCACTTGCCCATCAACCACGACTGCGCAGTTGGGGGAGGGTTGCCGGGACTGGTATCCGCTCGTGTGCAGTTGGGAGAGGGTTGCCGGGCCCGGCGGCGGCACACTACGAGCAGTGCGCTCCCACTTGCTGGGCCCATCAGCCACGCCTGTGCAGTTGTGGAGGGTTGCCATGCCCAACGCCATTTTCAGATAGCCATTTTGATCTAATACTTCAAAGGTCTCATCTTGACCTGTATATTGATTTTGGAAAAAACGCTACACTATATCACTATGATTTGGGTCATTTTACTCATAGTCCTCCACTGCTGAGGCAGCCCCGAGGATTTTTCCGATTGATGAAAAATAAAAAAGTTATGACTGTTTAAAAAATCCTGAGATCAGCTGATTGGTCCTCTCGCGTGTCAATCACCATGATGAAGGTAGCGCCCCTTCCGGGTGGGGGGGGGGGGGGGGGTCAGGACTATAAAACGCTGGATCCCTGGATGTGAGTCAGTCACTCTGGAAGATCGCGGATGAGAGGCTACAACTGTGATTCTAAACTGTGAATCAACTGAACTGTGAGTCTGCAATGTACTTGCAATAAATTATTTGTTCGCCCTCAATGACAATGCAATGAGTTTTTTAGCCTGCCCTGCCTGTGCTTGAAACTGCAATGCAAAATTGGAAATGAAATGACAATGCCATAAGTTGTTTGGCCTACCCTCCCTGTGCTTAAAACTGCAATGCAAAATTGGAAATGAAATGACAATGCCATGAGTTTTTTTGCCTGCCCTGCCCGTGCTTGAAACTGCAATGCAAAATTGGATATGAAATGACAATGCCATGAGTTATTTGGCCTGCCCTGCCCTGCCCATGCTTGAAACTGCAATGCAAAATTGAAAATGAAATGACAATGCCATGACTTGTTTGGCCTGCCCTGCCCGTGCTTGAAACTGTAATGCAAAATTGAAAATGAAATGACAATGCCATGAGTTGTTTGGCCTGCCCTGCCCGTGCTTGAAACTGCAATGCAAAATTGAAAATGAAATGACAGCAGTCTGAAGAAGGGTTTCGGCCCAAAACGTTGCCTATTTCCTTCGCTCCATAGATGCTGCTGCAGTCAGAAGAAGTGTTTCGGCCCGAAACGTTGCCTATTTCCTTCCATAGATGCTGCCGCACCCGCTGAGTTTCTCCAGCACTTTTGTCCACCTTCTGACAATGTAATGAATTGTTTGGCCTGCCCTGTGCTTGAAATGGATTGACTTGATTTGAAATGGATTGACTTGATTTGAAATGGATTGACTTGAATTGACTTGAAATAGATTGACTTGACTTGAAATGGATTGACTTGACTTGACTTGAAATGGATTGACTTGACTTGACTTTATTTGAAATGGATTGACTTGAATTGACTTAATAGCCCTGTCCCACGGTATGAGTTCATTCCAAGAGCTCTCCCGAGTCTGCCCTGATTCAAACCGGGAGATTTACGGTAATGGCCACTCGTCGGTACTCCGGGCTCTCATGGACATTTTTCAACATGTTAAAAAATCTTCACAGGTCTTCCCGTGCTTACCTGCCATTAGCGAGTCTTCCCGAGTAACTGCTGTTAGCATTACAAGCCGCTAAGAGACGTCACCGAGCTCCAATGTACCAGCTACGTTCATTCTCCGTGCTTATCACGAGGTTGATTTGAATGAACTTGTATCGTGGGACAGGGCTTTTACTTGAAATGGATTTACTTGTCTTGACTTGACTTGACTTGAAATAGATTGACTTGACTTGACTTGACTTGAAATGGATTGACTTGACTTGACTTGAAATGGATTGACTTGACTTGAAATGGATTGTTGGCCCTGCACTCAATGTGCTTGACTTGACTGAATGCACAACACCCATGCTAGTGCTTGGGCCCACCCCCCCCACTGGCCAGCAAAATTTGAATTGGTGCAGAGGTGGAATATTGCGTCGGGGGAACAGCCCTCCCATGTGAAGCTGGGTCCCAGTTAGTCTAGTATATGTGTATATATGTGTATATATGTGTATGTGTGTGTGTGTGTATATATATATATATATATATATATATATATATATATGTGTGTGTGTGTGTATATATATATATATATATATATGTATATATATATATATATATATATATATATATATATATATATATATATATATATACATATATATGTGTGTGCGTGTGCGTGCGTGCGTGTGTGAGTGTGTTGTGTGTATCTATATACATAGATATATATCTATGTATATATCTATAGATATATTTACGTACATAGTATATATATACTGTGTACGTAAATATATCTGTGCACTCACATATATATACTGTATATACACACACATATATACACAGACACACACATTTACTTAACTTTTTGCTTATATTGTTTGCAGAGTACAATGTTTATATATTCTGCGGTGCTGCTGCAAGTGAGAATTTCATTGTTCTGTTTGGGACATATGATAATAAAACACTGTTGACTCTTGATGCCAATGCACTGTCCACATTCTGGGGCTTGATCATGCAGTTCTCCGGGTCCGACAGGTTCCTTGGACAGGCAGCACAATTAGCATTGTTGTAAACTGTAACTAGGCCCCTTAGGTAAATATCGCACTCCTCTTAAGGGCCTGTCCCACTGTACGAGGTAATTCAAGTGTTCTCCCGTGTTTTCCCCTGATTCGAGCCCTGGCTCAGCACTTCAACTGCCCCTCCGATTTCGTATCCGACCTCTCGGTCCTGGGCCTCCTCCACGGCCAGTGAGAAACACAGCAAGTTGGAGGAACAGCACCTCATATTCCGCTTGGGGAGTCTGCATCCTCTGGGCTTGAACATTGAATTTTCTCAATTCTGTTAACCCTTGCTGTCTCCTCCCCTTCCCACCTCTCCCTCAGCCCTCGGACCCTGGCATTCCCTCTCTCTCTATCTCTCCCCCACCCTAGTCGCACTAGCTTCTCATTTTCACACTACAAACAGCTTACAATGGCTTGTTCCCTTTACCATCGATACTTTTTTGCATATCTTTCATTCATTGTTCTTTATCTCTCCACATCACCGTCTATATCTCTCGTATCCCTGACCAGTGTGAAGAAGGGTCTCGACCCGAAACATAGCCTATCTCCTTGGCTCCTTAGATGCTGCTGCACCCGCTGAGTTTCTCCAGCCTTTTATATACTCTTGAATTACCTCGTACAGTGGGACAGGCCCTTAAGTGTTCACATTGCAACTGTTTATTGTTTCATGCATTATACATTGATTGGTGCTAAGAGTGCAGAGGAACACTGCATGCAGGGTAAATGGTGATTCAATCAATAATGAAGTTCAGTGAATCTTTGTGTTGAGTAGATACATTGATAAAGTGATAGTTTACCAATTTAAAAGAATGTTTAAAAAAAAATTCTGCAGTTAAGTTAAAATGTACAAATGTTTTGGTACATCCAGGTTTTAAAAGAGACAACAATATTGATGGATGATTTGAATGATTTCTATAATCAATTAAAGGAAAGGGAAAGACAATGCATTTATTCCTTCCCAATTTAACAAACACAATAGCCTAGAAAATGGCTTATTTTTCATGTAATATTCAGGCTCCTATGTCCCTGTGTGGAAGACAAGAAATGTGAGGAGTTAGAAACATAGAAACATAGAAAATAGGTGCAGGAGTAGGCCATTCAGCTCTTCGAGCCTGCACCGCCATTCAATATGATCATGTCTGATCATCCAACTCAGTATCCTGTACCTGCCTTCTCTCCATACCCCCTGATCCCTTTAGCCACAAGGGCTACACCTAACTCCCTCTTAAATATAGCCAATGAACTGGCCTCAACTACCTTCTTTGGCAGAGAATTCCAGAGACTCACCACTCTCTGTGTGAAAAATGTTTTCCTCATCACGGTCCTGAAGGAATTCCCCCTTATGCTTAGACTGTGACCCCTTGTTCTGGACCTCCCCAACATCAGGAACAATCTTCCTGCATCTGGCCTATCCAACCCCTTAAGACTTTTGTAAGTTTCTATAAGATCCACCCTCAGTCTTCTAAATTCTAGCGAGCACAAGCCAAGTCTATCCAGTCTTTCCTCATATGAAAGTCCTGACATCCCAGGAATCAGTCTGGTGAACCTTCTCTGTACCCCCTCTATGGCAAGAATGTCTTTCCTCAGATTTGGAGACCAAAACTGTACGCAATACTCCAGGTGTGGTTTCACCAATACCCTGTACAACTGCAGTAGAACCTCCTTGCTGCTATACTCAAATCCTTTCACTATGAATGCTAACATACCATTTGCTTTCTTCACTGCCAGCTCCACCTGCATGCCTACTTTCAATGATTGGTGTACCATGACACATAGGTCTCATTGCATCTCCCCATTTCCTAATTTGCGACCATTCAGATAATAGTCTACCCTCCTGTTTTTGCCACCAAAGTGGATCACCTCACATTTATCCACATTATACTGCATCTGCCATGCATTTGCCCACTCACCCAGCCTATCCAAGTCACCTTGCAGCCTCCTAGCATCCTCCTCACAGCTAACACTGCCCCCCAGCTTCGTGTCATCCGCAAACTTGGAGATGTTACATTCAATTCCTTCGTCCAAATCAGTAATATATATTGTAAATAGCTGGGGTCCCAGCACTGAGCCTTGTGGTACCCCACTAGTCACTGCCTGCCATTCTGAAAAGGACCCGTTTACTCCTACCCTTTGCTTCCTGTCTGCCAGCCAGTTCTCTATCCACATCAATACTGAACCCCCAATACCATGTGCTTTAAGTTTGTATACTAATCTCTTATGTGGGACCTTGTCGAAAGCCTTCTGAAAGTTTAGATATAACACATCCACGGGTTCTTCCTTATCCACTCTACTAGTTACTTCCTCAAAAAATTCTATAAGATTCGTCAGACATGATTTACCTTTCGTGAATCCATGCTGACTTTGTCCAATGATTTCACCACTTTCCAAATGTGCTGCTATCCCATCTTTAATAACTGACTCTAGCAGTTTCCCCACTACTGATGTTAGACTAACTTGTTTGTAATTCCCCGTTTTCTCTCTCCCTCCATTTAAAGAAAGTGGGGTTACATTAGCTACCCTCCAATCCTCAGGAACTACTCCAGAATCTAAGGAGTTTTGAAAAATTATCACTAATGCAACCACTATTTCTGTGGCTACTTCCTTGATAACTCTGGGATGCAGACTATCTGGCCCTGGGGATTTATCGGCCTTTAATCCATTCAATTTACCCAACACCACTTCCCGGCTAACCTGGATTTCACTCAGTTCCTCCACCTTATTTGACCCCCGGTCCCCTGCTATTTCCGGCAGATTATTCATGTCTTCCTTAGTGAAGACAGAACCAAAGTAGTTATTCAATTGGTCTGCCATGTCCTTGCTTCCCATGATCAATTCACCTGTTTCTGACTGCATGGGACCTACATTTGTTTTAACTAATCTCTTTATCTTCACATATCTATAAAATCTTTTGCAGTCAGTTTTTATGTTCCCTGCCAGTTTTCTTTCATAATCTATTTTCCCTTTCCTAATTAAGCCCTTTGTCCTCCTCTGCTGGACTCTGAATTTGTATGCTTCATATTTTGTTTTTATACTATCCCTGATTTCCCTTGTTATCCATGAATGCACTACCTTCCCTGATTTATTCTTTTGCCAAAATGGGATGGGTTGTAGTTCATCCATGCAGTCTTTAAATACCTTCCATTGCACATCCACTGTCAACCCTTTAAGAATCACTTGCCAGTCTATCTTGGCCAATTCACATCTCATACCTTCAAAGCTACCTTTGTTTAAGTTCAGAACCCTTGTTTCTGACTTAATTATGTCACTCTCCATCCTAATGAAGAACTCAACCATATTATGGTCACTCTTGCCCAAGGGGCTACGCACAAATGACTGCTAACTAACCCTTCCTCATTACTCAATACACAGTCTAGAATAGCCTGCTCTCTCGGTGGTTCCTCTACATGTTGGTTTAGAAAACTATCCCGCATACATTCCAAGAAATCCTGTTCCTCAGCACCCCTGCCCATTTGATTCACCCAATCTATATGTAGATTGAAGTCACCCATTATAATTTTTTTAGCCTTGTTGCACGCATTTCTAATTTCCTGTTTGATGCCATCCCCAACTCCACTACTACTGTTAGGTGGCCTGTATACAACTCCCACTAGCGTTTTCTGCCCCTTAGAGTTTGCAGCTCTACCCATATCGATTCCACATCCTCCAAGCTAATGCCCTTCCTTTCTATTGCATTAATCTTCTCTCTCACCAGCAATGTTACCCCACCTCCCTTTCCTTTCTGTCTATCCCTCCTGAATATTGAATATCCCTGGTTGTTCAGCTCCCAGCCTTGGCCCCCCTGGAGCCATGTCTCCGTGATCCCAACTATAGCATAGTAATTAATAGCTATCTGCACATTCAACTCGTCCACCTTATTACGAATGCTCCTTGCATTGAGACACAAAGCCTTCAGGCTTGTTTTTACAACACTCTTATTCCTTATACAATTGTGTTGACAAGTGGTCCCTTTTGATTTTTGCCCTGGAAACCCACCACCTCTTATTCTCTGTTTATTATTTTTTTCTTCTTTGTCCCCTACATGAGGTCTGAGTGCTTCCCTTCTCTGCCTCCTGCCTCAGACCCTGTCTACTGGCTTTCTCTATTTGAGTTATTCACTATCCATCACAAGGAAAAGCTTGATAGCACTTCCACTGGCCAAGTCCTGCAGAATATAACCACCAGACTAGGTCTCTGACAGGTTATGAGTGAATCAACATGAGTTAAATCAACTTGACTCAGCCTTATAAATCCACTTGTCAGAGATGCATCTTTGCATGACATTACTGGTAAAAGTGATCACCACACAGCCCTTCTGTAGGACCCCATTCATCCTGTTGTGTGGCATTATTATTGTGGTTCACGAAGAGTGCTGAAGAGCGAGCGTTCTAGGAGCAGCATAGTGGCCCAACGGTGGAGTTGCTGCCTCACAGTGCCAGAGACCCAGATTCGATCCCGACCTCGGATGCTATCAGAGTTTGCACATTCTCCCTGTGACCGCATTTATTTTCTCTGGGTGCTCCAGTTTCCTCCCACATTCCAAGGATGTGCTGGTTTGTAGGTTGATCAGATTCTGTAAATTGCCCCAAGTGTGTATGATGCGAAAGTGGGATAACATAGAACTGGTGTATGGGTGATTGCTGGTCGGCATGGACCTGGTGGGCTAAAGGGCCTGATACCACACTGTATCCTTAATCTAAATTAAGGTGGACAAAAAAATGAAGGTCAGGCTGGTTCAGCTGCAACACCAGGCTAGATACATGCCAAACGGCAACGTCTTCATGCAAAAGACATAGCTAGGTGATTCCAAATCCAAGAAATCAGACCATAGCTCTTTAGTATTGCCACATACAGTTATGAATGGTGGTACCCAATTAAACAACTAGTAGAGGTGAACGTTGGTAGAATACTAAACAGTAGTAGTGCCCAATGCAAGTGCTAAAGCCATTAACATTCTGGACTCGGCCCTTTCCCAATGCTTTCCCAATAGTCAAGTGGTGGCGCCATCAAGTGTGGCTCCTAGCCTGCAGCTGTCTGACATTTCATTATTTTTTTTATTTTTAGTCTGTATTAAAATTTGTTTTATGGTGGGGGGAGGGGGAAACGGTTTTCTTAGTCACTTGCTGGTCGAGGATGCGACTATTCTCCGAGCCGCATCTTTGCCCCCCTCCTCGCGGCCTACCACCTGGATTGGCCGACCTTTCCTGCCGGAGACCGGCCAGAGCCTCAGCTTCAGCAGCGGCGGCACAGCACTGGATTCCACCGTGAAGTGAGCGATGCCTTACTGGGGTCGCTGTGTTTGAGCTCCGGAGTGCTGGGACTGCCGACTGTGGTCTGTGGAGCTGTGGTCTGCGGAGCTTCCAGTCGCTGGCAGCGCTGGCTTTCCAGCCGCGGGTGGCATTGACTTTCCAGCTGCGGACAGCTTTGACTTTAAAATCATGGAGCCCTGGGATCTCTCACCGAGGTCGCCAGCATTGAATCTCCGCCCAGCTCGGCCTGTGAACTTCGGAAGCCATGGTCTCTGGTAGGGAGCGGCCCATTTGGAGGCTCTGGGCCACTGAGAGTGTTCTTCCGTTCGAGGGCCTGAAACATCAGGCCCGTGGCGGCGACTGCGGAGACCTCAATTGGCCCTGACCACGAGTGAACAGAGGAAGAGGACTGAATTTTGGTGCCTTCCCTCACAGTGGGAAATGTTGATTCCGCTGTGGGGGGATGTTTTTTATGTTTAATGTTAAATTCTCAAGTTGTTGTGTTTATCTTATTGGTGTGCTGCATGGTAACTCAAATTTCACTGCACCAATTGGTGTTTGTGACAATAAATGTCCTTTGTCCTTTATCCTTTGCTTTGTTCTTTTGGGTGCCTCTACCCACTTATACTCCGGACATTACATCTACACTGCAGTGTATCCTGCCTCTCAATTTGTGTAATATGTAACTATTTTTCCCAGTAACTGCAATGCACCGAGGACACTGCAGCACCCGGAGCAAGCAAATGCGGTCACAGGGAGAACGTGTAAACTCTGACAGCACTCGAGGTCAGGATCAAACTGGGTCTCTGGCGCTGTGAGACAGCAACTCGACTGCTGCACCACCCTGCTGCTCCTGGAATGCTCGCTCTTCATGGAACCACAATGATAATGCCACACAACAGGATGAATAGGATCCTCCAGAAGGGTTGTGTAGTGATTACTCTCACCAGTACTGCCATGTAGAGATGCATTTCTGACAAGTGGATTCATGAGGCTGTCACGTTGATTTATTTCATATTGATTCACTCATTAACCTGTCGTAGATCTAGTCCTTCATCAGGCAAGAGGTACAGAAGTTTGAAAGCACATACTTCCAGACTCAGGGACAGTTTCTTCCAAGCTGTGATCAGGCAACTGAACTGTCCTATCACCTATGAGAAAGCAGTCCTGACCTACTATCTACCCCATTGAAGACCCTCAAATTATCTTTTATCAGACTTTACTGGACTTACACTAAATGTTATTCCCTTTATCCTGTATCTTTACACTGTGCACAACTTGATTGTAATCATGTATGGTCTTTTCACTGACTGGATAGCACACAACAAAATAGCTTTCCACTGTATGTCAGTGCACATGACAAGAATAATAAACCAAACTAAACTAAGCTGAAGATAGACACAAAAATCTGGAGTATCTCAGCTGGTCAGACAGCATCTCTGGAGAAAAGGAATAGGTGATGTTTGAGGTCGAGACCTTTCTCCAGACTAAACTAAATACAACTTCTGTCCCTTGTTGCATATTTTATCCTCTCAGCAAAAAGATTCCATGGAACACACACCTGAGCTGCCCCCAGGATTCATGACTTGTACAGGGAATGTTCATCATGAGTATATTGAGTAGGTGCAATGTTGGGGATCTCTGAGTATAGCATAGTTTTGAAAGTAAAGTAAAATATAACAAAAGCATCCTGCAATGAAATATGTTCATTTAATATAAAATACTGACTTCAAGACCTACAAGACGTCATTGGTGGACCAGGCGGACAAAGTTATCTTGAACTCAACGGCTGTGAAGGCAGTTAAGGCTGCAACAGATCTATCAGCTCCAATCCCCTTGGTTCCCTTGCCAGTGGAATTATTTGACTAATTTGTGAAGGACCGTGTGTTTCTTGGAGTGCAACATCGAGTACACGTTAAACAAACACACACACAGGCGTCTTCGTAGTGTGAGCAGCACAAAACTTCTCAAGACTTTCAGCAATCGGGGAAGGGCGACGGGAGCAGGCCACGTGATGGCTGGAAGCTCCTAGTCAAGAACCGGCATGGTAGCGGTGAATACTTTATTCAATGGCTCAACTTTGGATTGGACTAATAAGCCACCTGAGAGTCGATAAAAACAGCGGAACGTAGACCATCATCCACCACCTCGAGGGACAGTCATGACGACGACTGACTTCACACATATTAAAGCAATTAATTTATAGCAAGCAATTTTATTTCCTGTTAATTATGCGTGATTTTATTGACCATAAACTAGGAGTAAGAAATTCTTTGTATTTGAGGAAAACTTTGATAAACATGCTGAGAGGTGGCTCTATTAGACAGTGAAAGACATTCTTGCCATAGAGTACAGGGAAGGTTCACCAGACCGATTCCTGGGATGGCAGGACTTTCATACGAAGATAGACTGGATAGACTCTGCTTGTACTCGCTAGAATTTAGAAGATTGAGGGGGGATCTTATAGAAACTTACAAAATTCTTAAGGGGTTGGATGGGCTAGATGCAGGAAGATTGTTCCCGATGTTGGGGAAGTCCAGAACAAGGGGTCACAGTTTAAGGATAAGGGGGAAGCCTTTTAGGATCGAGATGAGAAAAACATTTTTCACACAGAGAGTGGTGAATCTGTGGAATTCTCTGCCACAGAAGGTAGTTGAGGCCAGTTCATTGGCTATATTTAAGAGAGAGTTAGATATGGCCCTTGTGGCTAAAGGGATCAGGGGGTATGGAGGGTATGGGCAGGTACAGGGTACCGAGTTGGATGATCAGCCATGATCATATTGAAGGGCCAAATGGCCTCCTCTTGCACCTATTTTCTATGTTTCTATGAATATATGTTAGACTCCTCAGAGTATAACTACATTAAGTAGTCCTGTAAATTAGAGAATGTGCATAAGTGTCAGACACCAAATTTTGGCTAACGGGATATTCCTAACACATCATTAAATTCACCCCAGCTAGACATTGGAGATATTTTCTATGGCAATGACATTGGTCCTTAGACATTGCTCTAAAGGTTGCTTACTGTTGTTCAACAGGTGGATATAATCACAAGATCATTAAATTGTTAATTTAAATCATTATAATAATTACCACATTAAAATAATCACATTTGAAACTAATTTGTTTCATTACATACTTCATTGACATCATACTTAAGTATTAAGGGCCAAAACTCAATTCTCCATACTATTAAATTACATTCCCAAGATGGCAAACATAACACAAATCACATTCATTTTTCAGAAGTTTTATTTCATCAAATCACATTTTATTCATAATCAAACATTAAACATATTGTCAAGTAATGTTCTGTTTCTTGGTTACTTCAACAAAAATATTCACTAATCATCTCAAAGCAGGATGAAAATTAAATGAATTTCACCCACAGTGTGCCAAGCTATTTGTCAATCTTTAATAAGTAGGCTGGCACTAAAACAGACGACTGATCACAGGATTTAATTGATCCATGAGGACAGGGCAAAGAATATCTTACTGCAGTGGACCATACTTGGCGTAATGTTTGCAGATTTGGTCTCCTTACATGAAAATGATCAGCCATGATCATTTGAATGGCGGTGCAGGCTCAAAGGGCTGAATGGCCTACTCCTGCACCTATTTTCTATGTTTCTATGCTTCTAAGATATCCTTGCCATGAACGAAAAGTGACAAAGACTCACCAGGCTTCTTGAGACAGGGGGTTTGAAATAATGAGAAATGTGTAGACTACGCTGTATTCCCTGTAGTTTTGAAGAATGAGAGTTGAGATTGTAATTCACAGAAGTCTTGTAGGTCTTGGGAAGCCACGCTGAAGTATGAAGAACCAGATGTCAGTCTCAGAATAATGAGTAGTCCATGTGGGCAGAGATGAGTAGAAGTTTGAAGAAAATTTTAATAAACATGCAGAGTGGTTCTCTCACGCAGCAAGTTAGACACTCAGAATGCCATGAACTGGGTGGACGGGACCTTCATTGCCCCATTTAGAAGAACGTTGGGTGACACAGTTAACATTTTAAACACCCAAGCAGCTTGATTCGGCAGATGTTTGGAGAAAGCTACCCTGAGCATAATAATCTGGAAATGAAAATCCCAGACTCAGAATAAGATCTTGGCTACAAAGGGAATGGGTGAGGAGAAATTTATTTTTCACAGGTTGTTATGAATCTTAAGGAATTCTGAGTATATTCAAGAAATACGTTGAGAGGTTTTTGGATACTAGAGAAAATGAGGTAAGTATTAACTCATTTTGAATGGTGGTACAGGTTTAAAGGGCTGAATAGCCTGCTCTGCTTTAAGTCTTATTATCTCACATTCTTAGAAATGTAGATGATTTGTGGGGATGATTTTTCTACTTTAGGTAGAGTTGGGCTAGCACTACATACCATTACCTTGCTGATATGGATGAGCATTTAAGAATGTTTATTTGTCATATGAACCAGAACAATGAAATTCTCACTTGCTGCAGCTTTACGGGCACATTAAACTTAACAGTTAATGTACAATAAATCATCAGTTATTATTTTTTGTAAACTAGATCTTGATAGTGCAATAACCAAAATACGTGGAACAACCATTGTAGTGCAAAGTCAATGGAAGTTCAGTCTGAGGTAGGTTTGGCTTGTGCAGGATGGTTCATGGACCTGATAGCTGTTGGGAGGAAGGTGCTCTTTAACCCAGAGGGACAATTCTCAGGTCTTCTTCCTGATGGTGGCAAAACGAAGAGAGCACAGTCAGAGTGTTGTGGGTCTTTGATCATATTATCTGTCCTAGAGGCAGTGCTTCCTGTAGGTCCCTTCAATGACAGGGAGGTTAGTACCAGTGACGGACTGGGAAATGTCCACATTTCCTGCATTTTAATCATTGTTGTCCATGTTATGGTAAACCATGACAATCCCTTAGTTTAGTTTATTATTGTCACGTGTACCAAGGTGCAATGAAAAGCTTGTTATGTGATATCCTGTTTGCAAAGAAAAAGATCTACTTCCCTCCCTTTCTGTATGGTTCCCAAGTAGGGAAAATTAAATGTTAATCAGTGGAAATGGAACATGAATGCGCTAAAGTGTGATAATAATCCGGAACTTCTACTTGCCGAGTCCACAAGATTAGAAGTTGTTCAGCCAGAGATGAACACACTTCTCGGTATCTGCATACAATGATGTCTGTCTTGCGCTTCTTGTGCTTCTTGTACGTGGTGGTGGAAAGATAGGTGGAAACAGGGTCGCAACGTGTACGCTCTTTCCTTGACCACAATAGAAACTAATATTTATTCAAGTGTTCTACTGATTGCTTGTCATTGTTTTGGTGGAAAATCAAACTACCAATTGTAAATATCTGCTTTCTTGGTATGCCTGGAGAAATAGCCACTAAAATAAAGATGGGTGCTTGAAGGTCTTCCCCTGGCCCTATATAAATTCTATCACAATTATTGATTTTAAGCTTAGCATGGATGTAAGCTTATTTTGAAAGAGATAGGAGCATAAGTGCATTGTTATAGATGGACGTAGCAATGCCAATCAATTTAAATACATATATATTTGGAATGCTAAATCAATAGATGTGGGGATAAATAATCCTCCTTTAGAAATTATGCTTTACCAGATGTAACATATTTTAGGTTCCCATGAGTAATACCAAAAAAGGATCAGTATTTTGCTGTAACCAATAGTAAAGTGGAGCTGCTGAACTGACAGGCAGCATGCAGTGTCAGAATGATAATTGGCCAGTTTAATAGTGTACCAAATTATTCATTAAGCACCAACATTGCAAGCCTTCAAAATCATCCACCAATTTCTTGCTGAATGCATGTATTCTCTGGTAATAATGGCTTATTAATCAACTATTGATAGTTCTACAGATTCACAATTCAGTGCAGACTTGAAAATAATTATGTACTGTTCGCTGGGAATTTCCGTAGGGATTTTCTTCCATTCACTTGGCTGTTTCAGTCATATAAATAAGAGATATTGTCTGTGTGCCTCTAATCATTGCCAATTCATTGGAGGGCTGATGGAAAAACATCAAAGAAAATATTTATGGGAAATTTCAATGGTACAATGGCTCTTTTATTATCATGTGGTACAGTGAAATGATCAAGGTACAGTGAAATACTTTTTCTGCATACATATCAGTAAGATTATTGCCATAGATTATCTAATTGATATTAGGACCAATTCTGCTCAATGCTAAATAGAGCTAAAAATAAAACCCAAGCTATCTTTCCACATGGGTTTTGAATTATTTACTATAAAATAAATGCCATAATCTTTGTTTAAACATAATTCAATATGGTGCAAATGTGTATTAATACAAACAGGTTTCAAAGATTTAGATCTATGATGAAGAACACTTCAACTATATAAGATTAAAAATCAAAGATGCATTAAAACAACAGTTGACAGAGCTGCTGCCTCACAGTGCCAGTGACCCGGGTTTGCTCCTACCCTCGGGTGCCGTCTGTGTGGGGTTTGCACGTTTTCCCCTTCCTACTTGTGCTCTGGTTTCAGCCTACATCCCAAAGTCGTGCAGGTTTGTCGGTTAATTAGAATCTGTGAAATTGCCCCAAATGTGCAAGGAGAGGAAAGTGAGATAATATGGGACCAGTGTGAATGGGTCATCGAAATTAGGCGTGGACTCAGTGGGCCAAAGTGGCAGTTTCCATGCTACATCTCTAAACAAAATACAACGAGACAATGAATATTACACACCCTTCAACTGCATATTGGGAACTCCTGACAATGGCTGGCCCTTGGAGAGCTTGAGAGTGCTGGCACTGTTCCAAATCTCAGCATGAGGAGAAGTTCAGTGAGCTAATGCACAGCATGCAGTTATATACTCAATAAGCTAGCGCTCTTCCCATATCGCAAACAAAAACTATGTTTGAATACAAGCTATCCTTCTTGCTATACTTCCAAATACTGAAAACACGTTATTATTATATCAAAAGTCGAGCTAATGTTGGATTTCTTTAGGAAGAAAAAATGGTCCTATCTTACTACTTACTATATATCCTTATAGCTGCATGATATGAGAGGTGGCACAGTGGCGTAGCGGTGTAGTTGCTGCCTTATAGAGCTTGCAGCGCCTGACCCGGGTTGGATCCTGAATACGGGTGCTGTCTGTGCAGAGTTTGTACGTTCTGCCCGCGACCGTGTGTTTTTTCTCTGAGATCTTGGTTTCCTCCCACACTCTCAAGACGTACAGGTGTGTAGGCTAATTGGCTTGGTGTGAATGTAAATTGTCTACAGTATGTTAACGTGCGGGGATCTCTGATCGGTGCGGACTGGTTGGGCCGAAGGGCTTGGTTACGTGCTGTATCTCAAAACTAAACTAAACTAGACAAAAAAATGACACAAAGTGCTTGAGTAACTCAGTGGGTCTGGCAGCATCTCTAAATGTCTGACTAAGGGTCTCGACCCAAAATGTCGAACAATCCTTGTTCGAGGCGTACAAGGGCCCCATCCCCGACCTCTACCTCTGTTACATCGACGATTGCTTTGGTGCTACCTCCTGCACCCACACACAACTGACTGACTTCATCCGCTTCATCATAACTTCCATCCGGCACTCAAATACACCTGGACCATTTCCGACACTTCCCTACCATTTCTTGACCACTATCTCCATCGCAGGTGATAGACTTCTGACCGACATCCACTATAAACCCACTGACTCCCATGGCTATCTAGACTACACTTCTGCCCACCCTGCTTCCTGTAAGGACTCTATCCCCTACTCCCAATTCCTCCGTCTACGCTGCATCTGCTCCCAGGATGAGGTGTTCCACACCAGGGCATTGAAAATGTCCTCATACTTCACGGAACAGGGGTTCCCCTCCCCTACTATAGATGAGACTCTCACCAGGGTCTCTTCAATACCCCGTAACATTGCTCTCTCTCCCCATCCCTCCCACTCCTAACAAGGGCAGAGTCCTCCTAGTCCTCACCTTTCACCCCACTAGACGTCACATACAACAAATAGTCCTCCGTCAGTTTCGCCACCTCCAACGTGACCCCACCACTCGCCATATTTTCCCATCTTCCCCCCGTCTGCTTTACGCCAAGACCGCTCCCTCCGTAACTCCCTGGTCAATTCTTCCCTTCCCTCCCGCACCACCCCCTCCCCGGGCACTTTCCCTTGCAACCGCAAGAGTTGCTACACTTGTCGCTTTACCTCCCCCCTCGACTCCATTCAAGGACCCAAGCAGTCGTTCCATGTGTGACAGAGGTTCACCTGCATCTCCTCCAACCTCATCTATTGCATCCGCTGCTCTAAATGTCAGCTGATCTACATCGGTGAGACCAATCGTAGGCTTGGCGATTGTTTCGCCGAACACCTCCGCCCGGTCCACATTAACCAACCTGATCTCCCAGTGGCTCAGCACTTCAACTCCCCCTCCCATTCCGAATCCAACCTTTCTGTCCTGGGCCTCCTCCATGACCAGAGTGAGCACCACCAAAAATTGGAGGAGCAGCACCTCATATTCCGCTTGGGCAGTTTGCACCCTAGCAGCATAAACATTGACTTCTCCAATTTCCAGTAGCCTTTGCTGTCTCCTCCCCTTCTCAGCTCTCCCTCAGCCCTCGGGCTCCTCCTCTTCCTTTCTACCTTCTTCTCCCCGCTCCCCCACCCTACATCAGCCTGAAGAAGGGTTTTGGCCCGAAACGTTGCCTATTTCCTTCGCTCCATAGATGCTGCTGCACCCGTTGAGTTTCTCCAGCACTTTTGTCTAACTTCGATTTTCCAGCATCTGCAGTTCCCTCTTAAACACGTCACCTATTCCTTTTCTCCAGAGATGATGCCTGACCTGCTGAGTTACTCCAACATTTTGTGTCTATTTTTGGTGTAAACTGACATCTGTAGTTCCTCCCACATATATCTGGAAAACATGGAACGGTGATGTTTCAGGTTTAAAGAAGAGAAACCCCCATCCCAGGTCTAATGACAATCTGGAGAAATGGTGCAATATTGTGGCAATACAACAAAACTAATTTCAACTGTATTTTCCAATCCAAGCGCTATGAAGATGAAAGTAAAATGTGGCAAATATTAAGATCTTCATTCCAAAGCATATTTTTTCACCACTTAATAGCTGTTAAGCTGATTTCTAGAATCCTGAACCACTGTGTTTGAAATAACGTAGTTGCTCATTTCATCAAATAAATGTTCTATATTTCATAAAAGCCATGTTAGAAGTTTAGATAAGACAGTTTATGATATATGTTTTTATCATTGCTTGCTCATGACTTTCAATTCCTACCTCTGTTTTAGTGAACTGATATTGTCATCTTACGTAAACTGATAAAAACTTAATCTAAACATGAGGGAAAATTATACAAAAAAAAATCTTTGATAGAACTGTAATCACAGAAGTAGGTGGGTATGGTATTGGTTCGTACTAGTCTGATTCGTTCAGGATGGAAACCGTATAACCTTGGCTTCTCTATGTTATATCTCCCCACAGCTTGTTGGTTTTGTCTACGCCTGCTATGTGGTCAGCGTTTTCACTGAAGAAGAGGACAGCTGTAAGTACTGAAAACACCCCATCTCTGGATTACTCCAGGGTGAAACATGACCTTTGCAATAACTAATATGACATAGGTTTGGAGTGTATTTCAGCAGGCATGCATTAAAGTAATGGGAATCTTCTCTAGACAACAGCTCTTTTTGGCCTTACCATACTGATACCAAAATTTGAAATCTTTTGTAAGATGTGCGAAGTTGAATTTATTCAACATGAGGGTGTGTCCCACAGAACCTAAGGAAAGTATTGTTCAATGTACCTTCTGCGTTCTCATTTCAATGTGAATTATCTGATGTTCTCTGGATGACAATCAGATAGTCAAATGTTTGCAGTGCTCCAAGGCTGGACAGGGTTTGTATTCTTGCATGGTATTCATTCCTGTCAGAAGATTACCTGCTTGGGAAACAAATTGAAAGCATTTTATGATTGAAAGTACATTCATGAAAGAGTACATATTATTCCATTGTTGGGGGTGAGTTGGTTAAGGTGCAGAGAAAGGTCTGAGGAAATGAATAAATGAAATCACAGGACAAAACTTACAACACTGGTGGATTGTATTGGGTTCTCATTAAACAACTTCACCATTATCATTTCCATTAGTTTCAATGGAAGGATCTAAAATGGCTGATCATCATTTGAGCGGCTCAGTGACGCAGTTTGTAGAGCTGCTACCACATCATGTTAGAGACCCAGGTTCGAACCTGACCTTGGGTGCTGTCCATATGGAGTTTGCACATTCTCCCCGTGATGGTATGGGTTTTGTTCTGGTGTTCCTGTTTTCTCCTACACCTCAAAGACGTGCAGGAAAGTGCATGAAAAAGTGGGTTAACATTGAACTCGGGTGATCGATGGTTGGCATCGACTCTGTGGTCTGAAGGACCTGTTTCTTTGCTGTATGTATAAAAACTAAAACAAATATAATTTATATCACAAAATATCATTTCGACATGTTGAATTGATACAATCACCAATAACTATTAGGGCTGGATCCTCATCCGAACCCCTGAAGTGTAATGGTGTCTTTTTTGTTTTAAGGTCCATTTAAAATAAATGATGTTAAGCCTTCATTACAATAATGGATAAGAGAAATGCCATTTGATCCTATTAAGTGTTCCTCTGCTAGAACTGTTGATAGTGCTGTCAAGCCTATTGAGATTTATTTTAGTGACTAATGCAAGGCAATTTTATTATGTCTAGTGTGCCCAGGTAAGTCAAAAATCAATAAGGTTCTTTATCCTGATGAAAATCAAAGTTTAAAAACATGTGTATAGCGAGAATGTGTTCTGATAATAACAGGTAATATTTAGCTGCTATTCATACTAAGATGACATTGTGGGGACTTTCTTACTTTTCATGGTCATGGATTGGCTGCTCTTTCCAATTTATCAACTTTTCTTGTTTATTTTAAACACAATGTAAAAATATGCAGACTGAATTGATCCTTCTGTGAAATAATAGTTATTTAATCTATTATTTAAATGAAACACTAGAGCAGAGTAAAAACTCCTTATAATGTTACACTTCTACACAATGACATTACCACCTGATGTTTGTTAATGGAAGCACAGTTAAGGGGATGAGTTTCTTCTCAATTCTTACCTCATTGCAGGAATTTTCAGGAATATTCATGGAGAAAGATATCTCCTTGATTCTACTCTTGAACATGACATGAACATTTTATTGTGCAAGGTTAGCTTTACAAGCAATCAGATTCTTCATTAAAATATAAAATGTATTATATTGCAGTCAATCCCAGTATTCTGTAAATAGTGACAAAAGCGGGAAATTTGCTCAAGTTGTAATATTGAGTTAATTTGCTGGTTCAATTAATAATGCAATATGTGGCTTTTTTAAATTTAAGTTGGCTTAATTTGATGATCCAGCAATGTACATAACCAGAAGGAACAGCATTTGGTCTAAAAATATTGCAAGAGCGATTGATGGACGTATTCTAGGAACTGAATCAGATCCTGTGCTGAGACAGCACCTTAGTGTTTCATTGCAGTTTACCCAGACTTGATATGTCCTACCATAGAATGTGTGGATGTCCACTAAAGGTCGTCTGCAGCTTTCAATTCCTTAAAGATATATTTTCTCTTTCAGCATTGTATTTAAAGTCTTGATATAAAATTAAATATAAATGGATGATGTTTATACAAGTTTAGTTTAGTTTAGAGATACAGCGCGGAAACAGGCCTTTTGCCCCACTGAGTCCGCACTGTCCAGCAATCCCCGCACAATTCTACACACACGAGGGACACACTATAATTACAATTATACCAAGCCAATTAACCTATATGTCTTTGGAGTGTGCACGTCATGGGGAGAATGTACAAACTCCGTACAGACAGCACCCGTAGTCAGGGTCGAACCCCGGTCTCCAGCGCTGCACTTTACAGCTGCATCACCATGCTGCCCTTCACAGGTTTTAATGAATGTCAAATTATTTTCCCTAAAAAAGGAGGCACAATGTGGAGTTATTACAACCATATCCTTTGTAGAAAAAAAACATGGACTGATTAGAATTTACACTTGCTGCAGCATGACACAATATAGTTCTTATTAAATTAACCAACCACTGAGTTTGAATAATTATTTTCAGAACCTATTTTTCTCTTTCACCTCCTCAATCTTCGCTTTGGCCCAGTTCTCAAAGGGAAACGCAGAAATAACTTTTTCCAAAGCCTCTTCTGACAAGATTACCGCTTACTAGCAGGAAGATTAATCATAATTAATTGTTTTGTTTAGCTTTTCCACATTGGCAGTGAACCTCGCTTAAACTATGGAGGCTGGTGGTTGAAAAAGTGTGGAAACTACAGAAAAAACCCATCCCCTGGGTGGTTAACCTGCAACCTCTGGATGGCTAATGGCCGTGTCAATGTTGTTAAATGAGTGCTGCTGTTTTATGCTGTTCCTGCTTAAGGAAGACAATGAATGGAAGTGACATCAACCTAAGTAGTACAGTCATGTCAAATAACTAATATAGCTAATTGACTAATTCAACCCTCCAGTTACACTTATACGCCACAAACTTAGTAAGCAATTGGGTTTTAATTGAGAGCTCATTAGAGGGCAAGCAATGGATTCTCGGCTACCTATGAATATTAATTATCACATCCTCAGTTGTGCAATGTAATGCAACTGTTTCCAGACCACACTAAGTGCTATCACTTATCAAATACAATCATTCATATAGGCAGCGACTCGAGAGACTGTATTCTGGAATCTTGATCAAGGGGGTGGCACAGTGGCACAGCTGGCAGAACTGTTATCTCAAAGAGACCTGGGTTCCCTGCTGCCAGACCTTGGACACTGTTTGTGTGGAGTTTGCACACTCTCCCAATGACCCGCCCACGTCCACATTGTGGTAAATTGCCCTCTGCAAATTGCCCCTAGTGTGTAGTGAGTGGATATAAAAGTGGGACAACTTAGAACTAGTGTGAACAGGATTGTCAGTGATGACTCGGTGGGCTGAAGGGCCTGTTTCCATGCTTTTTCTTTCCATAAAAAACAAACTGCTGGAGGAACTCTGCGGATCAGACCGCATCTATGGGTAAGGAAATTGATATTTCTGGTTAGGAACATTCTTCAGACTGATGGAATAAAGGGATGATAGCTGGCAGAAAAGGGTGAGGGGCAATGCAAAACTAGCAAAACTACCAAGTGATGAGTGGATCCAAGTTAGGAGGGGTGACTTATTGCAGTATAGCATATTGTATTTACAGTGTAATTAAAAACAAAATAACAGATCATAAAAATTATCATCTTGGACTCACTTTTCGGACAGGCAATGGTGAGAGAAATTTCAATCCATTTCCATGTGGAGTCAGCTCCATGTCCTGCAGCAGTACATAGAATCATAGAATCATAGAAAATAGGTGCAGGAATAGGCCATTCGGCCCTTCGAACCTGCACCGTCATTCAATATGATAATGGCTGATCATCCAACTCAGTATCCTGTACCTGCCTTCTCTCCATACCCCCTGATCCCTTTAGCCACAAGGGCCACATCTAACTCCCTCTTAAATATAGCCAATGAACTGGCCTCAACTACCTTCTGTGGCAGAGAATTCCACAGACAACACTCTCTGTGTGAAAAAAGATCTTCTCATCTTGGTCCTAAAAGACTTCCCCCTTATCCTTAAACTGTGTCCCCTTGTTCTGGAGTTCCCCAACATCAGGAACAATCTTCCTGCATCTAGCCTGTCCAACCCCTTAAGAATTTTGTAAGCCTCTATAAGATCCCCCCTCAGTCTCCTAAATTCCAGCGAGTACAAGCCAAGTCTATCCAATCTTTCTTCATATGGAAGTCCTGCCATCCCAGGAATCAGTCTGGTGAACCTTCTCTGTATTCCCTCTATGGCAAGAATGTCTTTCCTCAGATTAGGAGACCAAAACTGCACGCAATAATCCAGGTGTGGCCTCACCAAGACCCTGTACAACTCCCTGCTCTTGTACTCAAATCCTTTTGCTATGAATGCCAACATACCATTCGCTTTCTTCACAGCCTGCTGCACCTGCATGCCTACTTTCAATGACTGGTGTACCATGACACCCAGGTTTCGTTGCATCGCCCCTTTTCCTAATCGGCCACCATTCAGATAATAATCTACCCTCCTGTTTTTGCCGCCAAAGTGGATAACTTCACATTTATCCACATTATACTGCATCTGCCATGCATTTGCCCACTCACCCAACCTATCCAAGTCATCTTGCAGCCTCCTAGCATCCTCCTCACAGCTAAGCTGTGGAGGCCAAGTCAGTGGATATTTTTAAGGTGGAGATTGATAGGGAATGGGGTTGAGAGGGAAAGATTGATCAGCCATGATTGAATGGCCGAATGGACTTGATGGGCAGAATGGTCTAATTCTGCTCCTCTAAGTTATGGACTTGTGAGCTGCATTTTTAACATTCTTTAACTTGAACAGTATATACATAGACTAAATTTTAATGGGTAAGATACAGCTCCCTACTCCTCTAATGGGCATGCGCATTGCCCGACCTTAAATACCCCATAAGGGTCAACCCCTGCGCCTTTCACAGGGTTCGCTCTGCCAGTTGCCTACCATCAGGTGCCGCCACAGCACATAACTTACTGGACATCCGATAGCGAGCAACCTCTGGGATGCATCAATTGCAGCCATAGCCAGTTGAATGGAATCACCATCTACCTTAATTAAGATGGAGCCGCAAGAGATTGCAGATGCTGGAATCTGGAGCTTCTAGTGAGACCAGACAGGTTGAGCGAAAAAGGTTTTTTACTTTAAATAAAAATGAACAAAAACCTGTGAAGTTCACGAGTCTGTCTGCACTAACAATAATCACTCCTGTTGCTGGGACGAGCGCTGACTAACTAACCGACACGCCCCAAAAGCCTGCGAAAACCAACACCCTACAGTCACATGACCGCACCGACCAATGAAGAGGGTTCTTCCCTCTCCACCCCATCACCAGGTGCCATTACAGGACCCCCCCCCCCCCAGAACCGGAGGAAAGGAAACGAGCGGGCGTCCGAACTACCCGGCCAGACCGAGTGAAGATAGGAGGGACTGGCACAACCGGTGCCAGCGGCGGAACAGGGCAAACAGGCGGAAAAGGGGAAACAGGCACAACAGGTGCAACTGGGGAACAGGGCGCGGCCGGCGGACGACCCCTACACCGGGTTGGGCCACCACCACCGGGCTGTCGGCATCCAATACAAAAGGCGTGAGGCAGGCCACTGACACGATCTCCTCACAACCCCCGGCATCCAATACAAAAGTCGTGACCCCTGGCCACAACACTCGTAAAGGCCCCTCATAAGGCCTCTGGAGCAGAGTGCGATGCATGTCCCTGCGAATAAAGACATGAGAGCAGTCCTTAAGCACCGGCAGCACATACACCGGGATGACCCGATGGCGGGAAGTGGGCACGGGAGCCAGGACCCCCACTCTCTCACGCAGATGCGCCAGCACAGACGAGGCGGGCTCCGGCGATCCCTGAGCCGCAGGAAGGAAATCCCCAGGCACCTGCAGCAGCGCACCATACACCAGTTCCACGGAAGACGTGTCCAAATCTGCCTTAGGAGCCGTGCGGATCCCCAGCCAATCCGGGCCTGTGAGCCGCGCCTTCAACACCGATTTCAAATGTCTGTGGAAGCATTCGACCAACCCGTTGACCTGAGGGTGATACGCGGTGGTATGATGCAGCTGCGCACCATACAGCTGAGCCATGGCCGACCACAAGGCAGAGGTGAACTGGGCATCACGATCAGTAGAAATGTCAGCAGGTATGCCGAAACGCACCACCAGTGGGCTGCGAGAGCTCAGGAGCAATTCGCAGTGGAGGTATTGGACAGCGGGACAGTGTCAGAACACCGTGTGAAATAATCCATAACCGTGAGCAGGTGAGTAGCACCACGAGACGACGTCAAAGGACCCACTTGATCCACATGGATGTGCGCAAACCGGTGAGAAGGAACCACAAAATCCTGAAGCGGCGCATAAACATGCCCCTGGACCTTAAATGTCTGGCAAGGAATGCAGGACCTGGCCATGCCGCAACCTGCTTACGAAGGCCATGCCACAAGAACATGGCCGCCACCAATGCAGAAGTCGCCTGGATGGAAGGATGAGCCAGTCCATGAATAGAGTTTAAAACCCTATGCTGCCAACATACTGGAACGGCAGGTCGCGGCCAGCCAGTGGAAGTATCGCACAGGACCGTCACACCTGCAGGACCGAACAGCACGTCGGCCAACACCAAACCCGATGAGCAATACAATATGCTTGCATCTCGTCACCATCGCGCTGAGCAGCAACGAGCGCAGCATAGTCCATCCCCGGGGCGACAGACAGCACAGCGTGAACAGCAGGATGAGACAAACATCGGCCACTGGATGCAGCTTGCCAACCCACGGGCTGAATATCGGTTGTAAATTCAGAAACGAAAGCTAGATGCCACTGCTGACGTGCAGACCAGGGGTCAGACACCTTTGCGAAGGCAAACGTGAGAGGATTGTGGTCCGTAAACGCTGTAAATGTCATGCCCTCCAGGAAATATCGGAAATATCGACAAATATCGACAAATAAAGAGCCAACAGCTGGCAGTCAAATGCACTGTAATTGCGCTCAGGAGGGCGTAGGTGCCTGCTGAAGAAAGCGAGCGGGTGCACCAGCAACGTGGCCACAGCTAGCGCCTCCTTGGCACCCTCGAAAGCAGCATCAGACACAGCTTTCCACACAAGATCCTGTGGCTTACCGGCCAGGCACAGGAACAAAGGCCACATGATCCGAGCCGACGCCGGCACAAAACGATGGTAAAAGTTCACCATTCCCACAAACTCCTGCAGACCCTTGATGGTAAGCAGCCGACGAAACCGCCAAATCGCCTCCACCTTGCAAGGAAGGGGCGTCGCGCTCTGCGGGGTAACGCGATGCCCAAGGGAGGAGATGGAGCTGAGACCGAACTGGCACTTGGCAGCATTAATGACCAACCTGTGATCCTGGAGTCGTTGGAACAGCTCGCAGAGGTGCTCACAGTGTTCGCGATGAGAACAACTGGTGACTAGAATGTCATAGAGGTAAACAAAAACAAAGTTCAAACCATGAGCAACCATGTCCATCAGGCATTGAAAAGCCTGCGTGGCGTTCTTAAGTCCAAAAGGCATCCGTAGTCACTGAAACAGGCCAAACGGAGTGATGATAGCAGTCTCCGGCACATCATCGGGGGGGGGGGGGGGGGGACAGGAATCTGATGGTAGCCACGCAGCAGATCGACCTTCGGAAATATGGTAGCACCATCCAGATGAGCGGTGAAATTCTGAATATGCGGGACCGGGTAGCGATCGGCAGTCGTGATGGTATTCAGGCGGCAATAATCCCCACACGGCCGCCACCCACTGGAAGACTTTGGAACCATGTGAAGTGGGGAAGCCCAAGAACTGTCGGAACGCCACACGATCCCCACATCCTCCATGCGCTGGAACTCCTCTTGCGCTAAACGTAACTTGTTGGGCGGGCGGTGGCGTGCCCGAGCATGCAGTGGAGGGCCAGCGGTGAAGATGTGATGCACCACCCCATGCCTAGGAGCAATCAAATGGGATTGCAGGGTCAGGATCTCCGGGAACTCTGCCAGGATCGGGGCTTAAGCCCCACCCACATCCGACACGGACCCAAGCTGCAGATCGGGAAAAGCCAGAGGCTGGGGGGTGCCTGGAG
This sequence comes from Okamejei kenojei, assembly GCA_035221665.1. Classification (NCBI taxonomy): domain Eukaryota; kingdom Metazoa; phylum Chordata; class Chondrichthyes; order Rajiformes; family Rajidae; genus Okamejei; species Okamejei kenojei. Next base: position 61,085,903 of record CM069134.1, read on the forward strand.
GAACGAGGCGCTGGCCCCGGACTTCCACCATGAGGAAAAAAGCCCACAAAAAATCGTCCCTGAGCAACGGCTTGGGAGACGTACGTGATTGTGAAGGGCCACGAATAACGGTGAGAATCGAGTACAAACGAAACAGTCCGAGTCCCGTAGGAGCGAATGGGGCAGCCACGGGTATTGAGGCTGGTCGAAAGTATGATGCTGATCTCAACCCCAGAGTCCACGAGGAAACGAAGCCTGGAATGGCGATCCCTAACATAGCAGCGATGTTTCTGTTCGACCGCGATAGCCTCTACTGGCGATCGGCCAAGGCATTTTCCGAAAGAAGGGGGTGCGGCATTGGCGGGCCTCCTCATCCCAGCATTGGTGGTAATAACACCACTGGCGCTTACAACGAACCAAGCCGGTGGACTGCGAGCCAGCGAAGTCATCCCGAGGAGGAACTGCCCAGCGAGGCTGCTGTGACGACGGCGCAGACACCCGGCTGATGGAACCACCATCCTGCTGTTTGAAAATAAAAACAAACAAAAACCCGTGAAGTTCACGAGTCTGTCTGCACTAACAATAATAGCTCCTGTTGCTGGGAGGAGCGCTGACTAACTAACCGACACACCACAAAAGCCCACGAAAACCAACACCCCACAGTCACAGGACAGCACCGACCAATGAAGAGGGTTTCTGCCCTCTCCACCCCACCACTAGGTGCCGCTGCAAGCTGCAAGAAAAATCTGCTGGAAGAATTCAGTGGTGTCTGTGCAGGGAAAGGAATTTGGTTCAGTCCCGATGCAGGGTTTTTAATCAAAACTTCGACAATTTATTTCCCTCACCCACAGATGCTGCTTGAACTGTTGACTTCCTCCAACTGACTTTTTATTCCCTTAAAAGTATTATTTTTACTTTCATATTAACTACCATAATTAATCTGCATAAATTGAATGTATAATTTATTAATTAAGTCTATGATTTGATATTAATATGACATTATTCAGCTGTTTCTTAATATTTCTACTCATTTAGACATTTAGAAACAGTGGAAAAGGCGTCTGAGCTGTCAGAAGGCCACCCGGCAGTCCATTGTCAGGACCTGCGTTTCCTCCACCTGGACATTGAACATAGAACAGTACAGCACAGCAACAGGCCTTGCGGCCCACAGCTTCTGTGCTGAACATGATGCCAAGACAAATGATTATGCACATACTTCTAGTTGTCTCATAGAGGTGAAATAGTCTAGAGTCGGCAATTGTGACCACAGGCATCCAGATGAAACTCAAACGTGAGGCATGGGCAAGATCCACCTAAATCCAGATAAATCAGCTCCACAAAATGTTGATTATTAACCCATTCCTATTAAATAGGGAACTAACTTGGCCAGAATAAATATTCAAAATTTACTTTAGAAGTCTCTGAATCACCCAGCAAAAAAACATGACAACTGGAGTAATTTTTAAAGTAGTAAAAACAAAACTATGGATTCATACATGGAATAAAAACAAGGTGTTGGAGTAACTCAACAGCATCTCTAGACAACATGGACAGGTGATATTTTGGTTTGACAACCTTCTTCAGAATGATCAGTCCAATAGTCTAAAGAAAGGTCCACACTTAAAACATCACCTATCCATATCCCCCGAGATGCTGCCTGACCTGCTGAGTTACTCCAGCACTTCATGTTTTTCTTTTTATAAACCAGCATTTGCAGTTCCTTGTGTCTTCATTATCCATGGCGTCCTGTTTTACATAACCTTGGAAAGGTGAGTTCAATCCTCCTTACAACCGCAAAACATATGATATTGAAATGACAAAAAAATTAGCTCATTGAAGAACGTTGGGACAAAAGTGTGACTTCACTCATTCAATGTATTTTTATTTGTATTTATCATTTATCAATTTTCCATTGCTTTACTTCTTTCATTTTTTATTTCATTGTCTATTCATGGATTTATTTGTGGTTGTGTTGTGGTTTCAGTTGATTTCATAGGTGGACTTGATTCCTTCACCTGCCACGCTCCCCAGAAACCCTCCCATGTACAGTTAACGCCTGTTTATCTGTAAGTAAGGTTTGCTGTTTAAATATAATACTAATCCATAGGTGTAGGTAGCAGATTAACAAGAAGCAATTGTCTCCATTGCCTAATATGTGATTATCTATATTACTAAAAGTCTGATCTTGACCACTTCCTGTTGTTCTGTATATTGATTTTAGAAAAAAACGCTGCCACTTACGGCCGGACAAAAGGATTTTTCCCATCGATGAAAAATAAAAGAGTTATTAGTGCTTAAAAAACGTTGAGATTCTCTCTCCTGAAGGCCACGCCCCTTCCGGAGGGACTATAAAACCCGGGTGTATTGAATGCCTCAGTCAGTCTCTGCAAGATGGGGGAGTGAGAGGGTCACGTCTCTCAGTCTGAGCTGTGAATAACACTGAACACATGTCTACAGAACTGTGAGTGGTTTTACTGACCTGTCAGTGCCCTTAATGTGGTTTGAAAATGTAATTTGGAAATGCTGAAGCTGTGTTGCCTTTGGTTTGGAAATGCTAAGGCTGTGTTGCCTTTAGTTTGGAAATGCTAAAGCTGTGTTGCCTTTGGTTTGGAAATGCTAAAGCTGTATTGCCTTTGGTTTGGAAATGCTAAAGCTGTGTTGCCTTTGGTTTGGAAATGCTAAAGCTGTGTTGCCTTTGGTTTGGAAATGCTATAGCTGTGTTGCCTTTGGTTTGGAAATGCTAAAGCTGTGTTGCCTTTGGTATGGAAATGCTAAAGATGTGTTGTCTAATTAAAGTTTCCTTGCCTAATTAAAGTTGTCGTGCCTAATTAAAGTTGTCGTGCTTTCTAAATAATTAAAAGTCAAATCTTGACGACTTCCTGTTTGCGCTTACTATTGATTTTAGAAAAAAACGCTACCACGTACGGCTGTGATTTTTGGCCATCTTACTCAGAGTCCCCCTCCGCTCATCAGGTGCCAAGGATTTTTCCCATCGATGAAAAATAAATGGGTTATTAGTGTTTAAAAAATGTTGAGATTCTCTCTCCTGTGAATCACGCCATGAAGGCCACGTCCCTTCTGGTGGGAGGGGGAGGGACTATAAAATCCAGAAGTGTGGGCATGGCTCAGTCTCTGCAAGATGGAGGAGGGAGAGGTCACGACTCGCTGTCTTTGTTGGCCTTGCACCCTGCTTGAAATGGTATGAAACTGCACTTGAATTTGGTGGCCTTGCACCCTGCTTGAAGTGGAATTTCAAGGAATAGCCGTGAGTCAACTGCCAGCCCACCAGCCGTGAGTGAGTGAGCTACCAGCACAACAGGCTTGAGTGAGTGAGCCGCTAGCCCAAGAATCCATTCAGCCCACAATGTCCATACTAGCCCTCCAGAAAGGCCAAGAATCCATTCGGCCCACAATGTCCATACTAGCCCTCCAAACCAGTCCCTTCAGCCCACACCCATACTAGCGCTCCAGAAAGCCCCCCCCCCCCCCTCCCCACTGGCCACCAATATTGGTGGAGAGGTGGAATATTGCATTGGGGGAACAACCCTCCCATGTGATGCTGGGACATAACGGGTCCCAATTAGTCTGGTATTACTTATTTCTTATTGTTATGTTTTAGCAAGCTCGAGTCATTTTGCTACTCTTAAACTGGACAAATACAACTGGATAAAGATAAAAACTAGGACTGCACAAAAATAATTCCTATTGCAGGTCTATTTATTGATGTTGGAACTCTTATGGTATTGATAGAATTATAAGCAGGACTGAGGAAACAATATGCAGACAGAATTCTACACGGAGTTTGCATGTTTTCCCTGTGTGGGTTTCTCCAGGCCCTTCAGTTTCCTCCCACACTCCAAAGATGTATAGGTTTGTATATTGATTAGCTTTGTCTCTAGTGTGTAGGGTAAAACTAGTGTACAGGTGATTGCTGGTCAGCGAGAACTTGGTGGGTTGATGGGCCTGTTTCCACATTGTATCTCAAATGTCTAAAGATAATAGCATCAATAAGTTAAACACTTTTAAATAGAAACATAGACATAGAAACATAGAAAATAGGTGCAGGAGGAGGCCATTCGGCCCTTCGAGCCAGCACCGCCATTCATTGTGATCATGGCTGATCGTCCGCTATCAATAACCCGTGCCTGCCTTCTCCCCATATCCCTTGACTCCACTAGCGCCTAGAGCTCTATCCAACTCTCTCTTAAATCCATCCAGTGATTTGGCCTTCACTGCCCTCTGTGGCAGGGAATTCCATAAATTGACAACTCCATGGGTAAAAACGTTTTTCCTCACCTCAGTCTTAAATGACCTCCCCTTTATTCTAAGACTATGGCCACTGGTTCTGGACTCACCCAGCATTGGGAACATTTTTCCTGCATCTGGCTTGTCCAGTCCTTTTATACTTTTATATGTTTCTATAAGATACCCCCTCATCCTTCTAAACTCCAGTGAATACAAGCCTAGTCTTTTCAATCTTTCCTCATATGACAGTCCCGCCATCCCAGGGATCAATCTCGTGAACCTACGCTGCACTGCCTCAATCACAAGGATGTCCTTCCTCAAATTAGGAGCCCAAAACTGTACACAATACTCCAGATGTGGTCTCACCAGAGCCCTATACAATTGCAGAAGAACCTCTATACTGAAATCCTCTTGTTATGAAGGCCAACATTCCATTAGCTTTCTTCACTGCCTGCTGTACCTGCGCGCCAACTTTCAGTGACCGGTGTACAAGGACACCCAGGTCTCGCTGTACCTCCGCCTTACCTAACCTAACCCCATTGAGATAATAATCTGCCCCCTTGTTTTTGCAGACAAAGTGGATAACCTCACATTTATCTATATGATACTGCATCTGCCATGCATTTGCCCACTCACTCAACCTGTCCAGGCCCCCTGCAACCTGCTAACATCCTCTTCACAGTTCACACTGCCACCCAGCTTTGTGTCATCCGCAAACTTGCTAGTGTTGCTCCTAATTCCCGCTTCCAAATCATTAATATATATGGTAAACAGTTGCGGCCCCAACACCGAGCCCTGCGGCACTCCACTCGTCACTGCCTGCCATTCTGAAAAGGACCCATTCACTCCTATTCTTGGCTTCTGGTCTCCCAACCAATTTTCTATCCATCTCAACACCATGTGCTCTAATTTTAATCACCAGTCTCATGTGTGGGACCGTATCAAAGGCATCAAAATAATAATACAAATATACCAAAGAGTATGACTTAAATTCTTTAAATGTTTCATATTTCCACTAACAAACTTTTCAGCGACTGTCTTCGACCTTCAAGCTCGAGGGCACTCGCCTGACAAACCTCGAGCTGGAGCGACCATCAGGATGAAACCGTGAGCCGGATCGATAGTCTGCACACACACACACACACACACACAAACACATCGCAAAGGCGGGGGCCAGGGAAAGAGGGGAAGCGCTGTCTGAAATTCACACCTGCAATGAACAGGAAGGTAAAAGACAGTTGGCACATTTACAGTAAGTACTTTAGCGAGCGCGGAGAGGTGGGGGGGGGGAGGGAAAAGAGGGGGAGAGAGGGGGAGAGAGCGGGAGAGAATGGGAGAGAAGGGGGGGACAAGGAGTGGAGACACTTTTAAGAAGCTAGACAACTTTTAATAAAGTTTAGCAGGCATTTAAAATTACCAGTCGGTTTACCTTTTTTTTCTCAATGAGCTTTACCTTTGACTACCCTCGATTACCTTTGATTGCCTTCGATTACCACCGAATAACATGCCCGACCCGCTATGACCTAAACCAACGAATAAAAAAATCTTGATTTTTTCCATGGCGACCTTTTTTTACTTGCGGGCATTTTCAGCATGTTGAAAAATACGCCACAACCTAGCAGTGGCGTTGAGTACGCGGGGACTACCCTTGAGCATGAAAGAGAGTTACAAAGACCTCCTAAGACCTTGTGTCAACCATGCTGCGAGTATGAGTCGAGGGCAAACTCTTCTAAACTCTCCAATTAGGTCGCCGCAGTGGGACAGGCCCTTTATTGTTTGAGAATTGTTAATGTTACTGCCTGATAAAATGATATAAAACACAAAGTGCTGACTCTGATCTTTCCCACCATAATTATTATTGGTTTATTATTAGTACTTTATTACTGCCAAGTGTACCTTGAAAAACTTTGTTTAGGCTTATTATTGTCACGTGTACAGTGAAAAGCTCTGCTTTGCATGCTATCCAAACAGATAAGATAATACTATACATAAATACAATGTCAAACGCAAGTACAATAGATCGGCCAAAGAGGAATATACAGAGTACAGATTATAGGTCTCAGCATTTTAGTGCATTGTAGCACGTCATATTCATAGACAGAGTCCAATGTCCAAGGTGAATTGGACAGTAACCTCGCTCATGGAAGGCCCATTCATAAGGCTGATAAGGGGGATGAAGCTGTAAGTGAGTCTGGTGGGTGGATCCTTTCAAGCTTCTATATTTCTGCTGGACAGGAGCTGGGAGAAGAAGGAATGACCGGGGCACGAAAAAACTTTGATTATGTTGTCTGCTTTTCCGAGACAGCGTGAAGTCTAGATGCAGCCAGTGATGGGAACTATGGTCTGTGTGATGGATTGGGCTACATCTACAACTCTCTGCAATTTCTTGTGTTTTTTGGCTAAGCTATTCCCAAATGAAGTTACCATGCAATCCGATGGTATGCCTGCTATGGTTTTGCATGTAATCCAGTCAAACCATACCCACCATACAAGAATACAATCAAGCTGTATACAAGTACAACAGGTAATGCAAAGAGAAAAATAACCAGAGTGCAGAATATAGTGTAACTGTGTTAGAGCTACAAAGAAAACGCAGATAAAAAAAGTATTAAGGCCGCAATAGGGTAGGTTGTGAGATCGGGACCACGCACTTAGCCTATGAGTGGTCGGTTCAACAATCCAATAGCAGTGGGGAAGAAGCACTGATCTGGTAGTAGATACTTTCTAGCTTTTGTATCTTCTGCGGGATGGGAGAGGGTAGAGGAGGGAATGTAAGTGGAATATACACAGTGTGTAAATGATCCAACACCAAAATCAGGCAGGCCCTAGTGTGCGTGATGGTAAATCGGAAGCCACTCGGCTCAGAGTGCTAAAATAAATTATTGACAGAAAGTGAAAAACATTTTGACAAGCCACTCTGAAATTCAATACTGGAGGAGTCATTCTAACCCACTTTAACATGGAGTCAGCAAGCAGTGCTCAGTTACAATTGCCTCTCTGCACTCTCTGACTGCTTTTCTGCTCACCATTTCAGCAACACATATTTTTCACCAGGCAAGCTAATTCCAATTGCAGTTGGGGTCTCATCAATGCATTTTAAATTGGGACCCTAAGATGTCATTGCAACCACATATGATCTTTATTGCAGAATTATACAGTGCCCAATCCATTGACGGCACTTTCCAGTTATAGGGGAAAAAAAATTTTCTCTGAGAATTTTTGACTTTCTTTAATTAGGTTAGTGCATCTCATTATGGGTTCTCCTTGCCCTATTAGATTTATACAGCACAGAAACAGGCCCAAGAGCCTAACTCATCCATGCCAACCAAAATGTCCCATCTGAGGGGTAGTCCCATTTGCCCACATCCTATATCCCTCTGAGCCTTTCCAATCCATGTAACTGTTCAACTTGTCCCTTCTCAGGGTTTTTTTTTTACCAATTATCATAAACCTGTAGCCTCAGGTTAGTCAGCCATTTTTTCATAAAAACAGTTTCCCCTCTCTAGCCTATTTAACAACAGAGTTTAAACATTTCCCTTGTGTTTTTCTACAAAAGATACTTTGGAAACACTTTCAGCTCCAAAGTACAATTGGAGGGCAGGTATTAAAACTCCAGCTTACGTTACTTTTAATCACCAGAAAAGGAAAAAAAAGTTAGTGCAATCCTTCAGGCAATGTAAGAGGTTTTAGCATGAATAATCTTTTGATATTACAAATAATCCTCTTTCGTTGATGTTTATTAACATAGTTCACGTTATAGCAGAGCACAACTTTCAACATTATTTCTGGTCAGAACTGAAAGTGAATCCATAGATTAAAGGCCTAGATGATATAAGACTAAAGATTGCTTGATCTTCCATGAAAATGTCAAACGTATATTTAAGTCATTAGCCTTTAAAGAATTTAAAATGTATCCAAAATAGTCCCCTTCAGCCCATAATCCATTGCATTTGAATGCTGTGTATTATGTTCATATTTGTTATTGGTTTCCTTTACATCAAGCCTTACACGTCTTTAAGTCAGCTCTCTATCCCTGAAGATGTATTTGGCAGAATTACATCAAGAATGGTCCTTATAGTGCTTTCATGTTCCTTTCATTGGATGTCCGTAGTTTTAAGCAATCACAGAGAAGGAAGCATTGCTGAATTTGTCCGGTGACAGCAGTGATAGGAAGAAATGCACAGAAGGAAGATAGGACATTTTAAAAGGCTTTGAAATGGATGTCTAAGCAGATAACATTTGATATCAGCTTTTTGAAATTGTGATTAATTGTACTAATTTAAAACTAATTTGATAAGGAGTAAGAAAATATCCCCAGGAGTTAAACAACTTTCTTTTATTTTTATCCATAGACAACAGATAATAAGTTCTCAGCACATTGTCCATGTCAGGGGTTTGCTCTAAATCTCCCCATCGATGAGCAAAAATTAAAAGATTGAAAACCATTTATTTCAAAGGCAAAAACCAGCACCTCAATCAAAAACAAGGTAAATAAAGAGAATAGATGCCCAGTATGGGGCAATATCACAAAAGAATAAATCAGGGAAGGTATCATGTACCATGGATAACAAGGGAAATCAGGGATAGTATCAAAGCAAAAAGCAGCCTACCAGAGGACTGGGATAAATTCAGAGTCCAACAGAGGGGGACAAAGGGCTTAATTAGGGAAGGGAAAATGGATTATGAAAGAAAACTGGCAGGGAACATAAAAACTGACTGCAAAAGTTTTTATCGATATGTGAAGAGAAAAAGATTAATTAAAACAAATGTAGGTCCCTTGCAGTCAGAAACAGGTGAATTGATCATGGGGAACAAGGACATGGCAGACCAATTGAATAACTACTTTGGTTCTGTCTTCACTAAGGAAGACATAAATAATCTGCCGGAAATAGCAGGGGATCACGGATCAAATGAGATGGAGGAACTGAGTGAAATCCAGGTTAGCCGGAAAGTGATGTTAGGTAAATTGAATGGATTAAAGGCCGATAAATCCCCAGGGCCAGATAGGCTGCATCCCAGGGTAATTAAGGAAGTAGCCCAGAAATAGTGGATGCCTTAGTGATAATTTTTCAAAACTCTTTAGATTCTGGAGTAGTTCCTGAGGATTGGAGGGTAGCTAATGTAACCCCACTTTTTAAAAAGGGAGGGAGAGAGAAAACGGGGAATTACAGACCAGTTAGTCTAACATCGGTAGTGGGGAAACTGCTAGAGTCAGTTATTAAAGATGGGATAGCAGCGCATTTGGAAAGTGGTGAAATCATTGGACAAAGTCAACATGGATTTACGAAGGGTAAATCATGTCTGACGAATCGTATTGAATTTTTTGAGGATGTAACTAGTAGAGTGGATAAGGGAGAAGCAGTGGATGTGTTATATCTGGACTTTCAGAAGGCTTTCGACAAGGTCCCACAGAAGAGATTGGTATACAAACTTAAAGCACACGGTATTGGTGGTTCAGTATTGATGTGGATAGAGAACTGGCTGGCAGACAGGAAGCAAACAGTAGGAGCGAACGGGTCCTTTTCAGGATGGCAGGCAGTGACTAGTGGGGTGCCACAAGGCTCAGTGCTGGGACCCCAGCTATTTACAATATATATTAATGATTTGGACGAAGGAATTAAATGCAACATCTCGAAGTTTGCGGATGACACGAAGCTGGGGGGCAGTGTTAGCTGTGAGGAGGATGCTAGGAGGCTGCAAGGTGACTTGGATAGGCTGGGTGAGTGGGCAAATGCATGGCAGATGCAGTATAATGTGGATAAATGCGAGGTTATCCACTTTGGTGGCAAAAACAGGAAGGTAGACTATTATTTGAATGGTGACCGATTAGAAAGTGAATGGTATGTTGGCATTCATAGCAAAAGGATTTGAGTACAAGAGCAGGGAGGTTCTACTGCAATTGTGCAGGGTCTTGGTGAGGCCACACCTGGAGTATTGCGTACAGTTTTGGTCTCCTAATCTGAGGAAAGACATTCTTGCCATAGAGGGAGTACAGAGAAGGTTCACCAGACTGATTCCTGGGATGGCAGGACTTCCATATGAAGAAAGACTGGATAGACTCGGCTTGTACTCGCTGGAATTTAGAAGATTGAGGGGGGATCTCATCGAGACTTACAAAATTCTTAAAGGGTTGGACAGGCTAGATGCAGGAAGATTGTTCCCGATGTTGGGGAAATCCAGGACAAGGGGTCACAGTTTAAGTATAAGCGGGAAGTCTTTTAGGACCGAGATGAGAAAATCATATTTCACACAGAGAGTGGTGAATCTGTGGAATTCTCTGCCACAGAAGGTAGTTGAGGCCAGTTCGTTGGCTATATTTAAGGGGGAGTTAGATATGGCCCTTGTGGCTAAAGAGATCAGGGGGTATGGAGAGAAGGCAGGTACAGGATACTGAGTTGGATGATCAGCCATGATCATATTGAATGGCGGTGCAGGCTCGTAGGGCCAAATGTCCTATTCCTGCACCTATTTTCTATGTTTCTATTAATGACAGATTATATGGGGAGGCACAGAACAGATGTGTTCTCTGATGAGTGGAAACAGGCCCTATGGCCCGACTTGCCCACACCGTCCGACTTGCGCCATCTACACTAGTCGCACCTGCCTGTTTGCCCCCTATTCCTCTAAACCTGTCCTTTTCATGTACCTATCTAAATGTTTCTTAAACTTTGGGATAGTACCCACATCAACTATCTCCTCTGGCAGTTTGTTTCATACACCCACCACCCTTTGTCTGAAAAAGTTACCCCTGAAGTTCCTATTAAATTTTTCCCCGATCTTAAACTTATGTCCTCTGGTTCTCGATTCCCCTACTTTGGGCAAGAAACTTGGTGCACCTACCTATTTGGAGGTTTGTTTCCTTTTGATCTGCTATATTTAATTAAAGCAACTCTTACTGCCCATTGTTCAAAGACCAAATTCTCAATGGTTGGATGAAACATATTAAAATGAGGTTACATTTTGCAACCTAGCCTACTTTATCATTCATTTATCACTCACTGCCAAAAGGCTAATGTTTATTTCAATTATGTGGTGGAATTACAGTCTGTAATAGTAAGATTAAATGAGAACTTACCAGTTTGTAGTTTGATCTTTATTTTATGAGGAGTTACGGTGAGCGATTACGTGAAGAAGCCCCGCCAGGCGCATGCGCATCAATATTCAAAGCAGTGCCGTGAAATCACAGTGACTACAGTCGAAGTGATATAGTAAGATGATCTTTGTGATTATGAGGGCCGGGAGCGGAGGGCACGTAATCGCTCACCGTAACTACTCATAAAATAAAGATCAAACTTCAAACTGGTAAGTTCTTGTTTAATCTTACTATTTTACTTCGGAGTCACGTGAGTGATTCCGTGAAGATTTCAAAGCTCTGTGATTTTATGCCGTAGATTCAGTTCCATATGACACACTGCTTCGGTTGACACAGGATAAACAAATAATTGTATTGTGGTTGACACAGGATAAACAAATAATGTATTGCTTAAATTATACAATGAACATTTTTAAATAATAAAAAGAACAGTAATAACCCCTATCTCCCAGGGGGAAATTACAAATGAAAACTCAAACAAAACCCAAAACAGATGCCCAAATCCTTCCACTGCGAGGACAGGTTTAGCATAGAATCTTGAAAAAGTTCCTTCACTAGACCATCCTGCGGCCCCGAGGATTTCGTCTAAAGGCATGTCCTGTGCCTTCGCTGCGGATGTTGACGCCGCCCTGTTGGAGTGAGATTTAAACACATCAGTGTCTACTCCAGCACAATCCAAAACCTGTTTCAGCCACCTGGAAATAATAATAATAATAATAATAATAATAATAATAATAATAATAATAATAATAACTTTATTACGGGCTCAAGGTCCAGACAAGGGGCAACATTACATTAAAAAATGCATTGCATATCAAATATCATAAATATATATAAAATCATGATAAATCACATAAAAACATCATAATTTATATATTTAAAAAACCCCCACAATACTTAAGTTAAAAATCTAGAGTAAAAAATGATCAATGTCGTACAACGAGACAACGATACCAGTGTCTCCACATCTGGGATTCGTAGCGTGTAGTGCTAACCCTTATGTTTGTCAAGGCCACAATAAGCACATTTTTAGAGTCATTTATCCTGCAAATGAATTTATACATGTGGTGTCTTCGGATAGCTTCTAAAGTACTGACTCCTGCAGCCACAAACATATTACTGGCACTACACCATCTTGCCTTAGCAGTGTTCTCATGGCATCATTATATGCAACCTTTACTCTCTGCATACTTGTCTTTAAATAGTTCGACCACAGGTGCGCAGTGTAGAGGGGTGTGCAGTTTGCTCTAAATAGCGACATCTTCACCACATCTGCACACGCACCAAATTTACGCAAGAGGATATTCGCCTGTATATACAGCATGCGTCGTTGCCTATAAATATCCTCATCATCTGTCATTTGTTCTGTAATAATATGCCGTAGATATTTTATCTTATTACAGATGTCAGTACAAAATAGTTTGTACTGACATCTTTTTATAAGGTTTTTTGTGGCTGATGAGCATCGCTGTTTCAGAGCCCCTGAGACTCTTGGTTACCTCGATATATTGACTCAGGTGTGTAACTACACATAGCCTTAGGTCAATGGGGTATGCTTTAAAGCTACTTTTGGTTCCAGCCATCCCTGGCCTGCTATATTTGATTAAATCATATACATAAAACGTAATATTATCTACAGAAGAATGCATGCTATCCAGTCGTAGCTTTTGCAATGTCTGGACCCGTTGCGCTGACACTAGCGCCATGAGCATGACCACTTTAAGTGTTAACTTCTGAAAAGACAGAGATGTAATTGGAGCCCATTGCCGAAGCGGTGTGAGAACTATGCTCACATCCCAGATTTTCGTATATCTAGGTCTGGGAGGGTTTTTGTTAAAAATACCTCTCATGAATCGGGACACTAATGGATGAGATCCAATTGAATGTTGTCCCTACACTTGCCCTAAATGGGAGGACAAAGCACTCCGAGCACTATTAATGGAACTATAGCTCAATTGCTCGTCAAAATGCAATGTTGCAAGGAACTCCCATACATCTGGTATGCCTGCAGTATGATACGATATATCCGATTGTAAATAAAACATCTCCCATTTCTTAACATGAGATAAATATTGCTTATTAGTACTATCTATCCAGGCCGCAGTAATCACATCCATGGTCTACAGTTACATCCAGTTACACACCTGAGTCCTACTCGATAGTCCGAGCCCCTGGAACGGTCTGGTCAGAATCTCCAAATCAACAGATTAATACGATCATGTAAAGGGTGACTCTCTCCTGTCACAGGGTGAACCAACAAGTTGCTGCATTTGGGGATAGTCATAAATGGCTGTGTCATCAGTCTCAGGACCAATGGGAACCATGGCTGTGTGGGCCAGTCAGGCACTGCTAAAACGCCTGAAGCGGAGTCCTGCTCTATTTTGGTGATACATTGACTGATGAGGCAGAATGGGGGAAAAGCGTAAAAGAACGTACGTCCCCAATGTAGCGAGAATGCATCCACCGCTACTGCCCCTGGATCTGGTTCCCATGAGGCGTATCTAGGTAACTGGTGATTTAGCCTGGATGCAAACAGATCTATGTCTGGCAATCCATACTGGCCTACAATCATTTTGAAAACTTTTGGATTCAGCATCCATTCTGTGTTCTCATTAAATTTGCGTGACCTGGTGTCTGCCACCACATTATCTCTACCTGGTAGGTAGGTAGCTGAGACCCAGATGTTTCTCGTAATGCACCAGTTCCAAATGAGGTTTGCCAGATTATCACATGATACTGACATAATTCCTCCCATGTGATTGATATATGCAACAGCTGTGGTATTGTCAATCTGGAGCTGGACATGTAAATTATTCATTGTTGAACAATATGCTTTTAGGCCATGGAATGCACCCAGCAATTCTAAGTAATTTATCCCATGCCTCTGCAGGATTAATTCCACTTGCACACTCCATCTGCCGCCATAGCTAGACTCGGTATCAGTGGCTCCCATCCCGAAGCACTGATATTAGTTTGTAAAATAACTGAGGGTTGTTGAGTCAAAATGTCTTTAGTACTTCGTGAGACATTAATTATCCACCATTGCAACTCGGCGATAGCTTTGGCTAGCAACTGCATTGGTATCGAAATGACCTGCATGTTCTTTCAGTGCTTGTTCTTTAGCTCGTTGCACATTCTGATAGTGCAGAGGTCCGAATTGCACTCCAGGGAAAGCCGCCACTAATTTACCAATAACACTGGCTACTTGCCGGATGGAGGGTTGTTGTTCCTCTACCAGATTGCTACAGGCCTCCATAATTTCCACAGTTTTGGCCACAGGCAAAGTCACTGACATATTAGTTGAATCAATGACGAACCCCAAATAGTCAATCATTCTTGATGGTACTAATTTGGATTTAGTTGGATGGATGAGGAAACCTAACCTCTCAAACAGGTGTTTAGTCACTGAAACCGATTCCTCAGCTACCTCCTGAGTGTTGCCTATAATCAGAATATCATCCAGGTATGCCATCACGATGTGATTCTGGGCGTGGAGTAGCCCCAATACTGGTTTCAACAACTTTGTAAATAACCTAGGGGCTGAGGTTAACCAATTGGGCAAAGCTTTAAATTGCCACAGCTGTCCCATCCAACTAAATTTCAAGTATCTACGGTACTGGTGATGAATTGGTATTGAATAATATGCATCTTTCAGATCTATGGTTGCTATATAACAACCTTTTGATACCAGTTGCTTAGCAGTACTGAAAGTTTCCATTTTAAAATGTCTATACTGGACATAAGAGTTTAGTCGGGTTAGGTCCAGAATGACTCGACACCCACCATCCTTCTTCTGCCTGGGGAATATATTGGACACAAATTGTTGAGGCTGATATGCCGTCCTTTCAATGACCCCTTTTTGGAATTAAACTTCAATTTCATCAATCACCTGTAGAGTTTCTGGTCTTGAAAAAACAAAAACCGACTAGGTGTATTTTGTGTGGGTGGATACATTTCTGACATAAACTCGATTCGAGATCCCCGGATACTGTCCAGTATGATTAGATCTGATGTTATGCAGCACCATTCATCATAGAACAATTGCAACCTACCCCCGACCGGTGGCTGCTCCCCAGAGGATATATCATGGACTTAACCAGTTAGTCATATCTCCATGGTTGCTCTTGGATTCCTCAGTCTCCTGGCCATATTGGGGGTGTGCAGTGGTGCGTGCCAGCGATGTGTAGCTGGAAACCCCCGGCTCGGTCCTTGACCAGCTCCAGCATCTGTAGCTCGCCTGAAGGGGTATGCTTGCGAGGTGCATCGTGCCCCCGGGATAAGTTTTGATGAGGCCGATGGTTTTTGCCTCCTCATCCAGTTCTTTTACTTGCTTTGCCAGATCCTCCCCAAAGAGCAAGTTGGGTGTCTGGACATTAGAAGACATGCATATTGCCGCAAAGCGTGGATTGAGGGTTGGTTTAATGTCTATTTTCCGGATGCAATTAAGCTCGAAATGAGTATTGCACAGCAGGGCTAACATGTCCTGCTATGTACGTGACAGCGTTGCCCCTTGGACCATTCGCTCAAACGCTGTTATTCCTGCACTCACTAATTTGAGGACTTTCTGAAATCTCATCTCCTGCCCCTCATGGCTGCGCTCATTTGCCCCCAGGTGGTCGAGTTCACGGTGGGCACCTTGAGCGACGCACAGTTAACAGGTGTTTGATAACGTAAAGTAGTCTCTTCCATTATGGAGTCCTGGAGCTGGTGAGAGGCCATATAAATAATATTGCTGGCCAGATTTTCATCCATGGCTTCACCAGTTCCCGCCAGTATGGCAAAATTGCTGGCCACTTCCGGCACACCTGGAACATAGCTCATGTGCTTTGGTGCATGCTCATCTGCAGTGACACCAACTTCAGGGTCAGATTCATACTGCCCTGGCTCTCCCGAGTCATGCTCAAGGGAGGTATCACGCAGCCCTTGAAAAGGCGCTGCTGTTGTAGGTTCCCATTCATATTCATAGGCATATTGTTGGTACTGCTCCTCGCCATACGGACCTCTGCTTGAGGTTGCTCCTGCGAATTGTTGGGGAACCCTGGGGGTATGCAATCCCGACTGGAACACCTCATGATTGAGCATTTGTTCTATTAGGTGTTCCATTTTGTCAAGACGTCCCCAAACCTTTTTATTTGAAGGAGGGGAGTCTTTCTGGCCTGACTCATCCGAGTCGATAGGCCTGGCCGTTTTCCTCTTGGCCTTCCTCCCGACAGGAGTGGCCACAGTGCCCTGAGGCACCGGAGTTGCTGCTATTTGCTGAACTGCCGGCGGCTCTGTAGTCGGCGTCTTTGGAGCCGGCGTTTCTGAAGCCGGTGTTTCCGCAGCCGACCTAGGCTCGCTAACCACGGTCCCGCGGGTAAGTTTCTTACTTCTAACGGCAGCAGCATTTTTCGTTACTTTTTCCATTTTTCGGTTTCTCCTGCTGGCTCCTGTAACCAGCCTTACGGAGCTAAGTAAACCGCAGAAAGTTTTAAAATCACTTACCTGCTGGTTTATAACTTACCGCTGGTGGAGCTGCGCTCTCCAGCCCTTCGGTGCCCCAGGCGTCTGACGTAAAGGCGCACATGCGCCTCGCGGGGCTTCTTCACGGAATCACTCACGTGACTCCGAAGTAAAATATAACATAATCAGGACAAATTTTAAGGTCAAATTCAAGTTTGTTTTTGTTTTATGATATGTCCTAAAATTAAATGATGGAATTTGTTCTATTGATGTATTTGAAAATAACATCATCATTGCTAGCCCCTTTCAAACTGCTTGATAGAACAATATTTTGCGAACAAAGTTCAAAAGGAAAACTAGCTTATTGAAATTTGGAATAACAATCCAAAATAAACAGAGGTCAGCAGTTTGAACCCAAAATGGATGTTGTTTCAATTGATATCTTTGTCCAGGACGGGCAAGTCATGTGATTTCAATTTCTTTAGAGGATTCCAGAGCAAGAAATATGTCCTTGACTGCATGCATGTGGTATGGTAGGTAAATAGATATATTAAATTCTACTTTCAATATTTGGCTCCATTGATTTCAGTGGGACAAACTTTTCAGTCACTACCTTGAGTCATTAGAATGTGTCCCCGAGGATTAATTTCAATCCCAGTATATATTAATCCATTCTATAGAATTGCCATCTTTACAAAGCATTTTATTCTAATTCAACACCAAGTGAAGCTACTGCCAATCTCACTGCTTGATCACAGAATCTGGCAACTAGAATATCACGTTAAACCAAGAGGCAATGCTCTTCTGAGATTTGTTGAGGGCTTTACTAAATATTTTATGTTTGATCTGGGAGAGTTTGATTGCAAGCCTAGGTTTCCATCAATGGGAGGTGCTTCATTCCTAAACACTAATGTTCCTTAACGGTGTATATCGGGGAAATAGAAAGGGAGTGGTGTTCTCCTGAACTATTTTCTGTACATATTTGCTCTCAGTGTAATCCAGTTATTCCATCACCTATTCCTGATCATGGAGATCACAGCACAGAAATAGGCCCTTTGGCCCACCTTGTCCTTTGCGAAAAGTTGGCATACTAAGTTAGATTAATTTCACAGTCTCATTTGCCTGCATTTGGCCCATTGCCCTAAAAAGCTTTCCTCCCATATATTATCCAAATGTCAATTGAAGTCATAATTGTATCTGCCCCTATAGCTTCCACTGGCAGTTCATTTCAGATACAGACTACTCTCCGAATGCAAATATTGCCACAAAGGACCCTATTAACTATCTCCTCTCTCATCTTTAGTCTATACTCTCTAGTTTCATAATCCTCTATCATTGAAAAAAGCCCCTGAGCATCCACTTCATTCATGGCTCTCATAATCTACTACACCTAAATAAGGTCACAACAATGCCTCCTAAGCTCCAAAGAAAAACAGTCCCAGCCTTCCAAACTCTCCCTATAACTCAAGCCTGCAAGCCCAGCTGATATCTCAGTGTTTCTCTTCTGCACACGTTTTACCTTAATGACATCCTTCCTATAGTTGGGTGACCAGAACTGCACACAGTGCTCCAAGTATGGACTTGTGCAGCTGCATCATGATGTCCCAATTTTTGTACTCAGTACCCTTCCCCATCAAGTCATCCTTATCACACTGACTCACCATTTTTAGGGAATCATGCAGCCGTACTGCCAGCTCTCTCTTATTCTTATTTGTTAGAGGTGCCTAAATTTTGTTTCCATTCATTGACTTGAAATGAATATCAGGCCCATTGTACAATCTATTGTTAAATGATAATAGTGAAAAGGATATTGTAAACTGATACTTATGTTGCATGGGAGTAAGGACTAAAAACCTTGGCCATTTTTATTAATTAGGAACTAAAGATCGAGTTGTCACATTTTACTCTTTGGAAGCAGTTAAATGTTGACTGCTAGTGTTATTTGCATAAACAAGAAATATACCAAGGAGTTAAAAAAAGATGGAGACATGATACTGATTAAAGTGAATTAGAGAATGCATGAAATATTAAACATTGAAAAAATTGTGGCATGTGATCACTGCATTAAAATGAGTATTTTCCTCATTCTTCCAATAGGATTGGAGAAGATTAGAGATGTTATAAAGATTTTCACATTCTTAATTGGTGGACTTGATTGGAAAATGAATTTTCTTAATTTGATATTTTTCCTTTCAGTAAATTATCGTTTCAGAATATTCATGGTTTTAGGTAGCAGATACCTTAACTGATAAAAAAAAGATCAATGTAACAAAAGACACTTAGTTAAATTTATTTTTCTGAAAATGTGCTCTTTCACAAAATTAGAGGTTGACAAGCATATTATGTGTAGCATGGCAGTGATTAGTAATTTATTTTATTAATGTAGATATAAATAGCCAAATGATGAACTTTGCACATAGGACATTTGTTAACAAAGATTTTGGGAATGAATTCCAATTTTTAGCAGGAAAGCGAAATTGCGTAGCTTTGAATCTTCAGTCTATTATATGTGATGCATAAAGATGATCAATTTACTCCTGCCAGTTTTACACCATTTATTTATCTAAGGTTTAATGGAAGAGAATTACTGTAAAGTCGCACTATATGTTTGCAGTATTAATGACAAGACCTGGAGTAGGTTATTCAGCTTTGCCTCAATGCTCATCTTAAAGGATGATCTTCAGAAATTAATTTTCTGGTCTAATAACTTATCTTCTCTTGAATTAGTTTGAAGAAATCTGAATTGTTGCTCATAACATTAAATAATTAATCCTGCCGTAGCAATGTCTGTTTTTCTGTAGGATTCACTGAGCAGCAGTCTGAAACAGGAAGCCACATTATTTTTTCTGCTCCTTTGACCCAGCCCGAGGTAAACCTTGGCAGTAGCAGACTCAATACCAGTGGCATTTCTTATCTTTTACAGGAATATTTTTAGCGGACTCCTCTCTTCTCACTGCAAAGTACAATATTAATGACTAATGATATATAATCGCATCATTGATATTAACAAATTATAAAGAAAATCATGTTACACATAACAATCCATAATTACTGTTGACAGGTTTTAGATTGGGCAGTTTTTGATCTTGCATAGAGTATATTCCTCAATACTATGTATGAACTGTGCTTGCAGTCCCCATCACCAATGCTGAGGCAATGTTGATATAGGATTGAAGATCAACAACTTCTGATTGTACTGTCGCCTTTATCTCATGGGATGTTCAAAGCCCATATAATGGCAAATAGAATTATAAGCTGAGGCATCATTTTTAATTTCCTAGGTAAAAATCACAGTGTTGGAGATAGTCATGCATGTACAAGTTGGTAATGCGCTGCCCAATTGATGTATTCCCTACTTAATGCTAAAAATAGAGCACATTTTACTTCTAAAAGTGCACGTTGATGCAGCTGTGCCATCAAGTAGCTTAGCACAGCAATACACAGTGAATCAGACTCCAGAGTGGCAACATTGGAGCTTTATAGAGTCTTAGAGTCGTACAGTGTGGAAACAAGCACTTCGTCCCAACTTGCCACACTGACCGACATGTCCCATCTAGACTAGTCCCACGTGCCTGCATTTGGCACATATCCCTCTAAACCTATCCTATCCGTGTATCTTTCTAAATGTTTCTGAAACACTGCAATAGTACCTGCCTCAACTATTTCCTCCTTGAAATATAGTAACAATATACAGCATCAGCAGTAATGCCATCATGTTTGTGTGGAACTGGGATGATCTACCTCTGTAAATATCCAGAAGTTGGTATTCTCAAGGAATCCAACAGTGAAGCCCAAACTTATACTGATTTCAAGGAAGAAATGTTGGATATTGTAGATGCTACCAGTTTAGAACTAGTGTCATTCAATCAGGTCAAAATATTTGCATGGAGAAGGACAGCTATGATAAAGAAGGGTGAGAATAAAGTAATCGGCATGTG
Source organism: Okamejei kenojei (assembly GCA_035221665.1). Taxonomy (NCBI): domain Eukaryota; kingdom Metazoa; phylum Chordata; class Chondrichthyes; order Rajiformes; family Rajidae; genus Okamejei; species Okamejei kenojei. The sequence continues at coordinate 61,106,600 of CM069134.1, forward strand.
ATGCTGCTGTTGTTGGACCAGGGATGAAGGTGTTGGGCAAGAATGGAGGGATTGGTCAGGCAGATAATAGAGAGGGATCAGCAGAGGGAATTTGCAAGTGAAGGAGGATAAATTTAATTAGTGCATTGTAAAATTAAAGTTACCCATCTGGAGAAAGATGGACATCCCTACCTCTTCAGCAGTGAGCCAGTTTAGTTTAGTTTAGAGATACAGCGTGGAAACAGGCCCTTCGACCCACCAAGTCCCCGCCGACCAGCGATCCCTGCACGGTAGCACTATCCTACACACTAGGGACAATTTACAATTCTTACTGAAGTCAATTAACTTACAAACCTGTACGTCTTTGAAGTGTGGGAGGAAGTCGGAGCTTCCAGAGAAAACCCACGCGGTCACTGGGAGAAGGTACAAACTCCGTACAAACAGCACCCGTAGTCAGGATTGAACCTGGGTATCTGGCGCTATATGGCAGCAACTCTACTGCTGCATCACTGTGCTGCCCAAGCAGATAAGATGAAGCCCCCTTAACTGCTGCTATAGCAGGTAAACTCAAATGCAAAACCAACCTAAGATCTGGTTCAGATTTTGGCAATGTATGTTTCCTCTTACTTGTGCAATATGCATATTATTGCCATTTGTCAACACATGTGTGAGTGAACCCAAGTCCAATCCAATTATTTGTGGTGAAGGCAGGAGAATGGGGTTGAGAGAAAAAGATAGATCAGCCATGATTGAATGGCAGAGCAGACGTGACAGGCCAAATGGCGCCTAGAAATTATGAACATGAAGTCTTGCTTGATGCAGTCTGGAACTTCACTGAGAAATTCTGAATGGCAATTGAAATTGTGCAAACCATCTCATTTCTGAACTTATGGTGAAAGGAAGGTTATTGATGAAGGAATAAGATGCAATTGCATCCAGGCCATTTTTCTAAGAAACTCCTACAGTAATGTCCAGAGATGACTGTCCTCCAACAACTGCAATCACCATTATTTAGGCATGTTATGCCAGATTTGGTGTATTGTGAGCAATTTTGGACACCATATCTGAGGAAGGATGTGTTGGCTCTCGAGAGGGTCCAGATGAGGTTTACAAGAATGAATCGTTAACATATGATGTGCATTTAACAGCACTGGGCCTGTATTCGCTGTAGTTTAGAAGAATGAGGGGGGACCTAATTGAAACATACAGTATAGTGAAAGACCTAGATAGAGTGGATGTGGAGAGGATGTTTCCACAAGTAGGAGTCTAGGACTAGATTTCATAGCCTCAGAATTAAAGAACGTTCTTTTAGGAAGGAGATGAGGAGGAAATTCTTTAATCAGAGGGTGGCGAAGCTGTGGAATTATTTACCACGGAACGCCGTGGAAGCCAAGTCAATGGATATTTTTAAGGCAGAGATAGATAGATACTTGATTAATACGGGTGTCAGGGGTTATGGAGAGAAGGCAGGAGAGTGGGGTTAGGAAGGAGATAAAGATAAGCCATGATTGAATGGCAAAAAAGACTTGATGGGCCGAATTGCAGGGCAGAATGGCCTAATTCTGCTCCTATCACATGACCTTATGCCTCTAATCAGTGGAGAGCATTTCACTTGCTTTTTATTGATTTCAGCTTAATTTGAGTTGCGTGATGCAATATTCAGTCAAAAGCACCATTGATATCTGGAGATCTGGTTTCTGTCCATATTTAGTCTAGGTCAGTGATGAGGACTGTAACAAAGCGGTCCAGACAAGAGTAAGTTTTTGCATTAGTGAGCAGGTTATTGATGAAGAAGTACTACTGACTAGCTGTTTGCAATATCGTTCATTGTTGTGCTGATGTTAGGTGATAATTCATTGCAACAAATATGCCATGTCTTTTGTGACAGGAGATACTTGGACAATTTTCACATTTTTGGTTAGATTCCAGTATAGTAATTGTACTGGATCAGCATGGCTCAGCTGGCTGTGGAGCACACAACCTTAGTATTGCACATGGAATGTTGTCTAGTTACAGATAGACATAAAGTGCTGGAGTGAAACAGCAGGTCAGGCAGCATCTCTGGAAAAAAAGGATGGGTGACATTTCAGGTCGGGATCCTTCTTCATATCTTTAGCCACGTTGCGCTATTGTTTGGTACCATATGCAATAAAAACAGAAAATGCTGGAAACACCCAGCAGTTCAGGCAGTGTATATGAAGAACATGATTAACATGTGAGAAGCAATGACCCTTTTGTCGAAATTCACTCAATTATTGATTCCACTTGGAGTGACCACTTAATTGTGGGGATCTCAGGAGGAAGCCAAGATGGATCTGACTAAAGGTAATTATAAGAGCCTTGTCTATATTGCTCACATGCTTCACTGTATCATTATTGAGTTTGAGGATGTGCCAGAAGCTGTATAATTGCTCACCAGCATTAAAGGCGAATGGTGAAATGGAGTCCAATTCATTGGTTGTGGAATTGCTTGGTTCGATTCCATGCTGCCTTTTTTTGTAGCAAAGCTGTTATCCTGCTTCAATCTTCACCATGTTGGGATCTCATTTTTACACTATGTCAAGTGCTTCTATTGCCATTCCCTTCACTCCCTCATTGAACCGGGGCCCAGGCTTGATGGACTGAGGCACATACTGTATTCTGGTGGAGCACAGTTCTTCTACTAATGACACTATGCCTCATTGCTGCCAATATTCTGTTGGATCTTGTTCTGAATCTTGTGCAAAGGCAATGTCACATTAAACGAGGATGTTGCCAGGACGAGAGTCTGAGCTATAGGGAGAGGTTGAGTAGGCTGGGACTCTATTCCTTGGAATGCAGGAGGATGAGGAGTGATCTTATAGAGGTGTATAAAATCATGAGAGGAATAGATCAGGTCGACGCACAGTCTTTAAAAAAAGTCTCTTGCCCAGAGTAGGTGAATCGAGACCAGAGGGCATAGGTTTAAGGTGAAGGGGAAAATATTTAATAGGAATCTGATTGGTAAGTCTTTCACACAAAGGGTGGTGGGTTTATGGAACAAATTGACAGAGGAGGTAGCTGAGGCAGGGACTATCCCAACATTTAAGAAACAGTTGAACAGATACACGGACTGGACAGGTTTGGAAGGATATGGACCAAATGCAGGCAGGTGGGACTAGAGTAGTTCGGACATGTTGGCCGATGTGAGCAAGTTTCGCTGAAGGCTCTGTTTCCACACTGTAGCACTCTATGACTCTAAACAATGAAAGGTGTCCTTGGAAGGAGGACAAGACTTCTGCACCACAAGAACTATGTGGCCTTCACTGATACAGTGAGTGTGCGAACACCAAGGACAATGTCAATTATGTTTATACTTGGTGTCGACACACTCACTGCCCCTGTGTTAGAATCATAGAGTACAGAAGGATGCCATTTGGCTCAACAAGTCTGAGCCTGCTGTCTATATCAATAATTAATAATAAAGAATAGGGTGGCACGGTGACACAGCAGTAGAGTTGCTGCCTTACAGCGCCAGGTCCCTGGGTCCCAGGTTCTATCCTGACTTTGGATGCTGTCTGTACAGAGTTTGTACATTCTCCCAGTGACCTATGTGAGTTTACTCAGAGATCTTCGGTTTCCTCCCACACTAAAGACGTACAGGTTTGTAGTTTAATTGACTTGGTATAAATGTAAATTGTCCTTAGTGTGTGTAATGTGCGGGGATTGCTGGTCGGTGCAGACTCAGTCTGCCGAAGGGCCAGTTTTCGCGCTGTGTCTAAACTAAACTCTCTAGTGTTGCCCACCCGTGCCAACTTTTCCCCACCATATATTTAATTATTTATTTTTTGAAAGCCACAATGGAGCCCACCTCAGCGATATTGCCAGGCAATGCAAGAGGATTTTCTTAACATAGCTCTTAAAATTCTCTTTCCTTTATTTTATATCCGTTATGTCCAGTCCCCAAAGGGACCAGCATCTCACCATCCAGTCTGCCCAGACCCTTCATTATTTGATATACTTTTATTAAATCTCCTCTTGGTATCTTTGCAAAAAGACAACATTCCCGACCTTAACAATACATCCTTGTAACTGTAATTCATTATCCCAGGGAACATTCTCATAAATCCTTTCTGCACCCTCTCTAACATCTTCACTTCCCTACTATAATGTGATGTGTAGAATTGAACGCAATACTCACTGAGGCTGGGCCAGTTTAAAAATATATAAAGTCCAGCATAACTCTTCTGTTTTTATACTTTGTACCTTTGTTGAATTGTGTATTGCTTTATTCACTGCTTTCCAACCTTGCCTTGCAATGATTTGTGCACATATAGGACTCTACACTTTTACAATAGCTTTTATAACATCATTTTATATTGCCTCTCTTCATTCTTTCTACCAAAGCGCATCACCTCACAATTCTATGGATTCAATTTGAGGTGCCATGTGCCTGTCCATTTCACCAGCGTGTGTATAATTCAACTACCATCTATTCTCAAGACTCAATCACCGGTTCATTACACAGAAATACTGGGTGATGGACAATGAATTACTCCACCCAGAATAATTCTGTGCTCCTGCTACTCGTAATGCTATTTCTGGGTGTTGTTCAATGCCAAAGAGCACTGATTTATTAGCTGCGGGTTACCATTGTTTGACTCATTCGGTGCTGAGGACTGCCAGGTTCTCTCCTTGACAGTCAGATTTGTTGGTTCAATCCTGATTGGAGAGGCCAGAGTGAACAATAGTGAATGAGGAATCAGGGATGTTAGCTGCAGGTATGATTGTGTGAAGATATCAATCACACAGCTCTTCAACTAGTCTGCCAGCTCTCCCTCTTTGCACACCAGCCCTCAAGTAACGCACAGAAGAATTTGCAAGATTGACTGTGCTGCATGATTCTTTGCTGTACCCAGGTACAACTCCTTGGTTAATGCTAAGTGATTTGACAGATTTTGTGGCTCTGTTTTAATGTAACCATTCTGATACAACTAAATGGCTTACCAGACCATTTTAGAGGGTAGTTAGAAGCCAACAATATTGCTGTGTGCTTCAGGGGCAAAGGTAATAATTTCCATCCCAAAGAGTGAATCAGATGAATATTTATTGACAAACCAATATAATGGTCATCATTATGACATTTGTTTCTTGGGTGATGAATGTCCACATGTGTATCTGTAGTTATGGTATTCAGATTGTTAGTTCAGTTCTCAAAACTACCCCAGTAATATAACAAATAATCCACCATATTCTGTCAAAGCAATTCATGCTTTTGCAGTCAATTCAACACTTTCAAAAATCAACTCATCTATTTGTTCAGAAGGGTCCCAACCCAAAACGTCACCTATGTTTTCCAGAGATACTGCCGGGCTCATTGAGTTATAGCACTTTGTAACTATTTGTTCAACTTCAGATTGTAGTTCATGCTTTTGAGATCGTTTGGAAACTGCACCAAATCTTGCTTGAAGTTGAGTTGGTTAGGCCAGGTTTCCAAGTTTCCAGTAAAATTAATGTGCAGAATTACTAATATAAAGTTTCCCATGAATCAGTACAAATCTGAGAGCTTAGTTTTTTTTTAAATTGTTGCCATAAAATATATTACTGTCTGTCTAAAATGCACTGGATAGGCATGTTTAATCACAGTGCAGTCCTCTGCCTCGTCCGATTTAAAATTACTGAAGATATCTTCAAAATAAACCATTGAAACTACTTACATTTTAAAGTGTTTTTAATCAATTAAATTATTTTTGGCTGAATTTAAACGTGCTTGAGCTTTCTTGTACCAAACAAAATGAGCAGAATTTGAAGCTTTCCTGCATTAGGAGAACCATGTGATGTTTATTGTGATTAGTGTTTGGACAGGGCCTGGTTTAGACTTTGAATGCTGAATCAACTGTTTTCTCCTCTTAAAACTTCTTTTGTACCTGTTTGGGTGATTCTGGTTAGTCTGCAACCTTAGAAACAAAATCTCCACACAGGGGCAAAAGATAAATTGATGAGCAGAGAGGTGAACGTTCATTCAGAAAATTCTATTTCAAATTCCAATCTTACTAAAATTTCAGAGTGAAGTTTAGAATGTTTTTAGCTTATTCCAAGAAGGCAAAGAGTTCAAACTTGAGGGAGCTACAAGAGCAAAACTAGCTAATTGGCAGAACATTAACTTGCCCAAATATGCATGCCTTTGAAATTGCCCACAGCAGAAGCCTTATTGAGGTGTGGGAAACGGCTCTACCATCTAATAAATAAAGATGGGAAATCTCTAAGGATAACATTTTCTCTCCATCTGCTGAAACATTTGACCCTCTCTGGGGAGTCAAATGTTTTCTTGTCCACCTGCAGCTTTCGAGTGCTTTTCCCAAGTAGCTATGCTTAGCATATTATTATGGATATAGACATTTGGCAAGGTAGTGAACTGTTACTGTCATTAACAAATCCCTTTCCGGGCCTGATATTAATATGTATGTATATTCCAGCAAGATGTTATTGGATTATGATCAAGACAATATTGCCTTTCTCACCCGGGTTTCAGAGGTCATTTTTAAACACTTGCAATGTAAAATTCAAATTCTACCATATTCAGCCAAGGAATTCTGTTTTGATATCTGTCTACTTAAAAAATACGTAAACTGGTACATAATGTACAGAGAAAGATGGCTGCCCACACACTCATGTTGGAATCAAAAAAGGAATGATTTATTTCCAAGTCAAAGGTCACTGACTGATTTACTGAGCATGTGCGAGAATGAGCACAGCTCATAAGCATAAATTACCGGGATATTGTCACATCCTTTCCTTTTTGACATTTTGGGATTACATTTCCGACAATCCCAAAACAAAGTAAACTTAAACACTTTTGATAATATTACACTGTAGTAATATGCTTTAACTTAACAGAGTAAAACAATTGTTCTATCTTATTTCACAATTTCAATCATAGTCACACTTCTGACATTTAAATAACATAAACTAATGTTCACATGCTTTCTTCCCATAAGTAGGTAGGTCCATCACAGCAAAACACATTACTTTGTGACATCCTCGCCGTACCTTTCAGGCGGTCTGACAGCTCTAGTCTTTGTGATGGTGTTTCTTTCAGAAACGTCTTTCTTTTCAGTAGGTACATTCTGTGCATCACTTCTAGTTTCTTCTCTTGTGTCACTTTGTTTTTATTTTGATTTCTCTGTGTTAAGAGTTTCACGAGTTGCCTCTTTTTCCGGTGATGCATGTTGTGTTGGTCTTTTCCATGTCAGCTGTCCATGAAAGGTGTCCTAGTCTTCTCCACGTCTGGTGGTTTCTCTAGGTATGTGTGCAGGTAGTTCTCCGGTCTTCTTCAGATCCACTCGGTTACGCCGGATTAGAAGTCCTGACTGTCTCGACTACATATGATCTCTCCTCCAGTCGTCTCTGAACTGTTGCTCTCTGCCATCTGGCATCTCCTAGTTTGCAGGGTTTGAGTCTTACGACATCACCTTCCAGGATTAGCAGATCCTTGGCATGTCGGTTGTAGATTTTTGACTGTTTTCCTTGCAAATCCTTCATCTTTTTCCTCTCTTCGGTGAGTCTCAGCACCATGTGGTTTGTGGAGGTTAGATGTCGTTGGAAGTGTCATCCTTGTTCCCCTTCCATGTAGTCTTTGTGCAGGACTACTGTTCAATCCTTGTGCAGGGGTGTTGCGTAATTCCAGTATCGCCAAGTAAACATCTACCTTGGACTATTAGTTTTCTTCAGCACTCCCTTAGCTGCCTTAACTGCCGATTCCACCTTTCTGTTAGCTTGGCTATGTCTTGGAGAAATTGTGTAGTGGTCAAATGCCCATTTCCTGGCAAATTTGGTGAACTCCTTTGATGAGAACTGTGTCCCATTATCGCTTACCACGGTGCTGGGAATTCCGTATCTTGCAAAGTGGCTCTTCATTTTCACAATGATTGTCCTGCTGTTCGGGTCGTACAGTCTGTCTATCTCCCAGAAATTAGATAGATAGTCCTCTGTGATTAAATAGTGCTTTCCCTCAAGTTCAAACATATTGGTTCCCACTTTCTCCCATGGTCGATCTGGGAGGTCATGGGGCATCAGAGTTTCTTTCTGATTCTGTTGTTCTTATGTCCTGCAGGCTTCACAGTTTGAAATGAACTGCTTCACATCAGAGTTCATTCCGGGCCAGAAAATGCATTTTCTAGCACATCTGAGGGTTCCTTTCACTCCAAGGTGAGAGGTGTGGAGAGTCTCCTTCATATCTCTACGTAGAGTGACACGGATTACAACTCTCTCTCCTCTGAATATTAGACCATCTTGCACACTCAACTCATCTCTGACGTTGAAGTAAGGTTGTGCTGCCTCTGGAACTTCTGCCTTGTGATCTGGCCATCCAATTGGGATTACCCTCTTAACTGTTTGTAGTGTTTCGTCTTCTCTGGAGTGGGCTTGGATGTGTTTGACCTTGTCCTCTCCCATGCTCAAGGACTCAACCACGTTGACATCAGTGAATCTGGTTGATGCTGTGGTGTCAGGGAGGTATGCTCGGGAGAGCATATCTGCTCGATGTATGTCTTTTCCCTTTACCCACTTGATCTCGATGTCGCAGTGTAGCATCCTCATCATCATGCCCCGAACACGTCTTGGTGCTCTATGCAGAGGCTTTTTGACTATGACTTCCAATGGCTTGTGGTCATTCTCAACGATCACTCTCTGTCCGTAGGTGTACTGATGGAAGAGCTCGGGGGCAAACACTATTGCTAGTGCCTCCTACTCAATCTGAGCATATCTCTGCTCGGTTGGCGTCAATGCTCGACTCACATAGGACAGTGGTTGTCCCTTCTGCATAAGTGTTGCACATAGACCTACCATGCCAGCATCACATTGTATGGTCAGCTGTTAGTCTGGTGTGTAGTACGCCAAGATAGGTGCCGTTGTCAACAGCTCCTTGGTCTTTGACATTGCCATGTCATGTTCTGATGACCATTCCCATTCTACTTCTTTGTGGGTCAATCTCCTCAAAGTCTCAAATGTGTAAGACAACTTTGGCTGGAATCTTGCCAAGTAGTTTACCTTTGGATTTCTGTTGGATTGGTAGGGTTGGGCATCTCCAGGATAGCTTGGATCTTCCTCGGATCCGGTTACAGGCCACAATCTGTAATTATATGTCCTAGAAATGTGATACAAGTAGTTTTCACTACCGACTTCTTCCGGTTCAGCTTGATGCCTCTGTCTCTGCATCCCTGAAGAAGATCTTGCAGTCTTGCATCGTGATTTCTTTCTGCATCTTCTCTGGTATCCCCTACTTCGAATAGGATGATGTAATCTGTAACACATTACGCTCCCTTTAATCCTTCTATGGCTTGTTGCAGGTTCTTGTGGAAGATCTCTGCACTTACTTTCAGTCCAAATGGCAACCTCTTCCAGCGATATCTCCCAAAAGGGGTGTTCATGGTTATAGGAAACTGCTCTCCGCATCAAGTTTGCAGTGGAGCTATCCTGACTTCAGATCAAATTTGGAGAAAATCTTCACCTTGGACAGCTCAGGGAGAATGTCCTCTATGACTGGTAGTCTGTGGATCTCCCTTTTCAGGACTTTGTTGAGGGGTCTAGGATCTAGGCAGAACCTCAACGCTGTGCTGTCCTTTTTCTCCGTCACGATGACCCTGCTACACCACTCAGTTGGTTCTTCGATTTTAGTCAAGATGTCCTGCTCGGCCAGCTTCATGAGACCATTCATGACCTTCACTTTCATGGCTACAGGTACCGGCTTTGCAGAACACTGTGATGGGGTCAGATCCTCCGTCCTAGTTACCAACTTGACCTTGCCACGCAGTCTCCCACGTCCTTCATCGTCAAAGACATCTTTGTATTTCTTGAGTAATGAGCCAGCCTCGCTAACAGCATTCAGGCTCTCGAAGTTCTCGTAGTGAACCGTGATGAGTTTCATCCGTTGTGCAGCTTTGCCGCTCAGGAGTGGTGTGAGCCAGCCTTCCTCTACCACTATGAAGTGAACACGGTACTTCTAGTTGTTCGTCTCGTTCCGGAGTATGACTTTCATCCTACCTTCCGCCAGCAGGTTGGATCCGTTCTACATCTTTAAGGTGATTTTCTCTCATCTAATGTCCTCTTTGTTGGGTACAAGATGCTTGGGAATCACATTAACACTGGCACCAGTGTCAATCTGAAAATGGATGGCTGCTGTGCCAACCTGCAGCTCAGCGAATAGGCCTGAAGAGGAATTGTTTCCGGCTGCATTGATCTCAATGCAACTCACAGACCCAGTGTCGGAAATGGACGTTGTGTCAGATGTCTCTATGACCTTGTGCAGACCCCATTTCTGCATGCTCTGCTTCCACTGCTTGCAGCAGCAGGCAAAGTGGTTTTGTCGTCTGCATCTGTTGCAGTCCTTCCCATAAGCTGGGCATTCCTCCTTCCTGCGCCTGTGCATCCTCGCACAGAACTTGCACTTGACTGGTCTCTGATTCTTCCTCTGCAAAGGAAAATTAACCATCTTTTCCCTTGGTTTGAATCGTTCCAACTTGTGTATTGTTGGCTCTTCGCCGGTGACCTGCATTCTTGCCACTGTACCTCCGAGGATCTACATATGTCCACAGTCCCCTGCAGTGTCAGATTCATCTTTTGAAGGAGTGTCTTCCTAGTTGACCAGTCTGCAATACCAATGACAATGCAATCTCGAGTGAGGCTTTCTCTCAGGCACTCACATAAGTTGCAAGCTCCTTCAGCTCTGCAACATATGATTCAATGCTTTCCCCTGATTTCTGGTCTCATTTATTGAAAACGAATCTTTCACAGGTTTCATTCGTCTCTCCTATGATGATGGTAGACATCTCATCGATGATGACTTTCACATCTGCCTCATCTGCTACCGTCTCAAACGTCAGGATATTGTAGATTTGCACGCCCTCCGATCCAACAGTATGCAGGAATACTGCTTTGTGATACTGTTTCTCCTTCTTCTCCAGTTCTGTTATCACTGCATAATTTTCATACATTTGTTTAAACATTTTCCACTCTTCCACCGTTTTCTTTGAGCTTTAGATTGGGTGGTGGAACCATGTGGAATGATGGACTGGTCTGCGCCATTTTGAAATATCAGCGTATTCCCTTGCTCTTACTAGCTTATTTTATCTTTAAGCAGACTCTCACAGTACGTCGTTTTAAACTTCGACTCCCACAGCATTGATTTACATGCAGCATCTTATCTTTGTGTGTTCACTGACCTGCATATATTCATGCATGCAGCCAGTCCGGTCGCTGAGTGTTAAAATATTGATTCCTGAAAGCTTTTCAGAGCATTTTTTCTAATCATCATAATGTCCATTTGATTCACAAATGTTCACTTTCACCGGTCATTTTTAAACACTTGCAATGTAAAATTCAAATCCCACCATAATCAGCCAAGGAATTCTGTTTTGATATCTGTCTACTTAAAAAATAAGTAAACTAGTACATAATGTACAATGAAAGATGACTGCAAACACTCGTGTCGGAATCAAAAACAGGAATGATTTATTTCCAAGTCAAAGGTCACTGACTGATTTACTGAGCATGTGCGAGAATGAGCACAGCTCATATGCATAAATTACAGGGATATTGTCACAAATTGAAATTCAGCTAATCAAACAATGTAGAATAAAAAGGTAGTGTCTGTAAAGGTGATCATGTATCTACCTGAGTGCAGTAGAACATCTGTCTGCTTCAGTAATGTTTCATGAAATAATCTGCCATCCTACCCTGTCTAGCTAGTGCGCATCTCCAACCCCATTGGCTCTAAACTGCTCTCTGAAGGGCAACAATCAGGGAAGCAAAGCATTCAGTTCAAGGGGAAATTAAGAATGGCTTTGGTATCAGTACTCTCACCTCATTACTGTCCTAAAACACTTGCACTGAAATTGTCCCTTTCATGTTATGATGAATTACTTCAGAGACATACTCATTGTTGTGAGAAATTGTTGTCCATAATTTGTTTTAATATATACATTAAAAATATGATGTATTCAATAGAGTTAGATATAGCTCTTAGGGCTAACTGAATCAAGGGATATGGGGAGAAAGCAGGAATGGGACTGATTTTAGATGATCAGCCATGATCATATTGAATGGTGGTGCTGGTTCAAAGGGCCGAATGACCAACTCCTGCACTTATTTTTAATGTTTCTATCAGAGGGTGACCAGGAAGAAGGTAGGACCATTCAAAGGTAAAGGTGAGGTACTATACTTTGTATCTGCATTCACTGAGAGGGACTTGGAGGACAGTGACATCAGTGTGGAGAATAGAAATATGCTAGGGCTCTTTGAGGCAGTTTTAAGCACATTAAGGGCCTGTTGTGATCTATCCCAGGTTATAGAAGTTTTATGAATAAGTTTATTGGCCAAGTATGTACACATACAAGGAATTTGCCTTGGTGCTCCGCTCACAAGTAACAAGACATACAGTAACAATTAAGAATGACATAAAACATTAAACATTAATAATGAAACATTACAGTTTAAACATGTGAATTAAATAAAATACCAGAGGAAAATGAGGCTACAGACTTTTGGTTATTAAGTAGAGCTGCTACTCGTGGAAAAAAAGCTGTTTTTATGTCCGGCTGTGGCGGCTCTGGCAGTCCAGAGTCGCATTTCAGAGGGAAGTGCTTCAAAGAGTTTGTGGCCAGAATGAGAGGGGTCAGCGATTATCTTACCCACTCCCTTCCTGACCCTTGCAGTGTACAATTCATCAATGGGGGGGGGGGGGGGGGTGTGGGGGAGAAAGGTTGCAGCCAACAACCTTCTCAGCTGATCGGACGATTCGCTGCAGCCTCCGGATGTCGTGCTTGGTGGCTAAGCCATACCAGACCATGATGGAGAAGGTGAGGACAGACTCTATAATGGCAGTATAGAATTGGACCATCATTGCCTGTGGCAGATTGTGTTTCCTCAGCTGCCACAGGAAGTACATCCTCTGTTGGGCCTTCTTGACTGTGGAGTCGATGGTGGCCCCCCATTTCAGGTCCTTGGAGATGATGGTTCCAAGGAACCTAAGACTCCACAGATGTGACGGTGGTGTTGTTGATGGTGAGTGGGGGGGGGGGGGGGGGGGGGGGGGGGATGGAAGGGGAGGAGGAGCTCTCCTAAAGACTAAATGATTTATATATTCTGAAGATAGTGTTGTTTAGAAGAGTGTAATGGTGAGATTACTGAAACTTTTTGCTTCTATTCTAGGTCGAAGTAAATGACAGATAACAGATGACCATCGACTGGGAAACCTCTGGCAGTGATACATTTCAAATTACGGTCCAGAGGGAAAGAAGGTTAAATGTTATATCAGGTGTGGGCAGGTACTCCCACATAATTCATTTCTGACCAAAATTCGTCAAGGACTAATTTTAGGCAAATCCAAGTTGATTACGAAATACTTGGTTCTGGTTACTGACTGTTTCTTGTCCTTTGCTGTACAATAATGGTATCTTGTATGGAGCGTCTAGTTGAAATATGTACACTGTAGCAAACAGTGAATTTGGTAAAGTTAAGTGATTTGTTTCAGGTAAAACCCACTGTGCAAAAGGAAAACATTACTGGATTTGTGCTGACAGCGAATCGGTCCTTTGACAGTAGCAACTGTTTCTCTGTAGAATATTTAAACAATTCTGTTTTCAACTTGTACAAAAATACTTTTTTATGAATTTATGAACTATTAATTCTTAACATATTTGTAACATAATGTTAGCACCCCAGTATTTTGTAGTCTTGTGAATGTTACATTTTATGTGAAATATATCTTTTAGGGTATTTATGGATTATAGAGTAGGTGATTAAAGCAATCCTTTCATTCTGAGTATTACTCTCTGAAGTAATTAAGGATCTTGCAGCCTGTTGAATGGAGCATGTGACATGGTTGCATTACCCTAACTGCTTGATCTAAATGTCAGCATTCACATTCTCAAAGGCACTGAAAGATTAAAGTATCCTGGTCTCAGAGCCTATAGAAAGCTACATTTAAAGACTTTACCTGGAATACACATTCATTAAAACAAATACCTACAGATTTCTTCAAAATGTAAGCGGCTCGAATTACATCCTGCCTAAAAGGGGGCAAGTGGAAGGTGGGTTGCCCGTGCACATCTGTTCATACAGGTGAGCATCCAGGGTTGTTACTGTATTTGCCCAGAGCTGACCGAAGCCTAGCAAAAAGAGTGGAAGGAATGCATCGTATCGTACAATCAATCACATTCTTTTATCAAGCATTTGTTGCCACGTATGTGGCAGAAACTGCAGATCTCACATTGGGGTCGTCAGCCCTCTTAAAATCCACAGAGGTGCAGAGAAAGTTAGTTATCCTCAACAACCAACCTCTAAGGATGGCAGCGCAGTTAGTGAACTGAGGATAGTTCTGGTGAAGCACCCTTGCCTGGTGAAGTTGTTCTCCTAGCAACAAAGCTACTGGTCTGAAGAAGGGTCTCGACCCGAAACGTCGCCTATCTCCTTCGCTCCTTAGATGCTGCTGCACCCGCTGAGTTTCTCCAGCTTTTTGTGTAACCCCCCCCTACTGGTAGGTCAATAGTGTTCTTCCACCTCCTCCGCCTTCTCTTGTGGATGCCCATACAAGGCAAGAGCCAGTCCTTCAGCTTATTGTCATTGTGTACCTTAGGTAGATTAGCATGTTGTGAGAAAATTACAAAGGAATAATAGCAAGAAGTCAACATATGAGGTTTAATGTGGGGAAATGAGAGATTTGTAAGGAAGATTATAAAAACAAATTATTTAAAAGGCGTGAGATTATAACTGATCAAGGGGATCCTAGAACAAGAAGCACACAAATCTAGGATGCTGGTAGAAATGAGATATCTTAATAGAATGTTGGTCTTTTGTGGGGGGCATGGAGTATAAAATAGACCAGTTGTGATGCAACCTTGCAGTCATTAGTAAGACTGCATCAGCAAGTTCAATTTTGATATTTAAGATAGGACGTGCTTGCATGCAGGGCATTGCAGAGATGCCCAGGGTGAAGGGATGATGCACACCTGTGGAAAGTAGCTAATGCTTGTTGAGAAGGTTTAAACTATAGTGGCAAGTGGTGCAAACCAGAGCAGAGCATCAGCAAATGCATAGTTAATAACCATGGGAAGTGTGCCCACCTGCAACTCCTACCCGATCGTGTGAGAGAACTGGAGTTGCAGCTGGACGACATCAAGATCATCCGGGAGAACGAGCGCGTCATGGATAGGAGTTATAGTGAGGTGGTCACACCCAAGCTGCAGGCAGAATGGAGATGGGTATCCACCAAGAAAGGGAGTAGACCGAGAATGCATGAATCCCCTGTAGCTATGCCTCTGAAGAGTTATACTAATTTGGATATTGCTGGGGGATGACAGCTCTGGGGAAGGCAGTAACAACAGTCAGGTCTGTGGTGCAGTGGAAGAGGTTGAAGTCAGGCAGGGCTGCAGTGAGAGGAGACACTAGTTAAAAGGATGGATAGGAAATTTGAGTCTGCAAATGGGACTCCAAGATGGTGTGCTTCATCCCTTGCGCCAGGTTCTATGATGTCTCAGAGCAGCTGCAGAACATTCTCAAGGAGTGTGCAACCAGACGTAATTGTGCATGTTGGTATAAATTATGTTGGTAGGAAAAGGGATGCGATCCTATAGAGTGAATATTGAGATTTAGACAAAGGTAGTTATCTTGAGATCACTCCCTATGCTATGTGCTATTGCTATTAGGATTAGGAAGATAGAATGGATGAATGAGTGGCTGGGAAGTTGGTGCAGTGGGCAAGGATTCAGATTTTTGGACTCTTTGAATCTCTGTGATGCAGAAGTGGGACAGGTTGCATCTGAACTGTAGGGGGACCAAATTCCTTGCAGAGAGGTTTGCTAGTGCTATTTGAGAAGGTTTAAACTATAGTAGCAAGGGGTGCAAACTAGAACAGAACATCAACAAATGAAAAGTTGAGGTTATGATCATTAAGTCTCAAAGAAAGAGCAGGCAGGGAGAGGTTAAGGAATATGGTGAACTTGATGTGCAAAAGTACATTTATTTTAATGTGAGGGGTATCGTGGGTAAAGCACAATATTTAAATTTATCTTAGAATCTGCATCAGGGCTTGGAACTATGATAATGTGGGCATTACCAAGGCTTAATTGCAAAAGGGACAGGAATGGCAGCAGAACATTCCAGGGATTCAATATGATATAGACAAAGGTTAAAGAAGTGGAGGAGTGCCTTATTAATCAGAGAGAGTGTCACGGCAACACTCAGAGAGGACATACTGGAGGGTTCACCGACTGAGGCAATATGGGTAGAGCTCAAAAATAAGAAAGGCACATTTCCTCTATAGGGCCACTCAGTAGCCAGTGGGAGATAAAATAACAAATGTGTAGGCAGATTATGGAAAGATGCAAATGCAACAAGGTTACCATCGAGATTACTTTAATTTCCTCAATTTTGACTGGGGCCTAATGCAAAAGGCTTGATGGAGCAGAGTTTGTTTGGCGTATTCAAGAGGGCTTCCTGATATGACATGTCTAACTCAAGGAGGGACCACACTGAACCGTGTATGGGGAAACAAGCTTGGGCTGGTGAGTGGTGTTTCAGTGGAAGAGCATTTTGGTTAGAATGATCACAACTCCAAGTTTTAAGATAGCTATAAATAAGGATACATCTGGACCCTGGGGGAAAGTATTAAAATGAGGGAAAAGGCAGATTACAGAATTAATAGGCAGGAGTGAGGAAGAGTAAATTGAGAGCTGTTGTTATTGGGTAAGTCCACATCTGACACATGTTGTTTAAAGGCCAGCTGATTAGAGTTCAGGATCAACGTTTTCCAGTTAGGAGGAAGGATAAGGATGGCAACGTAAGGAACTTTGAATGACCACAGAGGTTGTAAATGTGGTTAAAAAGAAAAAGGAAGCATATCCAAGGTTTAGAAAGATGAAATCTGACAGGGCCTTTGAGGTATATAAAGCAAGTAGGAAAGTACTTGTGGGCAATTAGGTGTGCCAAAAAAGAACTATGAAATATCGTTGGGCAAGTAGGATTAAATAAAATCCTGAGGCTTTTAATATGTACATGTACTTCGGTAATGCAGGGAGTTGTAGATGGTTTGTGTTTTGGGTATATTAACAGATATTTAAACAACAAGGGAGATAAGGGGTATGAGGAATGAGTGGGAAAGTGATGTTCAAGGTCAAATTTTGGCGTGACCACTGGGTGGAGTGCTGTCTGTGGTTACAAATCAGCTGCACGTTCAAGGATGCTATCTCATTCTTCTGAAAAACACACCAGACTAGTGCTGGAATGGAGTCTATGAGAAGTCTGCAAAGTTAGCAAAGACCTCACAGCTCTGCTATACCCTGCTAGAACTAGGGTGCACACTAGGATACAGCAGCCACACACCAGGGCATAAAACCTAAGGATGACTGTGTTGTGGTTGCAACTGATCATGTAGTTAGATGATATTCTCTTCCATGCTCAAAGATGTCCCAGACATTGGTCCTCAATATTGCAAAGGTACAAGAAACACTCCTTGAATACTCACTGTGGAAATAGCTGTGTGCCCAATCCCCTACTTTTCCTTCTCCCTTGCCTGTCTTTTTATCCGCTTCTATGTTCCATGAACCTTAAACCAATATCAACCAGGTTTGGAATAAATTGCATTATAGGAAGAACAATCAACACCATAACATTTGTTGAGAGAAGTCAAAGCAGGCAGCATAAATACAAGAGTCAACAAAGCTGAATGAAAACTTCAGCAAACGTTTCTAGAGATATTTGATCCAGAATTGTTTTTGCTTACTCTTTTACAAAATGGTCCAAAATTCTGATCAGGTACAACAGTTGCTAAGGCCTTCCTGGGCCTGTTACGACAAGGAGCCACGCTAATTTTCTGGTCCTCTGTTGTGATAGAAACAGAGCGGGCCAACATTGAAATAGATAACATTAATTTCAGTCTGTTTCTCTTGACAAGCCCAGTTTCATCCTGATGAACTACTTCTGCTGCCCAAGATTCCTGGGCAACCTCCCTTCACTGTGCACTATGCTCAATTAAACCCATATTCTTCCTTTAGCCATCAGCAGCAATGGCATTTTGAGGAAGGATTAAAAGAAATGGTGAATATGGGTTGCGCCGTTTGATTTCGAAGGATCTTAAAAACTACCAACATCTTACAACTGATTACAAACATCTGGGGTTATTAATACAACTAACGGATGGACAGGTTCTCCGCTGATATCAAACGCCCAACTTACGTACAGCCAGTACATTCCAATGAACATTGCGAGACCAGCAGGATGGATTGGCAGGCTGCTGTGGGGTTGCAGGCATCTTCTGTCTGTTCAAACTCGGTTCACAGCAATATCATTGAAACTTGCAAAGAAAAATCTAAATTATTGCATTTAATGCCACAGTCTAACTACACTACAAACAGTTCACACAAATGGTGGTGGGAGTATGGAACAAGCTGCCAGTTGAGGCTGGGACTATCCCATCATTTAAGAAAGTTAGACAGGCACATGGATAGGACAGGTTTGGAGGGATATGGACCAAACGCAGGCAGGTTGGACATTGTTGGCCGGTGTGGGCAAGTTGGACTGAAGGGCCTGTTACCACACTGTTTCACTCTATGACTCTGGAATGGAAACCTGTTGTGACCAGAGAGGACATAACATTTGGAAACCGGATCCGTTGCATAGACCTGATGAATAAAGCACATTGTGCAGTACAAATTTGAAAAGAAACGTGCATATACGCACATTAAATGTATTGAAGGTGTTTGTTGATAGTATTTTATGTAAACATTTTTTACTTACCTAGAAACCCCATCACTTGGGTACCTTGTAAAAAACTAGTTTGGGTGGTAAATAGTTCATGTCATCTTAAAATGATTAAATTGTACATTGGATTACAACCAACTTGTACAGATTCTCTCCTTTTTTGCATCTTGATACAGTTAAATTAGTCCATAAATATTGTTTGTCAGTCAGTTGGGTTTACTCTTTCACACACATACAATATTTAAGTAAAAGGATCATTTGAGCTACTACCACCAAAGCTAAAAACTCCAAATTGTTGTCGACTTGTTCACCGACACACAGGCGAGAGTGGGCCGGACAATGGTCTTCTACTCCTGCTCTGCTACACAGCACCAACCCTACATAATAACAAGTGAAATCCTGGAAAATGTAGATTAATTTTCACATACAGGGAGCAACCTTAATGCACATCATTGTGCCATTGTGCCACCTGCTCATTTGGACATTTGACGGAATAAGAGTTTGATAATCAAAGCAATAATCCAGCAGATGTCAAAGGTAGACAAAAGTGCTGGAGAAACTCAGCGGGTGCAGCAGCATCTATGGAGTGAAGGAAATAGGCAACAAGAAGGCAGAATGGGGTGAGGAAGGAGAGATAGATCAGCCATGACTGTATGGCGGAGTAGACTTGATTGGCCGATTGGCCTAATTTTGTTCCTATTACTTATGATCTTACATAAAGCTCAGGACCATAAGACATCAGAGCAGAATAAGGCATTTTGATCGGAGTCTGCAGTGCTAGTCGATCATGTCTGATCTATTTTTCCACACTCTTCTGCCCTCTCTTTCCCACTCTCCTGCCCCTGTAACCTTTATTGCCCATATTAACCAAGAACCTATCAATCTCCACTTTAAAAATACCCAATGACTAAGCCTCTCCAAAGTCTGTGGGAATAAATTTCACAGATTCACCACCTTCTAGCCAATGAAATCCCTTATCTCCATTCTAAACGTATGTCCTTTCATTTGGAGGCTGTGCTCTCTGGTGCAAGACACTCCCACTACTGGAAAAATCCTCTCCACATCCATTCTATCCAGGCTTTTCAATATTTGGTAGATTTCAATGAGATCCCCTTCATGCTAATCTCCAATGAGTGCAGGCCCAGAGCCTTTGAATACTACACACGTTAACCCAATCATCCCCAGGATCATTCACCTACACCTCCTCTGGAGTAGCTCCAATGCCCGCCCATTCTTCCTCAGATATGGGGCCCAAAACTGCTCGTAATATTTCAAATGTGACCAGTACCTTATAAAGCCTCAGCATTACAACCTTACTGAGAACCTATTGAGCAGCAGTAATTCTGTGGTATGCTTCGAAACATAAATGACCTACAGTAGGGGTCACAAAGCACTGGAGATATCACCAATGCCACTGACACAAAATCCTTCAAATACATTCCTGGGATAAGCAAATCAATATCAACATTCCCAGGCCAACTTCTCCCATGTCGAGGTTCTAATTACATGTTGTCAACTCTAACAGGCACATCATGCCATTCCCATTCCTGACACCTGACCTCTGAAATGGGCACCATTGCTTAATCGTGGGAGAACAGAAGAAAAGATTTTAGGATATACTGAAAGCCATCTTGTGAAGTGTAACACTTGACTGACTTGTGAGAATCCCTGGCCCAAGGCTGTGCAAAGTCGAGGAATAGCATTTAGGGTGGTGTCAAGAATTTTGAGTGTCCTCACTGGCAAAACACAAAATCCCACGAAACAACTAAAGAGGCCCACCAGCTCATGAACTCTTCATCTCTCTTCTTCGTGCTGCTCTGCCAGTCGTAATGTTTGTGCATCATTTACAGGCCTCAGACCGCACGGAACTGTAGTGGAACCAGTCATCCCACAGCCAGAGCACCCACCTAAAATTAAGATTTCTAGAGCACCACCTAGTGCCTCCCAATGGCTTGACTATGTTGTCTTTTACTAACTTGGAAAATGAATACCAGTATAACTTGCAACAATTGCTAATTATTAAAAAACAACTTTTGTTTCCATGACTATGCATTGCTGCAATGATCACAATGCATTTAAGCAACAAGCAAACAAACATTAATAAAAAATGCAAAGATTGAAATAAATGTACAAAATATCTGTTATCTTATATAGTTTTTAACATTGGAAGATATACTAAAAGCATCATTCTTACTGGGAATAATTAGAAGGTAGACGATCAATATCAATGACTAAATGATTATACCAACCAATTCTTCGGGGAAAAATAGGATATTCTTTTTTCCGTTCAAAAATGGGTTAATCTGTCTTGGAGTCTGGCAACGATCCTTCTATCCTTTCAAACTTCCTTGCCGAGGGCTGTAATATAGGTTGATTCCAGACTAGAGATTCATGGTATATTGCTTCACAGAAGTTAGTTGGAGAATGGCTGATTTCAACCTCAGCAAGATCCTCACTGATGTCCTAGAGTAGTAAAGATTCTAAATGCATTGCACACCTATAGTAAAATGATGGAACCTCAATTCCAGTGATTTGGTCCATAATTCATGTTTACAAGAAAAAAAAATCATATCTACAACAGACTTCGAAAATTTACTTCAGTGATGATCTGTATTCTGTACTTGGACTACATACAATTAAATTCAATGCACGTCTGGGCTACTTAGGAAATAAGAACAGCAGATACCATTTATTTATATTGAGCTTTATCACAGATCAACACTACTTTTTACAAAGACAGCAATTTTCTCAAGATCAAACACTGAAATCTGGTACCGAAATGCAAGACTATATGTTGTTTATGGCTTAAAATATTAATTATAAAAAATATTATGTATAAATCAAACACTCTATTTCATTTTGAAGATAGACACAAAATGCTGGAGTAACTCAACAGGTCAGGCAGCATCTCTGGGGAAAATAGATAGGTGACCTTTCGATTGGGACTCTTCAGACTATTCAGACTTCAGTCTGAAGAACGGCCCCGACCCAAATCCTCACCTATCCATTTTCTCCAGTGATGCTGCCTGACTGCTAAGCAACTACAACATTTTGTGTCTATCTTTGGTATAAACCAGCATCTGCTATTCCTTTTTATTACATACTGTATTTCACTTTACTTGGTCAATATTTCACAACCAAACAATGCAGCACTTCCAGAACAAAAACTTTGGAAATTAGTCAATTTTGGGCAGCCGATGTCAAGTGATTGCGCGGTGAACTGGCAGATCATTTTCCACCGAGGGAAAAAAATGTGTTTATTCTTTGCATATTACTTCTGCAGTGAGACTTTATATTCTTTGATTATAATTTAAAACATTTTGATTTTCAGACATACCTCAGTTAAATGTAATCTTCACAGAGCTAGTTTTGAAGAAGGGGGGGGAGAGAAGGGGGGAGAGAAGGGGGAGAGAAGAGGGGGGAGAAGGGGGGGAGAATGGGGGGGGGAGAAGGGGGGGGGGAGAAGGGGGGGGGGAGAAGGGGGGGGGAGAAGGGGGGGGGGAAGGGCGGGGGGGAGGGGGGGGGGGAAGGGGGGGAAGGGCGGGAGAAGGGCGGGGAGAATGGGGAGCAGGGGTGAGAAGGGGGGGAGAAGGGGGGGAGAAGGGGGGGGAGGAGGGGGGGGAGGACGGGGAGGGAGGAGGGGGGATGGAGGAGGGAGAAGGGAGGGGGAAAACACTTTTAAGGAGTATAAGTTTAGCGGCCATTTTACCTACTGGTCGGTTTCCCAGGTCCTGAAAACACGAATGAGCCAATCAAAATGCCCGGTCAGCGAAGGAGAATGCCTACGCTGCCCTAGACTGCCTGTAACTAAATAGTGACCCCACTCCACTGCACTACGAGTCAAATAGAATCATGCCGACCAAAGTTTACTCGCGTAAATTTTTTCAACATGCTGAAAAATTATCCGCGACCTAGCTGAGGCCACGAGTATTCGGGAATTTCCCTCGAGCATGAAGGAGAGTTCCAGTGACCTCATAGGATCTCCTAGGCCCTCAACCATGCTGCGAGTTTGAGTCGAGGGCAAACTCTTCTAAACTCGCAGATTAGGTCGCCGCAGTGGGACAGTCCCTTACTTGTGCCAAAGGTATGCTATAGTTCATAATTGAGAAGGTGTTTTTTTTGTATATTGGATCACATAATTCACTTGCAAACTACAAAATCTATCCTTTGTCCAAAACAACAGTTTACATATTCATATTTTGCATTTGTACAGTCAGCTGGAAGGATTCACTGCAGGACATCAGTTGGGTATTACCCATACTTCTCTACTCATCCATTCAAATATAAAACGCATTTGCTAGATTTTCTGACATTCACTATCCTTGGAACACTGAACATGATAGTTTACTTCCACCCAAGCATTCTGGAATGGGGAAAGATTAAAGGGCCTGTGCCACTTACGCGACTTTTTCAGCGACTGCCGGCACCCGTCATAGGTCGTTAAAGGTTGCTGAAAATGTTCAACATGTTGAAAATCCAGCGGCGACCAGAACAAGGTACGACTCTTTGGGCGACTACTCACGATCATTCAGGCTTCACCCCAAGACATGTCACCAGGGGGGCACCTGTATGGTCGTGAGTGGTCTCCTAGTCACCCAGAGTAGTAGCGTCTTTCTGGTCGCCACTGAATTTTCAACATGTTGAAAATTTTCGCCAACTTATGACAGGTGCCGGCAGTCGCCGAAAATGTCGTGCAAGTGGGTCAGGTTCTTCATGTACAGGCATTCCCAGATTTACACAAGGATTACGTTCTGTGAACCCTTACGTAAGTCAGATTTTATGCAAGTCGGAATCACTGATTCTGAGTCTGTACTCACAGAATATGAACTGTCTCTGTAGTGATCGGATGTGTCTGGGACACTTTCTGCGGTGTGCGGCCTTCCAAGTCAGCCAGGAAAAGCAGTAAAAGCAAATATGTTACAACATTCGTTAATTTTATCATGATAGTGCCACCAGCCACAGAATATCAAATGACATTCTACCCTGGCCACAAAGTTATCAGAACCCTTTTGATACAGGAAGCATTAGAATCAAGTGATTACATTAAAATGGCATTTTCTGATTTATACTTGCTTGGAAAACCAAACAATTTCAAACGGGTTCTCCCCACTTAGGCACAATGATGATCTATTTATCAAAGCCCACTTCTTTTGAGATGGAGGTTATCAATTAAATAAATCTGTTCAAAGCTAGAGATCTTGCCGGTGTAAACTGATGCATAGTTATAAATCAAAGCTCTCTCTTCTTCAGCTTCAGTAGGAAAACGATGCCAATTCTTTCGAGCTGGAAAAGAAGAAAGTAATCTTCAGATCTTAAAGTTTCTGTACTGACTTACAACATTTGCAAATCTGAATTGAATAAGGGAAATAAAATGTGCATAAAGTGACATTGCCAATGCAAGGAATTGCTTCATTTATATCTTGAAGATCAGAATTATTGTAGAGAACAGAAGCAGGTCCAGCCAGGTCTGTTAGTTAATGAAACACGAACAATAAATGTAAGGGTGAACTCCAGTCTGAGATTGCCGTGGGTGAAGGGGAGAATAATCATAATGAGCTCTCCAAATATCAAAACTACAAGAGCAGGCTCACAGATATCAGACCAGATAAACATAACTTCAAATGAGTTAAGGGAAAAGAGGGGGTCTGAGAATTGGCAGCTGATGTGTCACATCAGGGAAGACATTAATGAATAACTTGCCTTTAATTGTTTAGCGTCTTTTTTTTTAAACAAATAGCCTGCCTTGTTAAAGTAGGGCATATTGGATGGGCAGAGTGGTAGTGAGAGTGACAAACAATCTTTCCTAATCTTTACAATTAGTGCATTATAAATTTTGATGCTGGCATACTTGATCATTCTGCTTTTGCTCTCAGTCTCAGTTTTGATGAGAACAGATAGCAACAGTGTAACGAACAATTTGTGGTAGTCTGCCCCTTGACTGCAGGAAGATTGTACAATTACTCTTAGGATCAAAAGTTCCCTCCAGAGAGGGTGGCACAGTGGCTCAGCAGCAGAGTTGTTGCCTTACAGCACAAGATACCCAGGTAAGATCCTGACTATGGGTGTGGTCTGTACGGAGTTTGTACATTCTTCCCGTGACCATGTGGATTCTCTCCGGGTGCTCCTGCTTCCTCCCACATTCCAAAGACGTGCGGGTTTGTAGGTTAATTGGCTTCTGTAAATTGCCCTAGTGTGTAGGATAAAACTAGTATATGGGTGATTGCTGGTCGGCACGGACTTGGTGGGCTGAATAAGCGAATTATCTCACATGCTCATACCTTCATTAACAAAAAAGTCAGCCATGTACCATGCCACTTTTGCAGCATTGCTGGAATGTGGGATGCTCTCTTTCAGGTCCCACTCATAAGGATTTTTCTCAGGATGCCACTGAATTCCATAAATGGGATATCTGTGTGCTGCAATAAAACAAACCAACCGTCATTCCCTTCATACAATCAATGAACACAAATGTTCCCCACATATATTAAGTTTATACAGAAACTCATTGCAAACCATACTGGGAACATGCACTCCAACTATACACATTCAGTTTGAAAACAATTGGATTTGTTCTTTGTATAAGCTCCTAAAATTCCAATCAATGACTAAAATAGCTGTTTCCCTCACCCACAACCTTTCAACAGAATGTAATTATGCTTCATAGAAAAAATCAATACAGTAACAAATGATAAACTTCATTGAGAGAAAGCTATTTAGATTGGACATTGCACAGGAAGACTGCAGAAGCATTGCAATGCAGACACACTATTGTTCTCACGTTTAGCGCTTGAATTATTCTCTCCTTATTAATGCATATGTGCTTGTGCGCCCGAACAGTTGCTTTTTTATTGTACGCTGACACGTTTTTTTATCAGTGTGCAAATTACATACACTACATGGATCAATCACTCTATATGCTTGGTTTCACTGCCAAATTAGTCAGGAGACGGAAGTAGATGGTACTATTTGTAGAATGTACAAATATTAAAATCACACCAACAAATTATTTGTTGAACTAGAAAAAGAAAATCAATGAATGAACTAGGTAGAATTAGATCAACTTCCATTAATGTAATCCAAATCAGGCCTTTTTAAGGAGTTTGAGAAGAGAGATGTATTTTTATAGGATCTGGGAAGAGGGTGCAATTGTTTTTTGTCCAGGACTCATCTATTTAGACCAGTCAATTGTACTCTCGGCCCTTCCAGTCCGTGCCGACCATTTGTTTTCCCCCCCTAGTCCCATCTACCTGCACTCAGACCATACCCATCCATTCCCTTCACGTTTACTTTAAATGTTAAAATCGATCCTGCCTCCACCACCTCTGCCGGAAGCTCATTCCATCTGAGTAAAGAAGTTTCACGTTACCCTAAACTTCTGTCCCTTAATTCTCATGTCATGCCCTCTTGTTTGAATCTTCCCTACCCTCAATGGGAAAATCCACGTCAACTCTGTGACCTCAATCAAGTCCCCCCTTAACCTTCGGTGCTCCAAAGAATAAAGACCTAACTTGTTCAACCTTTCTCTGTAACATAGTTGCTGAACCCTGGCAACATTTAGTAAATCTCCTCTGTACTCTCTCTATTTTTGTTGACATCCTATAACTAGGCGACCAAAATTGTACACCATACTCCAGAATGCCTTGTACAATTTTAACATTACTTCCCTACTCCTATTTCTTTACCACCCTATCTACCGATTCCACCTTCAGGGAACTATGCACAGTTATTCCTAGATGTTCCGCAGCATTCCTCAATTCCCTACGTAATTTTGAAAGATACTTCACACTTATCAGCATTAATCTCCATCTGCCATCTTTCAACCCACTTTTCCAAATGGCCCAAATCTCTCTGTAGACTTTGAGAATCTACTTCATTATCCACAATACCACCTATCTTAGTATCATCTGCATACGCATGATCATTGTACATGACAAATGAGGCACCCCACTTTCCAATGACAAACAGCCATCCACCATTACTCTACATCTCCCATTCAGCCACTGTTGAATCCATCTTGCTACTCCGCCATTAACACCCAAAGATTGAACCTTCTGAACCAACTTTCCATGGGGAACCTTGTCAAAGGCCTTACTGAAATCATATAGACAACATCCACTGCTTTACCCTCATGTTACCGCTTCAAAAAATTCCAAACATGACCTTCCAGGCACAAATCCATGTTGACTGTTCCTGATCATTTTATCCAGATGCTTATATATATTATCTCTAAGGCCCACCACTGAGGTCTATAATTGCTAGTACACTAATGGTTTCATAAATATCTCCAAAAATAAATCAAATAAAATCATTAATAAAAATCACCCAGGCTTCCAATTACGTTATTCTTAGAAAGAAAAGTATATCACAATCTCCCATAAAAAAAGGTGTTTTAATAATTTACTTAACGATGAGGATGTCTTAATCATTACCAAAATAATGGGCACCTAAGTATTTAAATTTGAAAATGGAGCTCGTCCATAAATACTCACAGAATTTTGGAAGGTCTCTGAAGTAATGCACCAGTAAATGAAAATAGTATTTAAATATTAAAGAAAGCTTTATTAGACTGGCAACGTGGACTCTGGGTGAATGAGGGAGGTCAGGAACCGAATGCACAGTATACAGCTGAATAATGATAATTTTCATCGATTACCACCTAAGTGCTTGTTTCTCCACACACCCCAATACCAAAATAGCCATCTGTCGGTGTCAAATAATAGGCGTTTTTAGAAATAATAATAACGAAAGGAAAAAAAAACACAGCAGTAATTTGCTTTCTTAAGAATACAATAAAACACTGCGCAATCTGTAAGAAGGAAATGCCTGTATTCACAGATTAGAACTATTAATTTGGCAGTACCTTCCATTGTAGATATAAATTCAACCCCTTGGTTGTCGGCATTAGTAGTCAAGACCTTGTAGAAGTTTTTCAATTCTGTATTGCTTGTAAAATTCTACATTTAAATCACAAATAGGTATTAATGACTGTCCTCAACATATATTCAACGATGCTCGGCTAATTTGGGTAAAGTGCATTACTTCATGGTGATATAACCTCTTCCATTTCACATGCCTTGGCACAGAAACCCTCGATGAGGATTCTCTTTTGCAAATTTTTATCGGGTGTTTGGCTTCATATCCTCCTCACAATCCAAAGGAGGACACTTGCGAGAAACCTCACTGGAATCTCCTCTCCAGGTCAGTCATTTGTGAGGAAGTACAAATGCGAAATAAAACCAATTAAAATTCTGGTGTTATTTTGTTACTTGTCCAGAAGATTTGATTTTTTTGCTGGTATTTGCTTCAAACAATCACATGGCACACAAAAGTGACTTCCTCATCAATTGCCCCATTGCCTACATGGACTCCCACACTGATCCAGACCACCACAGGAATGGCCTTGATCTTACCATGTGAGAATCTTTCCACTATTCAATCTGGGAACTTGCCCAGACCATACAAAAGGAATAAGAAAGATTCTGCTGTGTCAAAAAATCCCAGCGGCAAAGGATAACTGAACAATAGGGGTTGGCATCTCCATGCTGCCAATGAAAGTCAAGATATACTAGCTTCTTGCATTGTCATGAGAGATGGGCCTGCTGATAGCTGGGAGGTAACTGGTTAGCGATCATCTTCAAGTTGTCGATTTAACAACCTAATGACCAAAGACAAAGGATCAACAGTTTCTGAGCCAATTTTTCATAATTTAGGATGTTATTCACCATCTCCTGTTTTTTCATCCACTAGAGATATTTATTGTTATTTACTAGCCTTTACTGCCCTCTTTCAGCAACTCTGCCCTTTTATCTTCCCAGCCTTCCACCGGTTTAACTCTTTTAATGTTCCCAGTTCTGACGAAAATCCATTAACCAGAATCATTAACTGTGTTTCTCTCGCCACAAAATGCTGCCGGAGCAGAGCATAATGGGCCTGTTCCACAGGCTATTATTTGGGCGACTATTGGCAACTGTCACAAAATTTTCAACATGTTGAAATTTTTTCTGCAACATTGGCGACAATTTTTGCTGCCGTAGGTTTTCGTAGGTGCTGTCGTAGGTTGTCGCCAGGTGTCATAGGTGCATTCCATTAAAATGAGTCCCTGGCAGTCGCCTAAACAGGACAGCCCCATTAGGACCATTTTCTGTCTTTGTTTACAATTCCAGTATCTTCAGTGCTTTGCTTTTGAAATCAATGAAAATGCTTGAGGTGAAGATCGCCCAAGGGAAACAAAGGATTGAGATGCACATGCTCGATTGCTGGACGGGATCATATGAACTGCCAACTGGCAATAACATGTGTAACTGGTCACCATCCCCCACCCACTGCGCTGCAAATTGGAATCAGTGAAGGAGGGCACATGAAGTGAATTTGTCCTCTAGCTCCTTAAATCACTTTGAAAAGTGCAACACACAAATTATTCTGGACAAATTCCATTCATTTGTATGATTTCTCCAACTGAAATGCCTCGGTGCATTGTGGCTATTTGTGTACACTTGAATGAATGAATGAATGAATGAATGAATAAATTAATTAATGGTGAATGAACAAATTAATGAATTAATTAATTCTTTATACTTTTTTCTTTGCTTGCAAGCCCAAGTATGCAAATAGTCACCCATAAAGGGTGCTGAGAAAGTTACAAAGTATCCATGCCATGTCCCCTTTGTTCTCTCATTCCCACCCCCCCTCCCATCCCTCACTGCGGTCTCCCCATGCCGTGTCCTTTGTTCCTACTTCATCTGCTTAGATTTCACAACCGATCTTCAGTAAACAAACTAACCACTTTGAGGGAAAAAAATCTGTGCTCAAAGAACCTGAGACTTCTGTGTGAAACATTTTTAACAGTTGGCATTAAAAGACAGAGTTATCGATGTACTAATTTTGCTAGTTTTAGATTGCATTTCTTTACATTTAGTACATTAAAGTTCTTATCTTTGTTACTGAAAAAGAATGACAGATTAGAATATTTTTGAAAAACAACCTGCTCCTTCAGGTGGTTTGTTATCAAGTCAAATGTTTATATGTGAACTGTATTATTTGAATATTACATTTGCATTTCAGTTAAAAACATTGTTATTATTTTAACAAGCTGAAATAAGGTAACATGTAGACAGAAAAAATACCTTACAGAGCAGTCTTAATATGTAGGCATAATCAAATGGTTATGCTATTCATTAACTTTATAGCATATGTACACGAGCTCTACAGCTAGAAAGTGCTAATTACCAGACCTTAACAGAGAGACTCCAGAAGTGAAAATTTGCCGTTAATGGTTCTACAGCCAACGCTTGCATCAGATTTTCCGGAAAGTTCTTAAACATCCGACTGCCTGCGGCATCTGAACAAATTGAAATAAATGATTTACATTAATTTTTTTTCTTATTCATTATATTGAATTAGAGTTTTTTTTTCTTTACAGAGAACCCCATACAACTGAACATGTACTCCTAGTAGTTTTTTATGTCGATCCAAAGTCAACTTTATGATGCAGGCGTAAATTCCTTATTTTCTGTGGATGTTACTTGTATATTTACAAGTTCTTTTTTATCTATTATGTTGCCTCCGTTCCAAAATAAGTTGTTTTAAACTAAAGGGTGGCAAGGTGGTGCAGTGGCAGTTGCTGCCTTACAGCGTAAGAGACCTGGGTTCGATCATGAAAACGGTTGCTGTCTGTACGGAGTTTGTACGTTCTCCCTGTGACCCACATTGATTTTCTCTGAGATCTTCGGTTTCCTCCCACACTCCAACGACAAACAGGGTTGTAGATTAATTGGCTTGGAATCAATGTAAGTTGTCCCTAGTGTGTGTGGGATAGTGTAAGTGTGCGGAGATCGTTGGTCGGTGCGGACCTGGTGGGCCAAAGGACCTGCTTCCGTGCTGTATCTCTAAATTAAATTAAGTATATAAATTGATTTATAGAATTTGCACAGTGCAGTTAAAATGCTTCTGCCGATGATCCGATTTATTTGCTACCTAGCAGTTTATTTCACAGAATGATAGCTTGAAACTTGCAACAGCGACAATGCTTTGCTAAGGTCCAGACACATTCGATACTGTCGAAGCTTATGACACATAAGAAATACATCTTGTTGAGGGCTACAAAAATATGTTGGTAGATCTGCAATGCAGTATGGAAATGATTTATTCAGGATACATATATATAAATCTGTGTAATTTCATAATCACAATGCGATTTTTGATTTCCAAGCAGCCAGACTAATAGCTCTATTCTCCAGTACAAAGTACAAAGAAGAATGGAGAAAAAAACAACCTTATTTCCTAATCATAGCAAGCATGATTATAGAATATGATCAGCATTTGTTCAAGCTACAGAAAATGCACAATGAATGATAGAGCCTTTAGACATACTGAGCGACGTAATGACTGAGGTGTAGATGACCATGGGTCCTTGATGAAAGCAGCACAGAGGTGATAATGAACGTTTGTAGCATACATGCCATAATTTGCCATGGTATGGAATAGAACATCAGGGAGGTAACTGGAACACTGAGTGCTTTTCGAGTCTCCACATTATAAGAAGGATGTGACTGAATTGGAAAGATGCACGGAAGATTCACCAGTATGTTGCTTGGTATGGAACAATTCAGCCATGAGGAGAGACAGGATAGGTTGGGTCTGCTTTCTTTGGAACAGAGAAGGCAGAAAAATGGCATGATTGTGATATGTATTGTAGCAAAGAAACAAAGAGATTATTTTCCCCATATCAGGTGTCTATCACCAAGAAGCATAGGTTAGGACAGAAGATTTTGAGGAGATTTGAGGAGGATTTTCTTTTGCTCAGTGAGGAAAATTCATGGTGTCGGAAGTGAATATCTAAATACTATTAAAGTTTTGTGACAGTACCTGCCTCATCACTCTCAGCACCATGGAAGAGGCAATAGTGGTGACGGAGGCAGGGAGTCTCACTGTATTTCAGTAGTATTTCGATGAGTATGTGAAACATAATGACACAGAAAACTATGGGCCAAACACTGAAATTTAATTGGTATATGGCGGTACGTGATAATTTGCACCGTCTGTGTGCCAAATTAGCCATTTTCATGCCATATGCAGACTTTAAATCTGTAATATAACATTTGAATGCAAATCTCAGTCAGTGAACTGGAGCTACAAGTATTGGCACAGAAAGCAGTGGTTGGATATGACACTTGCCAAGAAATCTGGCAGCAGAATCATTCAGAGTATACCTCACCATTACATAGCGCAGGACAAATGCAGCAGACTACACCAGATTGAAAATGGCTCTCAACTGATTGCTCACACAGACATTCATTCTTATAGAAACACCAGATAAACTCTGGCCTCAGCATAAAAACAGTTAACATCACCAGTTTGCAACCATTTTTGCAGAATCACACTTGGAACATAATCCCTGTCAACCACTGGATTACAATGCCAAGGTCAACACCTTCAAGGTGAATAGAAATATGTTCAGCAACAGAACAGAATTCAGTCAGACACGTGCATCTTCCCCAGTTGCATCTTTTCTAATGTTGCTCAGTAATCTACTGTCAATTCCTCCTTGGAATGACATGGGAAAATAAACAAGCACTTTGAAGTTGATAGTTACTTCGAGCAGAGGTCTATAGATTGGTGATTGATGTGCTGGTTGTAAATGGGCATGAGCTGGTTGCCATGCTTGGCTGCAAGTAGAGCAATGCCGTATGCTACAGGGTAACTGCCATTTGAAAAGGAAAAGAAATTCTGCATAACAAAGTTATCATTTCAGATCAATAACCCTTCATCAAAACTAGACATGCAAAAAAACAAGCAAACATGTTTTAAATGCGATCTGAAAATAAGCAAACATGTTTTAAGCTGTCGAAACTAGGAATTGCAGATGTTGGTTAATACACAAAAGGACACAAAGCACGTTCCATATACTCACCCACCCTCTGTCATGTCTCCCTCTCACCTTAAATTTATGCCCCCTAATTGTACCCTCCCTCCCTGGAAAAAAATGATTATGAACTTATTTATGACCCTCTTGATCTGTTAAATCTCTACAAGGTCACCCCCTCAACCTCCTATGCCCCAGTGAAAATATCCCAGCTTATTCAGCCATTCTTTCCCACTCAAGCTTTCAAATCCCCATAACACCCTCTGGATTATATTATGTATCCTTTCCAGCTCATCAAAATCCTTCCTACAGCTGGGCGACCAGAACCACACATAATACTCCAGGTGCAGCTGCACCAATGACTTGATTAGTTTTAATATGACTGCCTAACTCCTGTGCTCAATACCCTGACTGATGAAGACATTGGTGCCAAGAATAAAGTCCTTGAGCCAGAAAGACAATATTACCACCTTAGCAATATCATCAAAACATACATTTGCTGGACCCCTGCTGGAAACAGATGCAAGGAGCTTTGTCATTGTACAAATTCCCTTATAAACAGGTATGGGGAACCTTCGTGACCATAATGTTTAAGAAAACCAAGCTACAGCAAAAAAAAAAGTGTTTAATAGATCACTTGAGGATAAAGATCTAGATTATCTAGATTACCAATAGCCTAAATTGTTGGAGAGTCGGGATTTATGTTCATTTCGAAAGGCAGGGATTAGTTTAAGATGTGTCAACATGGCTTTTTGTACGAGAGCACAAGTCTCACAAATTCAATTGATTATTTCTTTGCAGAAGTAACTTCGAAAATTGATTAAAGCAGCATGGTAGATAGGGTTTACATGGACTTCTGTTAAGCTTTTGTCAAGGATCCACTGGCTACTCAAGAAGGTCAAGGCACAAGAGATCCAAAGTGTGTTAGCAAACTGGATCCAAACTGTTTTACACTTACAATGACCACAATTTTCATTTCTAGGATCAAAATTAGCTCACAGTCCCAGTCAGTGTTTTACCTTTTGTGAATTTTAAAGGAAGAGACAGATCATTGGTGTTTGTAGCAATCAGAAGTTTCTTTTTACTGGTAATAACAGTCAGCTCTTCAAATCCAAGACACGTGCCCCAGATTGGAAAATGAGTTCCATTGTCATTGACCTATTTAAAACAAAATCAGAAAATTTGCAGTCACTGCTATTCTTTGACTGAAACAGAATCTATTAAAATGCCATCACAACTGGTGCCTTGCTCATACAATGTTCATACATGTTTTGATACTACATAACTTAGAATGATAGGTGCACCTCTGCAACAATTATTCCTCTGCATGTACATTAGCAAATAAAGATGTTGGAGCCACATTTAGGTTGGTTGCTGTTACATCCACCTTTCCTGCTTGCTTTCTGTTGACTACATTCTGAAATTGAAACAATATCACACCCATTTTTACATGTTGTATCCCTTTTGAAATGACATACTGTAATTCAATGACATGTAGAGCCTTTTGCTCTGGACATTGCAGCCAATAATGATGGGAGATACAAGATAAATGAGGGAGTAGGGTCTCAACCCAAAATACTACACATTCCTTCTCTACGGAGATGTTGCCTGTCCCGCTGAGTAACTCCAGCATTTTGCATTTATCTAGGGGACCTAATAGACACCTAACGGCTGAAAAGATCTTGGTAGAATAAAAAATGGAAAAGGCAAACACTTTAAGAACTAGATTAGATACTGATGTTCTTCACATTTGTTATAAACAATTTAGAATTTATTGAAATTGCATTTCAATCCACCATGTGTGCAATTAATGGCAGAAAGTAGAGCAGCTGCCTCACAGTTCCAGTGACCCAGATTCAATCCTGACCTCCGGCGTGATCTGTAAGGAGCATCCCTATTTCCGCAGACACTGTGCATATTTGCTCCGGGTACTCTAGTTTTCTTCCACTTCCAAAGATT
Organism: Okamejei kenojei; assembly: GCA_035221665.1. Classification (NCBI taxonomy): domain Eukaryota; kingdom Metazoa; phylum Chordata; class Chondrichthyes; order Rajiformes; family Rajidae; genus Okamejei; species Okamejei kenojei. The sequence goes on from CM069134.1 coordinate 61,141,110, forward strand.
TGCAAACTGAATGAATACTTAATTGAAAATTGGTACATTAATTGGGCACCAGATGAGTAATAGAATAGGAGAGTTGATAGGAATTCAGGGAGATTAACTGAGATTAATGTAGGGTTTTGAATCTGGATGTTTGATAGCATGAACTGAGTGGGGCAAAGGGCCTGCTTCTGCCGTGGGTGATATGGACAGGATGGGAGCCCATAGAAGAATATCAAAAAGTAGATAGAATTAATTTTAGATGATCAAGTTCTTTTTTGTGCAGAGGGACTCTCTAGAACTCAATGTTGCAGTAACGTTAATTTGAATACTATTCCACCTGGGTAGGCTACAACCCAATGGAATAAACACTAAATTTTCCAATTTCACCTTATCCTTACCTAATTTCCCTCTTTTCTCTCCTTGCAATTCTCCTCTAGTCTTCCCATTTTTATTCCCTTTCCCATACCAACTCCATCCAGCCTCCGTCACCCTTTTGCATCTCCCTCTCCCTCTTGGTTCCATCCACCTATTTCTCCCAAAAGATGTCTCCCATCTGGTTCCATCAGCCTATATTTTTGTGCCTGCTTCCATTTATCCTCATCTGCCTCCGTCTTCCAACTAGACACCCTACTACCCATTATCCCTCACCCTTCCTTGGTCCACTTATCACCTACCAGCCCCCCCCCCCCCCCCCTCCCCCACACACACACACTCCTCTATAGACTGGCCATTTAATCTCTCCACTCTTAATCCAAATTTAAGGTCTCAGGTTTAAACATCGATATTCTCTACCAACCCCTACAACTCCCCCCCCCCCCCCTTTTTGTGTACTTAATTCATTAAACCTCTTCTGAATTCACCTGGGGGTCATTTAATGGTTCACCATAATCACAATTTTTTCTCTTTAAATCTGAATATCACATTTGGATACAAAAATGAACCAAGAGAAATGACCGCAAAATTAAGTTTAGAAAAAAATCACAAAGATTTATTTATTATATATTAATTAAATTTGCAGAATCTGTCAATTTCCCTCCACAGATGGAGCCACTGTGTTCCTCCAGCAGTTTGTTCTATTTTTGCTAAATGCCTGTAACTTAGATTTGGGTTTTTCTATCCATGTTGCCACACTTCCATCTTAACTCCTATACAGAGATTTTTTGGGGGAAAAAAAGACTATTTACATGAATTTACCTGAATTACTCCATTTTAACCGTGCATAAAAAAAGTTCTTATGTATATAGATCTTGGTTCTTGGTTCTTGGTTACTTGGTCCTCCAAAATATTCCAACTGGAATTTAAACTGGAGGTGGTGAAGGGAGGGGTTTAGCCAGAGAGGGTTATTGGGAAGAAAGTGCCACTTTAAATTTAGTTGCATCTGGCTGGGCAACCGTGGTTTGGTGGAGATTATTCCATGCTTTAATAGTGTGTTTATTTCAATATCTTCAATACTTAATAAATATGTATTCTTACAAACTAATGCAATTACCTGTATGGCAAGATCATAAAACAGAGATGCAATCTTGGAATATTGTGAAGTTTTGAGATTTACGGCACCACCTGGAAAAAGCACTCTGAAAATAATCAGCAGGTGATATTATTAATTTACAGCAACTTTTTGAAGTATATGTATCATAACAGCTGAGGAACACTGGGGGAAAAACATGTTGAACTAATGTTAACTCCAGTAAGGAATAATCCATTTGACTTTGTCCTCGCCAATCTACTTGACATTATTTACCTACTTTAAAGCATAAATTGAAATGAACAGCGGTATTCCCAAAGCCATTCGTTCATCACAGGATGCCCACCGATATATTACGTGCTAACATTACCATGGCCATACAGCACAAAATCTGTCCCTTCAGCCCATGCCAAATAATATGCCCCATATATGCTGGTTCCAGCTACTCACATTTGGCCACATCCTCTAAACCTATCCTCTCCATGTACCTGTCCAAATGTATTTTAAATGTTGTTGTAGTACCTGCCTCAACTATGTCCTCTGACAGGTCATTACATATACCCACCACTCTCTGTGTGAAAAAGGTCCCCCTCAGGTTCCTATTAAATCTTTCCCCTCTCACCTTAAACATATGTTGTTTGGGTCTTGATTTCCCCTACTCTGTGCATTCACCCTATCTATCACCCTCATGATTGTATACACCTATATATAATCAACCCAAAGGCTCCTGTGCTGCAAGGAATAAAGTCCTAACCTGTCTGACCTCTCCCTGTAGCTCAGGTTGTCAAGTCTTGGCAACATCTTCGTAAATCTTCTCTGCACTCTTTCCAGCTTAAAAACCTCCTTCATATGTTAGGGTAACTAAAACTGAGCACAATACTACAAACGTGACCTCACCAACATCTTGTATAAACATAACATAATATCATAACTTCTATACTCAATACCCTGATAGATGAAGGCCAATGTACCAAGGCCTTCTTGACCAAGCTATTTACCTATGACAATCTCTCATGGAATTATATACTGCACACCTAGATTCCTCTGCCCTAAAACACTTCCGGTGACCTCCATTTTCTGTGAAGGTCCTGCCCTGGTTTGACTTACAAAAATGCAACACCTCGCACTTATCTGCATAAAATTCCATTAACCATTCCTCAGCCCATTCACTCAGCCGATCAAGAAGATCCTGCTGTATTTCTGATAATCAACTTCACTATCTACGTCAGCCTCATCTGCAAGCTTATTACCCATGCCTTGTACCTTCTCATCCAAATCATTGATATAAACCATAAACGGCAATGGGCCTTGCATCAATCCCTTAGTCAGCTACCTGGATCCCATGCGATCTAACCTTCCAGAGCAGCTTACCTTGTGGACCCTTATCAACTGCGCTGCTGTAATGTAATGTCCATGTAAACAATGTCTTTGGCTTTGCCCACAACCTTTTTGGTGACTTCTTCAAAATCTCTTTGAATTAAGCATCCAATGGCACAGTGGAACACAACAGACTTATCCACAATAATAACCTGCAAGCATGTGTCCATTATACCCAATATTTCCTCAATGCCTTTTTTTGAGAGCATGCACTTGCCCATATTAGTTTAATAATGAAGCATGAAATCCACAGCTAACTAAAGAAGGATAAAGTTCAAGAAACAACATGTGTGCTGTGGATTAGAGCAGGAGATCTAGCAATTAGCCAACCATTATGACCTCTGAGAGTTCTTTGGTGCTATCAAATCAACTAGGTCCAAATGACCAAAACCAGAGAGAGCCATGAATAAAGGAGAGCTTATCGCAGATAGGCAGCTAGAGCTCCCCGAAAGGAGCATTTTGAAGGTCTTCCTCAATCAAGAATCTGCTGTGATACATTTCTTGGTTTCATTCTGTAGCATGTTGGGGGCGACACAGTTGTGCAGCGGTAGAGTTGTGCCTTACAGTGCCAGAGACCCAGGTTCGATCCTGTCTACAAGCCTGTATCTCTAAAGTAAACTAAAAGCTAGACAGCACAATTCTGCTGCTGCCCCAGGCCAGCAAGAGGATGAAGTTGCCATACGACAGCTGGAAAACAACATCTCTGCAGCAGACAAAGTTTCCTGCTGAATTACGACAAAATGCCAGAGAAATAATACTGATGTAAATTCTTGATCTCATCACCCTCACCTAGAATAAGTAAAGTGTGGAAAGGAATCTCAGAGAGGTAGTAATCATGACAATCTTGAAGAAAAAAGATAAATCCAGTTGAGATAACTATCCAGGGTCTGCCTGGTGCCTACCACGGAGAAAATCATTTCCAGTATCCTCCTCACCACCCCATTGCAGAGGCTGAACAGCTCCTACAAAAATGCAACCCAAATTTCACCCATCAAAATATGGACATACGAATCCAAGATATTTCAACCACCGGCAACTATTGTACCTAACATTGTACGGGTGATTATTGGTCAGCATGGACTATGGACCTGTTTCCACACTATATATCTCTAAAACTAAAAATAAACTAAAATCTGTTATATCGTGGTCACAGAAAAGTCTTAAGGGGAAGGGGAAAAGATTGTTATACACATCACCTACTTTATTTAGTTAGAAATAAAGTATGGTGTTCTGATACATACATGTTCCAGACTCTCAGCATAAGATTTACCACTACTTTTATCCTACCTTTAGGTTTAAACTAACTTAAATCTTGCCATGACTACAATGTCAATATAGTTGCAGGTATATTGGCTATAAATACAACAGATACATCAAATAAATGACATTGCTTAATTGCTCAATTGAAATCATTGCTTTATACTTTCAAAGCCAATTGCAGCAGCTTAGGATTTGTTTTGAAACTGTTTACGAAAGTAATATCAGCTGTTATAATACTCCTGGTCATGTACTACAATAACAGCTGAACACTCTCTGATCCTTACATGGTCAAAGCCATGAAAACTAATTCACTAAACCTCAATAACTATTTCTGTAAAATGAGTGGGGCACTTTATGTAACACTCATTTATTACTCTTTAGCTTACAGCAAAACATTTATTAAATCTTACCGTATGCTTTTTTCATTATTTTTCAAAACAAAACTAAATCATAGTAGGTTGCCGACAGGATATAACAAAAGCTAAACTTTTAACAACACTTTGTTAAAGTAATCCAAGTATAAAAGCAAATCCATTATCATTTAATAAAGTACTCACCCATTTAGAGAATAAAAGAGTTTCCGGTATTCAGCTTCACTCAGATTAGTGCTATGGAGAAGAGAAATATCAACGTTAGACTAACTTTATTTTATTTGAAAATGTTGCCTGCAGCTAAATAGCTTCATAGTAGTAAGCAAAAATCTGAATTTAGATCAGAGGTGTGGCAGACTCAACTAAATACACAAAATAAACACAACTGAAACTGAGTATACTGGTTATTTGGTATCATCACCATTTGGTATCATCATCACCATTTCTTCACCACTACAATTGAATGAACACAATCGCAGTGTTTAAAAAAATAAATATCATAGGCTTAATTAGATTAAAAAAGACACTTAAATAACAGAACAGTACAGCTCAGGGAGGGGCCATTCAGGCCACAATGTTTCTGCCAAACATGATGCCATGACGCAAGTCTGAATCCATATCCCCCATTCCGTGCTAATCTATTTGCCTATCCAAAACAGTGTCATTAGCTTGATTTGTGCAAGGCATTGGCCTTCAATAAGCAAGAGTTTGTTACCACATTCTCAATGAGCAAGATTCTAGCCCCTTGCTTCCCTATATCCATTCCATTATGCCCCATACGTTAAATCTGCTGGGCCTGAAAAATTCAAGTTGTTCTTGTCTTCTTGTCTTGACGTTTCCACCACACAAGATCAACAAATAGAGTAAGACCGATACCAAGTCTATTAACTCATTTGTGATGTTGCTTAAGTGATATATGCATTCATGGTGAAAGTGGCAAACTATCAATTGAAATGGTTTCTTGTCTGGAGATTAAGGGGAAGAAATAATGTTTTGATTTTTTAAATATACTTATTGTTTTATTTTGATTTTTTTTACCAATTTCTTAACGGTTTATTGCAATTCCAATTAATTTTGTTATTTTTGAATATTTTTAAACATTTTGCTTACTCATGGGAAGCTTTCTCTTTTGAATAGATTATGAATACGTAAGCATGTCTAGATGGCAGCACTCTCTGGGATCAAAGAACTAAAAAATATATTTTTTGTCCACAGAAACACAAATTAGTTTACCAGATTCATTGATCTGCAAAAGATAATACATGAAACAGAAAAATAAAATCTGGAATAGTACTTCAACATACAGTAAAGTTACAGAATAATGTGCAGGATCAAACAGAGAAAGAAAATTGCACAATCCTTTTTGCATGAGTATTATTGTCAAAGTGTCAGTGATACAGTACAGTAAAAGGCCCTTCAGCCAAACTCTACTATGATGCCATAGTTCCACTTACCTGTGATGTTCCATATCCCTCCAAATGTTTATAACTTCTAAACCTTCCCTGTCCATTAGTCAATAATCAACTGCTGGATAAGTTGGAGGAACAGTGGAAGAAAGAATTTGAAGAATTGTTTAATGTTGCAACTATGAGACTTACATTTTGGAGTTTTGGTGTTTTGGTTAATGGCCTACATTAAATGAATCTGAATATGACAAATGGTTGAGGCCACAAAGTATAAAGTTGATGCCAGAAAGGTGCATGATATAGGCATGTTGAATGCAAACTGGATTTAAAGAACATAGTCAGTAAAATAAAACAATGAGAATGCAATGTGGATGATGTTATCTTAGAAAAACATCTTAAACATAAACAAGGGTACACAAAGGGCTGGAGAAACTCAGCGGGTGCAGCAGCATCTAAGGAGCCCCCGCTGAGTTTCTCCAGCCCTTTGTGTACCCTCGATTCTCCAGCATCTGCAGTTCCTTCTTAAACATAAACAAGTTCTACAAATATTTAAAGTTGGATACTAATTTAAACATGGGGAATTCGGTTGTGATAGATCCACAATATAGTAGTTCCTCCTTTGTAATGAACAAAGCCCATACAGGGAAAAATAAATGTAAAGGGCAGTCCATCCCAACCTTATGGGTACAACTCTTGCTCCAGCAGACTCTAGGTATTTAACATACGATGCAGCAATATAGCTAGAGCCAAATTTTGCAAAAGTCCCAAATGCTTCCTGAGCCAGAACACCTAAAACAAAGGAAAAATACAAGTATTAATAAAAAATGAACTAAAAATGCATCGGGAATGCTAAAAGCAAAATATAGTACATGGTAGAAATTTTAAAGCAAAAAAAAATTAAAACTCAAAGCAGAATAGACAGCATCTTTGGAGAAAGTTTAAGATTTCAAGTCAATACCGGTTAAATATGAAATTCTAAATCTGGACTGATTTATACCAACTGTACATAACAAAATTTTCAAAATTTAACCAATTCACTTCCAGTAGTTCTATTGAGTTAATGACAAATCATTCCGAGTCTTCAAAGACAATCACAGCTGAACACAAGGGAAAGAGTGGACAACTTGTATGATAATTCAACGTTAGTTCCTACTTTCATCCAGTTTCAGGAATCCTTCTGTAAAACAATCCGCATTTAATATTACTGTATAAATATTGTCTGCACTGTACTTTCCTCAACCTACTGTGGAAGTACAGTGATTTACTGAATAACTGGGGTTTATTGGATTTACTTTGAGGCTGGATGAAGAAGAAAGGTAAAAATGACAGTTGGTGAATTTTAAATAGTCAATCAAATACTAGTAGTTCTGCTATAACATGATAGTTGCCTTCCTAAAAAAAATCACGTTATAGAAAATTGAGTCATAAAGACAATTGTGTCAATGGGGAAAGGGAGTTTGGAGCTCAAGTGTTTCAAACTCACAATACCAAAGTTATTATTCCAGCAGGATTTAAAACAATGTATTTTCAATAGAAAATATTTATATTTATTACTGCAAGCTATACCAAAGATTGTATGTTGTTTAAGAGTATTGTTGCATATGTTAGTAGAAGCAATTGCTTGTCAATTTTAATACACAAACACAGTTCAAGCAGCAGCTGCATTCTTAAGATAAAACAGTATCTGATTACTGTAGGGATGTTACATGAAAACACTGACAGCTTATTTTTTAAAACAGCTTGGCATTTTCCCTAGTTGTTCCCTAGTTCCTGAACAAAATTGTTTTGTAACCAATTTGGCTAGTGTAACAGATAGAGTTCCCTTCTTCATCACTCATGTTATATCCAATTGATGTTATGGAAAAAGACTCAAGTGCCAGAGTAACTCAGAAGGTCAGGCAACATCTCTGGAGAAATAGGTGACATTTTGGGTCTGGACCCTTCTTCAGACTAATTCTTGTCTGAAACATCACCTACCATGTTCTCTAAAAATACTGCCTGGCTCTGCACCGAGTTACTCCAGCACTTTGATTTATTTTTTGCCAACCAGCATCTGCAGTTCCTTGTTTCTTCTTGAGATGGAAATGCACATTACAATAGAGCTACCTGTAAATCAAAAATAAAGGAGCTTGTTCTGGTAATCGCAACCATGAAACTAGAGGACTATTGTAAAAAAAAAATACAAGTTTATTAATGTCTGAAATGCTGGCAAAGGTATCATAGAAGAAGAATTTAGGGACAGTGTCAGTGATTGCTTCTTAGAACAGTATGTTGTGTAAGCTATGCAGGAACGGCACGGTGGCACAGCAGTAAAGTTGCTGCCTTACAGCGCCATTGACCCGGGTTCAATCCTGATCTGACAAGTCGGATGCTTGTCTGTACGGAGTTTGTACGTTCTCCACATGACCTGTGTGGGTTTCCTCCGGGATCTCCGGTTTCCCCTCACACTCCAAAGATGTACAGATTTGTAGACTAATTGGCTTGGTATAATTGTAAATTGGCCCGAGTGAGTGTAAGATGGTGTTGGTGTGCGGGGATCACCAGTCAGCGCAGTCTTGGTGGGCCGAAGGGCCTGTATCTCTAAACTAAACTAAACAAATTTGGTCATGAGCAAAGAGGAAGAATTAGTAGGAAATGTTGTGGTCAAAATGTATTTTGGGAGTAATTTGCGTGTAATATCAAAACAAACAGTTAATTGTTTCTGTCGGTATATAAATAGAAATAAGGTGGTTAAGGTTGGTGTGGCCTTTAAGAGAACAAAGGCATCATGAAACTAATGGGAAGAAAGAAAAGGCTGATAAGCTAAAACATTTTTTGCGTCAAAATTCACCATGGATATATATCCCTAGGATAACAGATGAGCTAATTTCTAATAACAGAGATCCAACTTATAAAATTCCCAATCGCTATGGATAAAATAATAGTAAGATTCACAGGTTTAAAGTGGAAATATCACCAGGACCCAGTAGCCTGCACCGAAGAATGTTAAAGGAAGTGGATGCAGAGAAGGTGGACATATTAGTCTAATTTTTTCAAAACTCACAGAATTATGAGAGGGTATCAGAAGATTGGTAAACCAGCCAATGCGAGTTCCTTGTGCACAATGTAAGCTACACAGAAGGCAAGTGACTGTAAGCCAAATAGTTTTAACATCTAATGTTGGCAAGGTACTAGACTCAGTAACTCAAAGATAAAATAACAAATTAGTTAGGAAAGCTGAATATAATCTAGTAAACACGATGTGATGAAAGGTAAATCGTGTTTGTCAAAATTGTTTAAATTGTTTGAAAATGTAACCGGGACAGACAATCAAAAGGAACCTATAAATGTTGTGCATTTAGATTTAGTTTAGTTTAGAGATACTCAAAAGGCAAATGACAAGGTGCCACATAAATCGCTGAGTGTAAATTAAGACCTTATGGTATTGGGGGAAATGTGTTAGCACAAAGTAAAAACTGGCTGTCACATGGCGAACAAAGAGTTGGAATAAATAGATATTTTTCAGTTCAAAGCAATGTGGCCAGTGGAGTACGCCTGAGATCAGCTCTTGGCTCTCCATTATTTACAATAATGATCTGGAGGAGGGAACAAAGTGCAAGGTTTCCATGTTTGCCAATGATATGAAAATAGTTGGAGGGGCATATTGTTGATGAGCTGGTTGTTGTGATTCTGCAACAGGATGAACATCGATTGAGACTTGGCAAAAACCTGGCAAATTAAGTCTAATGTGGGAAGTGCAAGGTCATGCACTTTGGTAAAAGGAATTAAATAGATTACTTTCCAATCGGAGAGATTGCAAATTAGTGAAGAATTAAAAATCTAGGTGGTCTGGTGGATGAATAATAAAAAGTTAGCAGGTAGGACCAAGTAGTTAAGAAAGCAATGGAATTTCTTCAAGAATAAGGACCTTTTGATACTGTTACACAGGGTGTTGCTGAGGCCCCACCTGGAATACTGCAGCCAGTTTTGCTTCACTTGCATACAATATGATACAGTATTATTGGAAGTAGTCCAAAGGAGATTCATAGAACATAGAAAACATAGAAATTAGGTGCAGGAGTAGGCCATTCAGCCCTTCGAGCCTGCACCGCCATTCAATATGATCATGGCTGATCATCCAACTCAGTATCCCGTACCTGCCTTCTCTCCATACCCTCTGATCCCCTTAGCCACAAGGGCCACATCCAACTCACTCTTAAATATAGCCAATGAACTGGCCTCAACTACCCTCTGTGGCAGAGAGTTCCAGAGACTCACCACTCTCTGTGTGAAAAAAGTCTTTCTCATCTCGGTCTTAAAGGATTTCCCCCTTATCCTTAAGCTGTGACCCCTTGTCCTGGACTTCCCCAACATCGGGAACAATCTTCCTGCATCTAGCCTGTCCAACCCCTTAAGAATTTTGTAAGTTTCTATAAGATCCCCTCTTAATCTCCTAAATTCCAGAGAGTATAAACCGAGTCTATCCAGTCTTTCTTCATAAGACAGTCCTGACATCCCAGGAATCAGTCTGGTGAACCTTCTCTGCACTCCCTCTATGGAAATAATGTCCTTCCTCAGATTTGGAGACCAAAACTGCACGCAATACTCCAGGTGTGGTCTCACCAAGACCCTGTACAACTCAAGTAGAACCTCCCTGCTCCTGTACTCAAATCCTTTTGCTATGAAAGCTAACATACCATTCGCTTTTTTTCACTGCCTGCTGCACCTGCATGCCTACTTTCAATGACTGGTGTACAATGACACCCAGGTCTCGCTGCATCTCCCCTTTTCCTAATCGGCCACCATTTAAATAATAGTCTGCTTTCCTGTTTTTGCCACCAAAGTGGGATAACCTCACATTTATCCACATTATACTGCATCTGCCAAACATTTGCCCACTCACCCAGCCTATCCAAGTCACCTTGCAGTCTCCTAGCATCCTCCTCACAGCGAACACTGCCCCCCAGCTTAGTGTCATCCGCAAACTGGAGATATTGCCTTCAATTCCCTCATCCAGATCATTAATATATATTGTAAATAGCTGGGGTCCCAGCACTGAGCCCTGCGGTACCCCACTAGTTACTGCCTGCCATTGTGAAAAGGACCCTTTACTCCTACTCTTTGCTTCCTGTTTTGCCAGCCAGTTCTCTATCCACATCAATACTGAACCCCTAATACCGTATGCTTTAAGTTTGTATACTAATCTCTTATGTGGGACCTTTGTCGAAAGCCTTCTGGAAGTCCAGGATATACCACATCCACTGGTTCTCCCTTATCCACGCTACTAGTTACATCCTCGAAAAAATTCCACAAGATTCGTCAGACATGATTAACCTTTTGTAAATCCATGCTGACTTTGTCCAATGATTTCACCACTTTCCAAATGTGCTGCTATCCCATCTTTAATAACTGACTCTAGCAGTTTTCCCCACTACCGATGTTAGACTAACTGGTCTGTAATTCCCCGTTTTCTCTCTCCCTCCCTTCTTAAAAAAGAGGGGTTACATTTGCTACCCGCCAATCCTCAGGAACTACTCCAGAATCTAAAGATTTTGAAAGATTATCACTAATGCATCCACTATTTCCTGAGCTACTTCCTTAACTACTCTGGGATGCAGCCTATCTGGCCCTGGGGATTTATCGGCCTTTAATCTATTCAATTTTACCCAACACCACTTCCCGACTGACCTGGATTTCACTCAATTCCTCCTTTGACCCACAGTCCCCTGCTATTTCAGGCAGATTATTTATGTCTTCCTTAGTGAAGACGGAACCAAAGTAGTTATTCAATTGGTCCGCCATATCCTTGTTCCCCATGATCAACTCACCCGTTTCTGACTGCAAGGGACCTACATTTGTTTTAACTAACCTCTTTCTCTTCACATATCTATAAAAACTTTTGCAGTCAGTTTTTATGTTCCCTGCCAGTTTTCTTTCATAATCTATTTTTCCTTTCCTAATTAAGCCCTTTGTCCTCCTCTGCTGGTCTCTGAATTTCTCCCAGTCCTCTGGTATGCTGCTTTTTCTGGCTACTTTGTACGCATCATCCTTTGCTTTGATACTATCCCTGATTTCCCTTGTTATCCACGGATGCACTACCTTCCCCGATTTATTCTTTTGCCAAACTGGGATGAACAATTTTTGTAGTTCATCCATGCAGTCCTTAAATGTCTTCCATTGTATATATCCACCGTCAACCCTTTTAGAATTAATTGCCAGTCAATCTTGGCCAATTCACGTCTCATACCCTCAAAGTTACCTTTCTTTAAGTTCAGAACCATTGTTTCTGAATTAACAATGTCACTCTCCATCCTAATGAAGAACTCAACCATATTATGGTCACTCTTGCCCAAGGGGGCACGTACAACAAGACGGCTAATTACCCCTTCCTCATTACTCAAAACCCAGTCTAAAATAGCCTGCTCTCTCGTTGGTTCCTCTACATGTTGATTTAGATAACTATCCCGCATACATTCCAAAAAATCCTCTTCCTCAGCACCCCTGCCAATTTGATTAACCCAATCTATATGTAGATTGAAGTCACCCATTATAACTGTTTTGCCTTTGTCGCACGCATTTCTAATTTCCTGTTTGATACCATCCCCCAACTTCTCTGCTACTGTTAGGTGGCCTGTACACAACACCCACCAGCGTTTTTCTGCCCCCTAGTGTTTTGTAGCTCTACCCATAACCGATTCCACATCCTCCAAGCTAATGTCCTTCCTTTCCATTGCTTTAATCTCCTCTCTAACCAGCAACGCTACCCCCACCTCCTTTTCCTTTCTCTCTATCCCTCCTGAATATTGAATATCCCTGGATGTTCAGCTCCCAGCCTATGTCACCCTGGAGCCATGTCTCCGTGATCCCAACTATATCATAATCATTAATATCTATCTGCACGTTCAACTCGTCCACCTTATTACGAATACTCCTTGCATTGAGACACAAAGCCTTCAGGCTTGTCTTTACAACGCATTTACCCCTTATACAATTTTGCTGAAAAGTGGCCCTTTTTGATTTTTGCCCTGGTTTTGTCTGCCTGCCCACTTTTACCTTTCACCTTGCTACCTAATGCTGCTACCCTCATTTTACACCCTCCTGCCTCTCTGCTCTTGTACCCATCCCCCTGCCACATTAGTTTAAATCCTCCCCGACAGCACTAGCAAACACTCCCCCAAGAACATTGGTTCCATTCCATTCCAGGTGCAAACCGTCCCTGTTTGTACCGGTCCCACCTCCCCAGAACTGGTCCCAGTGCCCTAAAAATTTGAATCCCTCCCCCTTGCACCACTTTTCAAGCCACGTATTCATTTGCATTATCCTCCTATTTCTACTCTGACTGGCCCGTGGTACTGGTAGTAATCCGGAGATTACTACCTTTGAGGTCCTACTTTTAAGTTTATCTCCTAGCTCCCTAAATTCACCTTGTAGGACCTCATCCCTTTTTTTACCTATATCGTTGGTGCCAACATGCACCACGACAACTGGCTGTTCACCCTCCCCCTCCAGAATGTTCTGCAGCCGTTCAGTGACATCCCTGACCTTTGCACCAGGGAGGCAACATACCATCCTGGAGTCTCGTTTGCGGCCGCAAAAACGCCTATCTATTCCCCTGACAATTGAATCCCCTATTACTATTGCCCTTCCCCTCTTTTTTTCCCCCCTCATGTGCTGCAGAGCCACCCATGGTGCCATGAACCTGGCTGCTGCTGCATTCCCCTGATGAGCCATCTCCCTCAACAGTATCCAAAATGGTATACCTGTTTAGGAGGGAGATGACCGCAGGGACTCCTGCACTACCTGCCTACTGCTTTGCTGGCTATTGGCCACCCGTTCCCTTCTTGTCCTCCTACCTTTTGCCTGCGGTGTGACCAACTCACTGTACGTGCTATCCACGACTTTCTCCTCCGCATCGTGGATGCTCCAGTATGTATCCAGCCGCAGTTCCAATCGTTCAATGTGGTCTGCCAGGAGCTGCAGCTGGACACACTTCCTGCAAACGTAGTCACCAGGGACACCGACCATCTCCCTGATCTCCCACATGTTGCAGGCTGAACAAACCACGGGGCCAATCTCTACTGCCATATCTTACTCCCAAATTCCTCTGTATTAAATATTTTTTTTTTAAAAACACAAAAACTTATCCTTTAAACTTTACTACTAAATACTGAATCCCTAACTCCCAGAATCCCTCACTCCCAGAAGGCAGAAATGTAAAATAGTAAACCCGGGGTTGCACCCAATCAGCTGCTTCCTCGGGTCCTCTTCCACCAATCAGCGGCTTCCTCAAAAAAAAACCCACTTCTCCAAATGGAACGTTATGGATTTCGGTAAAAACAAGCCCCGCGCTAGATTTTAAACCTTACCGGTCGGGTGTCGCTCCTCCCCCTCCTTCACTTCCAACGGCTCCTGTGGGCCTCTGAAAAACAAGCCCCGCGCTCGATTTTTAACCTTACCAGGTCGGGTGTCGCTCCTCCCCCTCCTTCACTTCCAACGGCTCCTGTGGGCCTCTCACCAGGTTAATTCCAGGGATGAGAGAGCAGTCCTGTCAGGAGAGGCTGAACAGTTTTGGTCCACACTCTTTGGAGTTTAGAAGAATGAGTGACCTTATTCAAACATACTAGTTCCTAAGTAGTCTTGAGTGTAGATATTCCCTCGGTTTGGTTATTCGCTCAAGTTTCAATAGACAATAATTGTCATTCGGCACTTCGAGCCAGCACCGCCATTTAATGTGATCATGGCTGATAATTCACAATCAGTCCCCGTTCCTGCCTTCGCCCCATATCCCCTGACTCGGCTATCTTTAAGAGCCCTATCTAGCTCTCTCTTGAAAGTATCCAGAGAACCGGCCTCCACTGCCCTCTGAGGCAGAGAATTCCACAGACTCACAACTCTGTGAGAAAAAGTGTTTCCTCATCTCCGTTCTAAATGGCTTACCTCTTATTCTTAAACTGTGGTCCCTGGTTCTGGACTCCCCCAACACCAGGAACATGTTTCCTGCCTCTAGTTATCCAAACCCTTAACAATCTTATATGTTTCAATAAGATTCCCTCGCATCATTCTAAACTCCAGAGTATACAAGCCCTGCCGCTCCATTCTCTCAGCATATGACAGTCCTGCCATCCCGGGAATTAACCTTGTAAACCTACGCTGCACTTCCTCAATAGCAAGAAGCATCCGCAGTCTGTTGTAATCGTTTGTAAACTCGGTGGGGTCTCAAGCCGAAACGTCGCCTCCCCGTGTTCTGCAGAGACGCTGCTGGCCCGCTGTTACTCCAACACCGTGTCCTACTCCGATAGAAAGCCGTGTTAGCAGTAGCGCTGGGGGTACACAAAAAGCTGGAGAAACTCAGCGGGTGCAGCAGCATCTAAGGAGCGAAGGAGATAGGCGACGTTTCGGGCCGAGACCCTTCTTCAGAGTAGCAGTAGCGCTGCCAGTTGCAGCGGGGGTATGGTGGAGGAACTCGGAAGTTACAGCTAAACTCCACGACCCATTATTTCTACAAGTAATGACCCATTTTGAAGAAAAAAAAACTCGCCTCCCTTACCAATTATGGGTCGCTGGTTGAGCGCGGCCGCTGAAGGTAGCTGGTTGAACGCGGCAGCTGGATGTCGGTGCCAGTTCACGGCCACGTAAACAAACACCAGCAGTGCAAAGACGTGCGGCCTGGGAATCTCCATTCCCCTCTTTCTAAAATCACCGTCAAGGATTCCGGCAGCCCCGATTCACGGCGGCCGAATCCCTGCAACCCAAAGCCTCCCGATTTATTTGCTTCGGACTGTGACCCAAAGATCCTTGCTATAGGATCTTTGATATGATCTTTGCTGTGACCAACTGCACCCTTCTTCCGTACCACGCGATCCGCACGTTCCGCACTCGAGTTGCAATATCAAGGCGAAATGGAATCGATCACGTGCTCAAGCAGCAGAAAAGTCGCAACCAAAGATTGGTTCCAATACGGACGAACTCATTTAGCTCGTCGAGTCGGTACGATAAGAATCGGTTGGTTGTATTCAGCGGTCATTTCCTCGCATGCCTGCAAATGGTTTCTTTCTGATCCATTTCCAGCTTTCACCCGAACACTGCATTGAAAGCTGTTCTCGCTTTTATAATTATAAATACTAAAAACAGAAAATGCTGGAAACGCTCAATGGTCAGGCAGCAACATTGAACCAGAAACAGAATTGACGTTAAGTCGATGATACCTTTGTGAGCTTTTCAGCTTATTTTCTCACATCCTCGTTTCTATTCCACTTTCGACACAGACTTTGCGAGTCACCGTCAGTTTTATGCCCCCTAATTCTAAAACCTTTCACAAAAAATAAGTTAACTTATGTATATATTGACATTACTGGAAGATCTTCTCACACCTTCCTTTGTGTCATCAGCAACTTTAGAAATAGTGTCCTGTATATTATCAGGGCTGCCAACATTGGGTGAGAGTTGGGAGTGAGAAATTGCGAGACCGAACCCGAGAGAGCGTAGCGACGAAGGGGGGGGGGGGGGGGGGTGGGGGTTTTGGGAGGAGGGTGTCCCCGCTCCCATTGGTAGGGAACTTTTGCATTTTTCAGCTTAAAATTGTGTAATATGGTGCATACTGTAGCGAGTCTTTTAACTTACACTTGAATGCAATATATATGTTTTAAATTGGATTAGCTATGAATAAGGTTAGAGTAAATGACATTCCTAATTACATTCCACAGTAGAGCCCAGGCTCTGATCTGCAGCACACGAATGATCTTAGTGTATTCATGTATGGAAATCAGATTATAATCAAACACTTGGCCCATGTTGGCAAACCTGGGTCTCACTGCACACCTGGTACTACCCCTGGCCCTGACTCCAGTTGCACACCTTCTCTCATTCCTGTCCCGGAGTCCAGCCCTACACCTGGCCCACTATTCTACCCTGATCATAGCTGCTTACCTTTAATTAGGTTTCCAGTGCTGAACACACCCCTGGTCCCAGATTTGACTGCACACTAGTATTATTCCAGACCTTGACTCTGGATGCACACATGGCCTTGCTCCTAGCCCCTTTGCACTGACAATATATCTGGCCCACACATAAAGCCCCATATCTGACCCCCTGGACTTAACCTATTACGTTCAAGTCCACAGGTGCTTAGCTAATGCAATAATCCTTTATGGGGCACTTCACAGACCAAATTATAGATAACAAAATTTGCTGCATTCATTGGCTTCCTTGTTATCTAACATGCTAGTCACTTTGTCAAATAAGTAATCAATTGGTTGAACACAATTCCCATACATAAAATTATACTCACTAAGCTGTATAGGTATTCTGATACCATTTCTTTCATTTTCGTAACAAACTGTCCTGATTTAAAATTAGCTAATTACAAATCAATAACATTAGCCAATTCCGAAACATGAAGCGCTGGGCATTTGGATCCAAACATCATGGACAACTGGCCTCAGTTCCCTGCTCACATCTGGCAGTGTTCTCCATCTGAACCAGGGGCCACTGAGCGTTTTTGAAAGTGGGGAGGCTGAGCGATCACTGATCACTGGCCTTGGGGGTACCCAGTGAGGGAGTGGAGCAACCGAATGGGGAGAGGGTGTGGAAGAAGGGTGTCACCCCCTCCCAGGGTAGGAACTTTTTGAAATGTGATGTATTAAAATCATGTTTTAGTGCATTGTAGAAGTATGATTTCAATGTTTTTTGTCTGAAGTATTTTTAAGAAGTAACTTTTTAAGAGGTAACTTTATCCACACAAAGGGTGGTGGGTGTTTGGAACAAGCTGCCAGAGGAGGTAGTAGAGGCAGGGACCGTCCCAACATTTAAGAAACAGTTAGACTGATACATGGATAGGACAGGTTTGGAGGCATGGGCCAAAAGCAGGTAGTGTAGCTGGGACATGTTGGCGGGTGTGGGCAAGTTGCGCCGAAGGGTCTGTTTTCACACTGTATCATTCTATGAACACATTATACCTCCACCATGCATGAATGCTTCAAAATCAAGTGATCGAGTTTTATTGCCATATACTCAAGCATAGAAACGTAGAAAATAGGTGCAGGAATAGGCCATCGGCCCTTTGAGCCAGCACTGCTATTCAATATGATCATGGCTATTCATCTAGAATCAGTACCTCTTTCCTGTTTTTTCCACATATCCCTTGATTTTGTGAGCTAAATGTAACTCTCTCTTGAAAACATCCAGTGAATTGGCCTGCACTGCCTTCTGTGGCAGAGAATTCCACAGATTCACAACTCTCTGTGTGAAGAAAGTTTGTCCTCATCTCAGTCTTTTATTCTTAAACTGTGACCCCTGGTTCTGAAATCCCCCAACATCGGGAACATTTTTCCTGCAGTTACAGTAAGTGAAAATCTAGCAGGCCAGCAGGATGCTTTCTCCAACCACCCCCATTTGAAGTTCACTATCTTCTACCCAATGCCTGGTACTTACTTCCAGCAGCCACTGGTTGTCCTCCAGGACGCACCAAGCCGCAGCCTGATCCATGCCGGTCACCTGGGCGAATTTGGCACAGAGACTCTCACGGCAGCGACGGACCGCTTCCGACGCCTTGCACTGAGGCTGCTCCATGGCCGGAGCTGCAGTGAGCGACTCGCCAGCCTGGCAAACACTCGCTAGCCCCGCTCCCCGTCTGCATCTGTCCCCGTCGCTGCTTCTGCTTCCAACTCCCATGGCCCATGCAAATGACATGAGTTTTTAAATTTTTGTTGATCACAGAATTTCTCACGACAGAGCGTGAGAAATTTGTGATCAGCGTGAGAATTTGGCCGAATGCGTAATTCTCACGCTCAGTGCATGGGAGTTGGCAGCCCTCCCTCTCTATCCCCCTCTCTTCCCCCTCTCTCCCCTCTCTCTCTCCCCCTCTCTCTCCTCCTCTCTCTCCTCTCTCTGTCCCCTCTCTCCTTCTCCTCTCTCCACCTCTCTTTCTCTCCCCTCTCTCACCCACCTCACTCTCATCCCTCTCTCCTCTCTCTCCCTCCCCTCTTTTCTGCTCGCCCTCCTCTCACCCCCCCTCTCTCCCCCTCTATCTCCCCCCTCCCCCTCTCTCTCCCCTCTCTCCTCTCTCCCTCTGTCTCTCCCTCTCTCACCCTTCTCTCCCCCTCTCTCCTCTCTTCCCCTCTCTCTCCCCTCTCTCTTCCCCCTCTCTCCCTCCCCTCCCCTCTCTCTCTCTCTTCCCCCTCTCCCACCTCATTCTCCCCCCTCTCTCTTGCCCCCTCTCTCCTCTCCCCCCTCCCCCTCCTCTCTCCCTCTCTCTCTCCCCCCTCTTTCCCCCCAACTCTCTCTCCCATAACTCTCTCCACTCACTCCTCCCTCTCTCTCTCCCTCCCCCCTCTCCCTCTCTTTCTTCCAACTCTCCCCTTTCTTCTCTCTCCCCTCTCTCCCCCTTGCTTTCCCCTCTCCCCCTCTCTCCCCCTCTCTCTAACTCTTTCTCCCTCCCTCTCTATCTCCCCCTCTCGCTCCCTCTCCACACTCTCTCTCTCTCACCTCTCTCCTCCTCTCTCTCTCCCCCCTCTCTCTCCCCATTTCTCCCTCCCACATCACTCTCCCTCTTGCTCTCTCTCCCCTCTCTGTCTCTATCTCCTATTTCTCTTTGCCCCCATTTCCCTCTCTTTCCCCCATTTTTCTCTTCCCCCTTTCCCTCTTCCCCCTCTCTCTCTTCCCTCTTTCTTCCCTCTCAGCCCTCTCTCTCTTAACCCCCCCCCCCCTCTCCCACCTCACTCTCTCCCCTCCCCCCTTGTCTCTCCCCTCTCATCCTCTCTCTCTCCACCTCCATTTGAGAGACTCTGTCCCATCGGCACAGACTCTCGCGGCAGTGGCGCAACGCTTACGACGCCTCCGATCGGCCCGGGACTCTTGCACTGCTCCATGGCCGGAGATGCAGCGAGCGACTCGCAGGCCCCGCAAACACTCAGCAGCCCCGTAAACACTCGCCAGCCCCGGCTTTCCGTCCGCTGCTACATCTGCTCCCATCCCTCCCTCAGCCCCGGCTCTCCAACACCCGCGGACCATGCAGTTTATCTGAGTTTTGACATTTTCGTTGATCACAGAGTTTCTCACCACAGAGCGTGAGAAATTTCTGATCAGCGTGGGGGCATGAGAGTTTCTTCAAAAGCGTGATTCTCACGCTCAAAGCGTGAGAGTTGGCAGCCCTGTACTGTATATCCAGGTCCAAGTCACTAACACATGAAGAAATAGTATGCTTCTCATACTGATGCTTATGAATTCCACTATACACGGCCACACAGTATGCAAACAACCTTTCACAACTGTTTCTTATTACAGTAAAAACGATCATCTGCTATTGAACTATTCAATACTAGAATAGTGGAAGGCTTGGATAGAGTGGATGTGTAGAGGATGTTTCCGCTAGTCAAGTCAAGTCAAGTCACATTTATTTATATAGCACATTTAAAAAACAACTCTCGTTGACCAAAGTGCTTTACATTTGTTTTAAGAGTAGTATACACAAGCAGGCTACACACATATATACAAATAGCCCTCACTCAGAGGACATCAGGAAAGGCTTGGGAGAACAGATACGTTTTTAGACTAGACTTAAAGGAGTCGATGGAGGGGACAGTTCTAATGGGGAGTTGGAGAGTTTAGGACTAGAGGTCTTATCCTCAGAATTAAAGGACGTTCTTTTAGGAAGGAGATGAAGATACATTTCTTTAGTCAAAGGGTGGTGAATCTGTGGAATTCTTTGCCATGGAAGGCTGTGGAGGCCAAGTCAGTGGATATTTTTAAGGCAGAGATACAGTGCCCTCCATAATGTTTGGGACAGACCCATCATTTATTTATTTGCCTCTGTACTCCAGAATTTGAGATTTGTAATAGAAAAAAATCACACGTGGCTAAAGTGCACATTGTCAGGTTTTATTAAAGGGTATTTTTATACAATTTGGTTTCACCATATAGAAATTACAGCTGTGTTTATACATAGTCCCCCTTTCCCCCCCCCCCTCCCCATTTAATAATAATAATAATAATAATAACAATACAATTTATTGTCATTGTAAATACATATAACATTTCAGGCACACTTTTTTTCGCTGTTGCCAGCTGGGCAACCTAACTGCTTTTTAGGTTGCCGAATGACAGTTTAGGTGGTCATTTAAGAAGGCTTGCATGACGTGTGCGATAATGTGCTCGGACGAAGTGCGTAGTTACCAGTCGGAATTATGCTCAATGAAGAATTCACATATTATTTCTGCTTCAAATAAAGTCACAAACTAAACATAGTCACCAATCAAGACATGATATATACCACAATGACATGCAGCAAAATTATAATACAGTATCTCAACTCTTTTTACACGTTGCAATGAATGCAATTTCTATTATTTCTTTCCACTTCCAAACAAAAAGGTGGTTGGATTATTCAGTGCATGATCAACCTGTGTCAAAAGTCCTGGACCATGGTAACATATAAGCTTAACCATGCACACTACAGATTTTTGCAAGTATATTTTCTGTGAAGGACCGACAATTATCATGACATGGCCATAGCCAGTGACGGAAATCGCTATCAAAATATGGAGGAGACCAGGGGACAGGGGGGGGTACAATTTATTGGCAGCCGCGCGTGCATGCGCACACTCACACACACGCGCGAACCTTCGAAGGCTTCTGCCGTGGGTCCTGTGAACGGTAATTACAGCTCAATCCAACGGTAAATGCAGCTCAACTCTGCCTGTCTTGCCGGGTTAACCTACAGCTCTGCCTGAACTGATGGAATACCAGTCCGGAGCCGTGGAGCTAGCGCTGCTTCTCCGCACTGGCTGTAAGCCTGGGAAAGCTTACAGCCAGTCGCGGAAAGTGGAGATTTCACCGGGTTTTAAAATCCAGATTACAAAAAATGGGGGGGGGGGGGGGGGGATCGTCCCCCCCCTCTCAAAACAGAGGGGGGGACATGTCCCCCCTGCCCCCCCCGGGATTTCCGCCACTGGATAGCAGAGTCTTTTCCTCTTGAATCTTCAATCATCAATCTCTGTTGTGCCCAGTCACAGCAAGGTATGTTGATAACAAATTGAATCGATCTGCTTGACACCTTTGAAGGTAGACACAGTAACAACATCAAGAGGGGAAAAATAGATACATAATATATCCCTTCAGCTCTTGGATTTTGTAATTAAAAAAATAACAAGAATGGAAGTGTACTTTGATTTTATTTTTCTTGTACCATACTTGTTACTGTATTATTATTATTATTATTATTATTACCATACAAGACCTATACCATACTTTTGAATGCACATAGTACCTCTTTTACTCTGTGCCCACTAAGAAGATGAGTGATGGAAGTAGGTGACTATATTGAATCAATCATGGAACTTGGCAAGTGAGATTGCCCAGAAAGGCAATAAAAATGGCGGAAATGTTTTTTTTTGAGGGGGGGAATATCAACTTTAAATGAACAGAAACATTATATTTGTGAGAACTTGTGTAACTTTTCTGCTTGATATTTAAACCATCTCCTGAAAAGCAAAGTAAAGACAGAGCTGTTCAAATTCATCTAAAAGTCACTTTAATTGTCATCTGAGTCGTTCTCGAGCAGAGCATCCTCCTCATCCGACTTGTCACTGTCAGCTGAGTCTTCTCCCGTGTCAGCCCTCCTTGCCGTCATCCCTCCTGCATGCCATAAGCATCAGCTGGCCAGGGATCAAAGCCCTTGATGTTACTGGCATGCAGCATGATGAGGAGCTGGTCTGTCACCTGGTTGTCCAGGAGAGAACCTTTGATGGTGGTCTTCAGCTGCTTCAGCCGGCTGAATCCTTGCTCAGCCTCAGCTGAACCTGCCGGTATGGTAAGGACAAGGTCAAGGAGAGGGCAGATGTTGAATAGCACTTCTGGTGTGGGACTTCAGGAACACCATGCTGTATCACAACAACCCTTTCAGCAACATGGTTGTTACTTGGCACTACACTGGAGCATTAGGGGGAGCTTCAATGCCCAAATTACAGAGTGGGTTTCTGATGAAAAAGTGGGGGAGGATTGGTAAGCAAGAGACCGACACAGAGAGAGACAGAAAGAGCAGAGGCAGAGACAGAGATGGAGACAGAGACAGAGACAGATAGAAAGACACGGACAGAGACAGTTACATGGATAGGACAGGTTTGGAGGGATATGGACCGAACGCGGGCAGGTCCCTTTGCAGTTTCTCTCCCACTACATGGGATGAGGGATTTAAAGGCCTGTCCCACTTGGGCAACATTTGCGGCGATAGCCTGAAAAGAGGTTGTCACGTCGTGGTCGGGCCGTGACGCGTCATGACACAGGACCATCCCCCCCCCCTCAAGAACCAGAGGCATGAAACGGACAGGAGGGCACACGCCGTGATCAACCCGGGTGCGCACCATGCCCGTCACAGGAACCAGCAACCGACCAACAGGTGCAGGGGACGGAATAGCCACTGGAGGAGATACCCTACCAGCTCCGGCCGATCAATGTCAACATGCGCCGGCTTCAGCCGCGCAACCGAAAGTCTCACGCCGACCCCCCATGTCCAGGACGAAAGAGGACGAGCCATGTTCCAGGACCCGGAAGGGACCCTTGTACAGCCGCTGGAGGGGTGTCCGATGAGCATCCCTACGCAGGAAGATGAACTGGCATTTCTCCACTGCAGAGGGAACGTGCAGACGGAAAGACCCATGACGAATTGTGTGCACCGGCGCCAGCTTGCCCACCGTCTGCCGAAGACGCTGCAGAGCGTCCAAAGGCTGCTCCACCTGGACCGGATGTTATGTCCTGCGGCACCCCGAACCGGGCAATCCAGTGCGCCACCAAGGCCCTAGCGCAAGTGGCCGTTGAGGTATCAGCCAGCGGAATGGCTTCAAGCCACCTCGTGAAGCTGTCCACCATGGTGAAGAGGTAGGTCATGCCCCGGGACGGCGGCAGCGGCCCCATGATGTCCACGAGGAACCGACCCCCTGTGCGGCGATCCCAAGCGAAGACGCGATGAGTATGGCTGGCAGCCAAAGGAGTCACTGACGATCGGCCTCTGTGTTTCCCAGGAACGCACAGGGCATGCGACATTGCCTGGCTGCTGCTCCCCAGTGGCGGTGATAATAGCACCAACCCCCTCTGCTGGCATTTGAGGGAACTGCCGACGGGCCGTGCTGGAACGATGAGCCTGCGCTGGAATGCCCGATGGCGGCCGGATTTCGTCGTGTAGGTCGTCCAGAAGCGGCCGAGAGGCGGGCGATAGCGGCCCCAACCTGCTCTGTGATTCCCGACACTGCGGGAAGGACGGCCAGCGCTTCCAGGTCCTGCTGACGGGACATCCACAGCTGGTCAGCGCGCTCAGCCAGCGCCTGCATGTCAGTAAAGGGACCGCTGACGAGCTGCAGGCAGATGTCGGGCAGGAGCGGCTGGAGGTAGGCATGTTTAAAT
Source organism: Okamejei kenojei (assembly GCA_035221665.1). Taxonomy (NCBI): domain Eukaryota; kingdom Metazoa; phylum Chordata; class Chondrichthyes; order Rajiformes; family Rajidae; genus Okamejei; species Okamejei kenojei. Next base: position 61,165,337 of record CM069134.1, read on the forward strand.
AAAAAACAGGGCTCGTGGTCACCCATAAGGGGGGGCATGTCCTCCAGGAGGGCCAGCAGTCACCTAGGCCATCCATACAGAGAATCCGAGCTGCCCTCTCGGACTCGCTAAGGCCAAATCTCCTGATGAGCAGGGCCTCAAGGAGCCTATATTTGTTTAGTGCCGGGAGGATTTGACTCGCCTCGCAGTCGACTGGTCAAGAGCGGTGACCACGTAAAAGTATTTGGTTTCATCTGCCATCACCCTCCGCAGAGCGAACTGTGCCTCTGCCTGCTGAAACCAGATATCAGGCTGTTCGGTCCACAAAGTTGGGAGCTTCAGCACAACTGCGTTGTTTTCCATCACGATGCGTGATGAACGTCGGGGTCACCAGTTGTAGTGGCCTGGACGAGGTCAGGAAAAGGCCAGATGCCAGGCAGGTGCAGAAGTCCTTTAATCAAGCATGGCAAACGCACAGAACACCCCCGAGCAGGAACCGGGAAACCCCGTGGGCAGACAACCTTCCCTGTCCCTCAAGAGCCGAGGGGGATGACCCAAGGAGTGGCCTAATGTCCAGGGACCGCCACAATATATTAAAATTAATACAATAAAATCAATTGTGCAAATGAAAAGATGTCTGAATCGTTGTTTTATTTTGTATTGGCCCGCTTCCAGATCCAAATCACCGTCTCTAACTTTTCACTGGGATGGATTGAGTGCGTGTAGACTGAACTCCCCTCTCCTCTCCACCCCCTTCCTCCCTCCTTCTCCACTCCCCCCCACCCTTCTCCCTTCCCCCCCTTCTTCCCTTCCCCCTTCTTCCTCCTCCCCCCTTCCCCACTCTCCCCCCCCCCCTCCCCTCACATCCCCTTCTCTCCCTCTCCCTCCCTTCCCCCATTTTCAACCCCCCCCCCTCACACCTTCCCCGATGCCCCCCATTTGTGGACCCAGCCTGTGACAGCTAGATCTCACTAATAGTACTACACAAAGTCTACTCCACATCATGTTTTACTAACATTGATCGTGGGATAAATGCAGACTTTGGGACTTTAGTTTCCATGCAGAATATTGGGGGTTCAAGTCCAACCCCTGGGGCCCCTGTGTCACATTTACTTCAGAGATACAGTGCTCTTCGGCTCACTGAGTCCGCACTGACCAGCGATCCCCCGTACACTATCCAACACACGCTAGGGACAATTTATAAATACCAAGCCTATCAACCTAGCAAAACTCATTGGCCGACGGTTCATTCTACAGCAATACAATGATCCCAAACAGACTCCTTAAGCAACAAAGGAGTTTTTCAAAGCTAAAAAATGGTCAATTCTTGAGTGACCAAGTCAATAACTCGATCGGAACCCAATTGAGCATACCTTTTATAAGCTGAAGAGAAAACTGAAGGGGACTAGCCCCCAAAACAAGCATAAGCTAAAGATGGCTGCAATACAGCCTGGCAGAGCATCACCAGAGAAGACACCCAGCAACTGGTGATGTCCATGAATCGTAGATTTCAAGCAGTCATTATATGCAAAGCATATGCAACAAAATACTAAACATGACTACTTTCATATTCATGACATTGCTGTGTCCCAAACATTATGGTGTCTTGAAATAGGGGGACTATGTATAAACACTGCTGTAATTTCTACATGTTGAAACCAAAATATTAAAAAATGGCCTTTATTAAAATCTGACAATGTACAAGATACAAGACAAGATACAAGATATATTTATTTGTCACATGTGCCAGTTGGCACAGTGAAATGTGATCACCATACAGCCATACAATAAAATAAAGAACACAACATGATAGAGTCCAACATAAAACATCCCCACACAGCAGAATCAAAAGTTTCCCACTGTGAGGGAAGGCACCAAAGTCAGTCTCTTCCTCGATGTTTACCCGTGGTCGGGGCCTCCGGAGCCCTCCGCAGTCGCTGCTACGGGCAGCCCGCCGCACAGGTCCGCTCGCCGGGATGTTGAAACTCCGACGTCGGGACTGGAGGCCAACCTCAGCGGCTTGGACCTCCGAATCGGCCGCTTCCTACCAGAGTCCGCGGCTCCCGACGTCCCCAGGTCGTGCCGGGCGGAGAATCACTCTGGTGGCCCTTGGCAAAGGGTCCCAGGGACTCCTCGATGTTGTAGTCAGCACCGCCTGCGTTGGGAGCTCCGCAAACCACAGCTCCTCGATGTTGGAGCAGCAGGCCCAACGCTCCGGGGCTCCAAACGGCAATCCAGGAAGGCATCGCCCGCTAAGCGGTGAATCCAGGGCCGCGCCGCCGCTGCCGAAGCTCTGGTCCGGTCCCTGGTCACAGGTAGGAAAGGCCACTCCGGTCCAGCCGGTAGGCCGCGAGGAGGGGGGCGAGGACGCGACTCGGAGAAATAGTCACATCCTCGCCAGGAAGCGACTAGGAAACGGTTTCCCCCTCACCCTACCCCCCTCCCCCACATAGAAAAGCTAAAGAATACCCAAAACAAACAGTTTAGACAAACTAAAATTAAAAAAAGAGGGGAAAAAACGGACAGGCTGTAGGCAGAGACGCCTTCAATGCAGCGGACCTTAGGGCACTTAGGTCTATGTGCACTTTAACCAACATGTGATATTTTTTTCTATTACAAATCTCAAATTGTGGAGTACAGAGGCAAATAAATAAATTATGTGTCTTTGTCCCAAACATTATGGAGGGCATATGGGGAGAAGGCAGGAACGGGGTACTGATTGGGTATGATCAGCCATGATCACATTGAATGGCAGTGCTGGCTCAAAGGGCCAAATGGCCTACTCCTGCACCTATTGTCTATTGGCACTGTAGATAGATTCTTGATTAGTACAGGTGTCAGAGGTTCTGGGCAGAAGTCAGGAAAATTGGGATCGGGGGGGAAATAGATCGGCCATGATTAAATGACGGAGTAGACCTGATGGGCCGAATGGCCTAATTCTACTCCTATTCCTTATGACCTTATTCAAAGATTCCAATGGTTACATATCGGGCTCCCTTGAAACCCACCAGGACCATATTTAATCCTCTCCTGGGACCCCGATATATGGACTCAGGATAAGAGAAGCAGGTACTTTACTAGCAATGAAAGGATACTGGATAGGTACATGAATAAGAAAAGTTTGGAGGGATATGGGCCAAACTTGCAAAAATGGCACTAACAGATGGAGCATCTTGATCGGAATGGACGAGTTAGGCGGAAGACCTGTTTCGGTGCTGCATAATTCTATGACTCGCTTGAAACTCACTGGGCTTGTGGTATCTGCAGCTTTTCAACTTACTGAGACTTAGCATTTACTGGATAATTAATTTTATTATTGTGTAACATCTAAAAAGTGTGAATTAAAAGTATGTTGCAGTATTAATCAGGTTGACATCTATTATTCTGGAACATCTGTCATTCTGGCACAAAGTCCTGAACATCCCAGTTATCAAAGTTATCAAATAATAAATTTACATGGGCAATGTTCGTGCGTCACCGTGCGTAACCATGCATCACCACGCGCTACACGTACGCCGTCAGTACGTCAACGTGCGCAAGGGATACATCACGCAGGTGGCGCGTGAGGATTTTCAGCATTCTAAAATCCTGGGGCGCCGCGCGTTACTGCATACGCCACCACACGTGCGTCATACACCATCACGCACACGTCACGACGCGCCAACCAATTTTTAGGATGTCACGTAAATGACGTGCAAATGACGCCCAAGTGGGACAGGCCCTGTAGAAATCCATATGTGCCACATCATCATATTTCCCTCATCAACCCACAACTGCTTCATTACAAAAGATTTCAAGGTAATTAGACATGATTTATCTTTTTTTAATCTCTGTGGCTTGCTCTGATCAAACCAAATTTGTCCATGTAGTTCCTAATTCGGTTCTAGATTTTTCCCTCCAACCATAGTTAAACTCAGCCTGAGATTTTTAGTTTTTTCCACCATTTTTCAAACAGCGGTGTAACATTTCCAATTTTCTAGTCCCCAAACACCTCCCCTAAACCTGCAGCTTGCAGGACTGTGGCAGCCCCTCTGCAGTTTCCTCCCCTTCTTCTTTCAGCAACTGTAATGCATCCTATCGGTACCAGGTGATTGATCCATTTCACACATTGCTACCCTTTGTAGTACCTCTGTCAATTTGTTTTCCCCATCAAGGGTGTAATCTTTCTTTGCTAAGACTCCAGCGACATCGTTTTCTTAGATAAAGAATTGTGTTCTCATTTAATATGTCAGCTTTACAGGTGCAGTTGGGGCTATGGGTGAGTGGTGTTTTTCATAGTTTGAAAAAAATCTGTATTTAGATTCCTTGTTAATTCTTGGCTATTTCACATACTTTACAGGATTTACCACTTACTAAGGAGTATTGCCTAGAATGTTTGCGATTTTGCTTCCTATTGTCGTTACCAACATTATTGTACCAGTTATTTCACATGTGAAAATTAGAGATATTTACCCAAGATCATTATGCTTACATTACAATGAATGGCGATTCCCCTACTTATAGGCCAAGAAAGGGAAAACTACAACATGCTTATTTATATTTATTAACTAAGACAATTACACCTGATTTCAATCTAATCAATTAAATAAATCTGTTCAAAGTTAGAAATATCTCCAGTGTAAACAGGTGAATAATTATAAATCAAGGCTTTCACTTCTTCCTCCCTGTTAGAAAACTGATGGGAATTCTTCCGTGCTAGAAAACAAAATGGATTTTCAGTATATTTATTTTATTGATAATTTCTTTATTTGCATATATAAACTGAACAAAAATATTTCATTACTAGCTAAAGAAATCTTATCAATTAGAAAAAAAATAGCCAAATACATGAAACAATCAAAGCATACCTTCATTAACAAAAAAATCAGCTAAATACCATGAGACTTTAATTGCTTCAGAGGAATGTGGGATTTCCTTCGTTAATTTCCACTCATAAGGGCTTCTCTCAGGGTGCCACTGTACTGCATAAATAGGGTATCTGAAAGCTACATTCATAGATCAAGTAATCAGGCTGAAGAAGACAATCACAACAAAAAAAATAATCTATTAAATTACTTTTAAAGCCTACTTGTTGCAAAAAGTGGCTAAAACAAGAATGAAAATTTCAAGATAAAAATTATTATATAGTTCAACATGAAAGTACATGTACACATAGCAATTACTTTACAGGTAACTTATGAGGGATTTTAGGACAATCTGCCATTTCAAACTCACCTTTAGCATTAATTGAAATGTCAAATCCATTTGAAAGTAATACAAAAATATGTAAACTGGATGATAAAATAGTTATTGATGCTACAAACACACATAATATATGTACTGTCATATACAAATATCTAAAATCACCTTTTTTACATGACAAAATCTTAAAAACTATCAATTGGTCATTTAAAAAAACCCATTTAATTTTATCCAGACAAACTGTTATCCATAAAATCATATTTTTTGTTCCTTCCAGTGAGCAATGGACCTGTTTCATGAAAACCTATTTATGTTCTATGGACTGCACTATTAAGATTATTTTGTAGCTCATAAAAATGTTGTCAATAATAAATATCGATTAATCACTCGTTAATTGTTTTGGAAATCCCAATAGTCTAATACCTGCCTCAGTTGGGGATCCATTTCCTATGCGTCCTTTGAACTCACTAGTGCCCCAGTTGCTATACTCTTCCCATATTGCAACCCTGTTTCGCACTCTACCTTTAAACACAGCTAAATCCTGTTTCCTGCACTTGCTTTAAACTCACTGAGGCCCCATTTCCTGCACGCGCTTGAAGCTCACCTAATTCATTGGACAATATATTTATTATTGCATCACATCTATAACAAAAAAATAAAAGCCAGGGTTTCATTACAGTAATATCTAATAGTCTAGAAAATCTGCTTATCTGGCATCTTATGGTGCCGGATTATTGAATTTTTATGTAGCTAAGAGGTACATATTAGGACACCTAAGTTTGGTTCTGGTGTGTGGTGAATTACTTCATCTCAGCCTGTGGGTGTCAGAAGATTTTAATTAGCCTCAATGGACATAAGCAATAGCATTGGAAAAATATATAACGTCCCCGGTATTGACAGACAATATGGTGATCATTGCCTAACATGAAGGTAATAGTCACAAGTTGAGACATTTCTTTTGGTTTGGCTGTTATGCCATTATGGTTAAAAATATATTGTTAAATTCACTGTAGAGGCTGCGTTAAATTCAACTTCAAGTGCTGTAGTGGTTAATAAGCTTCAAAATATTCCAACTGCTTTATATACAATATATTATTTGTTTAAATACCGTAGAGCAGTCAATTTATTTACAACAAATTGCCATAAACTGCAAGCAGATGTTACCCAGCCACACAAATAAATCCTAGGTAGTTAATATCTTTGGAACTGTGGCTCCAAAACGTACAACAATGCAACAAATTAATTAAAAAATATTTAAAATACTCAAATTAGAAACCTTTATATGTTCTGGTCTGTTGGTGACATAATGAGTAGCATTAGCTTATTATAGCCATAAAGAGAAGTGTATCTTATAACTACAAAAGAGAGCATCATCATATTTCTCAGCCAGCAATAATCATTTACCAGCTTTTTCTCGGCTTAACTACTATGGGCAGGAACATTTTGCAGCTTTAATAAATCAGATCCTTACAATTATAAAAACATAACCATGCAAATTGGAGTGAATGAATTCTATTTTATGAATGAATTATACTTTATTGTCACATGTGACAAATCACAGTGAGATTCTGTGTGCAAAAAATGCAGAGTCACAGCATATGGGGTGCCAACAAAGTATTCCTTTTAGTCCACAATGGTCCCCCTTTGTTCCTGGTGTCCCCATCCCCACCCCCCATGCTTAGCCCCCCTTTTTTCTCACCCCCCCCCCAACAACGCGGATGTAAATATTACCCCAGAATTCTATTTAATTATTTAAATCTGCTGCAGTTATTTTAATTTACCTTCCATGGTGGACACAAATTCTTTCTGCTTGTTGTCCATATTTGTACTCAGGATTCTGTAGAACTTACTTAGTTTTTTATTGTTTGTAAAATTCTGAAAGATGTCATAACAAAAATAACAAATCTTTTTACATTCATTATCAATATTGTATCTAGAAATTGATTTTGTGTAAGAACTGCAAATTGTATGATCATACAAAATAGTTAAACTCGACAATAAATAAGATAGATGTTGACTTTATATTAAAAACTGAACGTTTTTCACTCTGGACTGCAGTGAAGATTGGACAAACAATGTTATTTTTCAAGTGATGATTTAAATTGTAAGTTTCAAATTGCATCTTTCTGATTTTACAATGAACATGAGCAAATATTAATATTAAAATAACGTGCCAAAGCACAGCTCTGCAAATCAACTGAAAAACAGTAAAATTAAAAATATATATCCTGAGATGAATGTGTTGTCCTATCAAGAGTGGCTAAAAGGAATTGGATCTATAATGAGGGACAATCTTATTAAAACATATGCAATCTTGAGAGAACACAACAGGGTAGATGCGGCAGCATCTATGGAGCAAAAGAAATAGGCAACGTTTCGGGCCAAAACTCTTCTTCAGACTGATGTAGGGTGGGTGGGGGGGGGGGGGGGCAGGAAGAAGAAAGGAAGAAGAGGGGCCAGAGGGCTGAGGAAGAGCTGAGAAGGGGAGGAGAGAGTAAGGGCTACCTGAAATTGGAGGTCAATGTTCATGCCGCTGGGGTACAAACTGCCCAAGCAAAATATGAGGTGCTGCTGCTCCAATTTAAGGTGATCCTCACTCTGGCCATGGAGGAGGCCCAGGACAGAAAGGTCAGAAAAAACAGAGGAATTGGGAGTAGGGGATGGTGTCCTTACAGGAAGCAAGGTGGGAAGAAGTGTATTCCAGATAGCCATGGGAATCGGTGAACTTACTCCAAAGTCCTCCGTCTACGCCGCATCTGCTCCCAGGATGAGGTGTTCCACACCAGGGCATCGGAGATGTCCTCATTCTTAATGGAACGGGGGGGGTTCCCCTCTCCTACCATAGATGAGACTCTCACCAGAGTTTCTTCGATACCCCGTAACACTGCTCTCTCTCCCCATCCCCCCACTCGTAATAAGGGCAGAGTCCCAACTAGTCCTCACCTTCCACTCTACCAGCCGTCACATACAACAAATAATCCTCCGTCATTTTTGCCATCTCCAAGGTGACCCCACCACTCCCCACATCTTCCCATCTCCTCCCATCTGCTTTCCGCAGAGACCGCTCCCTCTGTAACTCCCTGGTCAATTCGTCCCTTCCCACCTGAACCACCGCCTCCCCGGGCATTTTCCCTTGCAACCGCAAGAAATGCTACACTTGTCGCTTTACCTCCCCCCTTGACTCCATTCAAGGACCCAAGCAGTCGTTCCAGGTGCGACAGAGGTTCACCTGCACCTCCTCCAACCTCATCTATTGCATCCGGTGCTCTAGATGTCAGCTGATCTACATCGGTGAGACAAAGCGTAGGCTTGGCGATCGCTTCGCCGAATACCTCCACTCGGTCCGCAATAACCAACCTGATCTCCCGGTGGCTCAGCACTTCATCTCCCCCACCCATTCCGTATCTGACCTTTCTGTCCTGGGCCTCCTCCATGGCCAGAGTGTGGACTACTGGAAATTGGAGGAGCAGCACCTCATATTTCGCTTGGGCAGTTTGTACCCCAGCGGCATAAACATTGACTTCTCCAATTTCAGGTAGTCCCAACTGTCTCCTCCCCTTCTCAGCTCTCCCTCAGCCCTCTGGCCCCTCCTCTTCCTTTCTGCTTCCCGCCCCCCCCCCCCTCCCCCAACCCACACCCCCACCCCCTACCCTACATCAGTCTGAAGAAGGGTTTCGGCCCGAAACGTTGCCTATTTCCTTTGCTCCATAGATGCTGCCACACCCGCTGAGTTTCTCCAGCATTTTTGTCTACCTTCGATTTTCCAGCATCTGCAGTTCCTTCTTAAACAACAGGGGAGATGTTGAGTTGTTTCCACTTATGAGAGAAGCTTGTTCAAGCTGACATAGTTACAAGAATAGGAAAGGTCATTTAAATCTGAGGTGTGTAAAGTCTTCTTTTCGCATAGGGTGATGAATCTCTGCAATTCCCAATCCTGGAGCATGGGGAAGGCTTGATCATCTGGGAGAGAGGTGGGTTTTTAAAGAGGAAGTGGATCACTTTTTAAAACATCAGGAAATTCTGAGCTATGGGAACCAGGACAGAAGAGAAGTTGATATCTGGGGAGATATACCATGATAATATTCAATGAAAAGCAGGTTTAAGGAGGCAAGTAGCCAATTCCAGTTCCTATGTTATTATGGTTTCATGTCCTTATTTCTTCTTCGATGTAATTGTTAGAATTACCAGTGATGAGCAGGTTATTTAAAGCAAGTCTGTATTCCAAAAGAACAGCCGAGCTATCATCTGGAGGATTTAGTTTTGCAAGCAGAGAGATTCATGATATGGGAAGAAATAGGTGAATGGATGAATAATATAATAATAATAAATACAATAGCAAGGACACACCAGACAGCTATTGTAAAGATTTCCAATTAACCATACAGTTTTGAGCTTATGTAGCTCAAGTCCAACTTATTTTTTGATACTACTCCACATTCACTTTATAATACTTGTAGCAGTACTGTATACAACTTTAACATTATTAATCTACAGTTGCTGGAACAGTTATAAATGCTCTTTTTTAAAACAATCTGAATAATGGAGAAGAGTAATGTTAAAAAGATTAGAATACAAACAAAGAACACAGACCATAAACGTGTCATATCTGGACTAAAATGCATGCGCTAAATGGATGGGCCATCTGGAATAACTGTGATTCTGTAATGAATTCCATCGTAAGATAATGAAAGTGTGTAGTGTTCTTTACCAAAATGTTATAACGAATGCAAGTTTCAAATGAATGATCAGTGCAACAGTCAGAGGTTATGGTTGAATTAAATTAGGAAAATAGAATGAAGGATTTCTAATTTGTCTTTTAACTGTGCTGCAAGCTCCATTAACACTCACACACTGGTCCATGGAATACAACTCCAAGCAACTCTAAAAGACTAAACATAGAAAATAGGTGCAGGAGGAGGCCATTTGGCCCTTTATGCCTGCAGCGCCATCCATTGTGATCATGGCTGATCATCTACATTCAGTAACCCGTGCCTGTATTCTCCCCATATCCCTTGATTCCGCGACCCCCCTGGAGCTCTATCTCGTGGTTATTCACCACAAATCTATAAATATCTTTTTAGTTGTTCACTCAGTATCAGGTGACAAGCATTTCTCAATTCTCTAAGTTAAGATGTCAAATACATTTTTTCTGTCTAACCTGAACAAAAACAATGCCCTTGGTAGCATTGCCTTTATCTGGGAATTCCTGAAATTCACCAATATATGGCAGGCTTTAACAAATCTGGAAGGAATGTCATGAACAAGATGGTAGGCCACAAAATCCTACAGCTCATAAAGCCTCTTACAACCATTTAAAGGAACTCATTAGATCTGTAGTTAGTGCGAAAGGAAGACTGTCTATTTCACTCTCTGGTGCCCAGCACTGTGAGGCCGCCAAACCTCAGGCAGACAGTGGGGACAATCTTCTGACAGTTTTCTCCTAGTCACCACAAAAGAAAATCTGCTTTCACAGCAGTGGAGTAAAACTTTGTGGTCCTAGTTGGTGCAAACTTCAGCCCTATTGAGCAGCAAGTGGTCTCTCCCAATTGAATTCCAAACAAATCTGCATATAATCATGGATCTGCTTAACTAGGGTAGGTTCTGATACTGAGCACTGATTCCCTGAAAGAGTCCTACACTGCATGTTATTTTAATTCAACAGAATGTACATATTTATGTGATAGGATAGCAAATTAACATTGCACAAGGACTGCCATAACTGCTGAGTACTTCAAGGATACACGTAATATAATTATTTGCAATGTTTAAGCATGAAATGTACTACATTGTTGTGATCATGAAGCACTATCAAATTTGTACATGCAATGGAGAATTTTTGCAGATAAAGTAACAGCATTAAAATTTCCTAGGTCCACGTATCAACGGTATAAAAATCATTTTGTTACTCAAAGCATATTAAGTAAAATAATGGTAGCTAAAACATCTCCCTAAATCCTACCTTCCGAGAAATGCTCCAATTGTGGTAGTTTCCTGTCAGAGGTTTGATTTGCAATGATTGCAATAGATCATTCGGAAAGTGTTTGAACATTCGACTGTGAAAAGCATCTGAACAAAATAAGAGGAGCTGAAATACTCCATCAATCACTTTATTAGGAATATTCATTTGTCATCCTCTGATCATGCTTGTTTTATATTTTCCCTCAACCAACATTTCTGAACAAAAAGGGTGGGAAAAAGCATTTTATTTTATACCTCTTAAAATTAAGTGGAAGTGAAAACTAAAACTAGGGGCCCAAATTCATAAGCTTCATATATTAACCTACAATGAACTTTTAGAATATATTTGATTTAGAAACCAGTTATAAAAATAGTATGTAACACTGTACATTGTGGACAATACATTGAACCTTGGCCCAATTGTAAACATGGCAACAAAATACAATTCCTATATTAAGGAATTAATGACATTACTAGAATAATCTAGAGCCATAGAAATGGAGACAGGAGTTCAAATCATATCAGAGGAGCATGGGAACACAAATGTTATAGTATTAGTATTAGAATAAAAATTTCTGTAGAAGCAGTAGAAATAAAACTATCATTTAACGTCACTAATCTCTGTATTGCAGATTACAATTAAAACACAAAGTACTTGTTTTATAACTCCAGGATAACGCTCAACTAAGAAAACCAAGCACAAAGCTAAAGTATTATCTAACTAAATATACCAACTTACAATAAATTACACCATATGCAAAAAAACAGCTACCTACATATTAATTAGCTCTTTAAAAAAAACGAATCCTGTAGATGCAAGCATATATTTGGGGTTATCAAGTGGGCACCTCCCTTCATTAGTGTTTCATTCAGTTAGGCCCTGACACCTCGGGAAGGCTCAACAGTCGGTTCTGGCATCCCAGAATTGCCTACTGAATTCACTTGTGCTCTCCTCCTCTCAATTGCTGCAGCTTTGCACTTCAATACCTGGTTATGCCGCCAAGTATAGCGATACTGAGAAAGACTAGTCCTACATCCTGACAAAATATGGCTCACGTTGGCACCTCCGAAAACAAGGAACACGCTGGGTCCCCATTGTTTGAGGTTCTTCGATGATGGCAGCACATCATAACTAGCCCTTATAAGGAAACTTACATGACCCGCTTCGATGTACCACAGGTCCCTCCAGCTAAACCTCCTTTTTCTCCACTTTCCCTGCTCATCCACTGTCCCTGCTTAACCTGAGCTGCTGCCCTTACACATCTCACTGCTTTCCTCCTGACGACATACCTGCTCCACAACCATTTTCCTCCTCTCTGTTGGACCTGCCTTACTCCACACTGGTTTCCCTGTGCTGAGCCCTTAAGGGCCTGTCCCATCAGCATGCGACTCCATGCGGTGAGCGCGACTTAACATGGTCGCTTGAGCCGTCCGGCCTCGCGGGGCCGGTCCCACTTCGATCACCGGAGCTGTATGGAGTTGTGCAGAGCTGGTCCCGACATCGCACGGGGCTCCGAAAAACTGGCCGTGTTCAAAACTTCCGCGCAGCAACGGCCTGTCAGCCAGCAGCCGCCTCGACGCATTATGCACCGCCTCACGTCGTGCCTCCGTGTCCCTCTCTGTATGTGCCTCCGTGACCCTCTCTCTGTGCCTCCGTGGCCCTCTCTGTGTGCCTCTGTGTCCCTCTCTGTATGTGCCTCCATGTCCCTCTCTGTATGTGCCTCCGTGACCCTCTCTGTGTGCCTCCGTGACCCTCTCTGTGTGCCTCTGTGGCCCTCTCTCTGTGTGCCTCCATGTCCCTCTCTGTGTGCCTCTCTCTGTCCTTGCGAACTTACCGCGGACTTCGCTCCAACTTCGCGCCACTCACCCGACCTCCACGCGGTCCCCGCTGCCGGCTTGGTCGCGCTCGCCGCATGCAGGCGCCTGCTGGTGGGACCGGCCCTGTACGGGGATCACCCGACCTCCGCCCGCGCGGCCCCCGCTTCCAGTTTGGTCGCGCTCACCGCATGGAGTCGCATGCTGGCGGGACAGGCCCTTAAGCCTCCTTTCCTTTGCTGCACTCTACCAACAATGTTTGTTTGCCTTAGGTCTGCTTGTGCTTCTTCAACTGCCTGCTTCGCAATCCACTTCCTCCCTTTAGTTACACTTGGCACCAGATTACTAACTAAGGTATCCTGATAATTGCAACTCTAACCTCACCTTATGACAATAGACAATAGACAATAGGTGCAGGAGTAGGTCATTTGGCCCTTAGAGCTAGCACCGCCATTCAATGGCTCATCATCCCCAATCAGTTCCCCGTTCCTGCCTTCTCCCCATATCCCCTGACTCCGCTATTTTTAAGAGCCCTATCTAGCTCTCTCTTGAAAGCATCCAGAGAAGCTGCCTCCACCGCCCTCAGAGAATTCCACAGAAACACCAGAGGCAGAGAATTCCACAGAAACACCACTTTCTGTGAGAAAAAGTGTTTCCTCGTCTCCGTTCTAAATGGCTTACACCTTATTCTTAGTTTAGTGACCCCTGCTTCTGGACTCCCCCAATATCGGGAACATGTTTACTGCCTCTAGCGCGTCCAAGCCCTTAACAATCTTATATGTTTCAATGAGATTCCCTCTCATCCTCCTAAAGTCCAGAGTGTACAAGCCCAGCTGCTCCATTCTCTCAGCATATGACAGTCCTGCCATCCCGGGAATTAACCTTGTAAACCTACACTGCACTCCCTCAATAGCAAGAATGTCCTTCCTCAAATTAGGGGACCAAAACTGCACACAATATTCCAGGTGTGGTCTCACTAGGGCTCTGTACAACTGCAGAAGGACCTCTTTGCTTCTATATTCCTCTTGTTGTAAAGGCCAACATGCCATTCGCTTTCTTCACTGCCTGCTGTATCTGCATGCTTACTTGCTTAGATTGATGTACAAGGACCCCCAGATCCCTTTGTACTTCCTCTTTTCCCAACTTGACGCCATTTAGATAGTAATCTGCCTTCCTGTTTTTGCTACCAAAGTGGATAACCTCACATTTATCCGCATTAAACTTCATCTGCCATGCACCTTAGCACACTTAAACTCCTCTGTTAGGCTAGACAATGGCCTTTCCCCATATAAAGATTACTAAAACACCATGATACTCCTAACCATTTCCTACTATATAAACTAACCAATCTCTCTAACCTGTCCACCTTAGAAATTGGCACCTCATATACTGTCAATGGTCACATCAACCTAGGGAATAGACCAAACTGCAAATAGACCACAACCTCAATTTACCTGGAAGCCCTGACTTCTCTATCCTTTCTAACCAGTCAGTAACATTGTTTCTAAGTTGCTGAACCTGTTCAGTGTCATCCAACTTCCTGTTATACCACCTACCCAAACTTTAACTTTCTCCATTATAGACAGGATTTCTTCTTCAACTACATCTACATAAAACCTTTTCTCTACTACCTTTCCTCTTGCCAAAGAAATACTCCATGACTTACGAGGCTTAATCTTTAATCTAGCACATTTAAGATTATCATTTATCTTCTCTAACAACCTTCTTGTACAAGCTACCGTTGGGGTCAGCAAGGTCATATCATCCATATAGACCCTGATTGGAGGGAGGCACAGTCCGTCCTGCTGTCTCTCCCCACCGACGACCCACTGTGATGTTCTAATCCCTAGCTCCATCGCCATTGTAAACGCTAACTGGGAAATAGTATTCCCTGCCATAATGCCCATCTCTAGCCTCTATATGATGCTGTAAAGTCTGCTTACTAAAACACATTCGGACATCATGGAAATGTGCTTTCACTAAATTTACTATCGATCCTGGAACTCTAATGAAACCAAAAGCACTCCAAATAAGGCTATGTGGCACAGATCCAAACGCATTTGCCAGGTTCACAAACACTACATGCAAATCTTTTCTCTCGAGCTTGGCTGTCTAAATCTGGTGCCATGTTATACTAATGTGTTCTAAGCAACCTGTGACATCTGGGATTCATGCTTTCTGCACTGTGGTATCAATTAACCTATTCCTTTCTATATAACTTGCCACCCTCAGTGCCACTATGCTGAAGAAAATCTTGCCTTCTACATTTGGGAGACATACAGGCCTAAACTGATTTAACTCTGAAGACTCTTTCTCCTTGGGAATGAAAATTCCCCCTACTCTACACCAAACCTTTGGTGTGACCTGCTTCTTCAAAGTTATACGCAAGAGCCTCGACAAGAATCAGGTGCACTTTTATATACCCGGTAGTGGACTCCATTGGGCCCTGGGGCCAAATAAGCCTTTGCATGCCTTATTACGGCTTCCACTTCCTTCCACTTTGTTGGCAAAACATCTAACATTATCTCCCCTAAGGATGATATATCTGGAGGAAAATCAATTCCCCTTTGTTATATTCCGGATGGCAGAATGAATAACAATTTACACGCTGGTTGCCTGGATCACGAGAGAGAGAGATTTATTACCTAACATTCCCTGCTTATATTGAACACCAACTCATTAACATATACACAAATATATATGAATACATTACACTGCTCTCCTTTTTTTAAAGTATTAAATCTAAGTACTCAGTTACAATTTTGTTGTTGTGATTCTTGATTTAAACCAGTATTTATGAAATCTTAAATGATAAACATAATATATTTATTTTACATATCTACACATTTTTGTTTTACTTATACAGTGAGTTACTTAATTTACAAGCCGAATCTGACTACTGGTTTACAGATCCTGCCTGATCATCTAACAGTAACAGGTGCAACAGGTGTTGACTCAACTGTAGGCTCATTTGGCTCTATTTTAGTAACCTGACTTTGACCAGAGGAATCTGTTTATTTATCTGTACTAACTGAACTTTGTGTTTCAATCACAGTGGTCTCTTCCAATTCACTTTTAGATAAAAACTCAGGGATTAGGACTATGCTCAGTTTTTGGTTCATCTTTGGCTGGAACCATTTGATCAGCATGAACACTTGATCCTATCTTTTTGTTCCACACACTTCCACTATTTTCCCACCATCCAATTTGTCTCGACAGGACTTGTTGGGAGGACTGAGAACACAAACTTGCTCATCTGGCTTGAAGTTCCTCTCCTTTTTGTGAGAATCAAAATGGCATTTTTGACAACTGTTTTTGCTCAACAGGCCAAATTGGGTTGAACTAGACTTAGGCGTATTCTTAGCCTTCTCTTCATAAACAGTTCTGCAGGTGAGTATTCTGTTGTTGCGTGCTGTGTGGTTCTGTACTTCAGCAAGAAACTAGCCAAATGATGTTTCATGCTGAGCTTTGAACGCCCCTGCAAAACTTGTTACTTGAGAGCATCTTTGACAACTCTACCAGACCTTACCACCACCCCATTGGAGGCTGGATGGTATGGGGGAACAAGTGTGTGTTTTACACCATTCCGCTGCATGAACTCTTTGATTGAAAAGACTAGGGTTGTATTCACTAGAGTTTAGAAGGATGAGGGGGAATCTTACAGAAACATATAAAATTATAAAAGGACTGGACAAGCTAGATGCAGGAAGAATGTTCCCAATGTTGGGCGAGTCCAGAACCAGGGGCCACAGTCTTAGAATAACGGGGAAGTCATTTAAGACTGAGGTGAGAAAAAGCTTTTTCACCCAGAGAGTTGTGAATTTGTGGAATTCCTTGCCACAGAGGGGAGTGGAGGCCAAGTCACTGGATGGATTTAAGAGAGAGTTAGATAGAGCTCTAGGGGCTAGTGGAATCAAGGGATGTGGGGAGAAGGCAGGCACGGGTTATTGATTGGGGACGATCAGCCATGATCACAATGAATGGCGGTGCTGGCTCGAAGGGCTGAATTGCCTCCTCCTGCATCTATTTGTAACCGTTCTGAACGAAATGGAGGCCCATTATCAGAAACAAGTTCTTCCGGTAAACCATGGCATGCAAAAATTGATCTCAACTCATTTATGGTACACTCAGTAGTAGTGCTTGACCCCATTTGCTTAACCTCAATCCATTTGGAATGACTATCTACTAGTACCAGAAAGTGATCATTACTCCTTTCACAAAAATCTGCATGAACTCTCTGAAAAGGTCTACTTGACCATGACCAGGGTTGCAGTGGTGTTTTGGTGGTTTATTCCGGCAATTTTGCCAGACGCTACATTTGCTCATCAGTGACTCGATTTCACTGTCAATAACAGGCCAATACACAAAACTTCTAGCAATTGACTTCATGCTTACTATGCCAGGGTGTTCGGCATTAAGTTCATTCATTATTTTGTTTCTCAAAGACTCTGATACAACCACTCTGTAACGCCACAATGCATCCCTGCTCACATGATAATTCATGACTTCAATTAGGGAAAGGCTTCAGCTCTGAGTTCAGAACTGAGTCCAATCCACTATCGATTTCAGTCCAACCATTCAATGTCCGTTCATAGACCCACTTCAGCACAGTGTCTTTCTCTGTTCCTGCTGCAATTTCTGTTGCAGTCACTGGAAAGTCTTCATCTACAACTTGCAGTGTGTAGATTGAGTTCTCATTTCCCACGTCAGAGTTCTCATGGGGCAACTGGAACAGTGCATCTGCAACTGCGTTGCACTTGGAGCTTCTGTACTCAACCTTGTAGTCATACTGGGACAGCAAAATTGCCCAGTGCTGCATCCTTGATGCCGCCATGGAAGGTATAGCTGACTTGGGACCAAGTATCACTACTAGGGTGAATGGTCTGCCGAGAAGAAACTAATGGAATTTCTTGATTCCGAACACGATGCTGAGTGCTTCCTTTTCCAACTGTGCATGATTACGCACACCCGGTGATAGGTTGCGGGATGCAAAAGCAATAGGCTTTTCCTGTCCATCATTCATTACATGGAGATCACTGCACCTACACCATAACTTGAAGCATCACAACCAAGTTTCATCTCGTGTGTCATATCGTAGTGAACAAGGAGTTTGTCACTTGCCAAGTTTTCCTTGCAGATGTCATATGCATGTTGCTGTTCCTTTCCCCACATCCATTTCACATCTTTTTGTAGCAGATGATGTAGTGGCTTTAGCACAGTTGCTAAATCTGGAAAGAATCGTGAATAGAACTGCACCATTCCAAGGAATGATCGTAGCTCTGACACAGTTGGGTTTTGGAGCATTCACTATTGCTTCAACTTTCGCCTTCACAGGGCGAAGTCCGTTGGCATAGAAACATAGAAACATAGAAAATAGGTGCAGGAGCAGGCCATTCGGCCCTTCGAGCCTGCACCGCCATTCAATATGATCATGGCTGATCATCCAACTCAGTATCCTGTACCTGCCTTCTCTCCATACCCCCTGATCCCTTTAGCCACAAGGGCCACATCTAACTCCCTCTTAAATATAACCAATGAACTGGCCTCAACTACCTTCTGTGACAGATAATTCCAGAGACTCACCACTTTCTGTGTGAAAAATGTTTTCCTCATCTCGGTCCTAAAGGAAGTCCCCCATCCTTAGACTGTGACCTTGGACTCAAACTATTTTGAGTCCAAGGTAGACCACCTCTGACTGCGCAAATGCACATTTACTTTGTTGCAGTTTGACATTGTGGCAGTTCAATCGTGTGAGAACTTGCTCAAGGATTTCTAGATGTTCTACCATGCCCTCTGTGAATATCAGTAGGTCATCCTGGTTGCACACACAGCGCGGAATGCCTTGTAACATTTTGTCCATGACAGACTGGAAAATTTTCGGGGTAGATTTCACACCATAGGGCAGCTTTGTATATGAATACGAGCCCTTATGTGTGTTGATAGTCAAGTACTGCTGATTTCCTTGTCGACATTGAGTTGGGCGTTAGCGTGAGACAAATCCAGTTTAGTGAAGACTTGCGAAGTGGGTAACGGATATTGTTCATCTTCAACGGCTTGGTTGATTGTGACTTTGTCACCACATAATCAAACAGTTCTGTTGGCCTTGGGTACGGCGACAATTGGCGTTGCCAGGTTACTCTGGTCTGATTTCACGAGTACTCCATTCCGTTATAACCTGTCGAGTTCTTCCTCCATTTATTGCTTTAGTGCATATGGTACAGGTCTTGGTCGACAATACACAGGTTTCACATTTTAGGTCGAATATGTGCAGAGTACCCTGTTATTCCGTGTAACTGTCAGCAAATTTTTCTGCATGTTTGCTTATGACATTTTCAAGACGTGATTTGGACAAATCGACACCGAAAATGTTCTTCCCGTCTAATTCTATTCTACTCAGCCAATCCTTTCCAAGGAGGGTTGGTTTACTTCTGTAGCTGGCCACCATGATGGGCAGTGTTACTGACTGACCATTATTCTGAACTTTGCAGTTAATTTGTCCACATGTCTCCAAAACTTTGCCCGAGTAGGTTCTCAGCTTGACCTTTCTCTCAAACAATGGTATCTGTGGGAACTTTGTTTCGTACAGGTCTCTGCTCATGACCGAACAATCTGCTGCTGTGTCAATACACATATCAATTAACTGTTCATTTATCAATAGTTTAGTTCAAAAGTCCTTGCCCTGGCTGATTGTAGGCTTATCGATGTTGGTTGCATAAATGATGTATAACCCAAGTTCATTTCCATCTAGGCTCACCTCCAAGTTGTGAACTCCTCTGTGGTGTTGTCGCTTGATTCCCGCAGATTGTTGGTTTCCTGTTTTAAGCTTAGCCCAACATGCTGAGGCAATATGGCCTTTCTTCTGGCAGTTATAGCACTTGGCCATTTTGAACTGACAAAATTATGAGTGATTACCGTTGCAACGATAATAACTGGCTGAACCCAGCTCCCCGCCATGATTTGATTTTGGTTTAACGCCTCTTGGTTTGGCCATAGGCACTGCTTTGTGACTGTAATGACCACTGCAGTCCATGGTGGACGAAACTCTCGAGCATTCTTTGATGCCATCTCCATTGTGGTAGCAATCTTGCATGCTTTTTCGAATGTAAGATTTAGAGTGTTCATGAGTTTGGACTGAATTCGTTCATCCACTAGACCATAAACAAAACCGTCGCGTAGTGCGCGACCGAGAAATGTTCCAAAGTTACAATGCAAAGTTACGTTTTTCAAGGCGACAATGTACTCATTGATTGTCTCATTCTGCTTCTGGTTTCTAGCGCCAAATTTATAAGTTTCTGCAATTTCCAGAGGCTTTGAGTTGAAGTGCTCCTCCAACTTCTTCATAATGTCATTGAATGGCACGTCTTTTGCCTTTAAGGGCGCAAGGAGATTCACGAGTGTGCTGTACACTTCAGGACCGATCTCCGTGAGAAGAATCACTTTCATGCATTCACAAACGGCCTTATTTGTTTCAGTCACTATCTCTCCTTCATCACTAGTCTCCATCATGTTGTTTGTCATGAAAAACATGTTTGCTCTCTCCATATAGGAGCTGAACAGCTCTCTACTCTTGTCAAAAGTGCCAAGGTTTCCGATGTAGCCTGTGGACACTACCATCATGTTGTTCTCTTTTTTTTTAAAGTCCGGTCAAAAACGCCAATTTCCTGTCTATTCTGGTGTAACAATTCACCTAAGACTTAGCTGTACAAAGGCTATTCAGCTTGAGGAACTCGACAAAAAAAAAATCTTATACAATCCCAAGGACAGCATCTTGCCACATAGCCTGACAAACTCTCGACGATTTGTCCAACTGCTGTTTTAAAGTACAGTCCACTGCATAGTAGGATCTGCGGCCTATCGTGTCCAGCTCGCAAACAACTGCGACACAAGTCCGTATTTACTGTTTAAAATGTTAAACAACACTGCATGTTGGAAACCAGTCATGCACTGTATTTAAAGGATGAGTTCACAAACTCTATCCCATCCTCATCGCCAATTTTGTTATATTCCAGTCAGCAGAATGAATAACAACTTACACGCTGGTTGCCCAGATCACGAGAGAGATTTATTATCCAACATTACCTGCTTATATTGAACACCAACTCATTAACATATACATGAATATGTATGAATACATTACACCCTTTTCTTTTCTGGCTCAGAGTGTGTCCTTTTAAAATATTCCTCTAACTTCCTTTGAAGCTTTGAGCTTACCACTTTTTTCCTGACTAAACATTCTTTTAACAAATATAAATGGATCCCTATAAAATGCTGACCTGACTCGCTCCTTTTTTATTCTTTCTCCTAAGGTGTTCTGCCCTCCTTAATATTGCAAACCGATTTCTTAACTCTGCTTGCAAAATATTAATTCCCTCTCTCTCATCAACTTTCTCCACTGTTTTCTCAACTGATCTCTTGATTTCTCTCTCTCTCCAGTCTAGATCTAACCATCTGTACTGTCTATCATTACTGGGACGGTAGGAGCGACCATCATTGTCCTGTAGAGACAAAGTCCCATCTTCAAAATGTGAACATTTCATCAAGTTGTGTCAGTACCATTGTGTTGAATTGGATGCATTCAGAACAGAACCATTCTGCAGAAAGGTCATCAACCAGCAATGTTAATTGTTTTGGTCTCCTGGCGTGCTGAATATTTCTAACATCTTATTTTTCTATATTCGATGCAAAACAGATATTTCACCTCAAAGTTGGGCATTCATGGTTGGTGTGTGTAGGAGCAAGTTGTTTGGGAGGGCACATGAGCTACAGCAAAATTGCATTTCACTACAATTCATTGCTTCATATCCATCATATCACCATGAATCTCAAGCCAGTGAACCAAAATTGGTTCAGGATACCAAGAGCTGTACATGATGTACCTAAAAATTAGGCACCAACAGGTTAAAACTGTTAAATAGATAAAGTAGTATACAACTGACAGAGCTGAGGAAGGACAAAGGACAAAGGACATTTATTGTCACATACACCAATTCGTGTAGTGAAATTTGAGTTGCCACTTGCAGCACACCAATAAAAATTAAATACAACATTAAAGAAGAATTTAACATTAAACACAAAAACATCCCCCAGCAAAGTCCAGTCCTCTTCCTCTTGTTCACCCCATGGTCGGGGCCTATTTGAGGCCTACGCAGTCGCCGCAACAGCGGCCCAATGGTTCCGGTGTCCGAAGAACACTCTTCAGCGGCTTGGAATGTCTGGAACGGCCGCTTCCTATCCAGAGACCGTGGCTCCCGAAGTCCACACGCTGCGCTCGTCGGAGCTCCAACAATGGCGATCTCGGCGAAAAATCCCTGGCTCCGCAGTGTTCAGAGTCAGCGCCGCCTGCAGCAGGAAGCTCCGCAATGACAGCTCCGCGATGTTGGGGTCGGCGGTCTCAGCACTCCGGAGCTTACCACACGGTGGCCCTCGGTAAGGCACTGCACACTCCGCGATAGTGCTTCAGCGCTGCGCCGACGCTGAAGCTGAAGATTCTGGCTGGTCCCGGCAGGAAACGCCGCTCCAGTCCAAGTGGTAGGCCGCGAGGATGGGGCGAAGATGGTGGGAGGAAACACGCATCTCCGACCAGGTGGGGACTGAGAAAAAAGTTTCCGCCTTCCCCCCGCCCCCACATAAAAAGACTAGACCTCCAAAACCACACTTTTTAACATACTAAAAATTTTTTAAAAGGTGAAAGGATGAACAGCTGCAGGCTGGGCAGCCATACTCGACGCCCCACTCGACTCAAATCACAGCAAACAAACAAGCAAAAACAAACTTCAAGTTTTTCTCTCCATTGATGCTGTTTCACCTGCGAAGTATTTCTGTTTTTCAATCAGATCAAAGTTGAACAGCCCAACTAAATCTAGCCATGATGAATGGTGAACAATTAAATAGCTAATAATAACCATATAACCATATAACAATTACAGCACGGAAACAGGCCCTCTCGGCCCTTCCAGTCCGTACCGACCATTTGTTTTCCCCTAGTCCCATCTACCTGCACTCAGACCATACCCTTCCATTCCCTTCACGTCCATATACCTATCCACTTTACTCTTAAATGTTAAAATCGATCCTGCCTCCACCAGCTCTGCTGGAAGCTGATTCCACACAGCCACCACCCTCTGAGTAAAGAAGTTCCCCCTCACGTTACCCCGAAACCTCTGTCCCTTAATTCTCATGTCATGCCCTCTTGTTTGAATCTTCCCTACCCTCAATGGGAAAAACGTATCCACGTCAACTCTGTCTATCCCTTTCATCATTTTAAAGACCTCAATCAAGTCCCTCCCTTAACCTTCTGCGCTCCAAAGAATAAAGACCTAACTTGTTCAACCTTTCTCTGTAACATAGTTGCTGGAACCCTGGCAACATTCTAGTAAATCTCCTCTGTATTCTCTCTATTTTGTTGACATCCTTCCTATAACTAGGCGACCAAAATTGTACACCATACTCCAGAATTGGTCTTACCAATGCCTTGTACAATTTTAACATTACTTCCCTACTCCTATATTCAATGCTCTGATTTATAAAGGCCAGCACACCAAAGGCTTTCTTTTACCACCCTATCTACATGCGATTCCACCTTCAGGGAACTATGCACAGTTATTCCTAGATCCCTCTGTTCCACAGCATTCCTCAATTCCCTACCATTTACTATGTACGTCCTATTTTGATTTGTCCTGCCAAGATGTAGCACTTCACACTTATCAGCATTAAACTCCATCTGCCATCTTTCAGCCCACTTTTCCAAATGGCCCAAATCTCTCTGTAGACTTTGAAAATCTACTTCATTATCCACAACACCACCTATCTTAGTATCATCTGCATACTTACTTATCCAATTTTCCACCCCATCATCCAGATCATTGATGTACATGACAAACAACAGTGGACCCAACACAGATCCCTGAGGCACCCCACTGGTCACCGGCTTCCAACCTGACAAACAGCCATCCACCATTACTCTCTGACATCTCCCATTCAGCCACTGTTGAATCCATCTTGCTACTCCGCCATTAACACCCAAAGATTGAACCTTCTTAACCAACCTTCCATGGGGAACCTTGTCAAAGGCCTTACTGAAATCCATATAGACAACATCCACTGCTTTACCCTCATCAATTTCCCTACTTACCGCTTCAAAAAATTCAAGAAGGTTTGTCAAACATGACCTTCCAGGCACAAATCCATGTTGACTGTTCCTGATCAGACCCTGTTTATCCAGATGCTTATATATATTATCTCTAATAGGCAGTGGCTCCGAGAATATGATCTTCCAACAATGGCAGGAATCATCACTTAAATGCTCAATGAAAATCTGAAACTTTTGGGACCATTTACAATCATCTTTTGTCTTCAATTTTCCTTATGTGTATTATGTTCAAATCGGAATTACCAAGTGGATGATCTTAGCTTCTTCCTTGCGGTTTCTGCCATCACTTAAGGAAACCTTCAGCCAAACTGTTTCACTCCATATAGTATAAAGAAACTGTTGACATCAGTGAACATAGCAAAGGGGGAGAATGCAGGCGACATTCGATAATGATAAGGTCATTTTATTAAAAACAACCCTCTATTCCTTGGCAGGCAACGACATTTTATTTTCCTCTTTCCCTAGATATTATCTGACCTGTTGAGTATTTACAGCACCTTAATTTAAGAATAGGTGTAGGCCATTTAGGACCATTTAGGATGCAGAAAAATGTTTTCACCCAGAGAGTTGTGAATCTGTGGAATAATCTACCACAGAAGGCAGCGGAGTCAAATTGGCTGGATGTTTTCAAGAGAGAGTTAGATATAACTCATAGGGCTAACAGAATCAAGGGATATGGGGGGGGGAAAGCAGGAATGAGGTACTGATTTTGGATAATCAGCCATGATCATATTGAATGGCAGTGCTGGCTCAAAGGGCTGAATGACCTACTCCTGCACCTATTTTCTATATTTCGATGTTTAATTTCTTATTTCAGACCTCCACCAACTGTAGGTTCTTTGTTTTGCAAACAAAACTCTACACTGATAGGATCCAAAGGTCATTTGAAGAGAGATGATTGATGATTGTGATTGTGGATGGCTATTCAACCACTTTCAGATAATTTGTCAATCCCCATCCTTCCATCATAAGACCAGAAGTATAGACGATTGCATAATATTCAATTCCATTTGAAATTTTAGAAAATAAAGTACTTCACATCTTCATGTACCAAAACTTGTTCAACATCTAGACATTGTTGAGAATCATGAAGTGACATTCATGACAATCATTGACCCTCTCCAATACGGGAGTCAAACTACTTTCATATTCAACAGATGTTGTTTACCACTACTATTTCTCCCACCAACAACATCCAGAAAGGCCACTTGCAAGACGACTCTGACAATACTTCTCAATCTACAAACTATACTATCAAGATTAATAAAGGCTGCATGGGAACCTGCTATTTCTGACTTGGAGTTGTTTTGGTAATTTCTTTCTAATCATTGACTAGAAATTTCAGATTTTCCAATTCCCAATACCAGAGGGGCTGCAGCAGTTCAAGAAAATAGCTTAATAGAAACATAAATGGATGTCTTTAGGTGAAGTAACAAAATATGTGGTAACTGAGATTATTAGATCAAGTAGAACAACTAAAATGAGTATATTATCAGAGAGTGGAAGAGCAATTTTCAGCATTCCTTACCATCTGTAAAATGTAAAGGAAGAGTAAGATTGGAAGTGTTTGTGATAGTAAGAAGATCTTCTCCACTGGTAAGAACTGTTAGTTCTTCAAATCCAAGACATGTTCCCCACACTGGGAAATGAATTCCTTTATCTTTTACCTGTTAAATAAAAGTAGTAGCAGCACACACTATAAAAACATATCACCGTGTGTTCTTTCTCTATTAGCAAGGTTTTTCCAAGTTATTTTGTTACATTAACAAACTTTCATTTAAGTGGTACATTTCACAAGTTTCTAACAACAGACAAACAGAAAAGGAGCTGGGAAAACAACCAGAATAATTACTGAATTTCAGATGACAATTAAGACAAAATATAGAAATGTAAAAGCAAGGTAAGAATTGTTAGGACGGGGTGAATTATATAAACTTAAAACACATTATGACTATGTCAATCAAGAAAATAATTACGTATATAAGCTGAATCTGAAGATGTGTTCGACCTTAAACGTCACTTAACCATGTTCTCCAGGAATGTTGTCTGACCCGCTGAGTTACTTCAACATTTTGTATCTATTTTTAGATAACCTGATACCATTTACTAGTTCATTGCCTGAGAGACTGCAGCAACAAATGCCAGTATATTTTAAATATTATTATTTTACCAATTATTATGTTAATGATCTCATTGGAGAGAAACAAATCATTCCTGTCATTGTCTAGGCCTCTTCTAATTATATATATATTTAAATTAAATCTTCCATGAGCCTCTATTGATTCAAGAAACGTACTCTCTCCTCATAAATAAAATTTGCCAGCTCTAGCATGATCTTATTTTGATCTTACATTTTATACCTCAGCCAACAAATACTCCAAATGCCTCCTTAACCCGATTATCTAGTTAAGTGCTGGCTTCATGGATCTGATAACATAAGCTCCAAAGCCCTTTTTTCCTCTACAGACCTCAGCAGCCTTTTCTGTATTTTCTTCCCTAGCTTCCTTTTCCTAAATGCATTACTTCAAACGTATTTAGATAATTCTATATGCTACAGCTTCCACTTCACCACACCATTAATATCCCCTGCAGTCTATAACTCATTTCATCAAACAGCTTTTGTATCAAATAGATCAAACTTAGCCTTGGTTCCAATACTTAAAGTCCATATCATTGACATATATCACTAAGCATACTCGGGGCTGCCAACTCTCACGCATTTTAACAAATTCTCACGCCCTCACGCTGATCAGAAATTTCTCACGCTCTGTGGTGAGAAATTCTATGATCAACGAAAATTTCAAAACTTAGATGAACTGCATGGTCCGCGGGTGTTGGAGAGCCGGGGCTGAGGGAGGGGCGGAAGCACAAGCAGCAGCGGGGACAGATGCCGACGGGGATCCGGGGCTGGCGAGTGTTTGCGGGGCTGGCGAGTGTTTGCGGGGCTGGCGAGTGTTTGCGGGGCTGGCGAGTGTTTGCGGGGCTGGCGAGTGTTTGCGGGGCTGGCGAGTGTTTGCCGGGGACAGATGAACAGGGCTGGCGAGTGTTTGCGGGGCTGGCGAGTCGCTCGCTGCAGCTCTGGCCATGGAGCAGTCCTAGTGCAAGAGTCCCGGGCGGTCTGAGGTGTCGGAGGCGTAGCGCCGCTGTCGTGAGAGTCTCTGTGCCGAAGGGACAAAGACTCTTAAAGGGAGGCGAAGAGAGAGGAAGGAGACGGGGGGGGGGGGGGGGGGGGGGGGGGGGAGAGGGGGTGAGAGGAGAGACAGAGAGGGAGAGAATGGAGAGAGAGAAGAGTGAGAGGGAGAGGGGAGAGAGAGAGGGGAGAGAGAGGTAGGGAGAGAGAGGGGAGAGAGGGGTTGGAGAGGGAGGAGAGGGTAGGAGAGAATTGGAGAGAGGGGGGAAGAGAGGGGTGGTAAAAGAGAGAGGGGAAAGAGGGAGAGAGGGGAAAGAGAGAAATGGGGGAATGAGAGAGAGGGAGATGGGGGCAAAGAGAGAGGAGATAGAGACAGGTGAAAGAGAGAAGGGGAGAGTGAGGTGGGAGGGAGAAATGGGGAAGAGAGAGGGGAGAGAGGGGGAGAGAGAGAGAGGAGAGAGAGAGAGCTGGACAGTGTGTGGAGAGGGAGCGAGAGGGAGAGAGAGAGGGGGAGACAGAGAGGTAGGAGAGGGAGAGAGAGAGAGAGAGGGAGGGGAAGCGAAGGGGAGAGAGAGAGGGGGGAGGGGAGGGAGAGAAGAAAGAGGGGGAGGGAGAGAAGAAAGAGGGGGGGAGAGAGAGAGGGGGGAGAGAGAGGGGGGGAGGGAGAGGGGAGAGAGAGAGAGAGGGAGGGGGAGAGAGAGAGGGGGGAGAGAGAGAGGGAGAGAGGGGGGCGAGAGAGGGGCGAGAGAGGGGGAGTGAGTTGGGGGGAGGGGGAAGAGACAGAGGGGCAAAGAGAGGTTGAGAGGGGGAGAGTGACAGGGGGGAAAGAGAGGGGGGGAGAGAGAGGGGGAGAGAGAGGAAGAGAGGAGAGAGAGGAAGAGACAAGAGAGGGGTGAGAGAGAGAGAGGGGAAGGGGGAGAGGAGAGAGAGGAGAGGAGGGGAGAGAGGAGAGAGGGGCAGAGAGAGAGAGAGGGGGAGAGGAGGAGAGAGAGAGAGAGAGAGAGAGAGAGGTGGAAGAGAGAGAGAGAGAGGTGGAGAGAGAGAGGTGGAGAGAGAGAGGTGGAGAGAGAAAGGGAGAGAGAGGCAGGGCTGCCAACTCCCATGCATTGAGCATGAGAATCACGCATTTCGCCTAATTCTCACGCTGATCACAAATTTCTCTCGCTTTGTCGTGAGAAATGGGAGCGGGGCTGGCGAATGTTTGCCGGGCTGGTGAGTCGCTCACTGTAGCTCCGGCCATGGAGCAGCCTCAGTGCAAGGCGTCGGAAGCGTTGCGCCGCTGCCGTGAGAGTCTCTGTGTCAAATTCATCCCGGTGACCGGCATGGACCAGGCTGCGACTCGGTGCATCCTGGAGGACAACCAGTGGCTGCTGGAAGTAAGTACCAAGCATTTGGGTAGAAATGGTGGGAGATAGTGGACTTCAAATGGGGGTGGTTGGATAAAGCATCCTGCTTGCCTGCACGATTTTCACTTATTGTAACTGCAGGAAAAATGTTCCCGATGTTGGGGGATTTCAGAACCAGGGGTCACAGTTTAAGAATAAAGGGGGGGGGGGGTGCAGTTAGGACTGAGATGAGCACAAACTTTCATCACGCAAAGAGGTGTGAATCTGTGGAATTCTCTGCCACAGAAGGCAGTGCAGGCCAATTCACTGGATGTTTTCAAGAGAGAGTTACATTTAGTTCTTGGGGCTAACAAAATCAAGGGATATGGGGAAAAAAAACAGGAGAGAGGTACTGCTTTTAGATGAATAGCCATGATCATATTGAATGGCCTTGCTGGCTCAAAGGACCGATGGCCTATTCCTGCACCTGTTTCTCTAAGTTTCTATGCTTGAGTTTATGGCAATAAAACTCGATCACTTGATTTTGAAGCATTCATGCATGGTGGAGGTATAATGTGTTCATAGAATGATACAGTGTGAAAACAGGCCCTTCGGCGCAACTTGCCCACACCCGCCAACATGTCCCAGCTACGCAACCTGCTTTTGGTCCATACCTCCAAACCTGTCCTATCCATGTATCAGTCTAACTGTTTCTTAAATGTTGGGATGGCCCCTGCCTCAACTACCTCCTCTGGCAGCTTGTTCCATACACCCACCACCCTTTGTGTGGATAAAGTTACCCCTTAAAAAGTTACTTCTTAAAAATACTTCATAAAAAAACATTGAAATAATATTTCTACAATGCACATTAAACATGATTTTAAAACATCAAATTTCAAAACGTTGCTACCCTGGGAGGGGGGACACCCTTCTTCCACACCCTCTCCCCACTCGGTTGCTCCACTCCCTCACCGGAGACCCCTAAGGCCAGTAATCAGTGATCGCTCAGCCTCCCCACTTTTGAAAACGCTCCGCAGCCCCTGGTTCAGACAGAGAACACTGATAGATGTGAGCGGGGAACTGAGGCCAGTTGTCCATGATGTCTGGATCCCAATGCTCAGCGCTTCATGTTTCGGAGTTGGCTAATGTTATTGATTTGTGATTAGCCTGATTTGTAATTAGTTGACAAAACCTTAATTTATTAATCCGGAATATCTAGGGGGATGGGATAAGTGTAATACTAAATGACATGCAAGGTGTCAGACTGTCTGTCACAACATACAGCCCTGATAACCCATTATTTCCTTCAGTTAAATATTGGGAAGGTAGCACTATTGTCATTTGCTACTCAATTACTCAATTATTATGTTTGTTTACCTCACTGTCTATTTCTAACCCCCCCCCCCCCCCCCCCCCCCAATTCCTTTGACAGGTTTAATAGAAATGTCCCCAATCTCGTTGTTTTATTAAAATGAACACGTAGATGAACATCCTGAAGGAGTGTAATCAGATGGAAACTGATTCAGATGCGATATTTAAGAGCTTGTTCAAATAAAGGGCATATTTTAAAGGAGTGACAGAGATATTTGCAGGGGAATGTGTGAGGAGATTATTATTTGTCTTTAGTTTTAGCTTGAACCAGGACATCTGAAGATTCAAAGTTTAATATAGTAATTGTGCTGATACTGACCCCAACCAACCACGTAGTGAATAACATCCATTCTGGAGGTTTTACTTTTATGATGCCATTTAAACTTCACTTGGATTTCAATCACTTCAATGTAAAAGTAATTGGGAATGGGGAGCATTGGAACAAAAATTTGCCCTCGGTACATATTAACTGTAATGTAATAATGTATGCATGTTGGTAGGTGCAATCAAAACAAAGATCTTTTTATCATTGTTGTGTTATGAATACCACCGAAAATATTATGTACTCTCAAGATCACAGTTAATAGAATAATATTGCTTAAATATATAGTTATTGGACTTTGAATTTCAGAAAAGTCCCGGCTGAGAGGAAGACAGCAAAATACTGACAATATTGCAGGTGAAAATGACTTCAGGACAGTTTGTTATGAAAATGAAAGAAATTGTATCAGAATACTTATACAACTGAGTGAGTTTATTTTTTTAGATGGGAATTGTGTTCAACCAATTGATGACTTCTTTGACAAAGTAACTAGCATGTTAGATAACAAGGAAGTCAATGAATGTAGCAAATGTTGTTATCCATCATTTGTTCTGTGAAGTGCCCCATAAAGGATTACTGCATTAGATAAGTACCTGTGCACTTGAACGTAATAGGTTAAGTCCAGGGGGCCAGATATATTGTCAGTGCAAAGGGGCTAGGAGCAAGGCCAAGTTTGCACCCAGAGTCAAGGTCTGGACTAGTACTAGGTGTGCAGTCAAAGCTGGGACCAGGGGTGTGTTCAGCACAGGGAACCTAAGCAGGTAAGCAGCTATGATCAGGGTAGAATAGGAGGCCAGGTGTAAGGCTGGACTCAGGGACAGGAATGAGAGAAGGTATGCAACTGGAGTTAGGGCCAGGAGTAGTACCAGGTGTGCAGTGAGACCCAGGTTGGTCAAAATGGGCCAAGTGTTTGATTATAATCTGATTTCCATACATGAATACACTAAGATCATTCATGTGCTGCACCTGTTGATCAGAGCCTGGGCACCACTGTGGAATGTATTTAGGAATGTAATTTACTCAAACCTTATTCATAGCTAATCCAATTTAAAACATATATATTGCATTCAACTGTAAGTTAAAAGACTCGCTACAGTATGCACCATATTGCACAATTTCAAGCTGAAAAATGCAAAAGTTCTATGCCAATGGGTTCCGTACCTTATCCCCCCCCCCACCGGTCGCTACGCACCGTCGGACTTGGTCTCTCGCAATTTCTCACTCCCAACTCTCACCCAATGTTGGCAGCCCTGGCATACTTATGCTAATAATAGGAGGAACTGAGAGAAAAGGAGAGATTGAGAGGTTAACGTTTGAATCACAAGTTGAGGCAATCCATAAGGGTGCAGTAGTTAATAGGAAAAGAGTGAAACAAAAGGGGGACAAGAACTGAAATCTATGCTCTGCAGGATAGGGTGTAAAGAAGTTTACCAAGACATTTTCTATGTCTATGTCTATGATTACAATGTGACATAGCATGGAATAAGGAGGGAACTTTGGCTGATTCAATTTGCAGTATACAGTGTGGACAATAGGCAAATAACCCTTTAGAGAAACCTGGAAGTGAAAGTGTTGCATTAGGTTCCCTTTCCTACAAAGGGAGTCAATTTAGGAGTACCTCCAATCATAAATAGGTGTAAACCCAAACATAAAATGCAAAATTGTAGTTCCTTTTACTATATTAAAGGCCCACCTTTTGGCATTCTGTGTAGATATCTAGAACGTCAGTCCTTTGAATACCCCAATTGGGACTTATTTGTCTCTTGTCAATTTAATTTTTGGGATTCAATACATCATCTTTTAAATAATCTCTCTCTTTGGGAAATTTCTTTCAATGTGTTTAGCTCTTCAAAGAAGCCAAAAGCTGCTCAAGGCAAACAGGTTCAAACATTTCCTCTAAAGCCCAATGGTGAGTGTTTTCATGGCTAGGCTTTGGATTATAGTAACTAGCTACAACTATTCACTATTTATGAGTATCTTTTCTCTATAATCCTGGTTCCATTCTCTTTCAATGACGGCTCTTTACTAATTTAATGTTCTTTACAATGACTTTGAAGAATTCCTCGAAGGTAGATAAAATGTGCAATTTCTTCAAGAATTCCTCTATTTCTTATGTGTTTTTAATACATTTATATTCACTTCGTATGTAAAGTTACCTGTCGCGCAAGATTATAAAAGATGGCTGCAATCTCAGAATATCTGGATTCTTGAAAAGAATTATCACCTCCAGGAAAAAGCACCCTAAATGAAGATGGAGAAAAAGTCTATCAAACAAGGCCCCAAGATGGCGCTGGGTTCTGTAATCATTGTTTCAAGCAAAAATTGGTTCATTCCGTCAATAACTCAAAAGCAGCCTGACATCCCCCAACTAGCAGGAAGCAGAGTAGATTCATAGCGTTTGTTGTGCCCTGAAGTCTGATGTAAATAGTTGGCTCTTGGCTACCCAATCAGAAAACATCAGGAACAGTAGTTTGATTCAGGATATAAATTATTATTAATAAAAGGCATTGTGGATTAAAAAAAACACCACATTCCAATGGAAATAAAAACATAGATGTAGATGCAGCTAAAGGCTGAGCACCAATAAATAAAATGTGACCTAAAGATTAGATAGCATGTAGAAAGACCAATGAATCCAGAAATTAGGAAAAATTCATGCAGATTTTTCAATGCTCTCAAGATCATCGTTGCTAAAAGGAATCATGTCATTGAGAAAAGAACAGAGAAGACCATATCAAAGACGGAGGAACAGTTACATCCCACTGGAAGAAACACATGGATGACCTTCTCAACTGAGGCCTTATCTTTGACAAATGTGATTGCTCAATTCTACAACAAAATTCTACATTGCAATCTTATTAAAAATAATAAGACTTCCAAAGCAGAAATAAATGTTAAAACATGGCAGAGGACTACGGATGCAAAAATCATTTCCTCATCTCGCTCATCTGCAAAGGGAAGTGCATGGGAAAGGGCCTCAGAGATCCTGTAATTGTGACCATCTTTAAGAAAAAGATACAAGGAGGACTGAGGTAATTACAAAAGGATCTCTCTGCAATCTGCCACAGCAAATGTAATTGTAAAGATTTACCCTGACCACCTCGACTAGTTGCTAAACAGCTCCTACCTAGATCATGTGGATTTTGCTCATCAAAAAGTATAATGGAACATTACTGCGCTAGAAGTTCAAAAACGGTGCAGAGAATAACACTAATCACTATGCAGCCTTTGTCAACCTTACAAAAATCTTTGCCTCGTTAATCAAAAATAGTTAGTGGTGAAGAGAAATTGGGGGTTGTCATGCAATGTATAACACAAGGTAAATTGGGAGGTCCTGTTGCAGTTGTAAAATACATTGGTGACCGCATTTAGAATATTGTGTTCAGTTCTGGGCACCATGTTATGGGAAAGATATTGTTAAGCTTGAAAGGGTCAGAAAAGATTTACGAGGATGTTGCCAGGACTAGAGGGTGGGAGCAATAGGGAAAGGTTGAGTAGGCTGGGTCCCTATTCCACAGAGCGCAGGAGGTGTACAAAATCACGAGAGGGCTAGATCAGGTAGATGCACAGAGTCTCTTGCCCAGAGTAGGGGAATCAAGGACCAGAGGACATAGGTTCAAGGTGAAAGGGAAAGATTTAATAGGAATCTGAGGGGTAACTTTTTCACACAAAAGGTGGTGGGTGAATGGCATAAGCTGCCAGAGGAGGTAGTTGAGGCTGGGACTATGCCATCATTTAACATGTACATGGATAGGACAGGTTTGAAGGGATATGGACCAAGCATAAGCAAGTGGGACTAGTGTAGCTGGGACATAGTTGACCGGTGTGGGAAAGTTGGGCTGAAGGGCCTGTTTCCACACTGTATTACTCTGATTCTTGAGTGGTGCATCATTTTAGTTAAGTACTGTGATTGACCAAATGGTGCCAGCACAACAACCTGGCTCTCAATATCTGTAAAACCAATGAACTGGTTGTGGACTTCGGAAGAGGAAGGATGAGGACCCACAATCCTGTTTATATCAATGATGGAGTAAGTCACAAACTTCACATTTCTGGGTGTGCATATTCCCAAAGATTTCCCCTGGACACTGATGCAATTATAAAGAAAGCACATCAACGCCACTACTTCCCGAAAAGATTACGGAGATTTGGTAAATCAGAGATGATTCACCTTTAAAGGTGGGCAGTAGAGAGCATATTGACTGGTTGCATCACAGCTTGGTTCGGCAAATTGAATGCTCAGGAGCGAAGAACACTGCAAAAAGTTATGAACACTGCCCAGTCCATCACCATTTCTGACCTCCCCACCATAGAAGTGATTTACCAGAATCGCTGCCTCATAAAGGTAGCTAACAAAATCAGAGACCCACACCACCCTGGCCACACACATTCAGGATCAGTTCCTGGGGATTGGAGGGTAGCTAATATTATCCCACTTTTAAGAAAGGCGGGAAAGAAAAAACGGGGAATTATAGAACAGTTAGCCTGACACTGGTGGTGGGGAAGATGTTGGAGTCAATTATAAAAGATGAAATAGCAGCACATTTGGATGGAAGTTAACAGGATCGTCTGAGTCAGCAAGGATTTACGAAGGGGAAATCATGCTCGTCTAATCTTCTGGAATTTTTTTAGGATGCAACTAGGAAAATAAAACAAGGCAGAGCCAGTGGATGTAATGTACCTGGACTTTCAGAAAGCCTTTGATAAGGTCTCACATAGGACTTTTATGGGCAAAATTAGAGCACATGGTATTGGGGGTAGGGTACTGACATGGATATAAAATTGGTTGGCAGACAGGAAACAAAGAGTATGGATTAACGGGTCCCTTTCAGAATGGCAGGCAGTGATTAGTGGAGTACCACAAGGCTTGGTGCTGGAACCGCAGCTATTTACAATGATTTAGATGAAGAGATTAAAAGTAACATTAGCAAATTTACAGATGACATAAAGCAGGGTGGCATTGTGAACTGTGAAGAAGATGCTATGAGGATGCAGGGTGACATGGACAGGTTGGGTAAGTGGGCAGATGCATGGCAGGTGCAGTATAATGTGGATAAATGTGAGGTTATCCACTTTGGTAGCAAAAACAGGAAGGCATATTATTATCTGAATGGTGTCAAGTTGGGGTAAAGGGGTAGTATAATAAGATCTGGGGTTCCTTGTTCATCAGTCACTGATAGTAAGCATGCAGGTACAGCAGGCAGTGAAGAAAGCTAATGGCATGTTGGCCTTCATAACAAGAGGAGTTGAATTTAGGAGCAAAGAGGTCATTTTGCAGTTGTACAGGGCCCTCGTGAGACCACACCTGGAGTATTGTGTGCAGTTTTGGTCTCCAAATTTGTGGAAGGACATTCTTGCTATTGAGGGAGTGCAGCGTAGATTCACAAGTTAATTCCCAGATGGCGGGACTGTCATATGTTGATAGAATGGAGCAACTGGGCTTGTATACACTGGAATATAGAAGGATGAGAGGATATCTTATTGAAACATAAGATTATTATGGGATTGGACACGCTAGAGGCAGGAAACATGTTCCCGTTGTTGGGGGAGTCTAGAACCAGGGGCCACAGTTTAAGAATAAGGGGTAGGCCTTTTAGAACGGAGATGAGGAAAAACGTTTTCACCCAGAGAGTTGTGAATCTTTGGAATTCACTGTCTCAGAGGGCTGTGGAGGGCAATTCTCTGGATGCTTTCAAGAGAGAGTTAGATAGAGTTAAAGATAGCGGAGTCAGCAGATACGGGGAGAAGGCAGGAACGGGGTACTGATTGTGAATGATCAGCCATGATCACATTGAATGGCAGTGCTGGCTTAAAGGCCAGAATGGCCTACTCCTGCACCTATTGTCTATTGAAATTTCATATAATTTCTAAAAGGAAACAGATCAATTCCTTGCAGAATTGACATTACCAATCCTCTTAATAATCTTTGAGATCAATAAGACAACTAATCAACAAAATTGCCCACTGTGAATGAAATAATGTCAATATCACCCCACCAACAGGAAATCTCCATTACAAGCCACTGGAATAACTCCAATAACAGATCCCAATACCGAATCAAGATTATCATAGCCCAGTCAATTGTATAACTCACCCATTTATGGAATGAAACAACTTTGTATATTCAGCAACTGTTAGTTCAATGCTGCAATAAATAAAACAAAGAAAATAATAAACATGTTTTATAAAGTTATAGCAATGAGGTTATATTATGAAAATACTCTCTTAAATTGTGTAATTCAAGTGCATAGACTGGAATTTGGAGTACACTTTAAATAAGCTAACCAATAAAATTGGCTTTTTATTTATTTTTTCAAGAGATGTGAGTGTGCTGGCAATGGCAACGTTTATTGTTCATCCCTAATTTCCACAGAAAAAAAAATTGGCATGGGTTGAATTGAAGGCATAGCTGTGAAGCAGATTTCTTCCATGAAGGACATCAATTGGTCAATTAGATGTTCTTATGGCAATCCAGTCATTTCATGATAATATCACTTTGATTGACTTTTCTATTAACACCAATTTTGTCTTCAAAAAATTAATTATTTGAACAAATTCCCCAGCTGCCATAGCAGGATTGAAATCAATGTTTTTGATTCAATAGCTCAGAACTGCTGGTCGAGTAACTTATTCGAGTAACTTATTAAACACCTACTATTTGCAACTAATGACTTAGGTATTTTCTTGTGCTTCCAAAGGTCATGGCAGTGTGGAGTGAGGCACTATATGTTTTGTACGTGGACCCCTGTGACAATATTCTCTCATACAAGGCCCAAGGCACTTATTGCAACTTGGACATCTAGCTTGTCTATCAGAGGCCAAGGAGAGTTAAAATAGTTTGATTAAGGGAGGTTGGAAAGGTTTGAAAGACCCATAGTTGGAAGGGGGAGGGAAGAGGCAGGGCAGGGATCAGAACATTAATGATTGTGTCTCTGCATTTAAGGAGAGTAACCTGACCTCATACAGTATGTCAGACTTCAGGGATCTAAAAATGTGATGGCTACCTGACTGATGTCAGTGATAATGGGGTGCCAGTGGGAGCAAAAGGCAAGAAGACACTTAAAGAGGATCTACCTGCAAGTGAATGCATCCATTGAATTTATCGGGTATGGACAAGGTAAGGCACGTCTGCTCTAAGGAGTTGTGATGCAGACTTCATCTACCTTGTCGAGGTTTGTTTCTGTGTGAAGGGCCTGCATCATTCGTTGGTCGTACTGGTGCAAATTAATTTTGTGCAAGCAACATAAAAATCACGTTGCACACCACCCAGACGTTTTCTAGAAATATCCTTGCTCGAGTGTTTTAGAAACACTATCTGGAACATCAGTTCTGAAGAAAATCAAAACTCAGTTTATTAACTGTGTCGTTAAAATAGGAATCTGAGTTATAAAGTCACACAGCACAGAAACAAGCTCTTCGGCTCACCATGTCCACACCAGTCAATGTTCCCATCTAAACTAATCATATTTACCTGTACTTGGTCTTTCACCTTCCATATCTTGGTGATTCAAGGGCTCATCTGGATACATATTGTTGTGGGTATCTGCCTCCACTGGCCGCTTAGGCTGTGCATTCCAGATTTCAAACACCCTCTGGATTAAAAAAAGTCTTCCCTAGGTTACACTTCCCCCTTCTAAAACTCCTACTCCTTATCCTAAACCTCTGCTGTGGAGAAAAGGTTCCTAATGTTTCCCCTCTCAATGCCCCTCAGAATTTTCCAGAGAAAGAATAAATTCCCATTCAATTATCCTCTGAAACATAAAATTAAATCAGCGTTCAAATTAATTCCAGAATACTGAACAACATGTCAACCTTCAGTTGCATGCATATATTTACAACTTTTTACAAAGTGCATTCATTACCTTTGCATTTTATTTTTTCAAACTGCATTCAAAATACATAAAGGGGAAAAGGGTAATTAGAGTGAGTGGGACCTCTCAGGAATCAAAGCGGTCACCTCTGTGTGGAGCCACAGGAAATGGGCAAGGTCCTCAATAAGTACATTGTGGGAAACCAGAGATGAAATTGCGGGAGCCGTGGTTGAAATTTACGAGTCGTCCTTGAATACAGGAGAGGTGCTGGAAGACTGGAGGGTGGCAAATGTTGTGCCTCTTTTCAAGAAGGGCTGCAGGGAAAATGCTGGGAACAATAGGCTGGTGAGCTTAACATCTGTAGTTTGAAAGTTACCAGAGAGTATTCTGAGGGATAGGTTATACAGGCGTTTGGATGGGCAAGGGCTGATTAGGGATAATCAGCATGGTTTTGTACGTGGGCGGTAGTGTCTCACAAATCTGATTGATTTTTTCGAAGACGTGACCAAAAAGGTCGATGAGGGCAGAGCTGTAGGTGTTGTATACATGGATTTCAGTAAGGCATTTGAAAGGTTCTGCATGGAAGGTGCTCTGGAAGGTTAGATCACATGGGATCCAAGGAGTGACAGGTGAATGGTATAGGAAATTGGCTCCATGTAAGGAAGCAGAGGGTGATGGTGGAAGGTTGCTTCTCGGACTGGAGGCCTGTGACTAGTGGTGTGCCTCAGGGTACAGTGCTGAGCCCATTACTGTTTGTCATCTACATCATTAATTTGGATTAGAACATACAGTGTTCTAAAAAGTATTCTTGCAAAAGTATTCATACCCCTTGAACTTTTCCACATTTTGTCACGTTACAACCACAAATGTAAATGTATTTTATTGGGATTTTATGTGATAGACCAACACAAAGTGGTGCATAATTGTGAAGTGGAAGGACAATGATACATGGTTTCCAAATTTTATTACAAATAAAAAACTTAAAAGTGTGGCGTGCAAAAGTATTCAGCCCCCCTGATTCAATACTTTCTAGAACCACCTTTTGCTGCAATTACAGCTGCAAGTCTTTTGGGGTATGTCTCTACCAGCTTTGCACATCTAGAGAGTGAAATGTTTGCCCATTCTTCTTTGCAAAATAGCTCAAGCTCAGTCGGATTGGATGGAGAGCGTCTGTGAACAGCAATTTTCAAGTCTTGCCAGAAATTCTCAATTGCATTTAGGTCTGGACTTTGACTGGGCCATTCCAACACATGAATATGCTTTGATCTAAACCATTCCATTGTAGCTCTGGCTGTATGTTTAGGGTTGTTGTCCTACTGGAAGGTGAACCTCCGCCCCAGTCTCAAGTCTTTTGCAGACTCTAACAGGTTTTCTTCCAAGATTGCCCTGTATTTGGCTCCATCCATCTTCCCATCAACTTTGACCAGCTTCCCTGTCCCTGCTGAAGAAAAGCATCCCCACAGCATGATGCTGCCACCACCATGTTTCACAGTGGGGATGGTTTGTTCAGGGTGATGTGCAGTGTTAGTTTTCCACCACACATAGCATTTTGCATTTATGCCAAAAACTTCAATTTTGGTCTCATCAGACCAGAGCACCTTCCTCCACATGTTTGCTGTGTCCCCCACATGGCTTGTGGCAAACTGCAAACGGGACTTCTTATGGCTTTGTTTCAACAATGGCTTTCTTTTTGCCACTCTTCCATAAAGGCCCGATTTGTGGAGTGCACAACCAATAGTTGTCCTGTGGACAGATTCTCCCACCTGAGCTGTGGATCTCTGCAGCTCCTCCCGAGTTACCATGGGCCGCTTGGCTGCTTCTCTGATCAATGCTCTCCTTGCCCAGCCTGTCAGTTTAGGTGGACGGCCATGTCTTGGTAGGTTTGCAGTTGTGCCATACTCTTTCTATTTTCGAATGATGGATTGAACAGTGCTCCGTGTGATGTTCAAAGTTTGGGATTTTTTTTATAACCTAACCCTGCTTTAAACTTCTCCACAACTTTATCCCTGACCTGTCTGGTGTGTTCCTTGGGCTTCATGATGCCCAAGGAACATTGTTTGTTCACTAATGTTCTCTAACAAACCTCTGAGGCCTTCACGGAACAGCTCTATTTATACTGAGATTAGATTACGCACAAGTAGGACTTCCGGTGGCGCTATGGAGGGCTAGAGGATAACGCCAGCCAGCTCCGCGCAAAAAACGGGAAAAACCCGGGGATTTACGGACCTACCTGCTGCCTGCTGCCTGCGTCTCTGCACCGATTGTTGTGAGTGACGTCATCAGGCGCGCGACTAGTTATGTCTACAACACGCAGCCCAACCGAAAAATCAAAAACTCGATCAACTAGGCTGAGACCGGCAGAAGGCCAGACTGAAGCCTCGGACTCAGGTAGGACCTCATCCCTGGAAGATGTGTCGAAAAGAACAGCAAAAAAAATGGAAAATGAAGAACTTAAAACTTTTATTTCACGTGAAATTGATGGTTTAAAGGAGGAAATAAACCAGATGAACACTGAAATGAAAGAATTACAACTTGAAGCTAATTCCAATATTAATACCAAGGCCAAGAAAATATCGGAAGATTTGAAGAAAGAAATCTCAGAAATGATGAGTGAAATGTCAAAGGAGATGAATGATAAGATTGAAAAGGTGAAAACCGACTTTGAAAAAAGGCTGAATCCTGTGGCGAAGGTACTGGATCAACAGACGGCTGGTATAAAAAGCCTTGAAGAAATAGCCGACATAAGTGATCAGACTACAGCAAAGCTTGTTACAGAAATGAACGTCTAACGGACTTATTGACCAAAATAACCGAGAAATGTACTGAACTAGAAGATCGCCAAGAGAAGACAAAACCTAAGAATCGCGGGTATTCCTGAAAGGCGAGAGAAAGATGAAGATCCCCGAGAATTTACTGCAAATCTACTGCAAAACGTTTTATCGCTGGAACAAAAGCCTTTATTAGCCCGAGCACACAGAGTGAGGAGACGTCAGACAAGAGCAAATGCCCCCCCCCCCCCCCCCAAGACAAATGATAATAAAGGTACAATATGTACTACGTCCTGGAGGAGATAATGCAAAAAACTTCGAGAAACAGAAACCTTGTATTTGAAGGACACAGGATTAGTATCTACCGAGATTACCCAGCAGAAGTTTCCAGGAAACGAAAAGCATTTAATGAATCTAAAAGTCTCATGAGGGGGGTGGAATATGGGGGTGAAAACCTGAAATATGGCCTGATTTACCCAGCTACTTTAAGAGTTACTTTTAACAAGAAGGAATATTTCTTCTCTAATCCTGTGGAAGCACTGGACTTTGCCCGGAAGATTAAGACCTGAGAAGGCCTCATCATCGAATATACTGACTTTCATGGACTTTATAAGAATCTACAAGACTCTGTAAGACTTTATAAGACTTTGCAGGACCGGATGGAACTGGATAACGCTGGATGGAAGCTGGAGAAAGATGTGGATCGGAAGACTTCGCATGGATACTAATAATTAGTATAACTACATTACTAATACAAACAACTAATAAACATTAAAATTATACTGTGGTATTTTCACTAATCACTAATTTTACTACTAATATAATAACTAATAAATATTAAAATTATACCGTATCACTTTTATAAATTAGAATTAATCATTATTACTAATGACTAATGTTCATTTATATTGGAATGATTAGAGTCAAATATAGAGCCGGATTTCATTTGTCCGGATTTCATATGTTTCTTTTATACCAGTAATTTTCATTTTTATTTCTTGTTTTCCTTTCTTTTTGTGCGTTTTTTTTTATAATTAGATTTTCAAATAAGTTTTAAATATATGTATTTTCATATTTTCGATTATTATAATCTGAATATATTTTTTCTTTTTTTCAATTTAATACCCCCGGTAAAATATCATTATGGAATAACAATTCCAAAAAACCAGGGAGCTGGTTAAGTTAGTAACATCAACTACGGAAGTCGGTAGATGGTTAGCCATGCTAGTATGGCTAGCACTAACTACAATAATAATAGATGTAGTTTTTTCTTCCATTGTGCACTATACTAACCTCTTACTCTATCCTCTCTTCTTTTCTTTTATAAACTATTATTGTTTTTTTCAGTTTGAATGGAGTTATATATTGGATCAAAGGAGATATACACGTGAGAGGCATTCAAAGGACTTAAAATTCATCTATTTGGTGTTCGGGTGTAAGGTCGGGTCTGTCGGACTGAGCCATTGGCTCTATTACAGACCCCCATAGACAAAAGATGCAAGACTTAAAAATGAATACGGGGAATGAAAGAATAACGTTTTGTAGCTGGAACGTTAAAGGTATTAATGAACCAATTAAGAGAGGTAAAGTAATAGCACATTTAAAAGCAATTAAAGCTGATGTAATTTTTATTCAAGAAACTCATTTAAAAAAAGATGCTGAGCATAGGCTGAAAGCTAAATGGATAGATAAAACGTATCACTCTTCTTTTACACACAAATCAAGAGGTGTAGCAATATTATTTCGTAAAGGCATTTTATTCAAACATACATCAACTATAACTGATAACGATGGCAGATACATTATTGTAATAGGAGAATTAACTGCACAAAAAATGATTTTTGTTAATGTATATGGACCAAACTTTGATAGTCCATTGTTTTTTAAGAAAATATTTAACAATATTCCGGAATTAACACAATATTACCTAATAATTGGAGGAGATTTAAATTGTAAATTAGATCCTTACTTAGACAGATCTACAAGACAAAGGAAAATCAAATCCCATTCCAGTGACTTATTAAATGCATATATGGAAACTACTAATATTAAAGATGTTTGGAGAGTAGAAAATCCCACTAGACGAGAATACTCCTTTTATTCGCCGGTACATAAAAACTACTCAGGAATAGATTACTTTTTGGTCGATGCCAAACTTATTTCACTCACTTATAATTCTAAATATCACAATATTATAATTTCAGATCATGCACCTTTAACATTTAAGATTAAAATAAATGGTAAAACAGAAAAACGGGGACAATGGAGATTTAATCCACAAATTTTAAAAAACAAAATAACTCAGTAATATATTACGGAACAGATTAACAGATTATCATTATTTTCTTTGAAATAAATGATAAACCGGAAATATCTTGTTCCTTATTATGGGAAACATTTAAAGCATATCTCCGGGGAATTATGATTTCCTCTCAAGCATTTTATAATAAAAAGAATCGAAGGGATCAACAAGAACTGGAAAAGGAGATTAAACAATTAGATACAGAGAATGCAGCTAATCCATCCACAATATTACATAATAAAATTGCAGCACTGAAATATAAATTAAATAAAATATATTCAGATCAAGTTGTAAAACTTTATCAACACACTAAACAATTACAGTTTGAATTTGGAGATAAACCTCAAAAATTATTGGCTCGCCAATTAAGGAAGATGGAGGCAGAAAAAATAATCCACAGGATTAAATCACATAATGGCGAACTTTTAATATGACCTAAAGATATTAATGAGAGATTTCTGCAATATTATAAAAACTTATACACTGCTAAAACAACAGAAAACAAGATAGGAATAGAAGCATTTAAAAAAAAATGTAATCTGAAGGGGTTGGACTCACAAAATAGAGAATCATTAAATGCTGAAATTTCAGTAAATGAAATCCAAGAATCTATTAGATCCTTAAAAAATGGTAAAACACCGGGACCAGATGGTATTGGCTCGCAATTTTATAAAATATTTTATGATCAGATTGTACCACGTCTGAAAACATTATATGAATATATATATACACAGCAGAAACTACCAGAAACATTAAATGAATCTATTATAACACTTATACCTAAAATGAACAAAGATCTGCATGAACCAGGATCATTTAGAGCTATAGCCCTTTTAAATACTGATCAAAAGATATTAACTAAAATATTAGCACAAAGACTAAGCACAGTTATTAACGAATGAATTCACCCCGATCAAACAGGATTTATACCAAAACGATATTCCTCAAATAACTTGAGACGGTTATTCAATATTATATATTCGAAAAGAGGTATTAAAAAAGATCTAGTAGTCATTTTGTTAGATGTAGAGAAAGCCTTTGATCAGGTCGAATGGTCATATTTGTTTTCGGTTATGGAAACTTTTAAATTGGGAGAGAAGTTCATTACTTGGATCAAATTATTATATACTA
The DNA here is from genome assembly GCA_035221665.1 of Okamejei kenojei. Taxonomy (NCBI): domain Eukaryota; kingdom Metazoa; phylum Chordata; class Chondrichthyes; order Rajiformes; family Rajidae; genus Okamejei; species Okamejei kenojei. The sequence continues at coordinate 61,209,579 of CM069134.1, forward strand.
ACCCAACAGCCACAATAATAACAAATCAAATGCTATCAACTAAATTCAGTTTATCTCGAGGCTGTAGACAAGGTTGCCCTTTATCCCCTCTACTGTTTGCACTTGCAATAGAACCGTTAGCTCAGAGAGAGAGATCACATCCTGAAATATATGGGTACGATACTAGAGATACTAAAAATAAAATTTCCCTATACGCGGATGATGTATTACTTTATATCACAAAACCAGAAATTAGTATCCAAAATTTGTTAAAATTAATAACTGAATTCGGATCTTTTTCAGGATATAGTATCAATTGGAATAAAAGTGAACTTATGCCAATAACGGTAAATGACTTACACATATTACAACAATTTCCTTTTAAGATAACAAATGAAAAAATTAATGTCTTGGAATTTATGTAACAAAAAGATTTAAATCTAACTTCCCACTATTATTGAATAAATTAAATAAGAACATTTTATATTGAAAAACTCTACCCATTTCAATGTTAGGTAAAATTAATGTAATAAAAATGATTTTTCTCCCACAATTATTATATTTTTTCCAATTAATTCCGATATATCTTCCTAAAAATTTCTTTAAGAAGGTGGACTCCCTAGTTACTAACTTTATTTGGGATTATAAGAGCCATAGAATAAATAAAAAACATTTATGTAAATTAAAAATAAATGGAGGTTTAGCACTACCAAACTTTATGTTTTATTACTGGGCAGTTAATATTAAAAATATGAATTTTTGGTTAGAAGAGACAGATAACCAACCAATTTGGTTAAAAATTGAAAAATAAGATTGTTCTCCTTTTGAAATCAGTTCAATAATATTTGCTAATATTAATTTAGATAAGAAAACTTTTAGTGAAAACCCGATAATAGAAAGTGGAATACGTATTTGGAAACAAATAAAGAAAACATTACAACTCAAATCTATACCACTAGCCCTTACCATTGTAAATAATATTACATTTAAACCTTCAATGATGGATAAAGGCTTTTTACAATGGAAAAATAAGGGAATTATCAAGATGGGCGATCTCTACAAGGAAAACTCTTTCCTTTCATTTCAAGAATTACAACAAATTTATGGATTACATTCCAAAGATTATTTTAGATATCTACAAATCAGAGACTATGTAAAAGCAAACACACAGGATCTTAGAAATAGAAAGACAGAAATGTTAGATGAATGTCTAAATAAACATCCAACCACAGAAAAAATGATTTCGTATATATATAATATCCTATTGGAAAATGATGTCCCATCAACAGAAATATATAGACAATCATGGGAAAACGAATTAGGTCAAATTATAAGACCAGAAGTACGGGATGAAAGTTTACAACACATACGCTATTGCTCGTTAAATGCTAGACACTCTCTTATACAGTTTAAAATATTACATAGACTACATTACTCAAAATCCAAACTACATAACATCTTTCCAAAAGTATCTGCCATATGTGATAAATGTCAGCACTTAGAAGCTAATCTGACACACTCATTTACAAATTGTGTACAAATTACAAAATTTTGGATAGAAATATTTAGGATAATTTCGAATGTTGTTAATATGAATCTGACACTTGACTCAAAGTTAATAATACTAGGAATACTGGAAATAGATCAATTAATAACAACGAATCAAAGAATTTTTATTGATTATGGTTTAAAATTGGGCAAAAATTAATATTAAAATTCTGGAAAGGTCCTACACCCCCCACAGTCAAAAAGTGGAATACAAAAATGTCGGAGACACTCCATCTGGAAAGATTGAGGCTTGTCCTAATGGACAGGTTGGATCTTTTTAGAGGGATATGGTCTCCATATATTGAATATTTACAGGGTCAAAGTGGCTCAGTGCGGAGGCTTGACTGAGGCCTGAATAATAGAATGGATGAAGAATTACGTATAATAAATCATGGTTATATCTCCGACGATGGATAATTGTTTAATACTCCATTCACTTCCTTACTTTCTATATTATTTTTCTCTATCTTTTCCTACTTTATAAAAAATTAAAAAAAATGTATAGATACATAAAGTCTTAAATATTAATATTAATAATATTATGAATGTATGTAAGAAGTACTTTTTATTAATATGTATTTACAATTAATAAAAAATATTCATCTAGATTACGCACAAGTGGACTCTATTTACTAATTAGGTGACTTCTGAAGGCAATTGGTTGCACTGGATTTTATTTAGGGGTATCAGAGTAAAGAGGGCTGAATACTTTTGCACGCCACACTTTTCAGTTTTTTATTTGTAAAAAGATTTGAAAACCGTGTATCTTTTTCCTTTTGTGTATCTTTTTCCTTTGCGCCACTTTGTGTTGGTCTATCACATAAAATCCTAATAAAATACATTTACGTTTGTGGTTGTAACGTGACAAAATGTGGAAAAGTTCAAGGGGTATGAATACTTTTGCAAGCCACTGTATAGGACAAGATTAGCAAGTTTGCTGATGATACAAAAATGGCTGGTTTTGCAGATAGTGAAGATGGCTGTGAAAGATTGCAGCAGGATCTGGATCGATTGGCCAGGTGGGCTGAGGAATGGTTGATGGAATTTAATACAGAAAAGTGTGATGTGTTGCATTTTGGGACAAGGGCAGGACATACACAGTGGCCGCTGGGGAGTGTTGTTGAGCAGAGGGAGTGCAGGTGCATAGTTCCTTGAAGGTCAAGTCGCGGGTAGATAAGATGGTCAAAAGGCTTTTGGCACATTGGTTTTCATCAGTCAGAGTATTGAGTATAGAAGTTGGGAGGTCAGGTTGCAGTTGTATAAGACGTTGGTGAGACCGCATTTAGAATATTGTGTTCAGTTCTGGGCACCATGTTATAGGAAAGATATTATCAAGCTTGAAAGGGTTTAGAGAAGATATACGAGGATGTTGCCAGGACTAGAGGGTGGGAGCTATAGGGAGAGGTTGAGTAAACTAGGTCTCTATTCCTTGAAGCGCAGGAGGATGAGGGGAGATCTTATAGAGGTGTATAAAATCATGATAGGAATAGATCGGGTAGATGCAGAGTCTCTTGCCCAGTGTAGGGGAATTGATAACCAGAGGACATAGGTTCAATATGAAGGGGAAAAGATTTAATAGGAATCTGAGGGGTAACCTTTTTCACACAAAAGGTGGTGGGTGTATCGAACAAGCTACCAGATGAGGAAGATGAGGCTGGGACTATCCCAATGTTTAAGAAACAGTTAAACGTACATGGATAGGACAGGTTTGGCGGGGTATGGACCAAGCGCATGCAGGTGGGACTAGTGTAGCTGGGACATGTTGGTCGGTGTGGGCAATTTGGGCCGAAGGGCTCGTTTCCACACTGTATCTCTATATTTGTTACTGTAAAATTAGCCTACACCTGCTCAGCCATAATACCAGTGTAGTCAGATGGAAACTTGACAACATCACAGAAGGATATGCTTCTAATCCTGCCAAGTTTTGGGGTCAGTGTCATTTAACAAGTTTACCTTAGAACCCCATGTAAAATGGAGCAATGAACAGCAGTAGCAGACCTCAGTAAATTACCACAGACAAGCATGTTCTCTAACAATAAGGTCAACACATGCTTCCTGATTTGTTTCAAATCATAATATTTTAAAATTCAACACTTTCTGATGACTCGTCTTATTTTGATATATCCGTCGTCATGGCTATCCCTCGAGGTCGAGGGTGATAGTCTACGTTCTGTTGGTTTTATGGACTCTCAGGAGGCTTATGAGTCCAATCCTGGCTTTGAAAGTTCTTCGGCATTCAGGACAGGTAAATCCAGATGGCAGATCGGGCTTTGGTTGTTGCTGCCTCTCTATCCGTTTTCTTCTCTTTTCTTCTAATTCTGCGCATCTCTTGGCTTCGAAGGTTGCTGTTTCTTCTTGGATGGTGGTTCGCCAGAGTTTCCTGTCATTGGCATTGGTTTCCCTATTGATTTCACATTTCTTCATGCTGGCTTTTAAGGCGTCTATGAATCTCTTCTTTTGTCCGCCTCTTTTACATTTGCCTTCTTTAAGCTGGGAGTAGAAGGTTTGCTTTGGTAGATGCTCGTCTTGCATCCGAACAACATGACCAACCCATCTTAGTTGGTTCTTGATGACAAAGGCTTTGATGCTAGATGTTTTTGCTTCATTCAGCACGCTGACGTTGGTTCTTCTGTCTTCCCAGCTGATATTGAAGCTGGTTCGAAGACATTGTGGATGGAACATTTCAAGTGTTTTCAGATGGCGTTGGTATGTTTTGCAGGTTTCTGATGCATATAGGAGCATTGGAATCACCACTGCCTTGTACACTAACATTTTGGTGTCTGTTCAGATGTCACGATTTTGAAAGACTCTCGTTCGAATTCATCCAAAAGCTGTTCCAGCGCACTTAAGACAATGTTGGATCTCGTCATCAAGGTCGACATTGGAGGAGAGGTTACTTCCAAGGTACGGAAAGTGATCCACATTTTCCAGGGGTTTCATTAAGTTGAATTGATGGTTCTTTCCAATTTGTCTCAGTTGGTGATGATTGGTAGATAACCTGAGTCTTCTTGGAGTTGATGGTAAGTCCAAGTTTCGTGTATGCACTGTTGAAGGCAGTCAGGATCTGTTGCAGATGATTTTCTGAGAGAGCTGCAACACAGTTGTCGTCTGCGTATTGGAACTCGATGAGGGAGCTCATAGATGTTTTAGTTTTGGACTTGAGACGGGCAAGATTGAAAAGTCTGCCATCTGTTCTGTAGACGATTTTGAATTCACGGGGGTAGGGCGTCCTGGATGGACTAAAGGCTGATAAATCCCCAGGGCCAGATAGGCTGCATCCCAGAGTACTTAAGGAAGTAGCCCCAGAAATAGTGGATGCATTAGTGATAATTTTTCAAAACTCTTTAGATTCTGGAGTAGTTCCTGAGGATTGGTGGGTAGCTAATGTAACCCCACTTTTTAAAAAGGGACGGAGGGAGAAAACGGGGAATTACAGACCAGTTAGTCTAACGTGGGGAAACTGCTAGAGTCAGTTAGTAAAGATGGAATAGCAGCACATTTGGAAAGTAGTGAAATCATTGGACAAAGTCAGCATGGATTTAGGAAAGGTAAATCAAGTCAGACGAATCATAGAATTTTTCGAGGATGTAACTAGTAGAGTGGATAAGGGAGAAGCAGTGGATGCGTTATATCTGGACTTTCAGACGCCTTTTGACAAGGTCCCACATAAGGGATTAGTATGCAAACTTAAAGCACATGGTATTGGTGGTTCAGTATTGATGTGGATAGAGAACTGGCTGGCAGACAGGAAGCAAAGAATAGGAGTAAACGGGTCCTTTTCAGAATGGCAGGCAGTGACTAGTGGGGTACCGCAAGGCTCGGTGCTGGGACCCCAGCTGTTTACAATATATATTAATGATTTGGACGAGGGAATTGAATACAACATCTCCAAGTTTGCGGATGACACGAAGCTGGGGGGCAGTGTTAGCTGTGAGGAGGATGCTAGGAGGCTGCAAGGTGACTTGGATAGGTTGGGCGAGTGGGGAAATGCATGGCAGATGCAGTATAATGTGGATAAATGTGTGGTTATCCACTTTTGTGGCAAAAACGGGTAAGTAGACTATTATTTGAATGGTGGCCGATTAGGAAAAGGGGAGATGCAACGAGACCTGGGTGTCATGGTACACCAGTCATTAAAAGTAGGCATGCAGGTGCAGCAGGCAGTGAAGAAAGCGAATGGTATGTTAGCATTAATAGCAAACGGATTTGAGTACAGGAGCAGGGAGGTTCTACTGCAGTTGTACAGGGTCTTGGTGAGACCACACCTGGAGTATGGCGTACAGTTTTGGTCTCCTAATCTGAGGAGAGACATTCTTGCCATAGAGGGAGTACAGAGAAGGTTCACCAGACTGATTCCTGGGATGTCAGGACTTTCATATGAAGAAAGACTGCATAGACTCGGCATGTACTCGCTAGAATTTAGAAGATTGAGGGGGGATCTTATAGAAACTTACAAAATTCTTAAGGGGTTGGACAGGCTAGATGCAGGAAGATTGTTCCCGATGTTGGGGAAGTCATCCAGGACAAGGAGTCACAGTTTAAGGATAAGGGGGAAGTCTTTTAGGACCGAGATGAGAAAAACATTTTTCACACAGAAAGTGGTGAATCTCTGGAATTCTCTGCCACAGAAGATAGTTGATGCCAGTTTATTGGCTATATTTAAGAGGGAGTTAGATGTGGCCCTTGTGGCTAGGGGGATCAGGGGGTGTGGAGAAAAGGCAGGTACGGGATACTGAGTTGGATGATCAGCCATGATCATATTGAATGGCGGTGCAGGCTCGAAGGGCCGAATGGCCTACTCCTGCATCTATTTTCTATGTTTCCTTGCAAGGAGGCGATGATAGCGTTCTTCTATAGATTCCAGTGTTCTTCAACAGATGGTTGGATTTGTTGAGGCAGTTGTTCTTGAAGTTTTTGTTGAAACTTCTGTAAATGGTTGATGTCTTGAAGGATGTCAACATTGAATTTCTTGATGGTGTTCTGGTTTTGATGTTTCCTTTTGGGCCGAATCTTCATTCACCTGGTGGATGAGATGAGACAATGGTCTGTCCAGCACTCGTCGGCACCAGTAGCGGCTCTTGTTTTCAGTACATATTGTTGGTCACGGGATCGTACGATGATGTAGTCGATGAGGTGCCAGTATTTGGAACGTGGAGGCTGCCAGGAGCCTTTGTGCCTGTTTTTATGGCAAAATAAGGTGTTTGTAATCACCAGGTTGTGTTCAGCGTATTTTGTGAGGAGGAGTGTTCCATTGGCGTTGACCTTGCCAACTCCTTTCTTGCCGATTGTTCCGGTCCAGAGCCTATGATCTTTCCCGATTCTGGCATTGAAGACTCCTAAGAGAATGATCTTGTCGTCGTTGGGAACAGAGGAAAGGACGTCGTCAAGTTTGGTGTAGAAGTTCTCCGTCTTCAGTGTCCAGAGTTGGCGCATAGGCGCTGATGATGGTGGTGCATTGCAACTTGACGAGCTGGATTCGTAGGGTCATAAGACGTTTGTTGATTCCCACTCTGTCAGCTTCTGAAGAAGGCTGTTTCGGATGGCAAAACCTACTCCGTAGATCCTCGGTTGTTTAGGATCAAGACCCAGAAAAAGGTGTATTGATCTTGTTCTTCCTTCTGTTGCCCTTCTCCAGCTCTGCGGATCTCACTTGGAGCAACGATGTCAAAGCGGAATTTTCGGAGTTCCCGAGCAACAAAGGCAGTTCTTCGCTCTGGTTGGTCTGAGTTTGGGTTGTCCATCAGAATTCGTATATTCCAAGTTCTGAGTTTCATAGTTTCGCTTCTTGATGGTTTTCGACCGCATGATGGATGAGGTGAAGCAGACTATTTTTAGGGCACGTTTTCTAGCCCCTTCCCACTTCAGGGTGAGCAGAGTGGATCCTAAATAGGGCTGCTCAGACATGAATACTGCTACCAAACAACTTTCCTGCTTTTGTACAAAGTTGAGTGATTAAATAGTAAGATTAAATGAGAACTTACCAGTTTGAAGTTTGATCTTTATTTTATGAGGAGTCGAGTTGAGGGACTACGTGAATAGAAGCCCGTACAGCCGTTGGTGCGACAATCTTCAAAGCAGCGGAATGAATTCACAGCCAACAATGACTGAAGTACAATGGAAAGATGATAAAACTAGAACTACCAGATGAGATCTATGAGGGTGGGAGCGGAGGGCACGTAGTCCCTCAACTCGACTCCTCATAAAATAAAGATCAAACTTCAAACTGGTAAGTTCTCGTTTAATCTTACTATTTTACTTCGGAGTCACGTGAGTGACTACGTGAAGACTTCAAAGCACTGTGAATTCACGCCGCAGACCGAAATCCGACGTTCACACTGCCTGGATTGACTCAAAAGTCGTTAACAATCAATCATGCATCAGTAATACATTTATTAAATGAATAAGTTTATTTACAAACAAATCATAACAAACCCCTCTAACTCAGGGGGAAAATGTAACAGTACTCAAAACAGAATCAGCAAACACCCCGAGCCTTGAAATCGGCTTGTGATAAAACCTCTGAAAAGTTAGCTCACTGGACCATCCTGCGGCCGCGAGGATATGGTCTATTGGCACGTCCATCGCCCTTGCCGCGGAAGTTGATGCCGCCCTGGTGGAATGAGATTTGAATTTATCAGTATCAATTCCAGCACTTGCCAGGACCTGCTTTAGCCACCTTGAAATTGTTTGCACCGACACCTTACTGTGTGGTTTTTTTGTGACTAATAAACAAAGCCGACTCTGTTCCTCTCAGAGGTTGAGTAATCTCAATGTAACGTGATAAATGCGAGACTACACACAAGCGATCATCTGCGGGGTATGCTGAAAACACAATCTTACATCCTGTCTTGCCTCTTCTATTATGTTTAAGCAAATCATAAACATAAAATATAATGGCATCTGCCGACACATGCATTCTATCCAGCCGTAGCTTTTGCAACGTTTGTACACGTTGTGCTGAAACCAACGCCATAAGCATGACCACCTTAATAGTTAATTTGGCTATAGATAGGCTTGTAACCGGAGCCCACTGGCGAAGAACCATAAGAACCTCACTCACATTCCAAATCCCGGCATACCTGGGTTTAGGAGGATTAGAATTGAAAACTCCCTTCATGAATCGTGAAAGTAACGGATGTGTCCCTACGGTATGTAATTCTGCATTCATAGGTAAATAAGAAGACAGAGCACTTCTGGCTGAATTGATCGCACTATAACTTAATTTTTGGTCGAAATAAAGAGTTGACAAACTCCAATACGTCCGTGATCCCTGCAGTGAGATATACAATATTCTGCTGTAGGCAGAATTGCTCCCATTTCCTTATATAGGTGATATATTGCTGCTGTGTACTATCCCTGCAGGCCAACATGAGAACATCCACAGTCCGATGAGACAGTCCTCTCCCCAGGTATGGCCTCCTTAAAATCTGCAAATTAACAGATCAATACGATCATATAAAGGATGTTGATCCCCAGTGACTGGATTTACCAGTAGATGTTTATTCTTGGGAATAAGCATGTAACGCTCCCTAGCCATTTGTAATACAACGGGAAACCATGCTTGTGTAGGCCAATCTGGCACTACCAATACCCCTGAAGCGGAGTCCTCCTTGATCTTTTGCAAACATCTGCTGATGAGACAGAATGGAGGAAATACATACACAAACATTCCTCCCCAATGCAGCGAAAACGCATCCACTGCTACTGCCCCAGCATCTGGTTCCCATGAAGCATATCTAGGTAACTGATGATTTAATCGAGAAGCAAACAAGTCAATATCTGGCAATCCATACTGAACAATCATTTGGTTAAATACATCCTGATTTAACATCCATTCAATGTTGTCATTAAACTGACGTGACCTAGTATCAGCTACCGTGTTGAACCTTCCTGGCAAATAAAGTGCTGAAAGCCAGATATTTTTGTCAATACACCAGCTCCAAATCTGGTTAGCCAGTCTATCACAAGACTGTGACTTAATTCCACCCATGTGGTTTACATATGCCACTGCCGTGGTGTTGTCAATCTGAACCTGCACATGCAGATCCCTCCTTGTAGAACAATAAGCTTTGAGCCCATACCAGGTGCCCAACAACTCTAAATAATTAATCCCTCTTAGTTGAAGAAGCGATGTCTCATCCACATTCCATCTGCCTCCACAACTAGAAGACATATCTGTTGCACCCCAACCCAGTGCACTTACATCAGTCTGTAATATCAATGACGGTGGTTCCACCAAAACCTTCCTAAAACTTGTTGAAACATTTGCTATCCACCATTGTATGTCAGCAATCGCCCCAGCTGACAACTGCATAGGCCTATCAAAATGGCCCCTTTGTATTCTCAGTGCCTGTTCCTTTGATCGTTGTAATTGTTGATGATGCAGAGGACCATACTGCACAGCTGGAAATGCTGCCACCAACTTCCCAATTAACCTGGCTACTTGTCTAATCGAAGGCCTTTGTTCTCCAACGAGATAAACACAGTCCTCAATTAACTGATTCAATTTATCCCTGGGCAAAGTTACCAACATGTGATTGGAATTAATGGTAAATCCCAGATAATCAATAATTTGGACTGGTGATAATTTAGATTTATCTGGGTGAATCACAAATCCCATTTGTTCAAAAGTGATTTTAACAACTGAAACTGATGATTGAGTTTCAGCATGAGTCTTTCCAACAATCAGAATATCATCTAAGTAGGCCATTACCACATGCCCCTTAGCTCTAAGTAACGCTAACACAGGTTTTACCAATTTAGTAAATAATCTAGGAGCTGAAGTTAATCCATTCGGCAATGCCCTGAATTGCCACAGCTGAGTCATCCAAATAAATTTCAAATATCTTCTATCAACCTCATGAATAGACACTGAGTAATACGCATCCTTTAAATCAATAGTTGCCATATAACACCCTTTGGACACTAGATGTTTGGCCGTGATAAAGGTTTCCATTTTGAAATGCCTATAACAAACAAATTTGTTCAAGCTCGATAAATCCAAAATAATTCTACACCCCCCAGTCTTTTTAGATCTGGGAAATATATTTGACACAAATTGTCGACTTTGATAGACAGAAGGCTCAATTACCCCTTTCTTATGTAACGACTGAATCTCTGCTTGAATAAGCACATTTTCTTCATCTGAAAAACTAAGTTTACGACTAGGAAAATGTTGATTAGGTAGACTGCCTTTAGAGTAAAATCCAATTTTCACCCCTTCAATACTACTAAGTATGAACAAATCTGATGTCAACTGCTGCCATTGTTTGAGAAACAATTTTAACCTTCCCCCAATTTGAACAGGAACATCAATTAATTCATCGTCTGTTGATGTTTTCCTTACCTGCATCTTTCCTTGCGGACCTTGTTGTCCTCGACCTCTTGTGGAGAAAGGCACCTTCCCCTTCATGCTGGCAGCCTGCCAGTTCTGAAATTGAAGACCTGAACGGCTCGTTCCTTCTCCTGCATCCACATTAGTTCCTTTCCAATATGGATTAAACCTTTTGCCCTGCTTACCAGCCGGCTTAATGAGGGCCATAGTTTTAACATCTTCATGACACTCTTTGACCCTTTTCACAAGGTTACCTCCAAACAACAGATTTTGTGGTGGTACACTGGTTGGTTTGCACAAACTTGCCAAATTCGGATTAAGCACTGGCCTAATAGCGGCCCTCCTGATGTTATTAAGTTCAAAAAACGCATTACAAAGGAATCCCAGTCCGTCCTGGTGTGCTTCAACCACATTGCTTGGATCAATCACTTTCACCACAGTTGTAATACCTGCTGACAACAGTTTAAGCACGTTTTGGAACTTCATCTCCTGGGCCCTAGCAGGCATACCCATCTGTGACCAAATTTGGTGATTAACCACCGGTACCCTCAGGAGATCACAATTAACAGGAGCTTTCTAGTTTTTTGCTGCTTCTTCCATAGCTAGCTCCTGTAACTGGTGGGAGAGCATATACTGAATGGCTTCAGCCAATTCCCCATCAATCGCCTCTCCTGCCTCTCTAGGCTGAGCAAACTTCCCAGCAATGTTCGGAATTACCTCCAACCGAACTTCTTTACTGCTCTCCCCCAGCATAGAATCAGTGTCAGCAAACTGCACCGATGGTACATCCTCCTCACAGGCAGGATAGTTCTGCAGCCCTGAAACAGGTGCTGCTAGCACAAGCTCTCCATCAGCCTGGCTTGGGCACCACTCCTCCTCACGGAGCTGGTCCCTGTCGAGCATTCTTTGCAATAAAATCTCGACTTTGGAGAGCCGTGAGCAAACGGACTCTCCTAAGGAGGGTATAACCTCCTGGCCCGACTCATCTACGGGCCTCACAGACTTGCCAGTGGCCTTCCGCCCTACTGGCAAGCCTTCACTGCCCCCCGGCAGTGGGTCCGCAACCACTGGCTGTGTAGCCAGCACCGGACCAGGTGTACCAGACGGGCCTCCATCCACAACACTCTCCTGGTCACTCTCCTTTCTACCCCCGGAGCGCCTCGCCGACACCTTCTTCACTTTCTGCAACATTCTCTAAGAACTCCCAACCGTCGCAGAAAATAACTTGTAGTAAAATTGTTAAAACCTTACCTCCGTTTTTAAACTTACCGCTCGGAGGAGCGCTGCTGCTCCAACCGCCCGACTGCACCAGCGTCTGACGTCATGACGCACCAACGGCTGTACGGGCTTCTATTCACGTAGTCACTCACGTGACTCCGAAGTAAAATCAAATATTCACCGCTTCCGTGCCGGTTCTTGACTGGGAACTCCAAGCCATCACAAGGCCTGCTCCCGTCGCCCTTCCCCGATCGTTGAGTCTTAGGTTTGTGCTGCTCACAGAACGAAGACTGTGCGTTTGCTTGTTTAACGTGTACTTGATGTTGCACTCCAAGAAGCACATTGTCCTTCACAAATCAATCAACTAATTCCAATGGCAAGGGAACCAAGACGATTGGAGCTTATAGATCTGTTGCAGCCTTCATCCGCCCTCACAGCCTTAAGTTCAAGATAACTTTGTCTGCCTGATCCGCCGTTGAGGTCTTGTTGGTTGGATCATTCTTAGTCTGGATCCTCATCCTTGACCTTACTGCCATGGGTGGCCCTACTGGAAACTGGTGCTTCCGATGGCATTGCTCTCATTGGGGCATGCAAGCCTCTTGGCCATGACAAGGTAAACGATTCGAAGAGGTTGATGTATCCATGTAGATAAACAATATAATTTCAATAAACATTCCTCAATTCATTCTGCTAATGTGGGTGGTGCCAACAATGGCTGCCTCGCCAAATCCGTGAGTATGTGTTGAATGTATGTTTTAATGTTCTTTATGTGAGGGGGGGTGGGGGAAACCTTTTATAATCTCTTACCTCGACGGAGATGTGAATTTTTTCATAACTCCATCCACACTGCGGCCTAACTCGTGGAGTTGATGGCCTCTGCTGGAGACCGACTTCGGGAGCTGCAACCGTGGGAGTCTGCGGACTTACTGTCGTGGAGCTGGCAATCTCTGTCGGGGATCGACCTCGGAGCTCCAACCATGGGAGCCTGCAGACTAACATCGTGGAGCTGGTTAGAGACCAAATTCGGGAGCTCCAAGCCACGGGAGTTTCAACCACCCTGACGTGGAGGCGTCAACCGCCTCGATGTGTGGGGCTTTGATCGCCGGCTGTGGGAGCTTTGAGGGCCCCGACTGCGGATGGATCGACTGCCCCAACAGCGGAGAAGATTGGACTTTATTGCCTCCCATCACATTGAGGAATGTGGAGAATCTGCTGTGGTGGATGTTTATGTTAACTTTTATGTAGTTTTGTGTCTTTTTGCTTTGTTTTCAGTATGGTTGTATGGCAATTCGAGTTTCACTGTACCTTAATTGGCAATAAACTGACCTTTGAATCTTTGAGTCTAGAGGGAAATCTAAACCTATTTCTAAGTTCAGGTAACATTTTGTGGTGACTATATGAACTTATAGAGAAAAGTTTAGTATTGGATAAACAATGCTATGTCAGGGCTACCAACCCACCTTATAGGCGCCACTCTTGCACCGCCAGATTCTAGAAACTTCACATATGACGCAGCAATGTAGCTTTTGCCAAACTGAATTATATCACCGCCTGTTTCCTGAGCCAGCACACCTTCACAAACAGAAACATTTAAAAAAAGAGAACAATGTGTACAAAGAATATAATACACTGATGCCTTATTTGTGACTCGAGGAACCATAAATAAGTTTAGCATAAATCTGTATAATAGAAATACTTTGGTTGTTTAAAGATTTTATGACAAAGTAATTAGAGGTCCCAACTTCACTTCTAATACACTCCTTAAATTCAAAATAATTTGAATAAGCTTTTGCTCTGACCTGATATGCTATTTTGCCCAGCATCATTTTTGTTTGATAATATCTTTGAAAATTAGGTATATTGAAAGTGATATATAAATGGAAAAACTAAATAACTAAGTACTGAAAATCTGAAGTAAAAACAGAAAATTATGGAAATTTTCAGCTGTTCTATTTGAAATAGAAAAACTGGAATGTAGGCATGTTAACCCGTTCACTGCCATGTTTTTTTTTTAGGGATTGGCCCTGACCCGAGTATACTTGGGGGTGGCACTGAACAGGTTAAGGTTGGGGAGAAGGAGGTGGGATGGAGAGAAAAAGGAAATGGGTGGAGGCTAAGATAAGATGGATGACAAGATTGGTGTTAACTTGGGATAGATACTTAAGGCTTATTACATGGAAGTTAATCTGACTGGAACCAGTGTAAATAGAGGGAGATAGAAAAAATCCTGTTGAAACTGCGCCATACAGATCACAGCAGAGGAAATGGGTCAGAAAGAGCAGTGGGTAAGGGTTATCGGAAGAAAATTCAACCCATTACTATTGGATTGTAGACTACTCAGGTACACCTCACACTGGCTGTGGAGAAGGCAAAAGATGAACAGATCGGTGTGGGAATGAAAAGGGGAATTGAAATGTTATGGAACTGGGAGCTCTGGACGGTTACTGCAGACAGCATACAACTACTCTGCGAACTGATCACCTCATACATACTTGATCTTGCTAATGTAGAGGAGGCCATATCGAAAGCACATAATGCATTAGACGAGTTTTGAGTTGAAAGGGTTGACAAGGTCCCTGGATAGTTGTGAGGGAGGAGGTGTAGAAACAAGTGTTACACCTCTGCAGGTGCAGAATAAAGTGCTAGGGACAGAGAGAAATGGGTAAGGAAAGGATGATCAGATCAGGGAGTAATGGAGAGAGTGGTAGAGGTGAAGTTTAGAAATGGAGGAATACGAGAGATGGATCCATCAATCACAGTAGCGGGGATGTCATATTTCATGAAAAATTGCGTTTCTGATGTTCTGGAATGGAAAGTCTTACGTCCATATTCCCCCTTTCTTTCTTCTGATCCACTTTTGTTTTCCCACCCTCTTTTTCTCCATACCTCCGGCAAGTCCCGATTCTCAAACGTTGTCCCCATCCTCCAACGGGTTCCATCCACCGATTACCCACACACTTTTCGGATAGGATATCATATCCCCTCACCCATTAAGTTCCAGCTGTCCATTGTTCTCCTGTTATCTCGTTCCATTTATCACTTTTTACTTGTCCGAGTCTAACAATTGTACCTCTTATGCCTCAACTTATTACCTTTCAATCTCTGTCTCTTCACCTTCCCCATCCCACTGCCCTTTTTTTCTTCCTTGTCTGTTGCAACCTCTCACTCTAGCCTCTATCTCACAACTTCACCCCTCCTGTTCCTACACCAGGCTCCATAAGCCCATCATCCCTCACTCTACCTATCACATACCGGCCCCTGCTTCATCTCTCCTCTCTTCCCTTTATAATGGCTATCCTCCCTCTACGCTCTAAGCCTTGATGTGGGATCTCCACCTGAAACATAACTATTCCTTTCCTTCACAGATGCTGCCTTACCTGCTGAATTCTTCCAACAGTTTGTATTCCGCTGTGAAAAAGAGTGAGTTGGGGTCAAGACGTTGTGAAAATGACATGAGGCATCAGTGCTGCCATGAATGGAGGTAGAGACTGGATAAGGGTAGAAAGAAGAATCAAGGCAAGGAGAAATTTGCACTGTGGAGCAAGAACAGGTTAAGACATGAAACACTGAACGGTGACTCTGAGCTTCCAGTAGCCTAACATTTTAATGATTCATCCCACTCCCAGACTGACTTCTGTCTTTAGTTTCATAAACATTTCTAATAGTCAAGGAGTAACATCTGAAAGTCAAGGAGTAACATCCAGGCATGCTTCTGTCCTCAGTGCTCAGCAATGAATTCACTCATTTCAGATGACCAACATTTAAGATTTAATAGGAACCCGAGGGGCAGTTATTTTCACACAGAGAGTGGTAAGTACATGGAACAAGCTGCCAGAGGGGGTAGTTGAGGCAGGTACAATCACATTTAAATATTTGGACAGGTACATGGATAAGTTCACAAGTAATAGTAGAAATAGGCGATTCGGCCCATCAAGTCTACTCCGCCATTCAATCATGGCTGATCTCTGCCTCCTAATCCCATTTTCCTGCCTTCTCCCCATAACCCCCATTCTAATCAAGAATTTGCTTGTCAGTGCCTTAAAAATTTCAACTGACTTGGCCTCCTCAGCCCTCTGTGGCAATGATTTCCACAGATTAACTACCCTCTGACTAAATAAATTCCTCCTCGCTTCCTATCCAAAGAGCGGTCCCCACTCTTATCGGCCGTCGACCGCGGGTCGACCCGCGAGGCATCGCCACCGTAGCAAGGCTTCATCATTGCTGAAGCCCCATTTGCCACAAGGCTTCACTGCCGCTGCTATTTCACCGCCGCCGCCGAGGCTTCACTGCTGCTGACGCACCACTTCAAGCGTCCATTTTGTCTGTCGGTCGGTGCCAGTATATCGACCACCACACCGATCTCTCCACAACGTTGCAGAGTACTCTCCTGAAGCCTCCATGGTGCCAACCCAGGTCCGCCCACCCGCGAGGCGAGGA
Source organism: Okamejei kenojei (assembly GCA_035221665.1). NCBI lineage: Eukaryota > Metazoa > Chordata > Chondrichthyes > Rajiformes > Rajidae > Okamejei > Okamejei kenojei. Next base: position 61,226,095 of record CM069134.1, read on the forward strand.
CTCAGCCGGGCTCCTACCCAGGCTCCTCTGCAGCCAACCGGGAGGCATCGCGACTGCGACTATCTATGCCTTTCATTATTCTGTAAGTTTCGATGAAATCCCCCCTCAACCTTCTAAACTCCAGTGAGTAGAGGCCCAGTGCTATCAAACGCTCATCATTTGCTAACCCACTCATTCCTGGAATCATTCTTGTAAACCTCCTCTGGAACCTCTCCATAACCAGGACATCCTTCCTCAGATTTTAGGCCAGAATTTGCTCACAGTACTCCAAATGCAGCCTGGCCAGCACCTTGGCCACCTCAGTTTTTTTTCTTTCTGTTTCTGTATTCCAGTTCTCTTCATATAAATGCTAGCATTCAATTTGCCTTTCTTATTACCGATTCGACTTGCAAATTAACTTTTTGGGAGTCCTGCACCAGCACTCACAAGTCCCTTTCCACCTCCGATTTCTGGATTCTCTCTTTAGTTAAAAAATAATCTTCGCCTTTATTCTAATTACCAAATTGCATGACTCCGCACTTTGCTGTACTGAATTTCATCTGCCACGTCTCTGACCACTCTCCTAACCTGTCCGAGTCCTTCTGTAGAATCCTTGCGTCCCATACACTGCCTTCCCTCCTCCTACCTTAGCATCATCTGCAAACTTGGCCACAAAACCTTCAATCCCCTTATCCAAATCATATACAACGTGAAGAGAAGCGGCTCCAGCACCGATCCTTGCGGAATTCCACTAGTCACTGACAGCCAACCTGAAAAAGCGCCTTTTATTGCAACTCTTTGCCTTCTGCCATCCAGCCAACCCACTATCCATGCTAGTATCTTCCCTTTAATACCATGGGCTCTCATCTCCCTAGCAGCCTGATGTGCAGCTGGGAGGTTTAGAGGGATATGGGCCAAATACGGGCAGGTGAGACTAGTGTTGATGAGGCATGTTTCTGTGCTGTATGACTATGAAAACAGTTTACAGAGAGCAAAATAAGAATATTTTAAAAATAATAATAAATACGTTTTTCTGGGATATTAACCATCGGTTCAAAACTGTAAATTTGGTACCAATGCAGAAAGATGTTTACAACATTAATCCTTTATAAAATGCTCGTATCCTGAAGGAACTTGCTCCTTGAAGTAAAGGGGATATTGGATGGCCACATAATATATCTTTGTCATATTATATCTGTTAGACTAACAACTAAGAAAATTGCTGTTTATAAACATTATAAATGAAGAGGCAGAACTTCATCTCTTGGGGAAATACAGCCCCCAAAATAAACACTCCAGTCTACCAGCACAATAATTGCACAAGTATCCCAAATATTCCTCACGTCTTCCAACAGTTCGGTTTTCTTTAAGTGGTAGGAAGGAACTGCAGATGCTGGTTTACACTGTAGTCACAAAATGCTGGAGTAACTCAGCAGGACAGGCAGCATCTCTGGAGAGAAGGAATGGGTGATGTTTCGGGTCAAGACCCTTTTTCAGACTGAGTCAGGGGAGAGGGAGTCCAGAGATGTGGAAGGATAAGTGAAAATGATAGATCAAAGCAAACAATGATTGTTGGCTGAGGGGAACTGACAACTTGGCATACAATCAGTAAAATAAATATATTTCCTTGACCAACGTCTGATTTGATTTGTCTTTATCACACCTTTACCTTATCTATCGACTCCCTTTCCCCTGACTCTCAGTCTGAAGAAGGGTCTCGACCCGAAATGTCACCCATTCCTTCTATACAAAGATGCTGCATGTCCCGCTGAGTTACTCCAGCATTTTGTGTCTATCTTTCTATAAGTGGTGCCGGCCTGGATTCGGCCGCACAGCCCCGTCCTGGAGGAGAGTCCTTTTTAATAAAAGAAGTCACAAAGTGCTGGTGTAACTCAGCAGCGGGCCAGGCAGCATCTCAGGAGAGCAGGGAGAGGAGATGTTTCGGGTCCCTCACTTTACCGATAATGGGTCGCTGGTTGCCAGCGGCAGCCGACAGTAACTGCCCGCGCAGGCCGACACACAGCAAGAGTGCGAGAGAAGGCAGTCGGACAGCTCCCATCCTCGGCCCGGCTCGGCCCGGCCCCGCGGCGGCGGCTTCACCCCTCGAGGCGCCGCGTTGCCAGAGGAACCACGCCAGGCCTCATTCGCGTCCCCGGGGCGGCTCCGGGCTCGAGGCCGCGTCAGTGTGGGGGGGGGGGCTGGGGGTGACCAAAGAACATAGAGCGGAGCTTTGGAGGTGACGGGACGGCGCATTCACAGCAAATATTGCCGCCCTGCAAATATGAAGTTTAAAAAACAGAAAACACTACTAACCTATTCCGGGAATGTTCGTTTGAACGTTATTATACCGGTTTGACGATTATATCACCCCATCTCCTTTCTATTGAAATCTCTAGATTCAGTAGCTGAATGATAATAGATGACGATAGCCACGTCAAAGACACTACACAACTCACCTGATTTCCAAAATCTTGAATAAAATTATGGATAAATAGACTTGCCATAGTCCTATATATTAATACAAAGCTCATATCACTCCCATCAACCCAATTTCATGTGACTGTTGTCCTTTTCCATGACCCAGAGCAACAATAATCGATATTTGAATGCTTTATTTAGCAATGTTACAACATTTTGAGATTTTAAAAATCAAGTCTGCAATCTATCCCATCAGATAAAGCATAGAAATAAGTTTAATTTGACACCTAATTCAATTTCATATCTTCAGTATTAAAAATGTTATGGCCATTTTCATACTCTGAAATTAGCATCTTGCTCCCTATTGCTTTTCCATTGACTTAACTCAAAAGCTGTGATCGAGGGCAGTCAAGCACATCTTTCTTAGAAATTAAGAGAACTGAATGAAATTTTCAGTTATTATAGATTGAAGCATTCTGAAACAAATATGAAACAATCTTACTTGGATGACCTGAAATTAAAGCATATAATTAGTTAGTTACCTAATTGTAGCCAATTACAAAATTCAATTACTAGATCTAAACATCTATCCATTTCTTAAGAAAAGGTTAACATTTTTTAATTGCCTAAGTGTCCAAATAACATTCACACAAGAATGCACAATATAACATGATTTTTAAATCTCATTGTCATGAAGTTATAGGCCAAATGGAAGGAATTTAACATTTAATTCCCGTAAATGAATGGGCATTTAAATCATCTTGTGAGTGGGTTGTTGTGAAACGCGATCGATTGCAGTGAATTTGAACCCCATATCGGCAGGAAAAACACTGCCGGTTCGTATGGGGACAAAATCAAATTTTTGCCAATTACATTTTGATTACAGTCATCCTAAGAAGCAAGTTTATATGTAAAATAAACAACTTACATTATGTTTTATCCCCTACATGAGATCTGCCCCATTGTAGGCATTGAGGGCGTTAGAAGTAGCTTTATATTTTACTCCAGCGATTAAATTGTCCAAGAATGGAAGTCCGGGCGATTGTTCTGCAGCAGCTGGCAGCCTGAGGAAGTTCGTCTCCGACAGGCAGGAGAAAACGTCATTTTAATCCCGCCCCCCCCCCCCTCAAAGGTGCCAAAGTCGCTCACACGGCCAGTGGCAGAACTGCAGCGCCGCTGAAGGTAAGTATTGTAACATCACTACTTTATTACGATACGATACGTTAGAACTTTAGCCATCCCCGGAAGGAAATTGGTCTGCCAAGTCACAAGGTACACAAAAACCTGAACATAAAAATGCAAAAAAAAAAAACGACAAGCGGCTGTTGGCTGCCGTGAGTACAGTGCCTTCACCGGAACAAACATAACAAACACAGACTTATTCCCTGGGCAGAGGATTCTAAACTAGAGTGCCCCCCCCCCCCCCCCCCAACACACACCGGGTCCTCCTTTGTTCTCATACCGTCCCTCACGGCGGTACCCCCCACGCGAGGTCCTCCAGTGTTCTTCATGGCGGTCCCCCCATGCAGGGTCCCCGTTGTGTTACCTGCCCTGCCCCCTCCACCCCCAAGTTCCACCACCACCGAGACTCCCATTGCCGCTATTACTGTCACTTGTACGGAAATGCAGTGAAAATCTGTTTTATATGCCATCCGAGCAAATCATACAACACACAAGTACAATCGAACCGTACAACAATTTAATGCAAAAGAGAAAGGAACAGTGCAATAGAGTGACACTCACAGATAAAATGCAGATTAAAAAAGTGCAAGAGCTGCAATGAGTTAGATTGAAAGATTGGGACCATGAGGGGTCCATTCTACAATCTGATAACAGTGAGGAAGAAGCTGTTCCTGGGATGCGTGACGGACTGGGTTGCTCCACAACTCTCTGCACTTTCTTATGATCATGGGCATAGCAGTTACCAAACCAAATTGTGATGCATCCAACCAAGTGTTTTCTATGGTACATTCATAGAAATTGGATGGGATCACTGGAAACATGCTGAATTTACTTAATCATTCAAGATTCAAGAGAGTTTATTGTCATGTGTCCCAGATAGGACAGTGAAATTATTGCTTTGCTTCAGCACAACAGAATATAGTAGGCATGAATAATACAGAACAGATCAGTGTGTCTTCTTCTTGCTTATGGTGTGCACAGCCTAAAGTTGCAGGACAACTTGTTCTATTTGATCTTACTTGATTGTGTACGCCAGGTTGATTGCATTCGTCGAAACAGGGCGGACCACGTGAAGGTTGCAATCTCCCACCCCATCAGTGTGTCCATATACCATTATATAAATATATACACACTTGGGAAATATACACATCTTGGGAAATAGAAGCATTGGTGTGTTTTCTTGGCTGTAGCGTCAATATGGTTGGACACGGGACATTGGAAGTAATATTTATTTTTATTCTTTTTTTAAATTATTTTTATTAGAAGCAATTGTACAAGAATAAAACATTTGGCATGTAAAATTATACAGTTATCGTACAGCTTCAATTTTGACCTTTTAACCTGAAAATGAAGGAAATGAAACGAGAGGGAAAAAGTGAAAAGTGAAAAAATAGGACCCCTAGACTACCAAAGTAATGTGGCCAAAGAGTGAATAAAGAAAAAAGGAGAAAAAATAAAAAATAAATAAATAAGTGGAGATATACCTCCCCCTCGCCCCCCCCCCCTCCCCCTCGCCCACGTCACCCAGCCCATAGTTGGATTAAATCCAAATTTGTGTTGCGCCACACTGTCCTTGTAAGAATTCGGTAAAGGGTGTCCATATCTTGAAACTGATCTGGTTTTTCTGCCAAGACAAGCCTAATATTTTCCATATGTAGTGTCTTGGACATGTTTGTAATCCACATCTTTACAGTAGGGACTAATGTATGTTTCCAAAATTTAAGTATTCGTTTTTTTGCCGTTATCAGGCAATAGTTAAGGAAATGTCTTTGAAATAATGTTAGCTCAGAACAGGCTTCTGACGTACCTAGAGTCATCAATTCTGTGTCGGGGTCCCATTTTATTTTAAGTATTTTGTAAAAAAAATTCAAATATTCCCCTCCAGAAATGATGTAACTTTACACAGGAGGCAAAAGAATGAGTTATGGTTGCTTCCTGAAGGAGACATTTATCACAAATAGGTGAAACATTTGGGAAGATCTTATTCAGTTTAGACTTTGAATAATAAAGTCTATGCAGTATTTTAAATTGTATTAACGAATGCCTAACGTTAAGAGAACAGTTGTGTACATATGGAAGGCTTTCCTCCCATCCATCTTTTAAAATTGTTAGGCCCAATTCATCTTCCTAAGCTCGCCTGATTATTTCCGACGATGGGATTTGTATATTTAAAAGGGTATTATAAAAGTACGATATTAACTTATTTGAATCCGAGTTTCTATTCATGCATTCGTCTAGTATGTCTAGAACCATATATTGACGTCTCGGGTATGTAATTTCAAATAGTCTCGTATTTGAAGATATCTAAAGTATTGGCTAGCTTTCAGATGATATTTTGACTGTAATTCTTGAAATGAGAGGAGAGTCCCCATCTCAAAGATCTCCCAGTTTTTTTAATTCCTAATCTTTCCCAATATGTGAACGCCTTGTCTAAAATGGACGGCTTAAACGAGGGATTGTTGGCGATTGGTGAGAGAAGAGAATTTCTCAATTTAAGGGTTGACTTAAACCCTTGTTTCCAGATTCGTAACGTACTATGGATAATCAGGTTTTTCTCATACATTGATTTCTTCAGATTTATTGGAGAGAGAAGAATTGCACCTATATTAAAAGGCGAACAATCTTCTCTCTCCATTATTAGCCAGTTTACCTGTTGGCATGTGTTGTCCATCCAATAGATTACATTTTTAATATTCGTTGCCCAGTAATAGTACAAAAAAATTAGGGAGAGCCAGTCCACCAATTTATTTGGGTTTACTGATAGTTTACTAAGTAATATTTATGCCAAGGAACTTAACCACAATCTCTTTAATCTCATATTTAAATATTTATTATTTTTCTTGCCAAGATGGACAATTTACATTTTTCCACATTATAGCTGTATATCCATCTATACATCTTTAAACCCCTATATACTCCTGACATACAACTTTCCTACCTATTGTTGTGCCATCAAAAAATGTAGTGGTCATAACTTGAGTTCGTTTATCCAAGGCATGAATTTAGATTGTAAAAAGTAGAGCTCCAGGACCAATCCCAATTTATATCACTCATCATACTTTGCCAACAATAACATACCTATTGGGGCCTGTAGTCTGTTTCCTGTTAAGCAAACAACGTTTTATCAACCCCAATATATTACTTCCTATACTATTACTTTTTATTTTCTTTAATAACCTTTGATACACTGCCTTATCAGGAAATTGTACAATACAACCACCAGCTCTTCTTTATCCGAACAGAGCACACACGAGCTAATTTTCTTCATTTCTTATGTTTTTCTTTACAATAAAGTAAATAATAGCAATGAAGGAAAAGGATCTTCAAATACATCAAATAAAAGCAAACATTTCTGGATGTGGTGAACAAGTCAGACAACATCAGCCAAAAAATCAATTGATATTTTAAGTGAAAGACCTGTCAACATAACTTGTGGGAATTCCCATTTCATAATATAGCATTTTCATAACCTCAGCGCACTCCTAAACACTTTACACAATTTAAAAGAACTATTGAAGTGCAGTTACTTTGAAATGAAGGAAATATGATCTCCTGTTTCCAAATAGAAATGGTGCACATAGAGCAACATGGTGATCATTATGTAAACAGTTTTAATCAAATATATCGAGAGATAAATATTACCCAGTGCAGTTTATTCTTTGGATGCGGGCAAAGAAATTAGTACAATAAACTTGCTGCACTTCCTCCTATTAAAATATTAACCTAGATATTTTGACTCTATAAAGTGGGATTTGAACTTGGTGTAGTGATGCTGAGGAGTGGAGATTGACACAGCAGTCTGCTTCTTCTTGCGCATGGCGTTCACAGCCTAAAGTTGGAAGACAACTTGTTCTGTATGATCTTCTGTTTGTGCACGGCAGGTTGATTGCATTCATCCACACAGGGTGGACCACGTGAAGTTGCAATCTCCCATCCCAACACAACAATGAAGCAGCAGGATCTTTAAATTTAGTGTGATCCATAGGGCACGTTGTTTTCCAGAAGCTTATTAGTGGGGAATTTGCAATTCTTTGCACAGCAGCTTTGATTCAACACAAGGGACACTTGTTCCAAGTGTTCTGTTTTCCAGCAATGTTTTTTTCCAAATACTGGAGGCAGGGGGAAGAGAATGAGCCAGACTGAGTGGTGAACCGAAAGGTATTCCACTGTGGTGGTGAACAGGTCCACGCTGAACATATAAGAAGCAGAGAGTCAGTTAAATGGAAATCCATTAGAAAAAAGTACTGCAGAGTCCTACTCCATATTGATTTTACTTCGGAGTCACGTGAGTGACTACGTGAAGAACCCCGCCTCATGCTGGAAAACGGCATTACGTCGACGCTGACGGCGGAAGGAGGAGCTGCAGTAAGGAGCAGCTCCTCGCAGCGGTCGGAACGGCCCCGCAGGTAAGTGCAGCAAAGTCGGGATGTTTTTTAGCGTACGCTGGGTGGGTCCAGCAGTAAAAATAAAGTAAAATAAAAAGTCAGAGTCACGTTAAAATGCTGTTTAGCACAGATTAAATGAAAGAAATGGAGAAATCGGCAAAGAAAATTCGCGGGTAAAAAGAGCTTCCCGGGGTGAAAATAAAAATACGGGAAAAAAGCTAGTGCGGATCCGGTTCCGATACCGGTGGCCGCTGATATACCCGTTAGTGAATTCTAGATTCTCCAGAAATTATAACCACGGAGAGAAATGCTTCTAAAAATGTAAAAGAAATCTGAGAGGCCCGTGGTTCTGATGACTCTGATACTGAAAGTCCTCCAGATAATTAAACTATATGGAACTAATAATGGAGCATATGGAGAAAGTTCTCCAAAAAATTATGAGACTAGGGTCACAGTACCCAGAAGGTTCCCAAAAAAGCCCTGAGGGGTTTAATTATTCTGATATGGCTGTGGGCCTAATTGGGAGTTGGAACTCCAGACCCAGGATTTGGGCCGAAGGAAGTCTCATGGGTTGAAATCCCAATTGATTTAGGGCTGCAGAAGGCAGACCCTGCTGATGGTGATTTGCATTTGAAAACACACCACAAAATAAAAGAAAGGCCAAATGTGCCTGAGATAGCAAAATAATTTGCTATATATAAAGGAAGTGGTGAGGCTATAGAAGAAAACCTAGCTGCCAACATTAATATATGGTATCTCACCAACTTCATGATTCTGTGATGATTGAAACATCAGAATTATAAACGCACAGGAAATTGTGCCTCATTGAAAGTGCCTACGGTTTATCCGTTGATATGGGCATCCATGACCCCAAATATGAGAGCTCAAGAAGTGAGGTTCAAAAATCCTCACAAATTATTCTGCTGCCATTATGGCTTTTGGGGAGATGGATAAGTTTAAAAAAAAAAAAAGAGGGCCTATTGTGCAAATTCTTTCTATGAAATTATTGTATGAGGAAAATGGCTATTCGGCCCATATTTCACCCAAGGTTTGCAAGCTTGTGTGGTTCGAGCAAGTGGTGTTCAAGCTCCTGGTTATCTGTTTGGAGTAAATCTGCCTAAATTATTAAAAATTGGATGAAGAAGCTAAAAAATTTTAACTGCATGAAACCTTCGTCTTAGGACAAAAAAGGTATTTTTTCGCCCAGAAGGGAATTTGATTTTGGAAATAAAGGCAGAAATATGTCAAGGAAATATTATTGTACTGCACAGCCCAATACTTACCCGTATTCGGGGAAAAGGAGACCACCACGCTCATATGGAGAGGTATTAAAGACTTGTTCTATCTTTAAAGAAACTGCGGATTAATCTCCAGTTGGAGGGAGATTACAAAAGTTTTATAAAGACTGGCTTACTATTATTTCTGATCGGTTTATTTTTACAAGCAGTTTCAAGAGCCAATATTACATTTAAAGAAGGGGTTAATCCTCCAGTACAGATAAACCTGCCTATGCTTTCGTGTTTACTGCAATTGGAAAAGCAGAGATTAATGTGGAAATTGACAAATTATCTGAAAAGGGGTTATTGAAAAAACTTATAAACACGAGCATCAATTGTGTCTAAGATATTTCAAAAGACATAAAAAGATGGTGATTGCAGAATTATTCTGGACCTTACAGATCTAAATAAGTGGTAGAATACAAATTTTAAATGGAAAACATTTAATACTGCAAGATATTTAATATCAGCAGGTTGTTATATGGCTACGATTGATTTGAAAAATGCCTATTATTCTGTACCAATACATCAGTTTCTGGAGGTACTTAAAATTTAATTGGCTGGGACAATTATGGCAGTTTAAAGCTTTGCCAAATTGATTGAGTTCAGCTTCCAGGCTCTTTACTAAACTGTTGAAACCAGTTTTTAGCCCAATTAAGAGTACAAAAACACATCGTTATGGCTTATCTCGATGACATTCTAATCATTATGGCAATCAAGAGTCAGCTGAGAATTAGTTTCAGTACAAAAGCTTTGTTAAAGCTAGGGTTCTTGATTCATCCAATTAAATTCCAGCTGCAGCCAGCACAATCAATTAAACTATTTGGAGTTTGTAATTAACTCAGAAACTATGTTAATACTTTACCAACAAAGATAAAGTTGATGATTTTTGGTGACTTGTAATAATCTCATTCACAAACTTATCCTTCCATCCGAAAAGTAGCGAAAACTATTGGTAAACTAGTAGCAGCATTTCCTGCAGTAGAATCTGGTCCATTACATTAATCAAAATCTTCAAAGGGACAAAATAAGAGCTCAGATTCAAAATAAGAGAACAGATTCATCCTCCAGTTGTGGAGGTAGATGGAAAGTCCAAGAAGAAACGTTTCTTCAAACTTATGGTATTAACTATTTAGAGTTATTGGGTGCTTTCTATGGTCTAAAAGCATATTGCTGTTCAAAAAAGGGTCTACATGTATTAATACAGTTAGACAATAAAACGGCTGTTGCATATATTAATCACATGGGGGAGTCAGATCAGTATCATGTGATTGTCTGGTCAATGAAATATGGCAATGGTGTATTGACCGCCAAATTTGGATTTCAGCAAACTACATTCCAGGTAAAGACAATGTGGTGGCAGATAAAAGATCAAGGATATTTAAAGATAACACAGAATGGATGCTTAATCCAGCAATATTTAAGAATATTGTAACTCAATTTGGTTTACCAGAAATTGATTTGTTTGCATCAAGGCTTAATCATCAATTGCCTAAATATGTGTCTTGGGAACACGATCCAGATGCAGTAGCAGTAGATGCTTTTTCATTGAACTGGGGGAATATGTTCTTTTATGCTTTTCCACCTTTTGCTTTGGTTCAGCAATGTCTGAAGGAAATAGAACAAGATTCTGCCACAGGATTGTTGGTAGTTCCAAATTGGCCAACACAACCTTGGTTCCCATTAATGCTGAATATGATTAAAGAACCATATATGTCAATTCCTAACTGTAGTGATATTTTGATTAATCCAGTAACCAAAGAAATTTATGCATTATATGCATATATGAATTTATTAATCTGCAGGTTTTGACCAGACCACTACAGGAGCTGGGATAGTCGGACAAAACTATGGAGGTTATAGTCGCATCATGGCGAGATAACACACAAAAACAATATATGATACATGTTAAGAAATGGGAAGAATTTTGCACACAGTCAAATATTTCTTATGATACGGTGAATATTGCATGTTTGATATTGTGATACTGTGATATTGCATGGAAAATGTATTGGAGCTCCTTGCTAAATTGCATTTTGAGCAACATTTAAGTTACAGTGCTACTAACACTGCACGCAGTGCCTTATCATCTTATTTAGGACTTATGTCTGACCAGAAATCAATTGGATCACATCCACTAATATCTAGATTCATGAAAGGAATCTTTAATATTAATCCACCCAAACCTAGATACACAGAGATTTGGGATGTGAGCATTGTACTTACCTTACTTAGACAGTGGACTCCAATTGAAAGATTGTCATTGGAAAGATTAACATTCAAATTAATAATGTTAATATCATTGGTTTCAGCTCAAAGAGTGCAAACTTTACAAATGTTGCGTTTAGACTGTATGCATGTGACTACAGATAACATTGTGTTCTATGTTTACGATCTGATCAAACAAAGCAGACCAGGGAGATCTGGAGCTAAGGTAACCTTTCAAGCTTATCCTATTTTGATCCTACTTTGTGTGTGGTTAAACATTTGAATCAATATGTTAAAGTTACTGAAACTCTTCGAGGAAATGAAAAAAACGTTGATGATTACGCATAAAAAGCCACACACAAAAGCTTCAGTTCAAACTATCTCAAAATGGTTGAAACAGGTGTTGCTTTTAGCAGGAGTAGACACTGATGTGTTCAAATCTCACTCCACCAGGGCTGCAGCTACGACGGCGGCGAAGGTGAGGGACGTACCACTCGAGCATATTTTAAAAATCGCAGGGTGGAGTAAAGAATAAACTTTTTCAAAGTTCTACAATAAACCTGTTCACACTATGACAAGCTTTGGCCACGCGGTGTTGGGATCAATATAATTACCTGCTTTGTATACTATTGATTACTATAACCAAGTTATGTAGTCACTTATATCTTTTATCACTTGTAATCATTCCCTCGGATATAAGGAGGGTTATTATATGTTCTTTAAACCATTAAAAAGTTAATTATGGAAAGAACTAATATTAGTCTGGTTTCTCATGTATGTATTTACTTAGCCGGACTGTCGTACTAATTAAATACTACGACATAAAAAACACAGAAAGCTTTAAAATCTTCACGTAGTCACTCACGTGACTCCGAAGTAAAATAGTAAGATTAAACGAGAATTTACCAGTTCGAAGTTTGATCGTTATTTTATGAGGAGTTACGATGAGGGATTACGTGCCCTCCACTCCCACCCTCATAAAATAAATGATCAATCTGGTAGTTCTAAGTCTTTTATGAGCCTTACTATGTTACTTCGGCTATTTGGTGTTCTGTGTTTTTCATGCCGCTGCTTTGAAGTATGCCGTTCGCCAGCGTGAGGCGGGGTTCTTCACGTAATCCCTCATCGTAACTCCTCATAAAATAACGATCAAACTTCGAACTGGTAAGTTCTCGTTTAATCTTACTATTTCATTTCTCTCCCTGTAAGTACTTCAGCTGACTGTGAGGAATGTTCAAGAAAAGCTCAACTTCTGTGCATAAACGGCGCATGGATTAAAATCTAGGTTAGTTTCAATGCTAAGTGGTATCATATTTTAAGACACATGCACTATTATGCACTTTAACATGCCAAATGCAAAGTATGTTGCGTGTAGTGTTTCATATATTATCAATCAAAATATTATTCTAGAATCCATTAAGCTATTTTTCAACAGCATTTAGAATTGCTTTGGCATACTTAAATAATTACATCATGGTGATGAAATGTTTGATCTTTCAATGCCAAAGAGAACAGGAACTTTTTGGCACTAAATTCAGGGAATTGGTGGGTGGGGGGGCGGGGGAGGTTTGATGTGGAGTGCAGTGCAATATGAATGGTTCGGGAACGGTATAAATCACACCCTAGCTACAATGACAGTGACAGCATGATGATAACAGTAGGGGTAGCATGGTGGTGCAGTGGTAGAGTTGTTACGGGTGCTTGTCTACACGCAGTTTGTACGTTCTCCCTGTGACTGCGTGGGTTTGCTCCAAGATCTTCCTTAGGTTTCCTCCCACACTCCAACGATAGGTTAATTGGCTTGGTATAGTGTGAATTGTCCCTAGTGTGTAGAGGATAGTGTTAATGTGCGGGGATCGCTGGTCGGTGCAGACTCGGTGGGCCTGTTTCCGCGCTGTATCTCTAAAACGAAAACTAAAAACTAAAAGTGAGGTAGGGAGGAACAAACACCAAAGAAATTACTTAAGGGAAGATCTGCCCGCAAGATTTCAGCTAGTAGACAATGGTAAACTTGGAGTCTTTTATTTACACTGGCAAAATACTGCAGATGCTGTTTATCCAGAATAAAATATAGAAAAATAGGCAAATACTCTGCAGGAAACAGCATCTGTGGAGAAAGTGATGCTGTTGACCCCTCAAATTAACAACCTTGATGAAGTGTCATCAACCTGAAACATTAAATCTTTCCCTTTCAGCAACTGCTGCCTGACCACCTCAGCATTTCCAGCATTCTCCATTTTTACTTCTCTTTTAACTACTGCAGGAGTAGGAGTTAACTTTCCCATTACACCAGCATGGATGTGAGTGACCCGCAGAGGGTGATAAATACAAAAATAATTTTGTACATGATGTCAAACTGTTATTGGACAGAACCATGCAAGCAATGCAGCTTGCATGCTTTTGTATCTCCCAGACTTTGTGCACTTAAACAATCCAATCACATTATTCAGTTAGGTTTCAATCATGAGTTAACAAACATGTTAGACACAAAAGTAACTCAGCAGGACAGGCAGAATCTCCAGAGAGAAGTAATGGGTGATGTTTCAGGTCGAGACCCTTCTTCAGACTTGGCCCGAAACGTCACCCATTCCTTCTCTCCAGAGAAGCTGCCTGTCCCGGTTGAGTTACTCCAGCATTTTGTATCAATCTTTGGTTTAAACCAACATCTGCAGTTCCTTCCTACACGTTAACAAACATGATCTGCACCAGGAAATTTCAAGCTTCATGATGAAATAAAGCTTCACTAATACTATAGTACCAGCTTGGAGGTTCATTTTAATATAATGGGTTACAAAACCATAACCTTGAATGTCTATTTTATTAACAAGCGTGTTTCTTTACTAAGTTCTCAAGGTGTCAAGTGTCTCACCACAACAATCAATGCTGCACTGTATTGCCACCTGGTGGTTTATTGTGCCATTGTGAGCAGCATTTAGTTAAGGTGCAGCAGAAAATATTGGAAATACTCAGCTAGTTAAGCATGTCAACCTAGAATCACAGTAAAACAGCATGGAAACAGTCTGCTCAAACTCTCTCTACAGCTCAAGCCCTTGAAATCTGACAACATTCTCATAACCTGACACATTTATTTATCTTTCAACAAATGCTGCTTGGTCTATTCAGCATTTCCAGCATTACCCAGTTTTATTTTCCTTACGCTTTAGTACAACCAAGGATAAAATTGTGCTGCTACCTAGCGGCACAATGAGTAGAACAAGGTTAAATTGAACATATTTGTTTTGTGTTTGCCTGAGTCTATGTCTGTGATGTTGCTGCTAGTGAGATTTTTCATTGTATCTGTACCTTGCTGTGCTTGTGCATATAATATACTTCACTGGACTAGACTCGACGAACCAATTCTTGCAGATTGATGGATGGTAAATGTAACCCCTGTACATAAAAATGAAGAAAACTGGGATCTACTGATTGGATAAGTTAACCTTAGTGATAACATGACACTTGGAGAATGTCAACTAGGTTAGACAAAGTTAACATTGATTTCTGAAAGAGATCAACTAGAGTTTTTGAAGATGTAACTGGTAGAATAGATACGAGAGTATCAGTGAACCCGGTGTATTTGGACCCTGAGAAGATTTTTGATAAAGTCTGACAAAGATAAGATGAAAAATGAATGCACATGAGGTTTGGGATAATATACTGGCATAGGTTGAAAGCTGGTGGGCAGATAGGAAAAAGAGGATAGTGATAAATGGGACATTTCTCCCTGACAAGCAATATCTATTGAAATATTACAGCAAACATTGCTGGAGCCCTAACAATTCACAATATTTTTCAACGATTTTGTCGAGTGAACAGAATGTAATATTTCCACCTTTAACAGCAATGCAAAATTTGGTGGGGTTGTGAGTTGTGAATAGGGCACAAACATGCTTCAAAGACAATTTAGACAAATAACTGAGTGGGCAAATATAGTAAAACTCCAAAATCAGATACCTTTTGTAATGACAAATGGCAAAGACAAATTGTCTGGACTATTGGACATTATTGCCATTAATACCCCAGCACACTTCAATTTACGTTTGTTTCAGATGTTACAGAGTAGTTAAAAAATGTTAATCAGGTGAGTTTAAAGGCAACACAGGACAGAGTTCCCAGTGAGTTTAAAGATAGTAATGTAATAGTAGCACCAGTTAGCTTAAATAGGTTGTGGGAAAAGGGTTCCTGTGAGTTTAAAGGGAACAGTAGAACACTGTCTTTTGATGAGTTTTAAAGGATCTTATGAACAGGATCACAATGAGTTTAAAAGAAGTGTGGAAATGGTGCAGGAGTGAGTATAAAGAAAGCAAAGGAACAGCGTGGTGGTGAATATAAAAGGAGCCCAAGAAACAATACTCTGCGGATTTAAAGAAAACTAAAGGGCCTGTCCCACTTAGGTGATTTTTCAGCAGACTGCCGGTGACTGTCAAGTTGCCAGTAGTCACCTGAAAAACCGGGAGCTGGAACGGCGACTGTAGGAGTGGCACACATAAACAAACACGTCGCAAAGGCGGGGGCCAGGGCAAGCGGGTGGAGCGCTGCCTGAAATTCACATGGTGCAAAGCCAAGCTGATATAGACATACCGCGATGAACAGGAAGGTTAAAACGGCTAGCACAGTGTACGGTAAGTCCTTTAAAGGGGGGAGAAGTGGGGAGAAGGAGTGGAGACACTTTTAAGAAGCCAGACAACGTTTAATAAGCCAGAGATACACAGCTGTGAAGTTCGGTGTGCATTTAACATTACCTGAAGTTTCGGTGTGCATTTAACATTACCAGTCGGTTATCCTTGGTTCTGAAAACTTGTGCTTACGTTTTTTTTCCCCAATGAGTCAATGAAAATGATCGGTCAGCAAAGGCAATTAACTAAAACTACTCAAGACTACCTCGACTACCTATAACTAAATGGCGACCCCACTACAACTGCTCCTACGACTACATGATTATCGATTTTCTCCATGGCGACCAATTTCTGGTCGCAGAAAAAAAACAGTGTATGAGGCTGATGCAGAAAAAAATTGAAAAATATGATGTTATGCACTTTGTTAGCAGTTAGAGAGGCAAGTGGTTAATTAGGTTTAATTGCAAGACATTTTGAGTAGCATAGTAAAGATATCTAAACCCAATTATATTAGACATGGTTGAGACTATGCCTGATGTACTAAACTGAACACAATACTCAAAATGTGGCCTCACCAACTTCTTGTGTAACTATAACATCCTAATTTATATACCCAGACTGATGAAGGCCAATGCACCAAAAGCCTTCTTGACCACCCTGTTTACCTATGATACCACTTTCAGGGAACAATGTACCTGTATCCAAGATCCCTCTGCTCTATTACACTCCTCAGGGCTCTACCGTTCACTGTGAAGGTCTTGCCCTGGTTTGATTTCCCAATATGCAACACCTCGCACTTATCTGCATTAAGTTCCATTAGCCATTCCTCAGCCCACTTGTCCAGCTGATCAGGAGCCTGCTGTAATTTTTGACAACCATCCTCACCATCTACAATACCATCTACTTTATTCTAATCTGCAAATTTACTAATCATCCCTTGTACATTCTCATCCAAATTGGAGATGTAAACCGGAAATAACAATGGATCCTGCACTGATCCTTGAGGCACAGCACTCTTCACAGGCCTCAAGTCTAAAAAAACCCCTTCCACAACCACCCTTTGCTTCCTTCCATGAAGCCAATTCTGTAACCAATTTGCTAGCTCTCCCTGGATCTCATGTGATCTAACCTTCCAGAGCAGCCACCAATGTGGAACGGTATCAAAGACCTTGCTGAAGTGCATATAGACAATGTCTATAGCTTTGCCCTTGTCAGCCTCTTTGGTTATCTCTTCAAAAACTCAATCAATTTCATAACCTGCGAACTCCCAAGTACAAAACTATGCTGCCTATCCCTAATTAACCCCTGTCTATCCAAATGCATATATATCTTATCACTCAGAATCCTCTCAATTAACTTACCTACCACAGATGTCAGGCTCGCTGGTCCATAGTTTCCATGCTATTCCTTGCAGTTTATTCTTATCTCCAAGATTTAAAATATTCATGCATCACCTCTGGAGCATTGGGTGAGTTCCCCACTGAAAACTGGCTCCCATTTATAATGGTTCTCTTTTCTTTGGGCACATAAGTTTATCTGTCAAATATTATGTAACAGACTTTACCAGGTGAGCTTACCAAAAGAGCCTTGCTTACAGAACCCAGATCTTAGAACTGATCAGTGTTCCTAATAGCAGTTACAATTAGAGAGGAAATCTTTGCACAAAAAATATAGTTAAGACTTGTATTCCCAATGACGTAGGTATGGTGACCGCATTAATACATTTGTAAGAACACAGCTAAAAAGACTTCAGTTTCCATAGATTAAACTTTCCATAGATTTAAACAGGCAATTGGAAACTGAAATATACAGAAAAATACTTAATACAAAATAATCTACAATAATACATGTCACCAATTTCATTCAATATTTAATATCACTTAACAATAAACATATACTATAAAACATGGCAGTTCATTGCTCGATATCAACTGGTTCCACAGTGTGTAGTCATTTTTAGCACCTGTGTTATATTGATTTACCACCATAAAGCTACTGTTATTCGGTCACTAGACTCTGTGCAATGTAGTATCATGTAACAAGTGAGAGCTCAAGAAGTTCTTTCTCAGACTGCAGCACAAAATTGGTCCATTCCTGACAGAGTTCTTCGTAAGTTGGTCCTTGGCCACCATATTCAGGTGGAAGAATCTGAACTGGAAAGTGCTTTCTAAGGCTGGACTGGTAATTATGTCCATGCATATGAACCTGAAATAAGCACAATGGGTTCATGTTTTAATCCTCTTTTACTCTTTAGCCCATTTTAGACATACTCATGTATTTTATTTGTGAACTCAACAAAAATCTAAACAACTAACAAAGATAATAGATTTGATATTACTGAGGACTGGGGGGGGGGGTCTTCACTGGGATATTAGAAGAGCTCCACACGGAAATTGTTTTAAATACTGTTACATAGAAAATAGGTGCAGGAGGAGGCTAATCGGCCCTTTGAGCCAGCACCGCCATTCATTGTGATCATGGCTGATCATCAGCTATCAATAACCCCTGCCTGCCTTCTCCCCATATCCCTTGACTCCACTAGCCCCTAGAGCTCTATCCAACTCTCTCTTAAATCCATCCAAAGATTTGGCATCCACTGCCCTCTGTGGCAGAGAATTCCATGAATTCACAACTCTCTGGGTGAAAAAGTATTTTCTCACCTCTTAAATGACCTCCCCTTTATTCTAAGACTGTGGCCCCTGGTTCTGGACTCACCCAACATTGGGAACATTTACAACTGATTTTTTAAATTTAGTAACATTTGTAGAATGTCATAAGATCATAAGTGATAGGAGTAGAATCATAAGTGATCGGAGTAGAATACAGGTGTCAGCGGTTATGGGGAGATGGCAGGAGAATGTGGCTAAGCAGGAGAAATAGATCAGCTGTGATTGAATGGCAGAATGGACTTGATGGGCCGAATGGCCTAATTATACTCCTATCACATGATCTTATGACATGACTTAGGCCATTCGGCCCTTCAGGTTTACTCTGCCATTCAATCATGGCTGATCTATCTCTCCCTCCTAACCCCATTCCCCTGCCTTCTCCCCATAACCACTGACATATCTGAATGTATAATATTCATGCTGAAATTTCCCTCACAAGATTAAATAGATGCTGCAGAATTCATAATGTAGCAGATTGCACAAACATCTGAAGAAAAGTATCATCTTTGAACTGTTTCTTCCCACATGCTGTCTAACCTGCTGAGTAATTTCAGGAACTTGAATTTTATTATTTCAGATGATTAGCATTTGCATATCATGATTTCTCAAATTGTTCATTGACTGTATTAAGGATGCTGTAACCATTCTGCTCTCAAAAGAGATTATAACATCGAAAGATCGTTTTTTTATCAGTGAAATATAGTAGCAAAAAATACAGACATTTATTGTTTTAAACTTTAACAACAATGAATTCGCTGTTCAATTAAATGAGAGATAATTATCCTGATAAGTGAAATAATCAGTTGCTGCTTTGTCCTAGTGACAACATTCCCAAGTAAATTAAAGAACAGCTCAAATAGGATTCTAAGAATGCTTTTGATATGCTTATGTTTCAATTAAAAGTAAAACATTATTATCACAGTTATTAGAATAAAAGATAAGGACACTTATTCCCTCTGCAATTAAAATAAAAAGGAAATTGCAAAGTTACTCACCCGTTCTTTGATTTTATCTGACAAGAACTTTGTAATAATAGCAAAGACTGGATGAAATAGCACAGGCTCATTGATCATGTGAATGCCCCGGACCTTCAGTGGAAAGGAGTCCTGAGAATAAAACAAAGGGACTCTCAAAATATTTCACTTTTGGCCATTCTACGTTTTAATAAAATGCCACCTACTTAAGATCCACCAGTTCTCAAGATGTTTTGAGCAAATGTAACCCTTGTTTTGAAACAAATGCTCAGGAAAACCTAACAAGATCAAGTTTACTTGCTTCTATACCTGACTTCATAACTTTCTTTAATTGCTGCTCAATATTCTTTTATACCCTTGTCCAAAAGATCCACTCTGAGTGAGTACGAGGTCAATGGCCTAGTCTTGTCATTACCAGAGTGATGCCTAGATTCGGGGTATTAGCTACAGGGAGAGATTGGACAGGTTTGGATTGTTTTCTCTAGAATGCTTGAGGTTACGATGTGGGGAGACCTAATAGAAGTATATAAAATTATGAGAGGCATATTAGACACTCAGAATCCTTTTCCAATGATGGAAAAAACAAATACTAAAGGGTTTAAGGTGAGAAATGCAAAGTTTATAGGAAATGTGTGGGGCATGTTTGTGACTGTGTGGCTATCCACATGTCATAAGGTCATAAGGCCATAAGTAATAAGAGCAGAATTAGGCCTTTTGGCCCATCATGTCTACTCCATCATTCAATCATGGCTGATCTATCTCTCCCTCCTAACCCCATTCTCCTTCCTTCTCCCCATAATTCATGACACCCGTGCTAATCAAGAATCTATCTATCTCCGCTTTAAAAACATCCATTGACTTGGCCTCCACAGCTTGAAGAATTCCACAGATTCACCTCTAAAGAAATTCCTTCTCATCTCCTTCCTAAAGGAGCATCCTTTAATTCTGAGGCTATGCCCTCTAGTCCTAGACTCCCACTAGTGAAAACATTCTTTCCACATCCATTCCATTCAAGCCTTACACTATTCGATACATTTCAATGAGGTTCCCTCTCAGGGGATATGGGGAGAAAGCAGGAATGGGATACTGATTGGGGATGATCAGCCATGATCACATTGAATGGCGGTGCTGGCTCGAAGGGCCAAATGGCCTGCTCCTGTACCTATTGTCTATTGCCTATTGTCTATTGAAACATACCGAATACATTCCCCCCAATGCCATCTATATATTTGCCAACGACACCACTATTTGGCCAGATCACCCGTAGTGATGAGTCAGTGCACAGGACAGAAATAGAACACCTGGCTGAGTGGTGCTGCAACAGCAGTCACTTGCTTAACGTTAACAGGACTGAGAAGCTGATTATTGATTTCAGAAAGGGGAAGTTCGGAGACCACGTGCCAATTTCTACTGGTGGGTCGATGGTGGAAATAGTTAGCAGCTTCAATTTCCGGGTGTTCACATCTCACATTACTTCTGGGACCAGCACATACATGCAATCATGAAGGACGCTCACCAGCAACTGTACTTTCTTAAAAAGATTAGGTATGTATCCAAATAAACCTTTGCAGATGTACTGCAGAAAGTATCCTGACTGGTTGCATCATGACCTGTTATGGCAATTCCAACACACAGACACGCAAGAGGCTGCAGAGAGTGGTGAACTCAGCCTAGTGCATTCCACATGAGATTCAAGAAAGCAGCATTATCATCAAGGATATCCACCATCCGGGCCATGCCCTCTGTTATTGCTACCATCAGACATTGGCACAGAAGCCTAAAGTACCAAGTTCAGGTTCAGGACAGCTACTTTCTTACAACTATCAGGTTCTTGAACCAACCCGACTCAACCCTAACCCTACCTTGACAACGGAACACTACGGCCCACTTCTTGATTTTATTTTCTAATTAATATTTTGCAGTAATATCTTGATTATTTTGCACTTTTATCTTTTATGTGTCATTTATGTGTAACTTATGTGCAACTTGTTTCTCTATTGTTTGTCTGATTCAATGTGTCTATGATGCTGCTGCAAGCAAGATTTTTCATTGTAAATGTCTCACCGTACGTGTACAACTGACAGTAAACTTATTTATTGTGTGTGTATATGTATATATACACACACACACAGAATTCTTTTTTTCCTCCCATTATGTATTGTGCTGCAGCAAGTAAGAATTGTATAGTTCTATCTGGGACATATGACAATAAAACACTCTTAACTCTTGGTTTGACTTGAACTTTAACTTTCTGAATAAATTTTCCAAATGGAATTCTCTTTTAAAGCTTCACAGTTAAAGAGACAAGAAATAATTATTTTACATTGTGAAAAATATTAATTTATATAGGAACTGATATGTACACAAATTGACATGTCTTTCAATGTCATTTTATTTTAAGTAACAAAATGAAATGAGATACTTTGAATAAAAACCTGCTTTCAACACTACTAATGAAACAGCAACAGATTGTTATCATTAAACACATCAATGAACATTCTTCAATGCAAACAGAAAATGTGTCTATATTCTATTACATTGATTGATGTATATTTTGTTGAAAGATGTTTACTTTTTGTTATTCAAATTACCTTTGGTGGAACATTGAACTGTTATCTAACCATTTCAAACACAAGCACATTTTGGAACCAATTGTTCCCGAAGTGATAATCTGCTTTGCAAAATTAATTTGGGTTCTTTGCAATTAAGATGGACAAAAATGTCTGGGATTCTACATTTTACAGAAGAAAGACGTGTAAGACTGATTTGATCCAATGGTAAACGAAAATAGATTTTGTGAGTGCATATTATCCTAATTAGATAGTTTAGATGGGAACAAAGTTTTCAGTTTTAAGGTTATATATATGATATATATTTTTTTTAAAATCAGGTATCATGACAATTAATTGTATGCGGTATAAACATTTTATACTCTGCATTGTTTTGGATCATTTTCTTCTGCAGTTGTATAGGGCTCTGGTAAGACCACATCTGGAGTATTGTGTACAGTTTTGGTCTCCTAATTTGTGGAAGGACATCCTTGTGATTGAAGCAGTGCAGCGTAGGTTCACGAGATTGATCCCTGGGATGGCGGGACTGTCATATGAGGAAAGATTGAAAAGACTAGGCTTGTATTCACTGGAGTTTAGAAGGATGAGGGGGAGATCTTATAGAAACATAATCTTCTTCTTTCGTGTGGCGTGCACAACCTAAAGTTGGAGAACAACTTGTTCTATTTGATCTTCCGTTTGTGCACGTCGAGTTAATTGCATTAGTCAAAACAGGGTGGACCACGTGAAGGTTGCAATCTTCCACCCCATAGAACATATAAAATTATAAAAGGACTGGACAAGCTAGATGCAGGAAAAATGTTCCCAATGTTGGGCGAGTCCAGAACCAGGGGCCACAGTCTTAGAATAAAGGGGAGGCCATTTAAGACTGAGGTGAGAAAAAACTTTCACCCAGAGAGTTGTGAATTTGTGGAATTCCCTGCCACAGAGGGCAGTGGAGCCCAAATCACTGGATGGATTTAAGGGAGAGTTAGATAGAGGTCTCGGGGCTAGTGGAATCAAGGGATATGGGGAGAAGGCAGGCATGGCCTCATGATCAATATTGATCAGCCAAGATCACAATGAATGGCGGTGCTGGCTCTAAGGGCCGAATGGCCTCCTCCTGCACCTATTTTCTATGTTTCTATTAAGGAGGATAAAGGGGAATATTCCAGATTTTCATCCCTAAAATGGTCTGGATTGTGTCTACATATGTTTTACCTCTAACAGATCAAATGGTTCCAGGTGAAGTGATGTGAGAAGTCTAACCATCCATGTCCATCATTGTGTCAAACAGGTAAAACCATTCTTTGCCATTCCCACTGGTGATAATTCTGCATTAGAATGATCAATGTGGGGATTATATGTACCTGCAGTGCATCCAAAAATATGAATCCTCTGTTGGTCAGAGGCGGAAGTGGGGGGGGGGGGGGGGGGGGGGGGGGGGGTGGGACTAAGGATAGAGCGCGGTGATTGGAGGAGGGAGATGTGCCAAAACACTCTCGGCACAGAACTGCGCCTCATCCGCAGCCAGGATCGATCCCGGCTCTCCTGCGCTGTCCCGTTCCCACCGGAGTGCCCCCCACGCCCAGAGACATCTGGAGTCAGACGGGAGCTGTGCCCCCAGACCCACAGCCAGCGCAGAGAAGCAGCGCTAAACCCAGCTCAACTCTGCCCATCATAGAAACATAGAACATAGAAATTAGGTGCAGGAGTAGGCCATTCGGCCCTTCGAGCCTGCACCGCCATTCAATATGATCATGGCTGACATATTCCGCCAGGTTAACCTACAGCCCTGCCTGGACTTGCGGAAATATGGCCCAGGTTTACAGCCAGCTCGGAGAAGCAACATTGTAGTTTACATAGGTTATAAAAATGATACATTCACCGTGATGCATTTTTTTTCAAAAAGATTCTATTCCTATAATAGTGTCACTGTTTTCTGTATTTAGTCAACGCACATTTAGTAATGGCTTTAATGTTGCAGTTGTGATGAAAGAACCAGTTAAGGTCTACCTTTACTTTTACACTCTCTCCTGCCGGTGATCTTAGGCTTTGAAGCAAATTTTGGAATAGTTCTATTGCTAGTTTCTCTAAAAGTGATTGTTTATGGGTGATTTTGATTTTGAATTCAAATGTTTATCTTTAAAAGCATGCTGTTTTATTTTACACTTCAAGCAATTCACCTCACCTTGCTGATTTTAAATAAGTAGTCAGAATCCCAGTCAAGGCCCTGGTATCCTTCTCTGCCTGTTGCCACTTTCCATAGTTTCCATTAATGATTTTAACTGCTTTTCTAAGCAGCCTGCCAATTATGTTCAATGCCTGCCAATATTTTACCTCCATCATTCCTGGTTAGCTCTCTGGCTCCAGAGTGCTGCCAAATGCCCATGTCCATCTCTGGTTTTACTCCTAATGCTTTGTTCAGCATGCCAAATACTCTAGTATGAGGTCTCTTTTTGCCAATTTTGCACTGTTACTTCTCTCTCATATCTTGACATATTCCTGCAGGACAACACCATCACTCTCCTTTGGCCTTTGATATACGATGATGCTCTCTGTTACCATCTTCATTTTTTTTTTTAAAAACATAATACTAGCTCCGGTTTTGCACTGATACTGTTAAACTAGCCATTCCCTACATCATGATGGTGCCGCTTTGAAAGATCCATCAAATCAGTCTCACTTTCCTGCATTCATTTACAGTCCAGTACTTAGCTTTTGAAACATAACCACTTC
Organism: Okamejei kenojei; assembly: GCA_035221665.1. Lineage (NCBI taxonomy): Eukaryota > Metazoa > Chordata > Chondrichthyes > Rajiformes > Rajidae > Okamejei > Okamejei kenojei. The sequence goes on from CM069134.1 coordinate 61,251,091, forward strand.
AAGCTGCGTTCTCCAGATCATGTCAACAGAATGCATGAAAAGGTTATTTTCAGAAGCTTCATTCACAGTGACAGAGTTGCTGCCTTCCAGCGTCAGAGACCCAGCTTTGATCCTGGCTATGGGTGCTCTCTGTATGGAGTTTGTACGTTCTCCCTCTGACTGCGTGGGTTTTCACCAGGTGCTCTGGTTTCCTCCCACACTCCAAAGACATACAGGTTTGTAAGTTAAATGGCTTTATAAGTAGTAAAGTTGTCTCCAGTGTGTACGATAGTCCATCTTGAATTCCACTGTCAACCAGAACTTCTTTGCCAGTCACACTGGGAGGATGGATTCAAATAAAAGACTCAAAAAGTCAAACTTGAATACTTAAATCGTAATTGAGGACAAATCAGGATTCACATACTTTATTATTCTAGATAACCTGATCTAGATAGTCTGATCTAGATAGCCTATTCTATATAGCCTTGTTATATTTTCCCCCAGTGGTACATGCACCTCAGTCAAGTCTTCTTCCATAGCTCAGAAACTTTGGTGTTAAGCTAAGTGAAAAGTTTATCTATTTCTGTTTAATTCAAACACACTGTTAATGATGCCCTTAGTTTTCGACATTTTCTGTTTGAGGATCTAATATTTTACATTTCATATTAAATACAGTATCATTATATTTGACATGTTTTTAAATACACATTATATAGTGCAGTTTGAGAAAGTATGTTTTTTACCTTGCACTCAAATCCACAAGTATAAAAATAGCAGTTTTGAATCTAGTGCAAATGGAAGTACAGAACTTATAATCACTCTCATGCACTTCTTTTGAAATACAATGTAAGCACTTAATCATAAATATAAAATTTTAAGCACAGAGTTCAAAATATTTTCCAATCTTTTTTAATTTCTGTTTTAACACAAGGTATTCTACATTCTGCTATATGGAGTCCGGGTATAAAAGCCACAAATGATAACCGAAAACTCCCTTCAGCTTAGAGTATTAGTACTGTGGGAAAAAAAAATCTAACACAATCCTATGCTTCTGATAAGCATTGATAAATATCTGTGACAGCGAGGTGAAATGTTTCTCATCTATTTCTGTTTAATTTCTGATAGCGAAAATAAAATTAATTTTGAGTTTGGTCATGTCATGAAATAAGTATATTAATATATGAGAAACTTTACATTGTATTTAGATTTGAGAATGTAAACAACATCAGACTAGACTTGAGTGCTTTAGTCATTGAGATACAGCATGGAAACAGGCCCTTCAGCCAACCAAGATGCTTACATGAGTTAGTCCCATTTGCCTGTGATTCGCAAATTGACTCACTAGGCTTATTAGAAGAAATTCTCTACAGACAATGATCGGTTCTAATACATAGTTGCAGGCTCCAGAATAAGTCATGAGGAAAATATGTTGGGATCAGTGTGCGGAGGTTTGTGGGTTTCATGGCAGCATCAGATCATGTTCTGTGATGGAAATGGGCTTTAGGAACTAGGGGTACTCCATGGTCCGTGAGGCTGAGGTTGGGAAGGAAGGGGGGGGGGGGGGGTGAATTTGTTTATGTGCTGTCATACCCATGTAAGAGTACAAGAATGCATAACTTTTTTATTGTGTATTTATAATATAGTTTATGCAGTGGCAGAGCGTGAGAATATTGATATTAAGGTTTGTTATAAATCTTGAATTAAAGATGAAAAACTTACTGCAATCACTTCAGCAATTCTTTTGGCAACTGTTGGATTGATCTGCAAAACATGCGCAAATCGCCATCCATAAAGATCGAAGATAACTTTCACACCATTTTGTTGGGTTTTTACCTCCTTCACAATTAGTTCTGATGTGATCAGACTGACACGAAACACTTCATAGACTGAAAAAACCTTGGGATCCCAATGTTCTGGAAAGAGAAATGGGCAATGATCACATACTGGTAATTTTTCCTTATTTCTACCTCATTTGGGAAAGAAAATTCATCCAATATTATCTCATAGAATTGCATTTGATTTACCATCTATTCTAATTGATTGCCTCAAAAGTATATAAGCAAGATACTATTTCTATTCCCATTACTTACCTCTATCACTGTTATTGCATGATCCTACAACATCCTTACCTTCCAGCACCATGATGTCAAAGAGCGACACAGTGGCGCAGCGGTAAAGTTGTTGCCTTACATTGCCAGAAACCTGGGTTCAATACTGACTATGGGTGCTGTCTGTAATGGAGTTCATACATTCTCCCTGTGACTTGCGTGGATTTTCTCCAGGTGCTCCGGTTTCCTCCCACACTCCAAAAAGATGAACTGGTTTGTAGGTTAATTGATACAAGATAGAAGAGAGTTTGTTGTCATGTGTCCCAGATAGGACAATGAAATTCTTGCTTTGCATCAGCACAACAGAATATAGAAGGCATGAATACAGAACAGATCAGTGTGTCTATATACCATTATATAAATATATACACACATGAATAAATAAAACTGATAAAGTGCAAATAAACAGATAATGGGCTATTAATGTTCAGAGTTTTGTTTGAGTTGAGTTTAATAGCCTGATGGCTGTGGGGAAGTAGCTGTTTCTGAACCGGGACGTTGCAGTCTTCAGGCTCCCGTATCTTCTACCTGAAGGTAGCGGGGAGATGAGTGTGTGGCTTTAGTAAAATTGTAAATTGTCCCTAGTGTAGACAATAAAATAATCTTCACTCTTGGTGTATGTAAAGGATGGTATTAATGTGTGGGGATCGTTGGTCAGTACGGTCTCGGTGGCCTGAAGGGCCTATTTCCATGCTGTATCCCTGAATTAATCTAAACCAGGATCATGTTGAACAGCAACCAACAGATGCAATATGCATAAGTCAGCAATCAATTGGAATTTAGGACAGAACTCAAGTAGGACAGCTGAAGGCCCAAATAAACTTTGTACCCACATCCTCAGCTTTAACATAAACACATAACCCCATTCATTCAATTGGGATCATTAAACTGAGTTATCAGAAAGATTGAAGGCCACATAATAAGAGGACCTGGTGCAGTATACATACGAAAATGTACTAAGTAGCAAGAAATTAGGGTAATAGTGAAATGGAGACACGAGTAACTGCTGATGCAGGTTTATAAAATAAAGACACAAGGTGCTGGAGTAACTCAGCAGTCATCTCATGAGAACATGGATATGTAATTCAGAGTATATGTAGTCCGCAGTGATTGTGGTGAGGGTGAGTACGTAGGAAGAGAGGAGGGGGTGAACAAAGCCTAGGATGAAGGGTGAAGGGGGGGTGGGGGTTGGACAAAGGCCAGAGATGCAAAGACAGAAAGCGTGAGATACGTATAGAAGATATGTGAATTGTGAATCCAAAGGAAGGAATAGAGGTGGAAGGGGGGTAGGGGGAGGAAGTGTTGATAATTCATTGTTCATACTATTGAATTGTAAGCTACCCAAGCGGAATAAGAGTTGCTGTTCCTCCAATTTGAGTGTGGCTTCACTCTGGCAATGGAGGCCCAGAACAGAAAGGTCAGAATGGTAATGGGAAGGAAAGGGAAGAGGAGGTATGTGTGAATCTTTGACTCACATGAAAACACTGCTCAGGTCCCTGAATGGATGGGAGGGGAGGGAAGAGTATGGGGACAGGTGTTACATTTCCTATGTTTGCAGAATAAAGTATCTGGGGAGAAGGTGGTCATGCATGGAAAGGTATGAGTGAACCGAAAAGGTGTGGATGGAGCGGTCTCCTGCACAAGGTAGATTTACACATACACCAATTGCCAATTAACCAACATACCTGTACGTCTTTGGAGTTTGGGAGGAAACCAAAGATCTTGGAGAAAATCCACATGGTCACGGAGAGAACGTACAAACTCCATTCAGACATCACACCAAGTCAGGGTCGAACCTGGGTCTCCGGCGCTGCAAGCACTGCAAGGCAGCAACTCTATCGCTGCACCACCGTGCTGCCCATTAGTGATTAGTGATCAGGTGATCACTGGTCGACATGGACTCGGTGGACTGCAGGGCCTGTTTCCATGCTGTATCTCAAAAACTAAAAACTCACGAACTGCCTTGGTTGCACTAGGGACTTAGGGCTTTGTTTTTTTGAATGACATTGTTTTTTTTAATTTATTCAACTTTTTTTTAAATGCTTGTTTATTATGTTATCTACTATGTAGTGTTTACAAACCTGTTGTGCTGCTGCAAGTAAGAATATAATTGTTCCATTTCAGTAAATCTGATAATAAAACACCCTTAACTTTTGACTGTACACTTGTGATTTAACCACTAAATCATTGCAAATGTTTGCTCTCAGTTAAATATGAGACTCCCTTCTGGACCCTTAAGCATTTAGAACTTCATTCAACAGTTTTGGTTCATGAATGAGAGGTATCGATGTTTACTATTCATAAACTCAATTTTTTCAGACATTTACACTATGTTGCTTTAACATGGATCGTAGCAGGAAGCAGAATCGTGATTACAATGTTGAAACCTCAAAAGAACTACTCATTTTTCCAAACGATTGCTGATACATTTTAACTTATCTTACTGTACATTCTTGTTTCCCCTTTTTGAGGAAATGTCTGTACAAAAGAGAACACTTAATGTCCTAAGTAATTAAAAATACCAAGTTGTCGTAATTCCAAAATTTTTGCAGATATGGTATATTACTTGCTTAATTAGGAGATGGCATGGAAGAAATATTGTGCATGAGAATGCTTATCCAGAAAGACTGCAACATCATCTTTATGAACTAATCCAGCAAAACCTATTCTAATATATTCAAAATATTGCTATCTTGAAAGGAAAAAAAAAAAAGATGCATGTTGTCTAATCATTCTTTTATCCCAATTAAAAGATGTCTTGGCACAGTCTTCATATATATTAATGCATTGCACCACACAACGATAAATGTTTAAACAATTAAGTCCAATTAACGGAATTGGACCAGCACAGCAAACAAACATATGATACCACTTGTTTAGCATACATTCTCTTGTCTTTTATTTGCCGTGTCCCCTCGTATCTGGAATTTTATTTATGCTATCCATGTGCAATGTAGTAAGCTGGCCTTTTTATTAAATAATCAGTGGCAATAGATATGAAAGATGCAACACTTACCAATTTTATATATCAAAACTCGGCTTCCACTGGAATCACGAGACCGCAAAACCCCATGGTAACCAGCCTTTAGGAGACCGATGATGGATAAAGGCCTCAGGTCTGCACTGATCTCAGGACATTCAGCTCTCCATTTATGGTAATTTGACAATAACTGTGAAATGAACGTGAAAGGTCTTAATTGGGCAAAGAAATAGGACTCCTTGCTCCCTTTGTAATTGAAAAGTAGTGCCAAATATTTGATTGCTTTTTAAAAATCAGTTTATCTTGTCCCTACAAAATGATGATTCTTCACACACAAGCCTAGATATCATATATACATTTTCAACCAGTAGATTGCAGGGAGCTTGGATTTAGATTTATAGACCACTGGAATCTCATCTGGGGTAGGGGTGACCTGTACAAAAGGGACGGGTTTCACCTTAACTGGAGGGGGACCAACATTCTGGCAGGCAGGTTTGCTAGGGCAACACGTGTGGGTTTAAACTAAATAGTGGGGGGGGGAAGGATTCACAAATTTGGAGTATAAAGATGATGGGGAATGGCTACAGGAAAAATTACAAAAGAGTCTCAAATTAATGGGAAGGAAAGCTTGAGAATGGACAACGGAGTAAGGTCAGGGCCAATTGCGAGGGGGGAAGTGAATACGGAGGTCAAAGTACTGTATATGAATGCGCAAAGTATAAGGAATAAAGTGGACGAGCTTGAGGCTCACTTAGAAACTGGCAAGTATGATGTTGTGGGAATTACTGAGACATGGGTGCAAGAGGGCCAGGGCTGGGAACTGAATATTCAAGGGTATACCTCCTATCGAAAAGACAGACAGGTGGGCAGAGAGAGTGGGTTTGCCCTGGTGGTGAGGAATGAAATTCAGTGTCTTGCAAGGGGTGACATTGAAACAGGAGATGTGGAGTCAGTATGGATAGAACTAAGGAATTGTAAGGGTAAAAAGACCCTAATGGGACTAATCTACAGGGCCCCAAACAGTAGCCTGGACATAGGGCGCAAGTTGAATCAGGTGTTAAAATTGGCCTGTAGTAAAAGTAATGCTGTGGTTGTTATGGGAGATTTCAACATGCAGGTAGACTGGGAAAATCAGGTTGGTACTGGACCCCAAGAAAGGGACTTTGTAGAGTGCCTTCATGATGGATTATTTGAACAGCTTGTATTGGAGCCCAGAAGGGAAAAGGCGATTCTGGATTTAGTGTTATGTAATGAACCAGATTTGATAAAGGACGTCGAGGTTAATGAGCCATTAGGAGGCAGTGACCATAACATGGTCAGGTTTCATCTACAATTGGAGAGGGAGAAGAGTTGATCAGAGGTGTCAGTGTTGCAGTTGAATAAAGGGGACTATAGGGCCATGAGGGAGGAGCTGGCCGAAGTTGACTGGAAAGATACACTAGCAGGGATGACAGTGGAACAAAAATGGCAGGTGTTTCTATGAATAATACAGAAAGTGCAGGATCAGTTCATTCCTAGGAGCAAGAAAGATTCCAAGGGGATAAACGGACGACCATGGCTGACAAGGGACGTCAGGGACAGTATAAAAATTAAAGCGAAGAAGTACAATGTAGCAAAGATGAGCGAGAAGCAAGAGGATTGGTAATGTTTAAAGAACAACAGAAGATAACCAAAAAGACAATACCTGGAGAAAAGATGAGGTATGAAGGTAAGCTAGCCAAGAATATAAAGCAGGATAGTAAAAGCTTCTTTAGGAATGTGAAGAGGAAAAAATTAGTTAAGACCAAAGTTGGACCCTTGAAGACCGAAAAATGTGAATTTATTATGGGGAACAAGGAAATGGCAGATGAGTTGAACAGGTACTTTGGATCTGTCTTCACTAAGGAGGGCACAAACAATCTTCCTGATATAGCAGTGGCCAGAGGATCTGGGGTGACAGAGGAACTGAAGGAAATCCACATTAGGGAGGAAATGGTGTTGGATAGACTGATGGGACTGAAGGCTGATAAATCCCCAGGGCCTGATGGTCTGCATCCCAGGGTACTTAAGGAAGTGGCTTGAGAAATCGTGGATGCATTGGTGATAATTTTCCAATGTTCTATAGACTCAGGATCAGTTCCTGTGGATTGGAACATAGCTAATGTTATCCCACTTTTTAAGAAAGGCGGGAGAGAGAAAACAGGGACCAGTTAGCCTGACATCGGTGGTGGGGAAGATGCTGGAGTCAATTATAAAAGATGAGTTAGCCGCACGCAGTAACAGGATCGGTCAGTCAGCATGGATTTACGAAGGGGAAATCATGCTTGACTAATCTTCTGGAATTTTTTAAAGATGTAACTAGGCAAATGGACAAGGGAGAGTCAGTGGACGTAGTGTACCTGGACTTTCAGAAAGCATTCGATAAGGTCCAACATAGATTAGTGGGCAAAATTAGGGCACATGGTATTGGGGGTAGCGTGCTGACATCAGGCACGTGCCGTCAGGGTAGGCAAGGTAGGCAGTGCCTACCCTGACTAAAATTATAAAATAGTAATTATTTTATATATATAAAATGTATATAAACTATATATAAAACATATATAAAATGGTCATAAATATAAAGGCATTAAAAGAGATCGATCTCTTAGGGAGGCATAATTCACCCGTGCCTTTCATCAGCAGTACGTTTTAAACGCGGAAGTATGAGGTACTCACGTGCTGTCGACGCTGCTTCAAGCCATCAGTGGGAACAGTCCGTAAAGGCAGCTGAAACTCTGCCTATACACTGTGGACTGTGTGCATGTGCTGCTTTGCGCACGGCGCATGCGCAGCCTACTGCGCATGCACACTGCACAAGTTTCTTAGCGGGATTTTCAAAGATGGATAGTGATTACCTGAAGAGTTTCTCTAAGCAAACTTACGAGGAAAAGACCAAAATAATTAAAAATGGCAGACCAACGCCAGAACTTAAAGAACTTCAACAGCGCAAAGGAACAAAAATAAACGAACATTTAAAACAGCTTGGTACAACAGGAAAGAGTGGCTATGTGGTTGTATTTCAACAAATAGATTGTTTTGTTTCCCTTGCTTGTTATTTTCTGTATCTAGTGGAACTGTATGGGTAGCAGGAGGATACAGTGATTTAAATAAGTTGCCTATTGCAGAAGCAACTTAGGAGAACAAAGAGATACTAAAAAAGTTAATATGTGCTACGTGCTTTTTGATCAGACAAGAACTTGCTTTTCGCGGTGATAATGAAAACAAAGAATCACTAAATCGTGGAAACTATATTGAATTACTGAAATATACAGCAAAACATGATGAAAAATTGGCACATCATTTACAGAGTTCATCCGTTTTTTCTGGAATTTCTAACAAGATACAAAATGACTTGATTGAAGCCGTAGGCACAGTTGTAGAAAATAATATTAAAGAAGAGATCGCAAAAGCCCCATTCATTGCCATAGAAGTGGATGAATCCACTGATATTTCAAATACAGCTCAGTGCTCCACAGTATCTGTATGTATTGAACTGAAATGAAAGAAGCCTTTATAGGCTTTGACAACTTAAGGACAAAACTGCTACTAGTGTAACAGAACGCATATTCAATAACTTACACAAATATACTTGTGCTGAGAAACTTGTAGCACAGACATACGATGGAGCAATGGTAATGGCATCAAACTTAAATGGTGTTCAAGCTAAAGTAAGAGAAAAGGCACCATCAGCTTTATTTACCCACTGCTATGCTCATAAGTTGAATCTTGTTCTGTCTCAGTCAGCTAAATTCATACCTGAATGTACAGGCCTTTTCAAGACCATTGACGCTCGTCTCATTTTTTAGTCATTCTACAAAACAAACGCAATTTCTTGATGAAATAGTGCAGAAACGCATTCCAAAGGCAGCACCAAACTCAAACTCAAAGCAAATCCAAATTATTTTGCAATATCATGGAGACCTCTGTAAACTTTTTGACAGCATTAACAACAATCCTTTATTGTGGGATCCTGAAACTTTGGTGAGGAGCAATGGGTTTTATGCTTGGCTAACGAAAGATTCTACATACTTTCTTCTTATGGTTTATAATGAAATTTTCATTAAAACTGACACTCTCTACAACATTTTGCAAATTATAGATATTCCTTATTGCATTGAAAGAATCAATGAAACAATACATTCACTTGAGGATCTGTGTCAATATTTTGATGACATTCATGAAAAGTTTGAAGAATATTGCAAAGAAAATGACCTGACCGAATCAAAATCTCGTTCAAAACGTCCAATTAAAGAAGAGAGAGCACAAATATTTGATCTGATATTGGTTGATATATTGAAGCATATGGAAGCAAGATATAGCGACTTCAAAAAATTTACAGTTCTTTTCCTTAGTTGATGGAAACAAGTTTCAAAAACTTGCTTGTCAAATTGATCAGGAGGCAATAGAAAGTTTAGAAAGAAACTACGGTAACTTATTTGATGTCATAAGACTGAAAGCGGATCTAGCTGGAATTTACAATGCACAAGTGTTTCGGAATAAATCATTTAAAGATTTACTTGTTTTTGTATTTCAAAATGGATTGGAACAAACGTTCCCCGAAGCCGTGAAGCTGCTACAATTAATTTTAACAATTCCTTCTTCAACAGTTTCTGTTGAGAGATCATTTTCAGCTTTGAAAAGAATTAAAAGCTTCACCAGGAATAGAATGTCCAATGAAAGGCTTTCACCACTTGCTTTAATTTCTATCGAAAAGGAAAGATTTACTCAGATGGAGCAAAGTCCCACTGCTAATTTCTATGAAAAAGTGATGTATATTTTTGCTGCAAACAAAGAGAGAAGAATGGATTTTGTGTACAAATAATATGGTAAGTACATTTATCCGAGCTATATTTTTAAATAATTTATTAAGAGATAGGACCTATTGAAGAGAAATTACTTGTTAAAAGTCGAGAGAACAATGTGCGCATGCGCGGTTTCCACGATTTAAAAAAAGCCGAATGACAGTTCGCCGGGGACGGAACAATGTGCGCATGCGCTGTTGTCAAGATTTTAAAAAATGGCGACCAGCAGTTTACCGGGGAGGGAACAATGAGCGCATGCGCGCTTTCCACGATTTAAAGAAAAGCCGAATGACAGTCAACCGGGGTGGGAACAATGTGCGCATGCGCAGTTTCAAGGTTTAATAAAAAGCCGGCTGACAGCTCACCGGGGAGAGAATAATTAAAAGCCACTGCCTACCCTGGCTGATTATTCACGGTACGTGCCTGGCTGACATGGATAGAGAAGTGGTTGGCAGGCAGGAAACAAAGAATAGGGATTAACGGGTCCCTTTCAGAATGGCAGGCAGTGACTATTGGGGTACTACAAGGCTCGGTGCTGGGATCGCAGCTATTTACAATATACATCAATGATTTGGATGAAGGGATTCAAAGTAACATTAGCAAATTTGCAGATAACACAAAGCTGGGTGGCAGTGTGAACTGTGAGGAGGATGCTATGAGAATGCAGGGAGAATTGGACAGGTTTGGGGAGTGGGCAGATGCATGCCAGATGAAGTTTAATGCGGATAAATGTGAGGTTATCCACTTTGGTAGCAAAATCAGGAAGGCAGATTACTATCTAAATGGCATTAAGTTGGGAAAAGGAGAAGCACAACGGGAACTGGGGGTCCTTGTACATCAGTCTATGAAAGTAAGCACGCAGGTACAGCAGGCAGTGAAGAAAGCGAATGGCATGTTGGCCTTTATAACAAGAGGAATCAAATATAGGAGCAAAGAGGTCCTTCTGCAGTTGTACAGGGCCCTAGTGAGACCACACGTGGAGTATTGTGTGCAGTTTTGGTCCCCTAATTTGAGGAAGGACATTCTTGCTATTGAAGGAGTGCAGTGCAGGTTTACAAGGTTAATTCCTGGGATGGCAGGATTGTCATATGCTGAGAGAATGGAGCAGCTGGGCTTGTACATTCTGGAGTTTAGAAGGATGAGTGGGATTCTCATTGAAACATATAAGATTGTTAAGGGCTTGGACACAACAGAGGCAGGAAACATGTTCCCGATGTTGAGGGAGTCCAGAACCAGGGGCCACAGTTTAAGAATAAGGAGTAAGCCATTTAGAACTGAGATGAGGAAACACTTTTTCTCACAGAGAGTGGTGAGTCTGTGGAATTCTCTGCCTCAGATGGCGTTGGATGCAGGTTCTCTGGATGCTTTCAAGAGAGAGCTAGATAGGGCTCTTAAAAATAGCAGAGTCGGGCGATATGGGGAGAAGGCAGGAACGGGGTACTGATTCGGGATGATTAGCGGAAGGGCCAAATGGCCTACTCCTGCACCTATTGTCTAAAACAAATTTTATACAAACTCTAAATTGGTATTTGTGCACGTGCACATACCTGGAAATTTTCTTCACCCCTTCTACATGCATGTTTGACGTACCCATGGATACAGATGGGCGTGCTCCGACATGTTGGAGTCATAGAGTAATACAGTGTGGAAACAGGCCCTTCGGCTCAACTTGCCCACACCGGCCACATGTCCCAGCTACACGAGTCCCACCTGCCTGCGCTTAGTCCGTACCCCTCCAAACCTGTCCTATCCATGTATCTGTCTAACTGTTTCTTAAACAATGGGATAGTCCCAGCCTGGACAACCTCCACTGGCAGCTAATCTGCATACAACACACATTCACAACATAAATATGTATATGCAAGCAATCACTGGCACAGGGTACAACACTGCTGATAGCTGAACTTAAAGTTTGAAGCATGGTGTTGTGTTAAAGGTTTGTCCTTGCCTGGATTGCTCTGCATTTTACACATCCATATGTTATTCTTTCATCCAGTCAGAACCTCCTCAAGGAGCAACAACTATATCCCCAACCCCTATAATTTATCTCTATGCTTTGTCAGTCCTCCATTATTTTTTACCATTCATTTACCAGTGTCTCATATTTTCTCTGCAATATTCCCCACCACCATAAAACCTTTGTTCAATTTCACCTCTAATATCTTGCTTGCTTCCTCATACCCTCCCTAGGTTCCCAGATCATCCCCCAACCCACTTCAACACTCGCTATAATCACTACCCCAATGTTGTGACCCTGGTGGGAGACCGCTACGGCAACTTCTCCCGCCGCAATCGCGGGGTTAAATGACTTGGAGCGGGGCCTAACATCGCCCGGCACGGCTTAACAGCCACGGGACTTACCATCGCCCGCCGGGGGCCTTAACATCGGGAGCCCCAGTCGCCTTGACGCTGCAGTTGGAATGCTGGACAGCGGGTGAAGAAAAAAGGGAAGAGATAAGACTTTTGCCTTCCATCACAGTGAGGAGGTGTTGGAGATTCACTGTGATGGATGTTTGTGTAAACTGTGTTAAGTGTGGGTCTTGTTTTTTTTTGTAATGTTAAGACTGCAGAAAACGCAATTTCATTCAAACCAAGTTGTTTGAATGACAATAAAAGGCATTATATTCTAATGTATTCTACAATATATTATCTCAAAAGTGCTGGCTCCTATATGCAGCACATCTTCAGTGGAAAAGGATATGCATTTAATACCTTACCTCATAAGTTTCAAGTCTTAATAATCCTGCATTCCCTTTAATTGCAAAGGAGAGTCAGACAAGATTCGCATCAGTTGCCGGTGTGATACTCAAACCCACAACCATCAGAGCAAGAAAGAGGATGAAAAGCAAATGATACATAGTTGAAGAGTTAGTAGCCCTTATCAGTTCAGATCACGAATGAGTAATCACTATGCGGAAGTCATATGGAGTGCAAAAACATCCTTTGGCCCAAAAAACATTAAACACCCATTTACACTAATCCCAGTTTATCCTCTTTACATCTCCTCAAATCCCCAACAGCTTCACCTGCAGGCTAAGGGCAATTTACTTTGGATAACAAATCTATCAACCCATGATTTTGTGATGCTAGAACAGCGGAGCAAACCCCTGCAATCACAGGGAATATGCCCCTGCTCCACATTATGGAAGGACTACCAGAAGAGAAAAGAACCATGTGGCAGCCCCTCCAGAGGGCAGAAGAAAAATGCAATCAGTGAGCCGACCAACAACTGACAGATTTAAAAATATTGTACAACACTGAATTTTTTTTAATGGAACCAGAGCAATACGACATTTGCCGCTGAATTTCAGAAGCGAGTCTCACTCACACAATAAACAGTCTCAACCTTAAATTGTCATGGTCAATTTGACACTGCTATTGGAAGTGATCAAGAAATTGGGTTCCATTGTGTTTCAAATCAAAATCAATCAAACAAACTTTATTGTCATTTAGAAATACATCGATATATGCAATTCCAAACAAAATTCCGTTGCATTTGGCTCCCCGTGCAACACGATAATTAACAGAAGGATAAAATGGATAAAAGGATAAAATGAATAAAAGGATAAAATAGACAATGGTGGCAGCCCATTACATGGCATTCAGGAGTCTGATGGCTCATGGGAAGAAGCTGTTGCAGAACCTTGATGTTCTGTTCCTTATGCTACGATATCTTTTGCCCGAGTGCAGCAGAATGAACAGTCCATCATGGAGATGTGTGGGGTCCTTTATAATACTGCTGGCCTTAGACACGCAACGTTTGGTCGCAATGTCCCCGATTGAGGGGAGAGCAGTCCCGATGATTTTTTCAGCAGTCCTCACCACTCTCTGCACGGACTTCCAGTCGGAGGCTTTAAGTCCCCAAACCAGACAGAGATACAGCTGGTCAAAGTACTCTCTATTGTGCCCCTGTAGAAAGTGGTGAGGATGGGATGGGGGAGGTGAGCTCTTCTCATCCGGCGCAGAAAGTGCAACCGCTGCTGCGCTCTCTTAACTATTGATGTGATGTTACAGCATTTGACCAGGTCAGACTGTTATTGATCTGCACCCCCAGGAACTTAGTGCTACTGACCAACTCCACATCGCTGTCATTGAAGTGGTGTGGGACTGTGCCGGTTTTTCCTGGTTGATGATGACCTCCTTTGTTTTCTCGATATTCAGGATCAGGTTGTTCGTATTGCACCAGTCCACCAGTTGTTTCACCTCCTCCCTGTAAGCCAGCTCATTGTCGTCCCAGATGAGGCCCACCACTGTTGTGTCATCTGCGTACTTCATGATGTGGTTTGTACTAAACCTGGCATAACAGCCAGGTTAGCCGGAAAGTGGTGTGAGGTAAATTGAATGGATTAAAGGCCGATAAATCCCCAGGGCCAGATAGGCTGCATCCCAGAGTACTTAAGGAAGTAGCCCCAGAAATAGCGGATGCCTTAGTGATAATTTTTCAAAGTTCTTTAGATTCTGGAGTAGTTCCTGAGGATTGGAGGATAGCTAATGTGACCCCACTTTTTAAAAAAAGGAGGGAGAGAGAAAACGGGGAATTACAGACCAGTTAGTCTAACATCGGTAATGGGGAAACTGCTAGAGTCAGTTATTAAAGATGGGATGGCAGCGCATTTGGAAAGTGGTGAAATCATTGGACAAAGTCAGCATGGATTTACGAAAGATAAATCATGTCTGACGAATCTTATTGAATTTTTTGAGGATGTAACTAGTAGATTGGATAAGGGAGAAGCAGTGGAGGTTTTATATCTGGACTTTCAGAAGGCTTTCGACAAAGTCCCACACAAGAGATTGGTATACAAAGCACACGGTATTGGCGGTTCAGTTTTGATGTGGATAGAGAACTGGCTGGCAGACAGGAAGCAAAGAGTAGGAGTGAATGGGTCCTTTTCAGGATGGCAGGCAATGACTAGTGGGGTGCCGCAAGGCTCAGTGCTGGGACCCCAGCTATTTACAATATATATTAATGATATGGATGAGGGAATTAAATCCAACATCTCGAAGTTTGCGGATGACACGAAGCTGGGGGGCAGTGTTAGCTGTGAGGAGGATGCTAGGAGGCTGCAAGATGACTTGGATAGGCTTGGTGAATGGGCAAATGCATGGCAGATGTAGTATAATGTGGATAAATGTGAGGTTATCCACTTTGGTGGCAAAAACAGGAAAGTAGACTATTATTTGAATGGTGACTGATTAGGAAAAGGGGAGATGCAACGAGACCTGGGTGTCATGGTACACCAGTCATTGAAAGTAGGCATGCAGGTGCAGCAGGCTATGAAGAAAGCAAATGGCATGTTGGCATTCATAGCAAAAGGATTTGAGTACAAGAGCAGGGAGGTTCTACTGCAGTTGTACAGGGTCTTGGTGATGCCACACCTGGAGTATTGCGTACAGTTTTGGTCTCCTAATCTGAGGAAAGACATTCTTGCCATAGAGGGAGTACAGAGAAGGTTCACCAGACTGATTCCTGGAATGGCACGACTTCCATATGAAGAAAGACTGGATAGACTCGGCTTGTACTCACTGGAATTTAGAAGATTTAGGGGGGATCTCATAGAGACTTACAAAATTCTTAAGGGGTTGGACAGGCTAGATGCAGGAAGATTGTTCCCGATGTTGGGGAAGTCCAGGACAAGGGGTCACAGTTTAAGGATAAGGGGGAAGTCTTTTCAGACCGGGATGAGAAAAATCGTTTTTCACACAGAGAGTGGTGAATCTGTGGAATTCTCTGCCACAGGAGGTAGTTGAGGCCAGTTCATTGGCCATATTTAAGAGGGAGTTGGATGTGGCCCTTGTGGCTGAAGGGATGAGGGGGTATGGAGAGAAGACAGGTACAGGATACCGAGTTGGATGATCAGCCATGATCGTATTGAATGGCAGTGCAGGCTCAAAGGGCCGAATGGCCTGCTCCTGCACCTAATTTCTATGTTTCTATGTTAACAGTCATGGGTCATCAGGGTAAACAGCAGTGGACTCAGGACACAGCCCTGAGGGGAACCGGTGCTCAGAGAGATGTTGTTACAGGTGTAGTTTCCAACCCACACTGACTGGGGTCTGTCAGTGAGGAAGTCCAGTAGCCAGTTACACATGGGGGTGCTGAGGCCCAATGAACCCAGTTTGCTTATCAGGTGCTGAGGGATGATTGTGTTGAATGCTGAATTAAAATCCACGAACAGCATTCGTACATGTGTGTTCTTCTCCTCTAGATGTTCCAGGCTCAGATGGAGTACTGAGGATATAGCATCCTCTGTGGAGCAGTTTGGCCTGTAAGCAAACTGGCATGGGTCAAGTGTGAAGGGGTGTCTGGAGGTAATATGGTCCCTGACCAGCCTCTCGAAGCACTTCATCATTATGGGAGTGAGTGCTACAGGGCGGTAATCATTGAGACATTGTATTTAGGATTTTTTTGGCACTGGTATAATGGTGGCAGTCTTGAAAAATGATGGGACGACAGCTAGGTTCAACGAGGTGTTGAAGATGTCCGTAAGGACATGTGCCAGCTTATCAGCACATTCCTTGAGCACCCGCCCTGGTATGTTATCAGGGCCTGCCACCCTCCGTGCGTTCACTCCTTTTAGGGTCCTCCGGACATCTACTATATCAAGACTGAGTGCCTGTTCATCACAGTGAGGAATACCTTTTCTCGCAGGTGTGTTATTTAATGCCTCGAACCGTCCAAAATAGTTATTGAGTTCAGTTTCTCTGACTGATGCAGCCCCCTGTATCTTCCACTAAGCAAGTCCCTTCAGTAGACTTCCTTAAATGGAGGCGAGTCTTCTGTGGGATGGCTTCCTTTGTCATGACCTTGTATGATCTGGTGTCTGGTGTTTATACAGTCCCATTGTCTACTGCCATTTCTGATGGAGGGTTCATCCCAATGATACCTCCAAAGCTTAGTAGTGTCAGATCATTGTCATCTGTCTAGTAGTGTCCACCATCTTTTAGCCACCTCCAGTTATTCTCCGACACTTTTTTTAAAAACAACCCTGGTTCCAGCAACATTGCGGTACAACTTACGCCAACATCTACATATACACATAGAAAGCATTTTGTCAGGATGCATCACAGCTAGGTTTGGGAACAGCTCCATCCTAGACCGCAAGAAATTGCAACAAATTGTGGACGCAGCCCAGTCTATCACACAAACCAACCTCCCTTCTATTGATTCCATTTATACCTCATGCTGCCTCGGCAAGGCCAGCAGCTTAATCAAGGACAAGTCACACCCTGGTCACTCCCTCTCCTCCCCTCTCCCATTAGGCAAAAGGTATTGTGAAGATTCAGGGACAGTTTCTTCCCAACTGTTATCAGGTAACTGAATCATCCTACCACAACCAGAGAGCAATGCTGAATACTATCTACCTCCTTGATGACCGACAGACTATTCTTGATCAGAGTTTCCTTGCACTAAACATTATTCCCTTATCATGTATCTGTACACTGTACACTGTAATCATATCTTGTCTTTCTGCTGACTGTTTAGTACACAACAAAAAGCTTTTTACTGTACCTCAGTCCATGTGACTATAAATTAAACTGAACTGAACTGAGTTGTAGTTTGTCTGGTTATATGTCTCTCCTGCTGATCATCCCTTCATTGTGGAGGTTTGTTGTTCAGGTAGCAGGAGGATTGGACTCTGCTGAGTTATCTTTCCTCAGCAGTCCTTAGCCACGCGCACAGAGTTCTCCGACCTTCTTATTACTCTGTGGAAATTGAGGTATATTATTTGGTAATTCACCTGTCAATCCTTTGAGATGATGTTATGATCTATGGGCCATTATCAAAGATCAGCATTATCACAGATGCTGCAACAGATGTTGTCCTTTGAACTTGTAAATAACCTTAAAAGAATACATGCCATTTCTGAAATCTACTTCCCAAAAGATTGAAAGATAAATCAGCTATCACCAAATACATGTTCCTTCCAGGTTAAATAGATCTGACCCGACATTGACCATGGTTTGTTTGGGATGTTATGAGAGCGAAGTTTCCGTCGGTGGTTCCTTTCTGGAGACCTGCAGGTCTCGCTTTTTTGCACATGGTCTCTTATCTCCCCTGTCATTTTTACTCATCCTTAAGGGCAACCATTCTCTTCCAGAAATGAGGAATGAACACATTTGCTTATGCCATTTCTTCCTGGCTTGACACACTTAACTTCCATTTCCAAAGGTCAGCTTGCTTATCTCTTAACTTGAAGTAAGCTCTGAAAGTGGCTCAAGCTCAAACTGCACTTCTTTCTTTCCATCCTGTCCAAATCATTAGCTCAGATGTTGCATCAAATCATCTTGTCTGGCAGCCTTCTCAATGTACTGGTTAAATGGAACAGCCCACAGTGTCTGTACAGAACATGATGCCAAGTTAAACAGGCCTCTTCAATGCTACTTCCATATCTGTCTCCATTACCGCCCATGGCTGTGTGTTCAAGACACTGAACACCGTCTGAACCTTGTTAAACGTCTCCTGGTCAGTATCCTCAGCATCCAGTGTTCCTGAAAGTTTCGGTTAAAACATAATGACTACATGCAAATCCTTGTCAGAGCAGTACCAAAATCTTTGCTTGTGTCCTCACAAATATTATCAGCCAACTCTATGGTTCTCTGTAGAGGGATTTGCATTTGGTCAAAGCATCTTCTATTGTTGTCACAGGATAGTAGCTCCTATTCAGATTCTGCTAAAGTATCTTTGGTTTATTCAAGTTCTCAGCATATGATTTAATTTTTCAGCACATACCGAGCTGGATATCCAGAGAGCACGCATTAATTACTATCCATGCCTTAGTCAGCCTCGCCCACACCTTGAGAGCTGTTGGAACGACACCTTGGAGGGTATATTTCCAACTACTTCCTCTCATCAATGAGTGGATGGCATTTGATTTACTGTTTCCTTTGTACAAAGCACTACTTATTCATCCATTAACTATGACGCATTACATAGAGTGCCTGTTGCTCAATGTATTGACCTGTCTTCCAAGCTTACATGCACAGGAAGCACTTAAATATATTTGGTCAAAAATAAAGTGTGCCCTTAACACTTATCTCAAGCAAATGCTAGATCATTTGTGTGCACCAAAAATATGGTGTTTACTGGCAAATGCTGAACAATCGGTTTGCCTGAAGTCTGGCCCCTTTCCAAGTAGCAGGTCACCTTACAGAGAAAAAAAAAGGCAACCATTAAGCACTTCCTGAGTACTGACCCAAAGCTTTATCTATCCATTTTCTCCAAGATGTTGCCTGACCTGCTGAGTTCCTCCAGCACTTTATCATGTGACCACAAACACAGGAGTTAGGTTTAGGGCTCCGGGGGCCTTATATTTGTGAACAGGGAATCTTAATTGCTTGCCCATGTTGTTTTGTCAAAATGCCCTCTGCTGGTATCCCATAATGGCCACATTCAGTTAGAACACTAACCATTTGTTGACATTTATAATTCATCCATTTTGCTGGTTTCAAAACAACTGTCACAATTACTCAACTGGGGATTTCTGTCAGGCAACATTTGCACTGTCATCATGAGTATCTTCAAATGCTTTTGGTATCTGTAGTAACAGGAAATAGTAATTGATTGGATCTATAGGTATAATAACTGGATCTGTTCTCAGCACAAAGATGAGAGAATATTTCGTACAGTATAATTGACCTTTATTCAAATAAGGATCCTTGTCCATGACTTCGAGTTTCAGTTAATTAATTGCAATATTCTCACACTTTGCAAACCTTAAAGTGCATGATCCTCTCCACAGGTCGTAGAACTAAAACACTTCATCTTGCAAGAGTTTCCATTCCAATTAGTATACATCAATGTCCTGATCTGGGTCTACAAACAAATATGCAAGCATATTTCGTACCATGTCCTGGTCAGTGTCTACAAGCAAAAGTGCTGAATTATTTAAACTATTCACATCACTATGAAATAACCAGGCTTAATTTCACATAGACACTAAGTGCTGGAGTATCTCAGCGGGTCAGGCAGCATCTCTGGAGGTTAATATGCTGACTGACCCGCTGAGTTACTCCAGAACCTAGAGTCCATTTGTGTAAACCAGCATCTGCAGTTCCTTGTTTCTTCATTTCACTTTCCCATGTTTAAACTATCCGACTTAAACACTCCTATTTTGCATAAAATTTAAAGCATCTCTCTGATGCCTGGCACACCTATTGCCCAGCACCCACTGTGATATCTGTAATCTTCAGAATTAGACTGAGGATTAATGTTCTCAAAATATTCCAGGCCTTGAGGCTCACTAACCCCAGAAACCAGGCTCCCCAGATCACATGCTTGTCATCTAGCACTTGTGAAAGTGGAGCCAGAGTGTGGTGATATTTTGTCTGCAGCTGGGCTGGATAATTTTAAATATACCCGTTTTAAACTCTTAAACACTAACTCAAATCGTACAAATCACAGTAACTATTTAAATGTATTAGCGGTCTTATTATTGCCATTTCCACATAGAGATCCAGAACCCAGGACACACAGGCTGACTAAATAAGAAGAGCACACAAGCTAAACAATGCTGAAGAAGGGTCTCAACCCGAAACGTCACCCATTCCTTCTCGGCAGAGATGCTGCCGGTCCCGCTGAGTTACTCCAGCTTTTTGTGTCTATCTTTACTTTAAACCAACATCTGCAGTTCCCTCCTACAAGAATAAGCACAGTACCTGGCAGCACCACGGAGGCCTCCAATGTGCCCAGAAATTTGGTCGTCGGGTCAGCCTGCAAGAAAGAATGAAGCAGCAGACACTACAAACCTCAAACCACCTCCCACCCCCCCTCCTCCTCCTCCTCCTCCTCCCTCCTCCTCCTACTCCTCCTGCCCCCCCCCCCCCCCCCCCCCCCCCTCCTTTCTGGCATCCTCTTGGCTGATGTAGGATCTCTAGAAAATAGACGGAGGATTTCAGGCCAAGAATGTTTTACCAAGGGGACATAAGGGAATACTGGGTACTTTTTTTCCCCACAGAGTTTACTTCAAGCTCTCCAAATTTTGAAGCTGATCCCAGAATTACCTTCATTTGTTGGGCACCTGACAGAAATTGCTTAAGATTTCCCCCACTAGCTCCCATTTACTTAAGTTTTGTCCAAACTCGTTGGTACCACACCCCAAGTGCTGGCTAACAGTCACCAGCTGGTGGAATTTACTTCACATGTTCAATGTTTAGATCAAGACGGTTGTGAATTCTGGTGGTGAGGTATCTTGGTGGAACCCTACTGGAAGATAAATGAGGTTAGTAGTGAGGAAAAGGTGTGCATGAGCATCATTTACTTGTCTTCGTATCAACCTGTGGACGATGAGAAATTGGGTAAATGGATGGTATTTGGTCAGTTTGGATTTTATTCCAGGCCTTATTATACACATTTCCACATTATCATGTGAATAACAGTGTCATGACCATAATAGATCTAGCTATGCTGTTCTAGTTCTGGAGCATATATTTCAGTAATTCTAAAATGATTTTGGTGACCAGAGTTTGTTTACTTAAACACAAAACTGCTTCTTCATATTATATGAAATCAATAAAATATATAGACAACTAAAAAAGATGACCTCAAGAATCAAACAACACTTCTTGCCAGATCTGCTGAGTAATTCCGGCAAATTCTGTTTTTAGTCAAGAAATTTTCACCTATTGCTTTTCAGCTGGCGATGACTTAAATGCTGTGCATTGATGTTTACGCTCAAGTACTGAATATAACAGCAGAGGGATGTAATGCTGAGACTTCGTAGGGCACTGGTCAGACGCATTTAGAGTTCTGTGAGCTGTTTTTAGCCCCATATCTGAGGTGGGATGCGCTAGCATTGGAGAGGGTCCAGATGGGGTTTAGGAGAATAATTCCAGGGATGATGAGTGTTTGATGGCTCTGGGCCTGTACTAGCTGGAGTTTAGTAGGATGAGGGGGGAATTCATTGAAACTTACCGAATAATGAAAGGCCTGGAGAGAGTGGATGTGGAGGGGATGTTTCCGCTAGTGGGAGAGTCTAAGACCAAAGCATGCAGTCTCTGAATAAAAGGACTCTTGGAAAGGAGATTAGGAGGAATAAGGAGATTAATCTGTTTAATTCATTGACACCAACAGCTGTGTGGGCCGTGTTTGGGTATTTTTAAAGCAGCGATTGATAGGTTCTGGAGAAATTCAGCATTTCTGCTTAGTAGCTCCAGTAGTTTGTTTATTGTTCAAGATTCCAGCATCTACAGTCAAGTGTCTGGATCGAAGGGCCGAATGGCCTACTCCTGCACCTATTATCTATTGTCTCCATCTCTGTTACTTGATCTCGTCTGGCATACATGCTGGTTTTCCTGTTCTGCGTTGCAACTTTCAGGAACTGATACCCATTTGTTGCTATGTTTGGTGATTCAACATATTTGCATATCCAATTCAAGGTAGGATACACATCTGTTTGATAGGGATGGAGCAGTGAAGACTCATGATAGCTTCCACTCTTCCAATGCAGAGTCTTGATTTGCCTATCAAAATGTTGCCCATCATTTCACCTTCACAGATGCTAACTGACCCATCAATTTCCCCCAGCAATTTTTCAGTTCTACTTCTGTTAATGCATCCTGACCCTCAAGGATGCTGTGACAAGTTGGTGGATCCTGTTATTCATCTCATTTACTACCAAACAACATAAAGGAATATAAAGGGAGTGCAAAGAAGGCACTCTTGTAATAACACCTATACTGGTGAAGAGAAGGTCAGGTTGATAATTAGATGCTGCTGGTCAGGTTGCTCCTTAGATGCTGCTGCACCCGCTGAGTTTCTCCAGCTTTTTGTGTAACCCTCGATTCTCCAGCATCTGCAGTTCCTTCTCTAACACGTCAGGTTGGTAAATGTTATTTTTAATTAGTTTTTTCACAAGCTGTTAAAAGTAGATTGTGCTAGCTCTGCCCTTCAAAATTCCATTAATGGTTGGACGAATTAGTCACTCTCATTGAAAGTGAAAGAGCAAGAGAGCGCTTTGTGTGCTCTTTCTTACTTCTCCCATTCCACTAAATATTTCCTGAAGTAGTTTCAACATGAAAATAGGTATTTTTTTTCTTTAAGTGGGCATGCTCGTGTGTTAAGCATGATAAGTGTCCATGGCCACGCTTAACCAGAAATGAGGAGGCATTTTGCAAGTTGGAGTCAAAATTTAGTATTTAGCTGGGATAAAATACATTGAGGATACTTAAGGAATCTGGTACACAATGCTGATAAGGAAGTGTTATTATTTTAGGTTGTTGCTTGACTAGTTTGTGGGTCCGTTCGGCAGAATTTTGGCAGCAATCCCCAAGTGTTGATAAAGGACATTTTTCCAAGCTCACTTGGGCAGAATGAATCTTTTGTGTCCTGTTTAAATGTCTGGGCTGCAGGGGAATTGTTATTCCAATCTCTGCTTCCTTTTCCTTCCAGCAACACTGTGACTAGCAAGGTCATTTCACAATTAACAACCAAGCAACATGGTGTGCATAGAGATATTTGGATAAATGTATGCGCTGCATCATTTTTTTAAAAATAACCCACAGTTTTTATCATGTTACCTTATTTTCAGATGGTGTTTTAAATTGTAATCTTAAATTAGTGTGGCAGGAATTAAATTGATGCTCTCTAAATTGTTAGTTCAGGCTTCTCGATCCCAATGGAGGCATCGCACTATTTTGAGCTGCAAATTAGGATGTATTTTCTCCTACTTTCCCATTTTGGAGAAAGTGCAACGAAACTTAGTATGCTGCCATCATTGAGTGAAAAATAGCTTTGAACTTCAGTTCAAAGCCAGTTATTCCAGGGACAGCACTTATTTATTCAGCTGTAAATATTGTACTATCTGTAAACAATAACAGTACTGTGACTGCCTCTGATTGGTCAGTTACCATGGCGCATTGACAACCTTTTATAACTATTCTGCTGGAAATTCAAAGAACGAAATACCTGTAAATAACTGTCATGTGTTTTCAGGGAACAAAGAGAAACAGAAGAGTACTGCCCTCACTTATGCTGCTTTCACTTATCCTTAGCATTTTCCTGCTAACCAGATTTATACGTGGACATCTATATATTAACCAGGATTCAACAACAAAAAGCCGTAATAAGCAGTTGCACTGAATGCTGCAATCAGATGTAGCTCAACTCAAGCTTAAATGTTAGTGTCTGAACTTGTCAAGGTTCTCTCAGCCTGAACTCTTATGCCCTGGCTAGCATTACTATAATCACCCAATTATGCTGACAACACATGTATGTTCAGTACTTTCATAGTTTTCTCCTGAAGCATAAGAAAAGCCCAATCTAGCTGCCCAATTTAACTGCACAAACTATGAAGTGCTTGAGGTCATTAATGAGATCAATATGGCTAATAGGCAGCAGACTCTTGCTCCTGATATCAGTAAATGCTCCTATTGATTCGTGCTCCATGATTCCCTCGTGTTTTCTTCTTAATCACATTAAATACGGTGGTGCATTTTTATAGTAAATATCTACTTTTGCTGAGAAGTGACTCACACAATATAGGAAATGGTCCACATTTTCCAGGATCTCATCTGGACCTTGATCACCCAGGATAGCATTATACAGCCGGGACAGTTTGATCAAGGACATTTACCTACTAAACATTAACTTTAAGGCCCATCCTCTTTTAAGTATCAATGAAGAAATCAATGATGATCAGCAATGAGATACAGATATGTTTGCCCATTTAGTCAGGTCCCAAGTTCCTTTTATGTAATGTTGAGATTTCTTTCCTCAGGAGCAGCATGATTTACTGACTCCCAGGTGAATTTCATTGGCTTGTACCTTTGTCCTTTCATCAGCTATGTCATGGTGACCATTATCAGTAATTCACATTTTTTCAGTAGTTCAATTTTGTTATATATTAAGTGTTGAAAGGGCGGAATATTTTTTTTGCTGCAAATTACTTTGCAGATTGCTGTTAACTGTGATTGTAATACATATTTTGAAGTTAGAGAAGTCAGTGTTCATACCGTTGGGGTGTAAGCTACCTAAGCAAAATATGAGGTGCTGTTCCTCCAATTTGCGCTGGACCTCACTCCATCAATGGAGGAGGCCCTAAAAGAAAGGTCAGATTGGGAATGGGAGGGGGAGTTTAGTGGTGAGCAACCAGGAGATCAGGTAGGTTAAGGCGGACTGAGCGGAGGTGTTCAGCAAAACGATCGCCGAGCCTGGGCTTGGTCTTGCCGATGTACAGGAGTTGACACCTGGAACAGCGGATACAGTAGAAGAGGGTAGAAGAGGTGCAAGTGAACCTCTGCCTCACCTGGAAAGACTGTTGGGGTCCTTGGATAGTCGAAGAGGGCGGTAAAGTGATGGGTGTTGCATCTCCCGTAGTTGCAGGGGAAAGTACCTGGGGAGGGGATGGTTGACCATGGAGTTGCGGAGGGAACAGTCACTGCGGAAAGCAGAAAGGGCTAGAGGTGGGAAGATGTGGCCAATAGTAGGATCCTGTTGGAGCTGGCGAAAATGTTGGAGGATTATATGCTGTATGCAACGGCTGATAGGGTGGAAGGTGAGGACAAGGGGAGCTCTGTCCTTGTTACGAGTGGGAGGGAGGGGGAGAGAGAGAGAGGAGCTGCAGGATATCGAGGAGACCCTAGTGAGAGTTTCAAATATAATGGAAGAGGGAAACCCCCGTTTCCTAAAGAATGAGGACATATCCGATGACCTGGTATGGAAAACCTCATCCTGGGCACAGATGCAGCATAGATGGAGGAATTGGGAATAGGTAAGAGTCTTTACAGGAAGCAGGGTGGGAAGAAGTGTAGTCTAGATAACTATGGGAGTCAGTGGGTTTAGATGTTGTAATAGATGTTGGCCAATAGTCTATCTCCTGTGATGGAGACAGTGAAATCTAGAAATGGTAGGGAGATGTTGGAGATGGTCTCAGTGAATTTTAGTGCAGGATGGAAATTAGTCGTGAAGTTAATAAAGTCAGTGAGCTCTGCATGGGTGCAGGGGGTAGCATCGATGCAGTCGTCAATGTAGCAGAGGCAGAGTTTGGAGATAGGGCAGGTGTATGCCTGGAACAGTGACTGTTCGACTAACCCTACAAAGACGCAGGCATAGTTGGGGCCCATGCGAGTGCCCATAGCAATGCCTTGGATTTGGAGGAAATGGGAGGAGTTGAAGGAGAAACCTCCTGGGCTTCCTCCATTGTCAGAGTGAGGCCCAGCGCAAATTGGAGGAACAGCACCTCATATTTTGCTTGGGCAGCTTACACCCCAGTGGTATGAACATTGACTTCTCTAACTTCAAATAGCACCTTGCTTTCCCTCTCTCTCTCCATCCCCAGTTCTCCCTCCAGTCTTACTGCTCTGAGTACATTCTATCTCTGTCCCGCCCACTCCCCTGCAGTCTCGACCCGAAACGTCCCCCATTCCTACTCTCCAGAGATGCTGCCTGTCTCGCTGAGTTACTCCAGCATTTTGTGTCTACCATCGATTTAAACCAGCATCTGCAGTTCTTTCCTACACATATTTGGAAGTGTTGTTTCAGTGTTGTCACATTCAAAGGAGGATGCTCTGGGATAAGAAATGCTCGAACATATGGTGGAGTTAAACTCTAACCTACAAAAGTTGGAATTCGAATTTAGCAGCAAGTTGGAGCCTATTATTACTATGGTACACCAACATGACCAGGCTATGCGCCAGTTGGAAGTACTAGCCGAGTCAAGTGCTGAAACAACAAAAAGGCTCTAACGGAGACTCAGCGCCTATCTACCTTACTAGCTAAAGTAACTGAAAAATGTATTGATTTAGAGGGACGCTCTAAACATCAGAAACTAAGGATTGTTGGAGTTAAAGAAGGTAAAGAGAAAGATAAAAAACCCCTGTGACTTCACTGTTGAACTCTTACAAGATGTTTTACAACTGGAGCCCACAGAGCACTCGGCCATGTACTGGCACCTCCCCCCCAGATATCTGATGTTGAAGGTGCACTACTGTCATGTTTTAGAAGATATTTTGACAAGAATAGGCACCAGCAGATATTTAACATACCAAGGCGACAATATTAGTATTTTCAGAGATTATCCGGCTGAGGTTGTTAAGAGACGAGACAAGAGCAATTCTGAGGAAGATCCCAATGCTCTGATTTGGACTGCTGTACTGAGTCGCCTACAAGGGGACAGAATTCTTCTTTACTGATTTCTAAAAAGCACTTGAATTCTCTTGGGAGATTGAAAAGTCGTTGGAGGGGGTGAATATTATCCCACGGCTTTAATAGCCGGCAGAGAACCGATTGGACTTTAAGGTGTTACAACTTAAAGATCTAAGTTATTATTATTAATTACTGCCAATAAGAAATTCAAGCAATACTTGACATGTAAACTTTACCTCTAATACTCAATTAACACTTCTGGGGGTGGGGGGGGGGGGGGGGGGGGGGGGGGGGGGGGGGGGGGGGGGGGGGGGGGGGGCGGGGGGCTATTGTTGGATTCAATTATTTTGGGCCTGTCCTGTTTACTTCCCCTTTTTTAATATTAAAATTCTTTCAAATATTTTTTTTTTTTGTACTAATTAGTATTAGTATGAATAGTATTAATTTTATCAAAAGCTATGGAAGTTTTTGGATTTTTTGCCACAATAGGGTGGCTTTCACTAACTGCACTGATTGAAGTTTTTTTCCTGCACTCTTTTAACTCTTTACTTACTTATTTTATTTCTAATATTTATTTCATTATTAAGAATTTGTATCTTTTTGGGGGACTTTCGGGAGACAGATCAGACAGAACAAAAGCCCATCCACCCTCCATTCAAGCAGAATGCTATGTCTAATGTGTTAAACCATTTACTTTACCACAGACCATATAACCTATAAGATGCAAGATACTACTTCGAAAATTGGGGGTAAAGGAATTACATTCTGTAGCTGGAATGTCAAAGGCGATAACGAACCAATTAAAAGAGGTAAAGTTCTATCACACTTAAAATCAATTAATGCTGACAGAATGTTCCTTCAGGAAACCCCTCAAAAACGAGGCACACAATAGACTGAAAGGCAAATGGATTGATAAAGTAGAATGATGAATGATATAGTTTAAGTCAAGAGGGGTAGCCATTTTAATTCGTAAGGGTACACCATTTAAACATACCTCTTCTATTGTTGATACTGAAGGTAGATATGTTATATTAGTGGGTGAATTGCATTCAACAAGACTGATATTGGTTAATATCTATGCACCAAACTTTGACAACCTGCTATTTTTTAAGAAAATATTTAATATTATTCCAGAATTTGGACAATACAATTTGATAATTGGAGGAGATTTAAGCTGTGCATTAGATCTCTACTTGGACAGATCATCAACTTAAAAGAAAACAAAATACAAGTCATGTGAATGATTACATTCATATATAAATAGTGCAAATATAAAAGACATTTGGAGAATTGAAAACCCTCGGGGCGAGAGTATTCATTTTATTCACCAGTGCACAAAACATATTCAAGAATTGACTTTTTCTTAGTGGATTCCAAACTAATTCCTTAAGCTTTCCAAAACAAGAAGAACCGAGCTGAACAACATGAGCTAGAAAGACAGATAAAACAGCTAGACGCAGAAAACGCGATTGCTCCTTCTATGATAAATCGTAATAAAATTGCTGCTCTCAAATATAGGTTAAATCATATACTTTCAACTCGAATGTTAAGGCTTTTCCAGCATACTAAACAAACACACTTTGAATTTGAAGACAAACCACAGAAATTGTTAGCTCGTCAACCGCAAACTAGACGACGAACGCACAATTTACAAAATCAGATCAGACAAGGGAGACTTGCTTACACTACGATAGACATTGAAGAGACCATCAAGTCTCTGAAAAATGTGAAGACCCCTGGCCCCGATGGCCTGAACAATGAATTTTATAAAATATTTAGTGACTTGGTCTCCCCACGCTTACAAACTTTATATAGCTATGCCTTTAAACAACAGATATTACCACAAACTCTGACTGAATCAACAATAACACTTATCCCCAAAAGAGATAAGGATCTTGAAGACCCTGGCTCATATAGAGACATAGCCCTTTTAAACACTGATCAGAAGATATTAGCTAAAATTTTAGCCCACAGATTAAGTTTAGTTATCGATAAATTAATACACCCTGACCAATCAGGCTTTATATCTCAATAATATTTATTCTTCAATTTGTGACATTTGTTTAATATAATATATTCAAATAGAATATTAAATGAAGACTTAGCAATCATCTCGTTAGACGCTGAAAAAGCATTTTATCAAGTGGAATGGTCCTATCTTTTCTCCGTGACATTTCAACACGGTGAAAACTTTTGCTCATGGGTGAAACTCCTATATAAAACCCCAACAACTAGAATACTGACAAACCAAATGTTGTCACCCAAATTTCACTTATCCAGAGGTTGTAGACAAGGATATCCACTATCCCCGCTTTTATTTGCCCTCGTTATAGAACCACTCGCCGAGAGTATCAGATCACAGCCAGACATCGATGGGTACAATACTAAACATACAGTTAATAAAATTTCTTTATGCGCAGACGATGTATTATACATCACAAACCCCAAAATAAGCATTCCGAGTTTATTAAATCCCATAACTCAATTTGTCTCATTATCTGGATATAGAATTAATTGGAATAAAAATGAAATTATGTCAATAACGGAACAAAATCCATCTATACTTCAACAATTCCCTTTTAAAATCGCCTATGAAAAGTTTAAATACCATGGAATCTATGTGACCCGGAAATATACTTCTCTACTCAAATTTTCCTTTTTTAGTTACTAAATTACACAGAAACATTCAATTTTGGAAAACACTTCCCATCTCACTAGTTGGTAGAATTAATTCTATAAAGATGATTTTTCTCCCACAACTATTATACTTATTCCAATCAATTCCGATATATCTCCCAAAATATTTTTTCAAAAAAATTGATTCACTTGTTACTAATTTTATTTGGGATTATAAGACCCATGGACATCTATGTAATTCTAAAGCTAATGGAGGATTAGCTTACCAAACTTTCTATTTTATTATTGGGCGGTTAATATTAAAAATATAAGCTTGATGACACTGATCAGCAGCCAGATTGGCTAAAGATGGAGAAGGAGGATTGTTTACTTTTTGACATGGGCTCGATTCTTTTAGCTCCAATAAATTTGAATTAAAAAATACATATGGAGGTAATCCGATTATACATAGTGTTATCCGTATCTGGAAACAATTAAAATTTACTTTTAAATTGGGTAATTTATCTCCCTTTCTCCCTATTGCAAATAACCCTTCTTTCAAACTGACTGTCTTAGAGGATTTGTTCACGGAGTTAAAATGGTGGGAGACCTTTATCAAAAGGAGACTTTTCTCCCTTTTCAGGAATTACAGCAGAAGTACGAATTACATGTTAATAATTTTTTTAGATATTTACAACTTAGATTATGTAAAATTACATATGCAAGATTATAGATTCAGAAATCCTTGATGAATGTCTGAACCGACATCCCAATACAAATAAACTAATATCTTATATTTAAAATACCCTTTTAGATACTGACATTCCGTCATCAGAGTCATATAGACGAGCATGGGAGGATGAACTGGCTCAACCCAAAATAAAAGACACATGGGATGAAAGTTGACATTATATACATCATTGCTCATTAAACACTAGACATTCCTTAATACAATTTACAATATACATAGATTACAGTATTCGGAGACAAAATTAAACAGGATCTTCCTAAGTATTTCCCCTCTCTGTGATAAATGTCCATTTCAAGAAGCCAACTTAACTAACACTTTTGTAACTTGTATAAAAATGCAAAATTTGCAGAGACACTTTCTTGATTACAGTTTAATAACTGCGAAAAAATTAATACTTACATTTTGGAAAAAAACAGCAACCCACACAATTAAAATGTGGTTTACATTTCAAAATGGCCTGCTCTCTTTTTTAGAGCTCTTATTTTGTCCCTTTGAAGGTTTTGGTAATGTAATGGACCAAATTCTACTGCAGGAAATGCTGCTACTAATTTACCAATAACCTTTGCTACTTCCTGGATGGAGGGATAAGGTTTGTGAATGAGACCCCTACAGGTCATTAAAATATCATCAATCTTATCTGTTGGCAAAGTTACTAACATAGTAACTGAATTAATCACAAACCCCAAATAGACTGTGCTGGCTGCAGCTGGGACTTAATTGGATGAATCAAGAAACCTAACTTTTCAAATAAAGTTTTGGTTGCTGAAACTGATTTTCCAGCTGATTCCTGATTACTACTGATAATTAAAATGTCATCCAGATAAGCCATAATGAAGTGCTTCTGTGCTCTTAATTGTGCTAAAGCTGGTTTCAACAGCTTTGTGAAGAGCCTGGGAGCTGAACTTAACCCATTTGGTAAAGCTTTGAATTGCCACAGCTGTCCCAGCCAATTAAATTTTAAATACCTTTGAAAAAATTGATGTATTGGTACTGAATAGTACACATCCTTTAAATCAATTGTAGCCATATAACAACCTGCTGATATCAAATGTCTTGTAGTGTTGAACGTTTCCATCTTAAAATGTTTATACTCGACAAATGTATTAAAGTTTGTAAGGTCCAGAATAATTCTGCAACCACCATCTTTTTTACATCTTGGAAAGATATTTGACACAAATTGATGTTTATGTTCAACAGTTTTTTCAATAACACCTTTTTTGAACAATTTGTCAATTTCCACATTAATTTCTGCCTCTTCAATAGCAGAAAACATGAAACCATAAGCAGGTTTATTTTGTACCGGAGAGTTAACACCTTCTTTAAATGTTATAGTAGCTCCTGAACTGTTTGTAAAATAAACCGATCAGATGTAATGGCAAGCCATTCATCATAAAACATTTGTAATCTCCCTCCAACTGGAGATTTGTCCACAGTTTCTTTAAGAATAGAATACATTTTTTGTACCTCTCCATATGAACGTAGTGGTCTCCTTCTCCCCATATACGGGTGAACATTAGGCTGTGTCGGATGGTAATATTTTCTTATCATATCCCTGCCTCTGTTTCCAAAATCAAATCCCCTTCTTGACGAAAAATACCTTTTTTTCCAAAAACGAAAGGTCTCATGTGGCTAATAGATTTAGCCTCTTCATCCATTTCTCTTATTTGTTTAGGCAGGTTCTCTCCAAATAGATAACCAGGAGCTTGAACACCACTTGATCGACACAGACCTGCAAACCTTGGATGAAATATGGGCCGAATCGCAATTTTCCTCATACAATTAATTTCATAGAAGGAATTGCACAATAAGCCCAAAGTATCTTTTTGGATTTTAACCATTTCCGACCCTTCCATTTGCCTTCCAAAAGCAGTAATGGCAGCTGAAATCAGTTTGAGGATTCTTTGAAATCTTATTTCTTGTCCTCTCATGCCTGGAGTCATAGGCGTCCATATAGACGGATTAACCGTAGGTACCTTTAATGAGGTGCAATTTTCCGGTGTTTTATATAATTCTGCTGTTTCAACCATCACAGAATCTTGAAGTTGGTGAGATACCATATAATTAATACTGGCAGCTAGGTTTTCTTCCATAGCCTCACCACTTCCTTCAGGTATAGCAAAATCTTTTGCCATATCAGGCACATCTGGCCTCTTCTTTTTTATTTGTGGTGTGCACTCATAATCCACATCACCACTTGCAGGGTCTGACTTTTGCAGCCCTGATACACCTGGAATTATATCCAATAAACTTCCTCCACCCTTAATCCTGGGAGTTTCAAATTCCCAATTTGGCACATAGCCATATTCTGGATATTCAAACCCCTCAGGGTCATTTTGGGAAACTTCTGGGTACTGTGACCCTTGTCTCATCATATTTTGGAGCACTTTCTCCATATGTTCCATTTTAAGCCATATAGCTTTATTATCCGGAGGACTTTCATTATCAGAGTCATTATCAGAAACCACGGGCCTCACGGATTTCTTTTTACTTTTTCTAGGAACATTTTCCTCCGTGGTTTGCATTTCTGGAGAAATTATAGTCTCACTAACGGGTGAATCAGCGGCCACCGGTATCGGAACCGGATCCGCACTAATCTCTTGTCCCGACTCTTTAGCTTCTCCCCGGGACGATCTTTCTACCCGCAAAATTTTCCTTTGAGACTTCTCCATTTTTCTTTTTTATTATCTGGCTAAATCAGTACACCAGCGTGACTCTGATTTTAAATTTTACTTTCACTTTTTGCTGGTTCTACCAGCATAACGTCTTTTTTAGAACGTCCCCTATTTTCCTTGCACTTACCTGTGGGTCCGTTCCGGCCGCTGCGAGGAGCTGCGCTCTGCAGCTCTTGCTTCTGCCGTCAGCGTCGACGTAATGCCATTCCAGCGCCAGGCAGGGCTTCTTCACGTAGTCACTCATGTGACTCCGAAGTAAAATAATGAATGCCAACACATTCAGAAAAGAAAGAAAAAATAAAATTGTACAAAGCCCAGCGGAATTGAAAGAATTGAAAGAGTATCATACACTAACAAATTTAAAAGGTGGTGACCTAGAAGGATGCTGTTGTTTGTACTGTCAGAATTTTACTGAACTCTTCTGTACATTTGTATGCACTAAAAGGAGGTTCAATGGAAATTGAACCTGACACCACAATAGTTGAGAAGTTGCAGCCTTGGAAACACATAATCCAAATATCTTGATGGCCTCCTTAGGACTTCTCAACTACTATGGATACTGTGACTCTGATACTTTTTTAAAATGTAAAAATATACTTTATTCGAGTAATAAATATATACAATACATGAGCCTTACAAAACACCATCAAACATTATCTAAGGTTATACATACATTCAATACTGCTTGCACAAATTTATTCCCCACCCTTGCCACTCATGTGGTCCACTGGCATGGAATCCCTTCCCTTATTTTATTTTATTTTTTTTAAAGTTAAATTTTATTAGAGGCATGTAAATATCCTAGTCCAAACCACTACAAACTTAGTTAAACGGTTACATATTAAATATCCAGGGACTCCGCTACCAATGTAGCTGGGGTCTTCATTATCGATTACATATTAACATTGACTCTATTATTATTATTTTTTTTTTTAGATAGAAAAAAGAAAGAAAAAGAAAAGAAAATTAGAAAAATAGAATAAACGATCCATAATACAACTTAGGAGATAGGTCCGTAGGTAAGAAAACATAACTATTCATCTAGTCCTGGGTTCAAGCTTCTGTCAGGTATCAGCGCCGGTCCATTTTACCCCTTCAAATAATCTATGAACGGAGACCATATTCTAATAAATAATTCTGGTTTGTCAATTAAGACAAATCTAATTTTTTCCAGATTTAAGGTCTCCGACATCTCCATAATCCACATTTTAATTGTGGGGGATGCAGGGTTTTTCCAAAATTTTAATATTAATTTTTTCCCAGTTATTATACTATAATCAAGGAAATTTCTTTTGTTTATTGTAAGTTTTAGGTATTGTTCAGCTATCCCCAATATTATTAATTTAGGATCGGGCTCCAGTTAAATATTAACCACTACGGAAATAATTTAAAAAATATCCACCCAAAATGTTTTAATTTTTATGCAATTTACAAAAGTATGGGTTAAGTTAGCCTCAGAATATTGACATTTATCGCAGATTGGAGAAATATTAGGAAAAATTCTATTTAATTTTGTTTTAGAATAATGCAATCTTTGTAATATTTTAAATTGTGTTAAAGAATGTCTGGCGTTTACCGAACATTGATGTATATGTTGTAGACTTTCATCCCAAATATCTTTTGTTATGGGTTGAACTAATTCATTTTCCCATGCTTGTCTATGTAATTCCGTCGACGGATTCTCACTATCTAAAAGAATATTATAAATGTAAAATATTAATTTGACTGTGTTGGGATGTTTATTCAAACATTCATATAGAATCTCTGGCTCTCTAATTCTATATTCTTGTGTATGTGATTTAACATAATCTTTCAGTTGTAAATATCTAAAGAAATTTGAATGTAATCCATTATTCTGTTGTACCTCCTGAAATGAGAGGAGCACACCTCTCATTTAAAGATGTCCCATCTTTTTAATTCCATAATTTTTCCATTGTGCAAAACCTTTATCCAATACTGAAGGCTTAAATGAAGGGTTATTTGCAATAGGGAGCAAGAGTGATAAATTATCCAATTTTAATGTATTTTTTATTTGTTTCCAAATTCGAATACCACTATGTATTATTGGGTTTTCACAATAGATTTTTTTAATTCAATTTTGTAGGAGTTAGCAAAATCAGGCCAATTTCAAATGGCAGACAATCCTCCTTTTCCATCTTTAACCAGTCTGGTTGTTGATCCATATCTTCCAACCAGAAATTTAAGTTTTTGACATTGACTGCCCAGAAATAAAATAAGAAATAAGGTAAGACGTCTTGGATTTACATAAGTGTTTTTTACTTATTCTGTGATTCTTATAATCCCAAATAAAACTTGTTACAATAGAGTTGCCTTTTTTAAAGACATTTTTAGGGAGATATATCGGAATTGATTGGAAGAGGTATAGAAGTTGAGGAAGGAAAATCATTTTAATAGCATTAATTTTACCAAGCATTGAAATGGGAAGCGTTTTCCAAGATTGAATATTCTTATGCAATTTATTAAGTAAAGGTACAAAATTTGATTTAAATAAAGAAGTATATTTCTTGGTCACATAAATTCCTAAATATTTAAATTTTTCATTCACTATTTTAAAAGGCGATTGTTGCAATATATATAAATTAGGTTCCATTATTGGCATAATCTCACTCTTATTCCAATTGATTCTGTATCCCGAGAATAAACCAAATTGAGTTATAAGATTTAACAGGTTAGGGATGCTAATTTCTGGATTTGTAATATATAGTAATACATCATCTGCATATAGAGAAATTTTATTAACTGTATTTTTAGTATTATACCCATATATTTCTGGATGTGCTCGAACTTTTTCTGCTAGTGGTTCAATAGCAAGGGCGAATAGTAACGGGGATAGCAGGCATCCTTGTCTACAACCTTTAAATAAATCTTTTTTTTTGATAACATTTGATTTGTCATTATTCTGGCAGTTGGGTTGGTATATAAAAGCTTAACCCAAGTACAAAACTTCTCACCTAATTTAAATTTTTGCATCACCGAGAATAAATAGGGCCATTCAACTTGATCGAATGCTTTCTCAGAATCTAGCGAAATGACTGCTACATTAGCTATTCGATTTGAGTATATAATGTTAAATAATAGTCTCAGATTACAATATGAATAACGTTTTGGAATAAAGCCAGTTTGATCGGGGCGTATTAATTTATGAATCACTAAGCTTAATCTATGTGTTAAAATTTTGGTTAATATTTTCTGATCGATGTTTAATAACATGAACCTGTATGATCTGTATGAACCTGGATCTTCAAGGTCCTTATCCATTTTTGGTATAAGTATTATTGTTGATTCATTTAAAGTTTCTGGGAGTTTGTTGCATAAATGCTTGAGTATATAATGTCTGTAGGCGTGGCGAGATCAAACCATGACATTTTTTATTATAAAATTCACTATTTAAACCACTGGGCCAGTGGCCTTTCCATTTTTGAAAGAATTAATAGATTCTTCAATATCTTTTACTGATATTTCGGCCCCTAATAATTCCCTCTCTTTCAAGTCTAAACCAGTAAGGCTACAATTCTGTAAGAATAATTCCATTCCTACAGAACCCCCTGCCATTTTGGATGAATAAAGTGTTTGATATCATTAATATCCTTGGGTGGTTAATATTTCTCCCGTGTCTGATTTAATTTTATATATTGTTTTTTTCCCCCCCTTCCTGTTTCCGGAGTTGGCGTACCAGTAATTTTTGTGGTTTATCACCAAATTCAAAGTGTAAGTCAAAGTCTTTTGATAAAATTTTATGATTTGGTCTGAGTATATTTGGTTTAACCTATATTTGAGTGCAGCAATTTTATTATGTATTATTATAGAAGGCGCTATTGCGTTTTCCATAACTAATTGCCTTATTTCCATTTCCAATACCAGTTGTTGGGCGCGGTTCTCTTTATTACGAAAGGCTTGTGCGGAGATTAACGCTCCTCGTATAAATGCTTTAAATGTTTCCCAAAGAAGGGAGGCAGAAATTTCAGGGCAGTCATGCGTCTCAAAAAACATATTTATCTGTTTGATAAGATATTCGTAACAGGATTTATCATTTAAAATTTGAGGATTAAGTCTCCATTGTGTCTGCCTGTCAGTCTTTCCACTTAGTTTGATCATAAATGTTAAAGGAGCATGGTCCGAAATTATAATATTATGATATTTCAAATTATAAGTAAATGGAATGAGTTTAGAATCCACTAAAAAGTAGTTTATCCTTGAATAGGTTTTATGTACTGATGCGTAAAATGAGTATTCCCTTCCGGATGGGTTTTCAATTCTCCAAACATCCTTGATATTGGTGGTATTAATGTATGAGTTTAATAATTCGCTTGTCTTGGATTTTGCTTTTCTTGGTCTTGATGTTTACCTACAGAGCCAACCGATCCACAGAGGATGCCGTCTCAACAACACTGAACCTCGTACTGCCACACCTTGATCGGAAAAATACATGCCAGGATCCTCTTCATAGACCTCAGCTCTGCTTTTAACACAATCATTCCGCAGCAGCTGGTGGAGAAGTTGGAGTTACTGGGGGTTGATGCTGGCACATGTAACTGGGTCCTGAACTTTCTATCACAACGGCAGCAGACAGTCAGGGTGGGCAGTAGGACATCAAAAACCATAGCCGTGAGTACTGGCTCGCCCCAAGGCTGTGTCCTAGGCCCCCTGCTGTTTAGTCTGCTTACACACGATTGTACTGCTAGACTCAATAACAACTTACATCAACAAGTTCGCTGATGACACAACAGTGGTGGGTCTCATCAGTGACAATGATGAGTCAGTGTACAGGATGGAGATGGAGCTCTCACAGGATGGTGCAAATCCCACAACCTCATTCTCAACATGGAAAAATGAAGGAGATGGTGGTTGACTTCAGGAGGGCGGGAAAACAACGCCATACACCTCTGCACATCAATGGAGCTGATGTGGAAAGGGTCAGCAGTGTGAAGTTCCTAGGACTCCACCTGTCAGATGACCTGACGTCCACGACCAAACACCACAGCACTGGTCAAGAGAGCCCAGCAGCGAATACACCCTCTCCGAAGACTACGGAAAGCAGGTCTCCCCACTGCACACCTACAAACTTTTTATAGGGGGACAATTGAGAGCACATAAACCTACGGCATCACCTCCTGGTTCGGGAGCTGCAAGGCGTACGAACGGCACCAACTGGACAGGATTGTGAAGACCGCCAGCAGGATTATTGGTGCTCCACTCCCTTTATTGCTGGACATATACAGGAAGAGATGTATTAGCAGAGCCATCTCCATCATCAAAGACCCCTACCACCCATCGCATCACATATTCTAAGGATGTCACCAACCTGCCATCTGGGAAGAGGTACAGGAGCATCAGCTGCAAAACCAGCAGGATGCTCCTCAGCTTCTTCCCGCAGGCTATAAGACTGATAAACGGACTTTGCCCCCTGCCAAAATATCGCCCACCAAACACCAACCTGGACACACTGAAGCAGAGCCATTGTCGTGCCACTGCCGATCAGAACTCGTGATATATGTACTTTTTATTCTTTATTTCTATTTATTTTTTACCACACACTGAATGGACACTGGTTGAGAAACACTTTTTCGTTTTCCTCTGGGTATGTAAGTACTCAGAAAAATGATAATAAAGATATACAATACAATACAATGATCTATCGAGATAGGAATCTAGTGTACAATTTAAATCTCCACCAATTATCAAATTATGTTGTGTGAGCTCCGGGATAGTATTAAGTATATTCTTTAAAAACATAGGATTATCAAAATTTGTTCCATAGACATTGAGAAAAATCACTTTTTTTTGGATATAATTCACCGAATAGTATAATATATCTACCGTTGATGTCCGTTACAGTTGATATGTGTTTAAAAGGTTTACCTTTATGAATTAAAATTGCGACACCTCTGGCCTTATGAGAAAATGAAGAGTGATATGTTCCTTCCCTTATTTTGAGGGGCATCTCCACCACACCCTGCCCCCCATGTCCAGCAGCGGAAGGAACCTAGACTGTGGTCCTCCCCCAACGAGCCTTGGCGATGGCTGCACCGAGCTTCAGTGCGTCCCTCAGCATGTACTCCTGCAGTCTGCAGTAGGCCAGTCGGCAACATTCCCCGACAGAAATCTCGCTCCGCTGGATGGTCAACAATGCTCGGGCAGACCAAAGAGCGTCTTTTACTGAGTTGATGACCTTCCAGCAGCACTCAATGTCAGTCTCTGAATGCATCCCTGGGAACAGTTCGTAAATCAGAGTCCTCTGACGGAGCTGTTTGGAATAAACCGTGACAGGGTCCCTTGCAGACTCCAGACTCTCTTAGCGAATCCACACTCTGCAAAGAGGTGGGCAACCGTCTCCTCTCTATAGCAGCCGTCCTGAGGGCAGCATGTGCTGGTAGTGAGGTTCCGATGGTGCAGGAAAGATCTAACTGGGAGTGCTCCCCTCACCGCCAGCCGTCAGGTCTTGGTGCTTGTTGGTGAGTTCTGGCGATGAGGCATTTTGCCAGACAAGATGGGCAGTCTGCTCTGGGAACCACTCCACAGGATCCATGGAGTCATTTCCCTGCAGTGCCTGCAGGACATTCCGTGCTGGAACCTCAGCAAGTAGTGACACATGGTGTATTTTCACACTTCTATACCACTTGCTTGATGGGAGAGGGGAGAAGATTTGCCCTTGATTAGCCTTGCAGAGGCAGCATGAGGTCTAAATGGAATAAAAAAAGTCAATGGAAACCAAGTTGGTTTGTGTGATGGTATGGGCTGCATCCACAATTCTCTGCAATTTCTTGCGGCCTTGGATGGAGCTGTTCCCAAACCAGGTGGTGATGCATCGCGATAAAATGCTTTCTGATGCACATCTGTAGAAGTTGGTGACAGTTGTTGGGGACATGCTTCCCAAGATTTCTAATGAAGTAGAGGCGTTGGTGTACTTTCTTGACCTTTGCTTCATAAGTACATAAGTTCTCGGAGCAGAATTAGGCTATTCGGCCCATCAACTCCACCATTCAATCATGGCTGATCTCCCTTTCCCTCTCAACCCCATTCTCCTGCCTTCTCCCCATATGGGTGGTCTAATATGAGTGATCCAGGACACGTTAATGATGATATTTACTCATATGAATTTGAAGCTTTCAACCATCTCCATTTGGGCACGGTCAACGCATATCAGGGTATGTGTACCACTTTGTTTCCTGAAGTCAATCACTGTCTTTGTCTTGCTGCAAATGAGAGAAAGGTTGTTGTCTCAACTTGTTCCTGCAGTGAAGTTAGAAGGCACCACGAGGCGACTTAGGCAGCCAATGGTGTTGGGTAGGTAATGGTGATGGGACTGAAGGCTGATAAATCCACAGGGCCTGATGGTCTGCATCCCAGTGTACTGAAGGAAGTGGCTCTAGAAATCGTGGTCGCATTGGTGATCATTTTCCAACGTTCTATAGATTCAGGATCAGTTACTGTGGATTGGAGGGTAGCTAATGTTATCCCACTTTTTAAGAAAGGTGGGAGAGAGAAAACAGGGAATTACAGACCAGTTAGCCTGACATCAGTGGTGGGGAAGATGCTGGAGTCAATTTTAAAAGATAAAATCGTAGCACATTTGGATAGCAATAACAGAATCGATCCGAGTCGGCATGCATTTACGAAGTGGAAATCATGCTTGAATAATCTTCTGGAATTTTTTGAGGATGTAACTAGGAAAACGGACAAGGGAGAGCCAGTGGATGTAGTGTACCTGGACTTTCAGAAAGCCTTTGATGAGGTCCCGCACAGGAGATTAGTGGACACATTAGAGCACATGGTATTGGGGGTAGGGTACTGACTTGGATAGAAAATTTGTTGGCAGACAGGAAACAATGAGTAGGGATTAATGGGTCTCTTTCAGAATGGCAGGCAGTGACTAGTGGGTGGTTTGGTGCTGGGATTGCAGCTATTTACATATACATTAATGATTTAGATGAAGTGATTAAAAGTAACATTAGCAAATCTGCAGATGACTCAAAGCTGGGTGACACTGTGAACTCCGAGGACGATGCTATGAGGATGCAGGGTGACTTGGATGAGTGGGTGAGTGGGCAGATGCATGGCAGATACAGTTTAATGTGGATAAATGTGGGGTTTTCCACTTTGGTGGCAAAAACAGGAAGGCAAATTATTATCTGAATGGTGTCAAGTTAGAAAAAAAGGGGAAGTACAACGAGATCTGAGGCTCCTTGTTCATCAGTCACTAAAAGTAAGCATACTGGTACAGCAGGCAGTGAAGAAAGCGAATGGCATTTTGGCCTTCATAATAAGAGTTGAGTATAGGAGCAAATAGATCCTTCTGCAGTTGTACAGGGTCCTAATGAGACCACACCTGGAGTATTGTGTGCAGTTTTGGTCTCCAAATTTCAGGAAGGACATTCTTGCTATTGAGGGAGTGCAGCGCAGGTTCATGCAGTTAATTCCCAGGATGGTGGCACAGTTATAAAATGGAGCGACTGGGCTTGTAAGCACTGGAATTTAGAAAGAAGAAAAGGGACCTTATTAAGATCATTAAGGGATTGGGCCAGTTAGAGGCAGGAAACATGTTCCCGATGTTGGGGGAGTCGAGAACCAGGGGCCACAGTTTAAGAATAAGGGATAGGCAATTTAGAACAGAGATGAGAAAAAACATTTTCACCCAGAGAGTTGTGAATCTGTGGAATTCTTTGCTCAGAAGGCTGTGGAGGCCAATTCTCTGGATGCTTTCCAGAGGGTTTATGTAACTCTCTTAAAGATAGGAGCTCTTAAAGATAGCAGAGTCAAGGGATATGGGGAGCAGGCAGGAACAGGGTAATGATTGTGGATATTCAGCCATGATTACAGTGAATGGTGGTGCTGGCTCGAAGGGCTGACTGACTCCTGCACCTATTGTCTATGAACATCCCTGGAGATTGAAAGATAACAATCAGAGAAACAAAGCTGATAGCTTCCCTTCACCTCTACCTAATGGTTTGCTTACATAGAACTTCACAACTCTTAACATAGAAATTAGGTGCAGGAGCAGGCCATTCGGCCCTTCGAGCCTGCACCGTCATTCAATATGATCATGGCTGATCATCCAACTCAATATCCTGTACCTGCCTTCTCTCCATACCCCCTGATCCCTTCAGCCACAAGGGCCACATCCAACTCCCTCTTAAATATGGCCAACGAACTGGCCTCAACTACCTTCTGTGGCAGAGAATTCCACAGATTCACCAATCTGTATGAAAAACGATTTTCTCATCTCGGTCCTAAAATACTTCCCCCTTATCCTTAAACTGTGACCCCTTGTCCTGGACTTCCCCAACATCGGGAACAATCTTCCTGCATCTAGCCTTAAGAATTTTGTAAGTCTCTATGAGATCACACCTCAATCTTCTAAATTCCAGCGAGTACAAGCCGAGTCTATCCAGTCTTTCTTCATATGGAAGTCGTGCCATCCCAGGAATCAGTCTGGTGAGCCTTCTCTGTACTCCCTCTATGGCAAGAATGTCTTTCCTCAGATTAGGAGACCAAAACTGTACGCAATACTCCAGGTGTGGCCTCACCAAGACCCTGTACAACTGCAGTAGAACCTCCCTGCTCTTGTACTCAAATCGTTTTGCTATGAATGCCAAAATACCATTCGCTTTTTTCACAGCCTGCTGCACCTGCATGCCTACTTTCAATGACTGGTATACCATGACACCCAGGTCTCGCTGCATCTCCCCTTTTCCTAATCGGTCACCATTCAAATAATAGTCTACCTTCCTGTTTTTGCCACCAAAGTGGATAACCTCACATTTATCCACATTATACTGCATCTGTCATGCATTTGCCCACTCACCAAGTCTATCCAAGTCATCCTGCAGCCTCCTAGCATCCTCCTCGCAGCTAACACTGCCCCCCAGCTTCGTGTCATCCGCAAACTTCGAGATGTTGCATTTAATTCCCTCGTCCAAATCATTAATGTATATTGTAAATAGCTGGGGTCCCAGCACTGAGCCTTGTGGCACCCCACTTGTCACTGTCTGCCATCCTGAAAAGGACCCGTTCACTCCTACTCTTTGCTTCCTGTCTGCCAGCCAGTTCTCTATCCACATCAATACTGAACCACCAATACTGTGTGCTTTAAGTTTGTATACCAATCTCTTGTGTGGGACCTTGTCGAAAGCCTTCTGAAAGTCCAGATATAACACATCCACTGCTTCTCCCTTATCCACTCTACTAGTTACATCCTCAAAAAATTCAATAAGATTCGTCAGACATGATTTACCCTTCGTAAATCCATGCTGACTTTGTCCAATGATTTCACCACTATCCAAATGCGCTGCTATCCCATCTTTAATAATTGACTCTAGCAGTTTCCCCACTACCGATGTTAGACTAACTGGTCTGTAATTCCCCATTTTCTCTCTCCCTCCCTTTTTAAAAAGTGGGGTTACATTAGCTACCCTCCAATCCTCAGGAACTACTCCAGAATCTAAAGAGTTTTGAAAAATTATCACTAAGGCATCTGCTATTTCGGGGGCTACTTCCTTAAGTACCCTGGGATGCAGCCTATCGGGCCCTGGGGATTTATCGGCCTTTAATCCATTCAATTTACCCAACACCACTTTCCGGCTAACCTGGATTTCACTCATTTCCTCCATCTCATTTGACCCGCGATCCCCTGCTATTTCCGGCAAATTATTTATGTCTTCCTTAGTGAAGACAGAACCAAAGTAGTTATTCAATTGGTCTGCCATGTCCTTGTTCCCCATGATCAATTCACCCGTTTCTGCCTGCAAGGGATATGTTACATGTTTAACAGTAAATCAGGTTTGACGAAGGTTCAGAGGAATACTCGTGATCAATGCACACCTAGGTCTGTACCAACAAAACAAACTTTCATGTGGGATAGTGTCAGCTCTGCACATTTTCCAGGCAACAATAGATAGTTTGATCTAAGTGGCATTGTCGGCTACTTTTGTAGGATGCCCTAATGGGCCTGTCCCACTTAGATGACTTTTTAAGGCGATTGCAGGAGATTATGCAGTCACCACATGGTCGCCACATGTTCGCGGGTGGTTGCCGGGGAGTCGCCTTAATGGTCGTGAGGAGTTCCCGCATTCTGGAAACTAGTCATGTTGAGAAATTAATGACGACTAGAATGAAGCCACCATGGAGAGTAGCAAGAATTTTCAAGCAGTAGGTGGGTCGCCAGGAGGTCCTAATGGGTTGCCAGGAGGTCGAAAGTTCTCAGAGGTTCTCGTAGGTTGTAGCCGGTGCTGACGGGTGAATTTCATTGGCTCATTGGGGAAAACAAACGTAAGTAGTTTTCAGAACCAAGGATAACGACCGGTAATGTTAAATGTCCGCCGAGCTTCACAGCCGTGTATCGCTGGCTATTTAAAAGTTGTCTCCACTCCTTCTCCCCCCCTCTGCCCCCCCCCCCCCTTTTAAAGGACATGATACAGTGTGCTTTAGCCGTCTATTTAAAGCACCAACCTTCTGTTCATCACAGTGTGTGCCTGTTTCACCTTGGCTTTGTACCGTGTGAATGTTTTAGGTAGCGTTCTGTGTGTGTGTCTGTGTGACACTCTGACCGTCGCCATTCCAGTTGCCAGCTTTTCAGTCCGCTGAAAAATCGCCAAAGTGGGACAGGCCCATTATGACTGAAAAGACAGACACACAAGAGGAATCTAGAAGGCATATTTCAATGAGTCTGAAAAGCAGACATTAACTAATGAAAGACAAGTGCATCTTTGCTGCCGCAAATGTAATCTGGCTTGATTACAAGAACAGTTGAAAGTCTCCACACAGTTGGTGACAAGATTAAAGTAGTGTTGGATACATGTAATCCAAACATCTCAAA
Source organism: Okamejei kenojei (assembly GCA_035221665.1). Classification (NCBI taxonomy): domain Eukaryota; kingdom Metazoa; phylum Chordata; class Chondrichthyes; order Rajiformes; family Rajidae; genus Okamejei; species Okamejei kenojei. Next base: position 61,295,930 of record CM069134.1, read on the forward strand.
GTTGATGTCCTCCTTAGGACTTTTCAACTATTGTTGTTATTTCCTGCTATTTTTATTCAGTGTTATGAATTATGGTTGCACAAGTTGCTAAATGACAAACCAACATGAATTTGCATACAGTTTTGGTCTCCAAATCTGAGGAAAGCCATTCTTGCCATAGAGGGGGTGCAGAGAAGGTTCACCATACTGATTCCTGGGATGTCAGGACATTCACATGAGGAAGGACTAGATAGACTCGGCTTGTACTCGCTAGAATTTGGAGGACTGAGGGGGGATCTTATAGAAGCTTACAAAATTCTTAAGGGGTTGGACAGGCTAGATGCAGGAAGATTATTCCCGATGTTGGGGAGGTTCAGAACAAGGGGTCACAGTCTAAGGATGAGGGGGCATTCCTTTAGGACTGAGATGAGGAAAACATTTTTCACACAGAGTGGTGAGTCTCTGGAATTCTCTGCCACAGAGGGTAGTTGAGGCCAGTTCATTGGCTATATTTAGGAGGGAGTTAGATGTGGCCCTTGTGGCTAGGGGGATCATGGGGTATGGAGAGAAGGCAGGTACAGGATACTGAGTTGGATGATCAGCCATGATCATATTGAATGGCAGTGCAGGCTCGAAGGGCCGAATGGCCTACCCCGCTACTACTTTCTATGAATACAGAGTAATAAACAAGTATCTATGACCCAATATGTGAAGCAATGATGAATTCTCACATTCTTGTTCATTGTGATCAATAAAACCAGTCCTGTGATACTTGGTCTTAATAAGACCATAAAACAAGGATGTGGAATTTGGTCATTCAGTCTATTGGGCCTACTCTGCCATTCAATCACGGCTCATCTATTTTTCGCCTCTCAACTCCATCGTCCTGCCTTTTCCACATAACCTTTGACATCCTTACTAATCATAGAGTGATACAGTGTGGAAACGGGCCCTTTGGCCCAACTTGCCCACACCGGCCAACATGTTCCAGCTGCACTAGTCCCACCTGCCTGCGTTTGGTCCATATCCCTCCAAACCTCCGATCCATGTATCTGTCTAACTGTTTCTTAAATGTTGGGATACCTCCTCTGGCAGCTAATCTGCATACAACACACATTCACAACATAAATATGTACATGCAAGCAATCACTGGCACAAGGTACAAACACTGCTGATAGCTGAACTTAAAGTTTGAGGCATGGTGTTGTGTTAGTTAAAGGTTTGTCCTTGCCTGGATTGTGTTTTTTCAGGTTCTTACCTTGCCGGGGATGCAATTGATTTTCGCATCGCATTCTCCGGGCGCTCTGCGACCTTCCATTGATGGAGCTGGAGGCCTCCTCGGACTGTCGTGAGCCCCACTGAGGGGGGGGGGGGAATTAACATCGGAGCCGATCTCTTGCCTGGGATCGCTCCAACCGCAGCCTGCGGACTTACCATCAAGAGCTCGCAGTCTCGGGAGAGGCCGAGTCGGGAGCTCTAACGTCGCGGAAGGTTCGACCAGCCCCGACGCGCAGTTCGATCTTCCAGCGTGGGGGAGCTGACATCCCCCCGATGCAGGAGCTGATTGCCTCGACGCAGAGGGCCGGCTACGGGAGTCAAAATCATCCCGTCAACGGAGGGCTTGAGGCCCCCTGACCGCAGGAGAGCAAAGGGAAGAGACTTGAACTTTATTTCACCTTTCATCACAGTGAGGAATGTGTAGGAGTCATTGTGATGGATGTTCATGTTAAAATGTGTTTTGGGAGATCTGTTGCCTTTTATTTGTATGACTGACGTGGCAAATGAAACTTTCTCGTATGTTGCAAAACATACTTGGTAAATAAAGTACTATTCCGATTCTGATTATTCACCTCAATAAGATCACCCCTCATCCTCCTGCGCTCCAAGGAATAGAGTCCCAGAGTACTCTATTCCTTGGTAATAGAGTATTCAACTTCTTCCTATAGCTCAGATCCTCTTGCCCTAGCAACAACATTGTAAAATTTCTCTGTACCCTTTCCAGCTTGACAACATATTTTCTATAACATGGTGCCCAGAACTGAACACAATACTCTAAACGTGGCCTCACCAACGTCTTATACAACTGCACATTGGCCTTCATCAGTCAGAGTATTAAGTTTAGAAGGATAAACTTAATACTCTGACTGATGAAGGCCAATGTGCCAAACACCTTTTTGACCACCCTATCGACCTGCTACTCAACATTCAAGGAACCATGCACCTGCACTACGAGATCTCTCTGCTCTACAACACGCCCCAGAGCCCTACCATTCACTGTGTAGGTCCTGCCCATGTTAGACTTCCTAAAATGCTGCATCTCACATTGCATTAAATTCCATCAACCGTTCCTCAGCCCATCTGGCCAATCGATCAAGATTCTGCCGCAAATTTTCACAACCATCTTCACTATCTGTAAAACCACCCACTTTTCTATCATCTGCAAACTTGCTAATCTTACCGTGTATGTTTTCATCCAAATCAGTCCGAGAAGCAACCTAACACTATCACTCTCTGCTTCCTTCCATTAAGCCAATTTTCAAAGATTCAAATTTTTAGGGCACTGGGACCAGTTCTGGGGGAGGTGGGACCGGTACAAACAGGACGGTTTGCACCTGGAATGGAATGGAACCAATGTTCTTAGCGGAGTGTTTGCTAGTGCTGTCGGGGAGGATTTAAACTAATGTGGCTAGGGGGATGGGTACAAGAGCAGAGAGGCAGGAGGGTGTAAAATGAGGGTAAGAAGCATTAGGTAGAATGGTGAAAAGTAAAAGTGGCAGGCAGACAAAACCAGGGCAAAAATCAAAAAGGGCCACTTTTCAGCAAAATTGTATAAGGGGTAAGTGCGTTGTAAAGACAAGCCTGAAGGCTTTGTGTCTCAATGCAAGGAGTATTCGTAATAAGGAGGACGAGTTGAACGTGCAGATAGATATTAATGATTATGATATAGTTGGGATCACGGAGACATGGCTCCAGGGTGACGTAGGCTGGGAGCTGAACATCCAGGGATATTCAATATTCAGGAGGGATAGAGAGAAAGGAAAAGGAGGTGGGGTAGCGTTGCTGGCTAGAGAGGAGATTAACGCAATGGAAAGGAAGGACATTAGCTTGGAGGATGTGGAATCGGTATGGGTAGAGCTACAAAACACTAAGGGGCAGAAAACGCTGGTGGGTGTTGTGTACAGGCCACCTAACAGTAGCAGAGAAGTTGGGGATGGTATCAAACAGGAAAATTAGAAATGCGTGCGACAAAGGCAAAACAGTTATAATGGGTGACTTCAATCTACATATAGATTGGGTTAATCAAATTGGCAGGGGTGCTTAGGAAGAGGATTTTTTGGAATGTATGCGGGATAGTTATCTAAATCAACATGTAGAGGAACCAACGAGAGAGCAGGCTATTTTAGACTGGGTTTTGAGTAATGAGGAAGGGGTAATTAGCCGTCTTGTTGTACGTGCCCCCTTGGGCAAGAGTGACCATAATATGGTTGAGTTCTTCATTAGGATGGAGAGTGACATTGTTAATTCAGAAACAATGGTTCTGAACTTAAAGAAAGGTAACTTTGAGGGTATGAGACGTGAATTGGCCAAGATTGACTGGCAATTAATTCTAAAAGGGTTGACGGTGGATATACAATGGAAGACATTTAAAGACTGCATGGATGAACTACAAAAATTGTTCATCCCAGTTTGGCAAAAGAATAAATCGGGGAAGGTAGTGCATCCGTGGATAACAAGGGAAATCAGGGATAGTATCAAAGCAACGGATGATGCGTACAAAGTAGCCAGAAAAAGCAGCATACCAGAGGACTGGAGAAATTCAGAGACCAGCAGAGGAGGACAAAGGGCTTAATTAGGAAAGGAAAAAATAGATTATGAAAGAAAAACTGGCAGGGAACATAAAAACTGACTGCAAAAGTTTTTATAGATATGTGAAGAGAAAGAGGTTAGTTAAAACAAAAATGTAGGTCCCTTGCAGTCAGAAACAGGTGAGTTGATCATGGGGAACAAGGATATGGTGGACCAATTGAATAACTACTTTGGTTCGTCTTCACTAAGGAAGACATAAATAATCTGCCTGAAATAGCAGGGGACTGTGGGTCAAAGGAGGAATTGAGTGAAATCCAGGTCAGTCGGGAAGTGGTGTTGGGTAAATTGAATAGATTAAAGGCCGATAAATCCCCAGGGCCAGATAGGCTGCATCCAGAGTACTTAAGGAAGTAGCTCAGGAAATAGTGGATGCATTAGTGATAATCTTTCAAAACTCTTTAGATACTGGAGTAGTTCCTGAGGATTGGCGGGGTAGCAAATGTAACCCCTCTTTTTTAAGAGGGAGGGAGAGAGAAAACGGGGAATTACAGACCAGTTAGTCTAACATCGGTTAGTGGGGAAACTGCTAGAGTCAGTTATTAAAGATGAGATAGCAGCACATTTGGAAAGTGGAGAAATCATTGGACTAAGTCAGCATGGATTTACAAAAGGTAAATCATGTCTGACGAATCTTGTGGAATTTTTCGAGGATGGTAACTAGCAGCGTGGATAAGGGAGAACCAGTGGATGTGGTATATCTGGACTTCCAGAAGGCTTTCGACAAGGTCCCACATAAGAGATTAGTATACAAACTTAAAGCATACGGTATTAGGGGTTCAGTATTGATGTGGATAGAGAACTGGCTGGCAAACAGGAAAGCAAAGAGTAGGAGTAAACGGGTCCTTTTCACAATGGCAGGCAGTAACTAGTGGGGTACCGCAGGGCTCAGTGCTGGGACCCCAGCTATTTACAATATATATTAATGATCTGGATGAGGGAATTGAAGGCATATCTCCAAGTTTGCGGATGACACTAAGCTGGGGGGCAGTGTTCGCTGTGAGGAGGATGCTAGGAGACTGCAAGGTGACTTGGATAGGCTGGGTGAGTGGGCAAATGTTTGGCAGATGCAGTATAATGTGGATAAATGTGAGGTTATCCACTTTGGTGGCAAAAACAGGAAAGCAGACTATTATTTAAATGGTGGCCGATTAGGAAAAGGGGTGATGCAGCGAGACCTGGGTGTCATGGTACACCAGTCATTGAAAGTAGGCATGCAGGTGCAGCAGGCAGTGAAAAAAGCGAATGGTATGTTAGCTTTCATAGCAAAAGGATTTGAGTACAGGAGCAGGGAGGTTCTACTTCAGTTGTACAGGGTCTTGGTGAGACCACACCTGGAGTATTGCGTACAGTTTTGGTCTCCAAATCTGAGGAAGGACATTATTGCCATAGAGGGAGTGCAGAGAAGGTTCACCAGACTGATTCATGGGATGTCAGGACTGTCTTATGAAGAAAGACTGGATAGACTCGGTTTATACTCTCTGGAATTTAGGAGATTGAGAGGGGATCTTATAGAAACTTACAAAATTCTTAAGGGGTTGGACAGGCTAGATGCAGGAAGATTGTTCCCGATGTTGGGGAAGTCCAGGACAAGGGGTCACAGCTTAAGGATAAGGGGGAAATCCTTTAAGACCGAGATGAGAAAGACTTTTTTCACACAGAGAGTGGTGAGTCTCTGGAACTCTCTGCCACAGAGGGTAGTTGAGGCCAGTTCATTGGCTATATTAAGAGTGAGTTGGATGTGGCCCTTGTGGCTAAGGGATCAGAGGGTATGGAGAGAAGGCAGGTACGGGATACTGAGTTGGATGATCAGCCATGATCATATTGAATGGCGGTGCAGGCTCGAAGGGCTGAATGGCCTACTCCTGCACCTAATTTCTATGTTTCTATGTTTCTATGTTTCTAAGTTTCTATCCAATCAGCTATCTCTCCTTGGACCAAGAATCTATCAATCTCTGCTTTAAAAATACCCAATGATTTGGCCTCCACAGCTGGCAATGAATTCCAGATTCACCACACTCTGACTATTATTCTGAGGGTGTGGCTTCTGGCTCTAGACTCTCTCACTACTGGAAACGTCCTTTCCATATCCATTCCATCTAGACCTTTAATTATCCAGTAGGTTTCAATGAGGCCCCCACCCCCTCATCTTTCTAAAACTCCAGCAAGTCCAGGTCCAGAGATTTTGAAACGCTCCTCATACATTAACCCAATGATTCCCGCGATCATTCTTGTAAACCTCTTTTGCACACTCTCTAAATAGTGTTGATGCAATATAGTCAGCCTAGGATGAATGGAGATCAGCAACTCAGTATGCATCAAGGTATCTTTCCCAGGACGAAAAATGCTATTCACATCTGGACAATTAAGATTCTGCTTGTGTCAATGGAGTGAAGTTGTATATACCATATAAATTTCCATATACCTCAAGCCTATTCAAGTTTTTTTTTGTGTGTGGATCCAATGCAGTTGCAGCATGGGACCCATACACAAATTAAAATATTTCTTCCATCGAACGTGTCCAAAGACAGGCAGCTCAATTTCTTACTAACGCCTATGAGAGAGAAGCAAGTGTTACCAAACTTCTGAATTCTCTGGGGTGGAACCCTCTCCAAGACAGACGTGAAGCTCACCGTTTGACCTGTTTTTACAAAATGTTAAATGGTCAGCTCGATATAGATTACAAGACCTACACCAAACCCAAACCAATTAGGAGCAGACAAGGGCATTCGATCCAATTTGTGATTCCAGCTACCAAGACAGATGTATACAGCAATTCGTTCTTCCCCCGCACAATTAAAGCATGGAATAATCTCCACCCTATTATAGTTACCCAACCAGATACAACCAAATTTAAGGTAGCTCTTTCCGGCTTAAGTCCTCCCTCCAGTTTAAATTCCATTTGGAATATTTTGGAGGACCAAGAAACCAAGAAGAACCAAGAACATGCAGACAGTTTTGTTGGTACCAAGATGCCCATTTGCATTGGTTGCATTTGATTACATCTAATTAAAACTTTTAACAGAGTGCCAAATTGGCATCCAGTTGGTACATTACCATGTGAGACACTAAAAGCATAACAAATATAAAATCTGAAGGGTCTCGACCTGAAACGTTACCCATTCCTTCTCTCCTGCTGCCTGTCCCGCAGAGTTATTCCAGCAATTTGTGTCTATTATTATGCAATTAATAAAATATATGCTGAGCTCATCAATCAAAAAGACGCAAAAAGCTGGAGTAACTAAATGGGACAGGCAGCATCTCCAGAGAGAAGGAATGGTGACATTTCAGATCGAGACCCTTCTTCATTTCAGATGATGACTTGGAAGGTTGAAAATTATTATTTTTTTGCACAAGGTCTTAATATAATATTTGTGAAATTTCGGGTCCAGACCCTTCTTCAAACTGGTTGGGGATAAGGGAAACGAGAGATATAGACGGTGAAGTGGGGAGATAATGAATGAAAGATATGCAAAAAAGTAACGATGATAAAGGAAACAGGCCATTGTAAGCTGTTTGACAATAGACAATAGGTGCAGGAGTAGGCCATTTGGCCCTTCGAGCCAGCACCGCCATTCAATGTGACCATGGCTATACATCTCCAATCAGTACCCCGTTCCTGCCTTCTCCCCATATACCCTGACTCTGCTATTTTAAAGAGCCCTATCTAGTTCTCTCTTGAAAGCATCCAGAGAACCTGGTTTGTAGGGTGAAAATGAGAAACTAGTTTGAATTGGGTGGGGGAGGGTAAGCTGCCCAAGCGAAATATGAGATGCTGTTCCTCCAATTTGTGTTTAGCCTCACTCCGACAATGGAGGAGACCGAGGACAGAAAGGTCTGTATAGGAATGGGAAGGAGATTTAAAGTGTCCAGCAACCGGGGATCAGGTTGGTTCACGCGGGCAGAGTGAAGGTGTTCAGCGAAACAATCGCCCAGTCTGCGTTTGGTAAGAGTCCACATCTTGAACAATGGACACAGTAGATGTGGCTGGAGGAGGAGCAAGTGAACCTCTGCCGAACCTGAAAGGACTGTCGGGGTCCCTGGACAGAGTCGAGATAGCAGGTATAGTGACAGGTGTTGCATCTTCTGCGGTTGCAGGAGAAGGTACCGGGGAGGGGGTTGTTTGGGTGGAAAGGGATGAGTTAACCAGGGAGTTGCGGACGGAACGGTCTCTGCGGAAGGCGGAAAGGGGTGGAGATAGGAAAATGTGGCTAGTAGTGGGATCCCGTTGGAGGTGGCAGAAATTTTGGAGGATTATGTGTTGTATGCAACAGCTGATGGGGTGGAAGGTAAGTATTAGGGGGACTCTGTCTCTGTTGCAACTAGGGGAGGGGAGCAAGGGTCGAGCTGCGGGGCACCAAGGAGACACAAGCGAGGGAGCCATCTATGATGGGAGGGGGGAAACCCCAGTTCCCTAAAGAATGAGGGTTCCCTAAAGAACCTCCCCCACTCAATTTGCAGTAGCTTCTCATTTTCACCCTACAAACAGCTTACAATGGTCTGTTGCCTTTATCATCATTACTTTTTTGCACATCTTTCATTCATTCATCTCTCCACATCACCGTCTATATCTCTCATTTCCCTTATCCATAACCAGTTAGAAGAAGGGCCTCGACCCGAAACATCATCCATTCTTTCTCTCCAAAGATGCTGCCTGTCCCGCTGAGTTGCTCTAGCTTTTTGTGGCTATCTCCGGTTTAAACCAGCATCTGCAGTTCCTGCTCACACAATATAATATTCGTGATTGCCAATTGTAGCCGTCCACTGAATTTGTCAAGTTTCTGTAAAAGGGACTGAATGAAGCAGGCACACACTGTTCCAATGCAGGCAGCTCAGTGTGGTGGAAAGAGCTGTTCAATATGCGAAACGTGGATTGAAAAAAAATGACAGGATGAAATCAGAATGTTGAACATTTCTTATTACATTCCAGAATATCGTGCACAGTTATAGAATAGGCATATGTCAAATTACTGATTGGCAGATGTGTCAGAATAGATTTGGATTTTGCACAACTGTGGGTTTTCAACAAGTACAACAAAAGAAACAATAGCTCAAAGTCTGTGGTTGCCATTTTGAAATTGATTATCCTGTATTAGTACAAGACAACACACAAGGAACCAGATTATTGCAAAACATCACTGATTGGATTGGATCAACTTCTCCTGTGGTTCGCCTGGATGAATGGTGCATGATGGAGCATCATTAAAACCATTTACGATATTGTACATTGTTTAATGTATTTTAATTTGCACTTAATTTGCAAATAGGCATTAGCTGACCTTGGTTTTAACTGTACTTTATTTTATGTCTTCTTTTGTGTATATTTTATCCAGAAGAGCAGGTGTAATATTGTGACATGAAATCCTGTTAACAATGCCCTCTAGTGGATGAGTATATGAAAAAATAAGAAAGGCTGTCAACGTGGACCTGCACATGCATCACCAAAGTGAACTCCACTTTCAGTAAAGACAAAAATATTCAGCAGGTCAGACAACATTTGTGAAAAGAGAAACAGGTTTAATGATTTAGGTCAATGATGTGTCATCAAAACAGAAACAAAACAAAGTTGTAGAACCTGTGGGATGGGGTTGTGGAGGCAAGAAGCAGAGAGAAGGGAAAGGTCATAGTGTGGCACAGGAAATATTGGGTGGCACAAGTGGTGGTAGTATAGGCTGAAAGAGGTGATGCAGCCAGCAAATATCAAAAGGTATGTCTGACAGGAGAACATTTAAATTTTAAAGGCCAGGACAAGAGAAAGAATGAACTAAAAATTATATATCAAGCCACAATGGCAGATTATCTGAATTTCTTGAATTCAAGCCTCCAGATCCCCATCATCTTACTACTCCATCTCATTCTGATCTCTTCTGCATCCACCAAAGCTCAACACAAACTTGAAGAACAGCACCTCACCTCACATTTGCAAACATCAAGGCTCACAAATTCAAATAATTTCAGATAAGCAGTTGTTTTAGATCTATACCGCACTATTCTGCCCTTTGGTATGTTCGTTGCCTCCCCAGGCTCCAAATGTCATTCCTCTCACATTTCCACTGACCCTCCATGCAACCGCACTTACACCAGTCATTCACGAGCCTTTATTCACCACTCTCTTTCACAGTGGTATTTTACCTCTCTTGGGAATTTAGCTCTCTATTCTGTTTGTTCTATACAACTTTACTCTAACTCTTCCCATTTGCTAAGAAAACGTCAACCACCTGAAACGTTGGCTTTCTGTCTAAAAATGTTGCCAGCCCCTGAGAATGCTTCCAGCATCTCTTGTTTCCTTCAGCTCACTGCTCTGGTTCCAAAGACCCCGATGAATCACAGAAAAGTCGGACTGCGAGGATTGTACTTTTCCCCGCAGTCAAATGCATTCTGCCGAGTCCTCTTGCATAGTCTGACTTGTTTCTCGTCTTTCCCGGATTTGTCCGATTCGAACCCTACCTTCAACGCCAGGTCGACGTCGAAGTCGCGGGCTCTGAGAAACTTGAGCAGAAACTCGTCCTCCAAACCGAGTGGCCAGTTCAGGCTCTGCTTCAGCGATCTGAGCCGGAGCTGCGCTACCGAGCGCAGCACAGAGTCCGGCTGAGTGTGAGTCTCGCCGCTGCTCTGCTCCAGGCTGTCTTCCTGCGGCTTGTACTCTGCCGACATTCTGCGATTGAGAACAAACACTCTGACCCCACTCGGGATCATCACCATGACATCCAAAGTTACGCCTAAACTTATACTGTGAGTGGCAGTAGGCATCCTCCAATCACGATTCTAACTTAATTTCAAGAGTAAAGAGTGTTTGTTTTTTTTTAAATAAAGATTTCACTTTATCCCTAAATATATATATACACACATACACAAAAGAAAACAATACGACGCTCGCATTATATTCTTAGTATCGATCTAAACATTCAGGGTTGCTGGTTTAAAACACAGTACATGAGTTTTGTACACAGCACCAATGCACTAATGACAAAGATTGGAACAGTGAGCACAACAACAGCAACGAATGTACAATAAATTATCAATTAATCTCAGCAAAATACACCATGTGTGTAGGAAGGAATTGCAGATGCTGGTTATACACTGAAGATAGACACAAAATGCTACTCAGTGAGACATGCAGCATTTCTGGAGAGAGGGAATGGATGACGTTTTGGGTTCTTCTTCTTCTTGCATATGGCATGCACAGCCTAAAGTTGTAGGACAACTTGTTATATTTGATCTTATTTGATTGTGAGTTTTGGGTTGAGGCCCTTCTTCAGACGTGACTTGGTGCTGAGGTAAGTGTAGATGATATGTGTGTACACCTTTAATTGATAGTAACGATGTCCATGCTAACCACTCCCCCACCAGTTAGTATAATTGTAACCCACACGCCCCTAGCTCGCTCTCTGTGTACCTTCTCCGACTGGAGGCGTGGGTTCGAATCCCACTTCTGACACCATGTGGAGAAGGTACACAGACACCTTAAAGTCTTCACTACTTTATTTAGCATACATTATATATAGCCCTGGCTGTACGTGGTCTGTCACGATCACTAGAGAGCGAGCTAGGGGCGGTTGTGGTTAGTGTTTTACAGGGTAATTCAAGCATCTGATGGTTACTGGAAAGAAGCTGTTCTTGAGACTGGTGGTAATAGTTTTTAAGTTCCTCTACTTCTTCTCAGTGGAAACACGGAGAAGAGAGCATTGCCAGGGTGGTATTGGATGTTGATGATATTAGCAGCCTTATTGAGGCAGCACTTCCTGAAGATCCCTTGGATGATGGGGAGGTCAATGCCTGTGATGCACAAGACGATGTTCACCACTTTCTGCAGTCTCCTTTATTTGAGCATTCACATTTCCAAACCAGCCCATAATACAACCTATCAGTATTGCCTGCCATGCTTTGTCTTGCCAATCCACACAACCCTTGATCCTAAACATAGGGTTCACAACAATTATTATCGCAGTGCACATTAGACCAGGTATCATAATTCTTGCTATTGAGGGAGTGCACCGTAGGTTAAGAATAGAAAATAGGTGCAGAAGTAGGCTATTCGGCCCTTTAATGTAATCATGGGAGTGAGGGGGGGGGGGGGGGGGGGGGGGGAAAGGAGGGAGAGAGAGAGAGAGAGAGAGAGAGAGAGAGAGAGAGAGAGAGAGAGAGAGAGAGAGAGAGAGGGGGAGAGAGAGAGAGGGGGAGAGAGAGGGGGGGAGAGGGGGGGAGAGGGGGGGGAGAGGGGGGGGGGGAGAGAGAGAGAGAGAGAGAGAGAGAGAGAGAGAATCCCTTACAGACAGCACCCATAGTCAGGATGGAACCTGGGTGCTGTAAGGCAACAGCTCTACCTCTGTGCCAGTGCCGCCCTCCGCAGATGCTCACTGCCGTTTTCTCCAGCATGTTTGTTTTAGGATGTCAAGAGTCAATCTCAGCTCCCCTCTTCATTTCTATGATCTTCATTTGAAACAACACGATGTTGAGGTCTGGAGCCAAGTATTCCTGGATGAACCTAAACCAGACTTGGGTGAGCAACTTATTGGTGACCAAACACTGCTTGACAGCACTTCAATGACACATCAGTGCTGTTGAGCGGTAATTAGGCTAATTGGATTTGTGCAATTTTTCATAATCAGGAAGATGCCCAAGCTATAATTGCACTGCAGCAGCTAGGCTAGAATAGTAGCTTGTTCTGGAGCACAGGTCTTCAGCACTACAATTGCAATTTTGACTGGATGCAAGCCTTCGCTGCACCCAGTGCTCTCGGCTATTTGTCTATATTAACAGATTGACTGAAGACTGGCCTTGGTGATAGAGATTTCAAGGGGAAGCAAGATGACTTGTTGATTCAGCATTTCCAGATAAACAATGTTGTGGTTGCTCCAGTGTTTTTCGTGTTCACATGCTGGGCCATGCCATTGGTGTATTTGGGAATGTATTGGAGACATTTTCTCATTGATCAATTAATTGATCACAACCTCGAAGGGCCAAATGGCCTCCTCCTGCACCTATTTTCTATGTTTTACCAGTAGGACTGCAGAAGTTGACATGGATAGAAAATTGGTTGGCAGACCAGAAGCAAAGAGTAGGAGTGAACGGGTCCTTTTCAGAATGGCAGGCAGTGCCGCAAGGCTCGGTGTTGGGGCCGCAACAGTTTACCATATATATTAATGATTTGGAAGAGGAAATTGGGAGCAACACTAGCAAGTTTGTGGATGACACAAAGCTGGGTGGCAGTGTGAACTGTGAAGAGGATGTTAGGAGGTTGCAGGGTGACCTGGACAGGTTGAGTGAGTGGGCAGATGCATGGCAGATGCAGTATAATATAGATAAATGTGAGGTTAACCACTTTGGCGGCAAAAACAAGGGGGTAGATTATTATCTCAATGGGGTTAGGTTAGGTAAGGGGGAGGTGCAGCGAGACCTGGACGTCCTTGTACACCGGTCACTGAAAGTTGGCGTGCAGGTACAGCAGGCAGTGAAGAAAGCTAATGGAATGTTGGCCTTCATAAGAAGAGGATTTCAGTACAGGAGTAAAGAGGTTCTTCTGCAGTTGTATAGGGCTCTGGTGAGACCACATCTGGAGTACTGTGTACAGTTTTGGTCTCCTAATTTGAGGAAGGACATCCTTGTGATTGAGGTAGTGCAGCGTAGGTTCACGAGATTGATCCCTGGGATGGCGGAACTGTCATATGAGGAAAGATTGAAAAGACTAGGCTTGTATTCACTGGAGTTTAGAAGGATGAGGGGGGATCTTATAGAAACATATAAAATTATAAAAGGACTGGACAAGCTAGATGCAGGAAAAATGTTCCCAATGTTGGGCGAGTCCAGAACCGGGGCCACCGACTTAGAATAAAGCGGAGGTCATTTAAGACTGAGGTGAGAAAAAACGTTTTCACCCAGAGAGTTGTGAATTGATGGAATTCCCTGCCACAGAGGGCAGTGAAGGCCAAATCACTGGATGGATTTAAGAGAGAGTTAGATAGAGCTCTAGGGGCTAGTGGAATCAAGGGATATGGGGAGAAGGCAAGCACGGGTTATTGATAGGGGACGATCAGCCATGATCACAATAAATGGCGGTGCTGGCTCTAAGGGCCGAATGGCCTCCTCCTGCACCTATTTTCTATGTTTCTATGTTCTATGTTTCTAAGTTCATTAATATCATTTGAGATCCTCAGCTAGGTCTATTCCATGTGCTTCTTCAATTTCACATATATACAGTGGCTTGCAAAAGTATTCATACTCCTTGAACTTTTCCACATTTTGTCATGTTACAACCACAAACGTAAATGTATTTTATTGGGATTTTATGTGATAGACCAACACAAAGTGGTGCATAATTGTGAAGTGGAAGGAAAATGATACAAGGTTTCCTAATTTTATGTCTATCACATAAAATCCCAATAAAACACATTTACGTTTGTGGTTGTAACGTGACACAATGTGGAAAAGTTCAAGGGGTATGAATACTTTTGCAAGCCACTGTACATCTTGTATTGCATCACATGTTTTTATGTCTCCTGCAACAGTTGCATAATATCTGCCTAATTGTGGTGATTTTAAACATTCCATAACTCCACCCTAAACTAACTGAATTAATGCTTACTGTAATTTTTAGAGTTTACATTATCCTAATTTTATTAAATAACACTGCTAAATTTAATAGTTTATGAAACACCATTAGGTATAATGTTAACCAATTGTAACCATCAACAACACTACAATCACATCTGTGAAGTCTTTTAAGTTCCTGGGAACCATCATCTCCAAATAACTTAAATGGGGGCCACCATTGACTCCACAGTCAAAAAGGCACAACAGTGGATGTATTTCCTGTGGTAGCTGAGGAAATACAATCGGCTACAGGCAATGATGGCCCAATTCTATACGGCCATCGTAGAGTCTGTCCTCACCTTCTCCATCATGGTCTGGTTTGGCTCAGCCACCAAGCACGACACCTGCTGGCTGCAGCAAATCATCCGATCAGCTGAGAAGGTTGTTGGCTGCAACCTTCCCTCCATTGACGAACTGTACACTGCAAGGGCCAGGAAACAAGCGAGTAAGATCATCTCTGACCCCTCTCACCCTGAACACAAACTCTTTGAATCACTTCCCTCTGGAAGGCGACTCCTGACTGTCAAAGCTGCCACAGCCAGACATAAAACAGCTTTTTTTCCCCCAAGAGTAGTAGCTCTACTCAATAACCAAAAATCTGTAACCTTTTGCTCTGGTATTTTATTTAATTCACATGTATAATCGATAATGTTTTATCCTTTTTCTCCTAAGGTGCATGTATAATCGATAATGTTTTATCCTTTTTCTCCACATTGTGTCTATCTTCAGTATAAACCAGCATCTGCAGTTCCTTTCTACACATTGTTGCAATAGAAATGTTCTGAACATTTTAGATTGCGTCACCAATTTGACTTTTAACAATTTCTCCAAGAAGAACAATCCCGTGCAATCCTCTCAAATCTCTGTTCTGGTCCTCATTTCATCACCACTCCCCTTATGATTTATGGCTATCTATTCTACACAGTTCAGTCTGGTCGGTCTTGGCATTGCGTTGAACAAAACATGGAAACCCACCAGGCATTATTTGTACCCTAGATAGACACAAAAAGCTGGAGTAACTCAGCAGGACAGGCAGCGTCTCTGGAGAGAAGGAATGGGTAACGTTTTGGGTCGAGACCATTCTTCAGACTGGTTAGGGATAAGGGAAACAAGAGATATAGACGGTGATGCGGAGAAATAAAGAACAGTTAATGAACGATATGCAAAAAAGTTACGATAATAAAGGAACCAGGCCTTTGTTAGCTGTTTGTAGTGGGCAAATGAGAAGCTGGTGCTATTTGGGTGGGGGAGGGACAGAGAGAAAGGGACAGAGCTGGGACTACCTGAAGTGAGATAAATCAATATTCATAGTAGCTGGAAGCAGCCCAAGCAAAATATGAGTTACTGTTCCTCCAATATGCGCTTAGCCTCACTCCGACATTGGAGGAGACCTAGGACAGAAAGGAATGTGTGGGAATGGGAAGAAGGATTAAAGTTTCCGGCAACTGGGAGATCAGGATCCGCGAAACAATCACCCAGTCTGTGTTTGGTGTCGCTGATGTATAAGAGTCCACATCTTGAACAATGCATACAGTAGAAGGGGTTGAACGAGGTGCAAGTGAACCTCTGCCTAACCTGAAAGGACTGTCAGGGTTCCTGCACAGAGTCGAGGGAGGAGGTATCGCGACAGTTGGTGCATCTTCTGCGGTTACAGGGGATGGTACCTGGGAAGGGGGTGGTTTGGGTGGGAAGGGATGAGTTAACCAGGGAGTTGCGGATGGTACGGTCTTTGCAGAAGGCAGAAAGGGGTGGAGATGGGAAAATGTGGCTAGTGGTGGGAGCCCATTGGAGGAGGGGAAATTTTGGAAGATTATGTGTTGTATGTGACGGCTGATGGGGTGGAAGTTAAGAACTAGGGGGACACTATTGCGACTAGGTAATGGTGGAGCAAGGGTGGAGCTGCGGGGTACCGGGGAGACAGGAGTGAGGGCCACGCCTATGATAGGATAGGTGAACCCCCGTTCCCTAAAAACCTGGTGTGGAACACCTCATCTTGGGTACAGGTGCGGCATAGATGGAGGAATTGGAAGTAGGGGATAGAGTCTTTGCAGGAAGCGGGGTGGGGGGGGGGGGGGATAGAGGTGTATTTGAGATAGATGTGGGAGTCAGTGGGTTTATAATAGACGTCAGTCAATAGTCTATATCCTATGATAGTCACTGTGAGATCAAAAAAGGTGAGGGAAGTGTCAGAGATAGTCCAAGTAATTTGAGTGCAGGATGAAAATTGGTGGTGAAGTTGATGATTGTCCATGAGTTCTGCATGGGGGCAGGAGGTAGCACCGATGCAGTCATCAATGTAACAGAGATAGAGTGCGGGAATAGGGCCAGTGTACGCCTGGAACAGGGATTGTTCACCCATGAGGGTGCCCATAGCCACGCCTTGGACTTGGAGGAAGTGGGAAGAGTCATGGAGAAGAGAAAGTAAGCATGCAGGTACTGCAAGCAGTGAAGAAAGCTAATGGCATGTTGGCCTTCATAACAAGAGTTGAGTATAGGAGTAAAGAGGTCCTTCTGCAGTTGTACAGGGCTAGTGAGACCGCACCTGGAGTATTGTGTGCATTTTGGTCTCCAAATTTGAGAAAGGACATTCTTGCTATTGAGGGAGCGCAGCGTAGATTCACAAAGTTAATTCCCGGGATGGCGGGACTGTCATATGTTGAAAGAATGGAGTGACCGAGCTTGTATACACTGGAATTTAGAAGGATGAGATGGGATCTTATTGAAACATAAAAGACTTCCGGCAGCGTCAATGGTGGGGTGAGAGACGCTCCTGTTTTGCTCTGCTCCCAAAAGAATGTTTTAATGTGCTGGAAGACGGGGGAGTTCTAAAATATACTACTGGAGCTGCTATTTAATTGTGTGTTATCAGAAACTTATGCTGATAACAGAGAATAACAGCAGTTTTAAATGAAAAAAGGGAATCCTCGCCAGAAGCCTGTAAAACCTGCTTCAAGACCTGCCACAAGAGACTACTTGAAAAAACTTGGAAAGACTCCTCAATCCCCTCAAGCATCAGCTGGAAGCTCAGAAGAAGAAGCTGACTTGAAATCTTTCTACAAAAATTACCTCAATGGAGGAACAAAGAGTGCATATGGAACAATTGGAAAAGTCTGTATTAACTTCAGTCACTGAAGTTATTTCTAAAGTGATACAAGATGGGAATGTCGCGCTGGACAAAAGCCTCTCTGAAAAAATTAAACAAGGTAATGATACGCTGATGGGGAAAATTGATGATTTAACCAAACGTGTGATTGAGGTTGAGGAGGATTTAAACAAAAAAATTAAGCGGGTTGATAAGGACTGTAATAAAAAGCTGGACGCAATGGTAAAGTCTACTGAGGCGGCTATGGAAGGAATGGATAATACGATAACTGAGATGGCTAAGGAGATAAAGAGACTAAAAAAGGAACAAGAAAGCACTGGGAGGGAGCTTGCTAAAATGAAGCATAAATGTACGGACTTGGAAGCAAGATCAAGAAGACAAAATCTGAGGATAGTTGGAGTAAAAGAAGAGTGGGCAAAACGTTCAGGAGTTTGCTGCCAACTTACTCAAACAAGTGCTTAAGCTGCCTGAAGCCCCGAGAATAGATATGGCTCACCGGGTCCGACGTAAGGTTCAAGCAAGCCCAACTGCCCCCCCCCCCCAAGACAGATTATTCTGAAATTCTATGACATTTCAACCCTGGAAGGAATTATGAAAAAAATTCCACATGGTGTGAATTTGATGTTTGAAGAAGACAAACTAAGATTCCTTCATGATTTTCCAGCTGAAGTAATGGAAAAGAGGGACAAGTTTACAAACATGAGAAGGCTACTGAAAGGTCTCGGGAGTAAGATATGGGATAGTATATCCCGCGAAATTGAGAATTACTTATAACCATGTTGAACGTGCATTCACGGATCCAGAAGAGGCATTTAATTATGCACAAAGTATCACAAAGGAGGACTACTGATCATGAGAAAAGACGAAGAAAGAACTGTGTTTCTTTTTTTTTAACATACAAAAAATACTGCTCTGGTTAAGATGGAGAACTTTCCTCAAGGCGTTGTCTAGCCATTTTATCTTTGGAATGTTAACTCAAGGCGGATTTTATGTTTCACTTCAACAAAGGATTGACAAAGAAGAAAAATTGTGGCGGGGAAAATAACTTGAGAATATGGAAAAATATTATCAGTTGACTTGTATATAGAAATTTATGATTTAAGAAACACACAATTACATACTAACATAAAATATAATTAATAAAATTGTGTAATATTAGGGCATAGCTTAATAATGGCTGATGTTTATTTCATGATGTTAATTACTTGCTAAATGTAAGAATAACAAGTTAAATATGATTGATAAGTACTAATAACATACTAACAAATTGTATGGATATAGTAGGTTTAGTCTAAATTGCGCGCAAAGAGGGGGGAGGAGACTCAGACGCTTGGAAGTTACCCAAGGGTCTGAATCCAGTTAACCCCTTGGAACCTGCTGTTGTCTGATACAAAGGTTTGAGACTTCATTGTAATAGAGCTAGGCATCTCAAGAGATATGGATATATAATTCACATAATTACTGTTATATCTAAACATATACTCAGAAACTATTTTGTTTTTTCTCTTTGAAGATATATTTCTAATCTATCTATTGGAGTGCGTTTTATTTTATATATATATATTTCTGAACTTTGTATCACTCGCTCTTCCAATTAATAATAACTGGTCAAGGGAGCAGAGCGAAACATATAAAAACATCTACGGAAGTCAATAAGAATTTTTCTACCACCTGTTGGAGGTCTGTTTTTAATTATAATATGTTTATTTTTGGATATTATAATACCACTTTTGTTTGTTAAGTATCTTTTCACGACTCTACACTTTCTGGTCTTTTTCAAGGTCTTTTCTGAAGGGGAGATGCCAACAAAACTTAACAGCTGGGGATGACCATCCTCCACCTAGAGTTATGAGGTTCTTGGTTGCACCATATGAAGTAAAGGTATTAACATGATTCATAATGCAAGACGATAAACAAAAGAAAACTGAAGGAATCACATTTTGTAGTTGGAATATAAGGGGCGCTAATGAACCAATTAAAAGGGGTAAGATCTTTGCCCAATTAAAAGCCTTAAACAGTGACATCGTTTTCTTACAAAAGACGCATTTGAAATATCAAACACTGATAAGATTGAAGGTAAATTGGATTGGGCAAACATACTACTCTTCATTTACTTCTAAATCTAGAGGTACGGCTATTATCATTTGTAAAGGTATACCATTTAAATTAAAGAATACTATAGCAGATAAAGAGGGGAGGTATGTCATAGTCACGGGAGAACTTTATTCTACTCCACTTACTTTGATAAATATTTATGCTCCTAATTTTGACAACCCCCAATTCTTTAGTAGAATTTTGGATACAATTACAGAACTTAACTATCAAAATGTGATAATAGGGGGAGATTTGAATTATGTTTTAGATCCATAACTGGATAAATCAGCAAAACAAAAAAGGATTAACATAAAATCTAAAACTAGTGAACTCCTAAATACATACATGAAAAATACCAACATAATAGATGTATGGAGGATCGCTTACCCAGTAGGTAGGAATAATCATTTTATTCAACAGTACATAAAACATATTCACATATTGATTACTTCTTAGTGGACACTAAACTAATTCCATATACATATAATTCTAAATGTCATAATAGTATTATTTCTGATCATTCCCCGCTAACTTTTTCTTTAAAATTAGATGGAATGCCTGATAAAAAATCGTTTTGGAGGTTTAACCCTCAAATCTTAAACAATTCACAAGGATGTACATATTTAAAAGAGCAGATGGGATTATTTTTTCAGACAAATGATACACCAGATATTTCACCCTCCTTATTATGGGAAACTTTTAAGGCATTTATTAGAGGAACTATAATCTCATATCAAGCTTTCCAAAATAAAAAAAATAACACTGAACAATTGCAGTTAGAACAAGAAATTAGACAATTAGATTTAGAAAATGCTAAAGAACCAACTATAGATAAACATAATAAGATAACAATACTAAAATATAAATTAAATAAAATTTTATCGGCCAGAAAAATAAGATTATTTCAAACTATAAAACAAGAACATTTCGAATTTGGTGATAAACTTATAAATTTATATTCAGCTGAAACGACAGAAAGGATAGGAATAGAAGCATTTAAAAAAAATGTAATCTGAATGGGTTGTATTCACAAAATAGAGAATCACTAAATGCTGAAATTTCAGTAAAAGAAATCGAAGAATCTATCAGATCATTAGAAAATGGTAAAACACCGGGATCAGATGGTATTGGCTCGGAATTTTATAAAACATTTTATGATCTGATTGCACCACATCTGAAGATACTCTATGAATACATTTCTACTCACCAGAAACTACCAGAAACGTTAAATGAATCTATTATAATACATATACCTAAAATAGACAAAGATCTGGATGACCCAGGATCATATAGAGCTATAGCTCTTTAAATACTGATCAAAAGATACTATCCAAAATATTAGCACAAAAAGACTAAGTACAGTTGTTAATAAATTAATTCACCCCGATCAAACAGGATTTATACCAAAACGATATTCCTCATATAACCTGAGATGATTATACAATATTATATATTCAAAAAGTGGTATTAATAAAGACCTAGTAATTATTTCGTTAGATGCGGAGAAAGCCTTTGACCAGGTGGAATGGCCTTCCTTGTTTTCGGTTATGGAAATTTTTAAGTTAGGAGAGAAGTTTATTACTTGGGTTAAATTATTATACACTAATCCAACAGCCAGAATAATAAAAAATCAAATGCTATCAACTATATTTAATCTATTTCGAGGCTGCAGACAAGGTTGTCCTTTATCCCCGCTACTGTTTGCACTTGCAATAGAACCATTAGCTCAACGGGTGAGATTACATCCTGAAATATATGGATATGACACCAGAGATACTGAAAATAACATTTCTTTATATGCGGATGATGTATTACTTTATATTACAAAGCCGGAAATTAGTATCCCAAATTTACTAAAATTAATAACTGAATTTGGATTATTTTCAGGATATAGTATTAATTGGAATAAAAGTGAACTTATGCCAATAATGGTAAATAACTTACATATACTACAACAATTTCCTTTTAAGATAGCAAACGAAAAAATCAAATATCTTGGAATTTATGTAACAAAAAGATTTGATTCTTTATTTAAATCCAATTTTCCACTTTTATTGAATAAATTAAATAAGAACATATTGGAAAACATTACCTATCTCAATGCTAGGTAGAATTAATGCAATAAAAATGATTTTTCTCCCGCAATTACTATATTTTTTCAAATTGATTCCGACATATCTTCCTAAAAAATTCTTTAAGAAGGTTGATTCTATAGTCACCAACTTTATCTGGGATTATAAGAGCCATAGAATAAATAAAAAACATTTATGTAAACCAAAAATAAATGGAGGTCTAGCACTGCCAAACTTTATGATTCATTACCGGGCAGTTAATATTAAAAATATGAATTTTTGGTTCATGGAGACAGATAAACAACCAACCTGGTTAAAAATGGAAAAAGAAGATTGTTCGCCTTTTGAAATAAGTTTGATTTTATTCGCTAATATTAAAATAGGTAAGAAAACCTATAGTGAAAACCTTATAATAGAAAGTGGAATACGTATCTGGAAACAAATAAAGAAAACACTAAAATTGGAATGTATACCACTAGCCCTTACCATTGTAAATAACATTACATTTAAACCCTCAATGATGGACAAAGGTTTTTTACAATGGAAAAACTATGGAATTAATAAGATGGGAGATCTCTACAGGGAAAATTATTTCCTTTCATTTCAAGAATTACAACAAATGTATGGATTACATTCAAAAGATTAATTTAGATATTTACAAATTAGAGGCTATGTAAAAGCAAACACACAGGAAATTAGAAAGACAGAAATTTTAGATGAATGTCTAAATAAACACCCGAACACAGAAAAATTGATATCATATATTTATAATATTTTACTGGAAAACGATGTCCCAATGACAGAAATATGTAGGCAATCATGGGAAAACAAATTAGGTCAAATCATTAGACCTGCAGTATGGGATGAAAGTTTACAACATATACATCACTGCTCGTTAAATGCTAGACACTCTCTTATACAATTTAAAATATTATATAGACTACATTATTCAAAATCCAAACTACATAGTAGTTTTTCAAATGTATCTGCCATATGTGATAAATGTCAGCACTTAGAAGCTAACTTAACGCACTCATTTACAAATTGTATAAAAATTACTAAATTTTGGACAGAAATATTTAAGATAATTTTGAACGTTGTTAATATGAATCTGATCCCTGACTCAAAGTTAATAATACTGGGAATATTAGAAACAGATCAATTAATAACAATGAATCAAAGAATTTTTATTGATTACAGTTTAATAATTGGGAAAAAAATAATATTGAAATTCTGGAAAGGTCCTACATCTCCCACAATCAAAATGTGGATTACAGGAATGTCGGAGACACTTCATCTGGAAAGATTAAGGCTTGTCCTATTGGATGTTGGATCGTTTCAGAGGAATATGGTCTCCATTTATTGAATATCTAAAGGGTCAAAATGGCTCGGTACGAGAGCCTGACTGAAGCCTGAATAATGGAATAGATGAAGAATCACGAATAACAAATCATGGATATATCTCCAATGATGGATAACTTTTTTAATACTCCATTCATTTCTTTATTTTTGATTTCTTACTCTTACTTTATTTTCTCTATCTTTTCTTACCTGCAAAAAAAAAGTATAGAAATATATAAGACATAATTGTTAATATTAATAATATTACGAATGTATGTGAGTAGTATATTCTATTAATATGTAGTTACGTCTAATAAAAATATTTAACAAAAAGAAAATGCTAAAGAACCAACTATAGATAAACATAATAAGATAACAATACTAAAATATAAATTAAATTAAAATTTTATCGGCCAGAATAATAAGATTATTCCTAACTATAATACAAGAAAATTTCGAATTTGGTGATAAACCACATAAACTCTTAGCACGCCAACTGAATAAACGGGAAACAGAAAATACAATTACTAAAATTAAATCAGACAAAGGGGAATTACTACTACCTAAAGATATTAATAAAAGATTTGCTCAATTTTATCAAAATTTATATACATCGAAAACCTCTGTAAATAATACTCAAATTACAAATTTCTTAGACAATTGTAATCTTCCAAAATTAAATATGGTGGAACAAGAGGGATTAGGAGCCCAGATTACACTACAGGAAATAGAAGAAACAATAAATTCGTTGAAGAATGGCAAAACGCCAGGACCAGATGGCTTTAGTAATGAATTCTATAAAAGATTCTATGAGATAATTTCTCCATGCCTGCAAGATTTATATATACGCTTTTAAAGAAAATAAACTACCAGAAACATTAACTGAGTCAACGATTATACTTATACCAAAAAAGGATAAAGATCCAGAAGACCCAGGCTCATATAGAGCTATTGCACTCCTAAATACAGATCAAAAAATATTAGCAAAGACCCTAGCGAGAAGTTTGTGTAAATATGTTTACAAACTAATAAACAGGGTTTATACCAAAGAGATACTCTTTTAACAATTTGAGACAGCTGTCTAATATAATGTACTCACATAATACTGAAGAAGAACTAGCATTTATTTCATTGGATGCAGAAAAAGCTTTCGATCAAGTAGTATGGCAATATTTATTCAAAGTATTGCAAAAATTTAACATGGGAGATAACTTTATCTCATGGGTAAAATTATTATATGATAAGCCGACGGCTAGAATACTGACTAATAATATATTATCCCCAAAATTCCAATTAGCAAGGGGCAATAGGCAGGGGTGCGTACTATCGCCCCTGCTATTTGCACTAGTGATAGAGCCTTTAGCAGAAAGTATAATAAGTCACCCAAATATTTATGGATATAATACCAACACTCAAATAATAAAATTTCATTATATGCAGACGACATATTACTATATATTACAAATTCGCAAATTAGCATACCAAATATACTAAACTTAATAGAGGAATTTGTTTTTTTTTCCAGGATATAGAATAAATTGGAACAAAAGCAAAATTATGACGATAAAACCTCAAGAGCCGAAACATTTGTTGAAATTCCCCTTTAGAATTGCAACAGAAAAATTTAAGTATTTGGGCATCCAAATCACTAGTAAATATAAATCATTACTCAACGCAAACTATATGCCTTTATTAACTAAATTAAATGGGTTGATTAAATTTTGGAAAACACTGCCGATGTCCTTAATGTGCAGAATAAACGCGATAAAAATCATCTTCTTACCACAAATATTGTACCTATTTCAATCAATACCAATATACGTACCTAAAAAATTCTTTAAAAAACTAGACTCTGACATTATAAACTTCATGTGGGATTATAAATCACACAGAATTAAAAAAAAAAACACTTGCGTAAATCTAAAGAATCAGGTTACTATTGGGCAGTGAATATTAAAAATATAATCTATTGGTTGGACAGTTCTTCCCAACAGGTAGATTGGATAAGAATGGAGAAAGAGGATTGTTCCCCTTATAATATAGGAGCGATCCTTCTTTCCCCGATGAGACTGAACAATATAATAATAAAAGAAGAATCCAATTATTCACAGTATAATATGAATTTGGAAACAAATAAAATTAACTTTAAAATTAAGAAAATTATCGCTTCTTTCTCCAACAGCTAATAATCCCTCATTCAAACCATCCATTATTGATAAAACGTTTATCCATTGGGAAAGAATAGGAATTAAAACGATGGGAGATATGTATGAAATGGGAAAACTTTTATCACTCCAACAATTACAACTAAAATATAATTTGAAAAGTAATCAATATTTCAAATATCTTCAAATTCAAGAGTATTTGAAAAAATATATACAAGGATATCAAACTTTAACTCCAGATATATTGGAGGAAGGAATGAATAGAAAGGCAGAATCAAGCAATTTAATATCTTACTTATATAATACAATTCTAAATATAGAAACACCAACGACAGAGGCAATTAGAAGGGATTGGGAACAAGAGTTATTGATAAAAATTCCGAATGATAGATGGGAAAAAAAATTATTATATGTAAATAAATGTTCAATTAATGTAAGACATAACCTAATTCAATTAAAAAATTTCCATAGACTATATTACTCGAAAACTAGACTGAATAAAATATTTTCAAATGTTTCCCCCATCTGCGACAAATGTTTAACTCAAAATGCCACTATAGCACATTCCTTTGTCTCTTGTATAAAACTGTATAAATTTTGGAATGAAATTTTTGGAATTTTTACAAAACTATTTAACACAAAATTGAACCTCAATACAGAACTGATTATCTTTGGATTAATGGAAGAGGGAAGTTAACTATATTCCAAGAAGCTTTTCATAATTACGGTCTAATAACAGCAAAAAAATTTATACTCAAATTTTGGAAAAACGCTACCACGCCAACATTCAAAATGTGGATCTCAGACATGTCTGAAATGCTACACCTTGAAGAAATGAGATTCCTCCTACTAGGCAAAGTAGACCTATTCTTAAAGACTTGATCTCCTTTTATCAACTTTTTACAAGCAGATGGTGCAACATAAGAAATTAAATGGTTTAGAACCGGGTGACGAATGGGCAAAAATATGAAATAGGTAGATCTCTCCTAATCTCTCTTTCCTTTTCTTTCAATCTTTTTAGCTTCTTATCTCGGTCCTGTATTTCTTTGGCTATCTGTTTCTACTCGCTTGTCTATCTATTCCGACACTCTTTATTTCTTTTTTCTCTCACTGTTCTTTTATTATTAAATGAAAAGTACAAAGTTGTACAAGAATGGAAATATGTATGTATGTATTAAGTACTTAAGTACCACACTACTGTACTTACTTCTAACAAAAATAAACAAAAAAAACAAATAAAAGAAACATAAAAGATTATTAATGGATTGGACACTCTAGAGGCAGGAAACATGTTCCTTTTGTTGGGGGAGTCTAGAACCAGGGGCCACAGTTTAAGAATAAGGGGTAGGCCATTTAGAATGGGGACGAGGAAAAAACATTTTCATACAGAGAATTGTGAATCTGTGGAATTCTCAGAAGGCAGTGGAGGCCAATTCTCTGGATGCTTTCAAGACAGAGTTAGATAGAGCTCTTAAAGATAGCGGAGTCAAGGGATATGGAGAGTAGGCAGGAACAGGACATTGATTGAGAATGATCAGCCATGATCACAGTGAATGACGGTGTTGGCTCATATAGCCGAATGGCCTACTCCTGCACCTATTGTCTATTGTTGAGGGCAAGGAGCTGCTCTGCTAAGCGAAGTAGAATGTTAGTAGAGGGAAATTGGATGGTTCTGCGGTCGAGGAAGAAATGGAGGGACTTTAGGCCTTCCTGGTGGTTAGAGGTGTAGAGTGACCGAACGTCCATAATAAAGATGAGGGTGTGGGGGCTCGGAAAGCGAACATCATTCAAGAGACGAAGGGCATGTGAGGTATCTTGGACATAGGTCGAGAGAGATTGGAACAGGGGGTTAGGAAGTAGTCGAGGTACGTGGAAATCATTTCCGTGGGGCAGGAGCAGGCAAAAACAATGGGTTTGCCAGAGCAGTGGTGTTTGTAGATTTTGGGGAAAAGGTAAAACTGGGCTATGTGGGTAACCCTCACTAAACAGACAACTGCAGACACTGGAAATACTCGACTATGAAAAGCGAAACAAATGACCTTTCATCAGAAAAATTAAACATTATCAACTTGCAGAGAGGAGGAGGGGTAGTCAGGACAAAGAAAAGTCTGTTATAAAGTATTATCAGTAATTGCTGGAATTTGTTTAGCTCAACAGGCATGGTGGGATTTTAATTTGTGTTTCGGATGATTCGTTTAGGCAAGAGTGATTCTATTCCAATAATTTAACCACTAGATTTAGGGTCCTTTTTTAATCTTTAAAAAGATGCAACTTTATTTTAATCCTCATAGTATCACCCATGCTAGTACTATTTTGGAATATATTGACTGTTGCCATGGGGTTTTGATCTTGGCAGCCAAGTGGATAGATATAATCTGTTTATATCAGAGGATGCACTGCTGACTGGAATATCATTCACTGACAATGTTCACTTGCACCTCCTCCAACCTCATCTAGTAAGGATGACTGAATCTGTCGTTCAAGATGTGGACTCTTGTACATCGGCGAGACCAAACGCAGACTGGGCGATCGTTTCGCTGAACACCTTCACTCAGCCCGCCTGAACCTACCTGAACTCCCGGTTGCTGGATACCATTTCTCCTTCCCATTCCAACACAGACCTTTCTGTCCTAGGTCTCCTTCATTGTCAGAGTGAGGCTAAACACAAATTGGGGGAACAGCATCTCGTATTTCGCTTGGGCAGCTTACAGCCCAGTGGTATGAATATTGATTTCTCTCACTTTAGGTAGCCCCGGCATTCCCTCTCTCTCTATCCGTCCCCCACCCAAGTCGCTCTAGCTTCTCATTTTCACCCTACAAACAACTTACAAGGCCTGTCTCCTTTATCATTGTAACCTTTTTGCGTATCTTTCATTCATTGTTCTTTATCTCTCCACTTCACCGTCTATATTCAGATCAGATTGATTTTCAGATTCCTTTATCCCTAACCAGTCATGTAAGTGAAGCACCTCCTCACTGTATCTTAAGGTCTTTGTCACCCCTACTTGACTGACGATCCACCCATTTCTCTCTCTCCAGAGATGCTGCCGGTGGAGAGCCTGCTGAGTTAGCTGCAGCTTTTTGTGCCTGGAACCGCTTCAGTTGCCGGGCCGCTAAACCATCTGCAACACCCGCTTTCCTTACACAGCTGACAAGCTTCACCTGGATATTCATTCGTAATTTAAAACATATAAACCAAAAAATTCCAACTGTATATTAAGCTCAAAACGACCCGAACGTCACCCATGCTGCATCTGCTTCATTGTGACTAATTCATATGGATTTCCCACTAGGATAGTCTGGATGTGGATATCTCGAGCAGAAAACCATCTGCCCCCATTCTGTATCAACCATGTTCACCACATCACATTTTGCCCTTTTTTCATTTCTTCAAATAAAAAGCATTGCTATGGGAACATGCGTTGAGAAGTGTGTTCTCAGGAAAACCATCTGTGTGTTCCCCAACCAGAAGCTTTGGATGTATCAAAAGCTCTGCAATCTTCTTAGGACCAAATCTCTGGCCCTCAAGTCTGGCTATGCAGATTCATATAAGAAGTTTAGATACAACCTTGATAAGGCCATCAACTGAGCCTCAATGAGTATAGGATTATTAAGATTTACCCACCTCAGAATGAATCCCCCTTCATTTTAGTCCAACTCACCTTCCCCAAGGGAAGGGACATCACCCAAACAGCCACGAGTAGAAAAGGTAGATGCGAACATTACTGTGTTCACAACTACTGAATATATACACTGAGAAGGTATGATGAGTTTTTTGCCCAGTTTTGTTTCAGATATATTTCTATTCTGAATAAAGTTTATTTTTTTGAAATTAAAAAAGAGACATCTGTCCTGTCAAGTCCTCTTTAGAACTTTATATATTTTGATGGGGCACTTCTCATTCTTCTAAATCTGGAGTCAGCAACCTTGTTCTGCATAGGGGCCAGGACGCATCAATCACGTGTATGCATGGATCCCGCCCTCATCTTGCCCCAGATGGCAGACATCAAATCACCGTGTATGCACGAATCCCGCCCCTTCGAGGATGCCACCCTGAGCACTGGCCCCTAGTTACGGGCACCCACGAACATGACGTTTCTACGGCCCATTGCCTTGGCTCTGTCCTGAAGGCGGTGGCTCAAATACTCACACTCACTTGTCCCCGGCGACCCTCGGCAGCTCCGCATTGCAGGCGCCAGCGCAGGCCTCCTTGCTTCCTCGCGTGACCGCATCTGGGCGCAGCGGCCTCGGGAGGTACCGGAGATGACAGAAGTCTGCGGGCCGGATAATTACGTGAAAAAAAAAACGCCACGGTGTGAATGATGTCGGGTTACGGGCCGCATTCAAGACCAAGCATAAACTCGGCAACTGTTTCTACTAACAATTGCACACGATCAGCCATGGCTTACCGGATCTCCCGGTTTCCATCTTAACTCCACCTTAAATTCCCATACTGTCCTGGGCCTCATCCATTGCCAGAGCAAGGCCACATGCAAACTGGAGGAACAACACCTCATACTCCTTGAGTGGCTTACAACCTAATGGCATGAACATTCTCTAAATTCTCCAATTTTAGGTACCTATTAAACTCTCACTTCTTCCCCCACCTCTCCCTTATTTTTCCTGCTGCCCCCCCACCCATTCTCCCGTACCACACATGGACATATTTATCTCCCACCCCCCCCCCCCTCCCCCCCCCACACACATACACATTTCTTCCTCTATCTTCACAATTCACAACTCTTCAATCGTTATATTACACACATTCTGTCTTTTCATCTCTGGCCTTTGGCCAACCATCTACCTATCAAAAATCCCTCTCACCAGTATCAGCCTTACTTCCCAGGCTTTGTCCTACATCTTCCTGCTTTCTTCCCCTCCCCCCCCCCCCCCCCCCCCACCACAATCAATCTAATAAAGGGTACTGACCCAAAATGTCACATCCATGTTCTCCAGAGCTGCTGCCTGACCCGCTGAATGACTACAACTCTGTGTCTTTTTTGATTACTTAGTTTCTCCTCACATAACAGATCTGCCATTCATACGTTCAAAAGTGATCGGTGCTGAATTAAGCCATTTGGCTGCTCCACCATTCAATCATGGCTGATCTATCTTTCACTCTTAACCCCATTCTTCTGCCTTCTTCCCATAACCCCTTACACCCTTACTAATCATGAATCTATCTACCTCTGCCGTAAAAAATATCCATTGGCAGCCTCCATAGCCTTCTGTGGCAACAAATTCCACAGATTCAACACCCTCTGACTACAAAAATTCCTCCTCTTCTCCTTCCTAAGGGAACGTCCTTTTATTCTGAGGCTACGATATCTGGTCCTAGACTCTCCCACTAGTGGAAACATCCTCTCTATCCAGGCCTTTCAATATTCAGCACGTTTCATTGATCATCCTTCTAAACTCCAGTGAATTGAGGCCCAGTGCCGTCAAACACTCATCATATGTTAACCCAGAAAGCAGTCTGATGAAGCTTTATTGTATTTCCTCAGTAGCAAGTTCATCTCACTTTAGGTAATGTGGCCAAAATTCTATCTAATTCTCCAGATTTGATTTCACCATGGTCCTATGCAATTATAACAATACCCTTACTTTTTGGGATGAGGCTGTTTCTTCTAAAACATCACCTATCCACGTTTTCCTGAGATGCTGAGTCATTCCAACACTTTGTGTTTTACTCAAGACTCCAGCATCTGCAGAATTCCTTTTCCCTATGTAAAGATATCCACATTCTGTTCTTTATATCGTATATATTCTTGATGAATTAAATTCATTGTTGGAAATAAAAAAAGCCATTAACGAAATCTCTTACTTTGAAGAGGTGCTCTCTCTTACGAGTTCTGCAACATCCTCTCACTACACCCAACCTATGATTCCTCCAGCTCTCCAACTATTCGCCCACATTTTAGCCCAGACTTGCTGCCACAGCCACGTGTGCTTTATCATCTGTGAGATATGCAATGTGCTCACAATCACAACTCAAAGATTAAATCTTGGAAGCAAGAGATTCTTTATTTTCGAGTCTGCAGAATCGGGTGCCTCTCCAAGTTGAGACACACCGAAGTCAGAAGAGTCATCCCCCTTTATACACACAATTCTACATCCAACCTCCACTCCTTGGACCCGCTCCAATCAGACACTGAGGTGGACAACCTGTAGGTACTTCCCCCAGTACCTCCCACATCATACATCGCATGTTCAGTTTCTTGCTCAGGGGTGTGTTGTAATATTCATTTATTTTATTAAGCATGCTCAGTCGTTCATGACCTATCCTAGTTTTACTCACCTCCAAGTGAACTCTCAGTCCTCCTATATCAGCACTGAAGCTAAGCTATAGTGACAAGGGTCCCATCTATCACCCCATTCTACTGATAGGGAGCTATCTACATCACTCCCTTCTACCGCTATACAATGCTATCACTTCTTACTCAAGGATGGGTCTGGTAACTTTTATACACAGCTGTGTCAGAACCCTCTCCCTGGCCCCTATCGGTTTGAATCCTCTTTAAAGCACCTTACAATAGAGGGGTTTAATCACTTTATCCCTCACATCATCGTTACTTTTTTTGCATATCTTTCATTCATTTGTTGTAATATCTCTCTATATCACTGTCTATATCTCTGGTTTCCCTTTCCCCTGACTCTCAATCTGCAGAATCTCGTCCCCAAACTTCACCTATTCCATTTCTCCAGAGATGCTGCTTGACCTGCTGAGTTACTCCAGTTTTTATTTCGTGTCTTCTTCGACCTCAACACTTGAATGAAGTTCATTGTTGAAAATAACAAAAAGCCTTTGATGAAATCTCATGGTAATTCCTACATTGTAGTTCTCTCTCTCCGAGGAGTTCTGCAACATAGTTTCTCATTGCACTCAAAGATTTTGCTCCAGTATCTTTGGTTGCACTTGTCTGCCACAGCTGGCAATGTTTGGGACCAGGACCTCTGTCCAGCCAGTTATGGAGGCAGGCTGCCTTCCCCGTTGTAGATTGATGTTGCATGTTAACTTCACACACCAGCCAGCATCTCTAACTCCACTCCACTATAGTACTTATACTAACACTTGTTTCCCAGCACGGACAGTGGGAGCAGCCAGGGTGTACCGACAACCTGTTAAGTTTCAGTTGATTAAAGATGTATTTGAATCACGTACTGACTGTAGTCATTTACATGGTGCCAGAAGTGGGATTCGAACCCACGCCTCCAAGGAGACCCGATTTGAATCACGTACTGACTGTAGTCATTTACACCCGAGTAGCGCCGCTCTCGGCGGGAGGACCACATGGCGCCCACTTCCCAGTACTCCTCCTCTCGCTCCTCCGGTTGTCCTTCTCACATTGACGTCAGATGCCGGAAGGTCAGAGGCTGCGAGCGGAAGTGGGTGCAGGAGCGCTCCGCCATTGTGTTGGAGAGAAGTAGTAATCGTACATCCATAGACACGTACACACAGGCAGCAGTCGCGGCCGCCGCCACCGCCGCCGCCGCCGCCGCCGCCGCCGCCGCCGCCGCCGCCGCCGCCGCCACCGCCACCGCCACCGCCGCCACCGGAGTGAGAGGCCGGGCCCGAGAGGAAAGCCGCCGACAGACCGTCAGACAGACAGACAAACAACCGCCCGCCCGCCCGCTGCTCCGCCTCACTGGCTTGGGCCGCTGCGCGATCCACTGGGAGCACGATTTTGTTTCAAAGTCGGCGGAGCCTGAGGCCGAGCCCCTGCCCGTTGTTGTTTAATGAAGAATGTCTGCGACCAGCGTGGAGCAGGTAATGCGCTGGCTGTTGGCTGGGGAGTGAGCGCTCGAGTCGCGGCCGCCGCCGCCTCCTCACAGGCCATGACTCGTTCCCTCTCTCCCTTGGACATATCCTGTCGCTTAGTCTCTTGCAACTGGGTTGATTTGTTACTTTAAAAATTAGATGACTTGATATTGAATTTCGAATTTCCATAAGGTACTGACGGGTGTTTTCTTTTTTTTGTTGTTTTTTTTGTTGCATTTTTGCTTTCTATTAAACGCGATACTACATCAGAGACCGAAAGGACAGGGAAGTAAAGGTGAGTTGGTCCGTAACTCATTGTTAGTTTTACAAGTTGACTATTTTTACTTTTTTTGGTGTGTTTTTTTTTTTGCTAAAGTGGTTTTAACTAGAAGCTTTTCCTAACGTCAGCTTTTATTTCAGTGCTCATCTATGTTTGAAACTTTTATTTACATTTAATGTTCATATTGCAGAGCATATTTTCTAATTTGGGGCAATTCGTCAAAAATTAAATTAACTGACGCAAGTTTCAGATTACTTGCATTGACGGCATATATGAATATAATTATTTAGTCTTGCGTTCATGCTTTACTGTTTATATCACTTGTTTGATATTTTAAGTGTTAGCTAGTAGCCTTTTAAATGAGTGTACTTTGATTCGAGCTCTGAAAATGAAATTAAGATGTTGAAGTAAACAAAACCTTGCTGATACTGGAAATCTGAAACAAAATATGCTTGCAATGTTTGTAACCCCAATGGTTTGTTGTTTACTCTGAAAACAGCAGTATTTACTTTTTTTAAATACAAGTTTTACAATGGCAAGTTTCACTTAGTAGCTACCTAATTCATTCCATTACTATTGTACATATTTTAGGAACCTAAAAACACTTTAAATTCAAGTCCTCTTGAGCAACAATAAAAACAGAAAGTCTGGGGATTCCATACTTATAATAATAGTTAATAAATGTGACAAGTTTAATTTCTATCTGAATTGCAAGTGCAGCAGTTTTGTGTTATTTAATACATTTCAATAGTGAGACACGAAACAAAGTTTTGTGAATGAAGGGAAACAGCATAAACCAGCCAACAATACTTGAATTAAGTTAAATGACTATTGGCCTCTGAATTGAAGTTGAAATGCCTTTTATTTAAACAATATAAACTATCATTCATCTTGGGTTATATTTAAAGTAACATTTCGGCCTGTTCTGTGTTAACTTGTAATGAGTTAATTTAGAATTATGTAGTTATCACAATTTTATGGGGAAATTTAGGAAATCCAGTGCCTGGACTATGTTCATATTGTTCAATAAAATTGGCTTGAGTGTGTAAGAATGTACCATGCTTTGACTTCACTTCCTGTTTATGACCATTTGCTGAGCCCAGCTAATTGTAGTGTGCATTGTTTACTATTGATGGAATCTTAAGTGGTTGAATTGTTCATATTTCGACCTGTTGATGGACTGATTTCAAATGGCCATGATCTGAAAACATTCATTTTGGGTATAAAGATTCTTCCATTTAATGCCGTTTGAACTACTGTGTGTAAATGTTTGATATCTCAAATGGAAGAGCTTGCATTGTTTGATTTGCCATATGGCCACAGAGTTATGTTGCATAAACAAAATTAGCAACACAGACAATTTTATTTATTCTTCCAGCTGACACAGGAATGCAATGTCAGAAAAAACAAGATAATTTAAAGAGTATCTTGAGAAAATTTCAATTCTATTTCTAAATGTACGTGGTCTACTGTAGTTTTATTTTTAAAGTTAAACAAGATCTAATAAAATTACCATACGTACAATGCACTAGCTCAAAAATAGAACAGATATTTTGCCCCCAAAAAACAATATAAGCTACCATCTATTGGGCCAATCAAATATTTTGGTGCCACGCTTGTGCTATGCAGGTTGTGTCACTTTTCACTTTGTGAACTAATTTTACTAGAAAATATTCTTGCGATTCAGGTGAATGTACTGCATACAATTCATTTATGTCACAATAAAAAAGCATAAACAAAATAGTTTCCCTATGTGCTTTTCATTCTTACCATTTAACTGCGAAAATGTTACAGCCATATTTACCAATTTGAATGTAAATAGTGAGTGAAATTGGATGCCCAATTTTTATATTAATTACAACTATAATTGGCCTTCATTCCCAGCTGGCCATAAAATGTCTTTCCTTTCAAATAAATGTGGGATAAACAGCCATTGAAATCTAGCAGCAAGTTTTCCTGTTCATTTATGAATAGCAGCTTCTTAATTGATCTGAGACAATCCATTGTTTAATACCGATTCCAACGTGACATTCAGACAGGCAAGAATGTATCATTAGCGTAAATACAATATGCATTTCAGGATTTCCTTGTAGCATAACTCTTTACTTAATGTAAACTGGATTGAGGAATATGAAAACTTGTGTATAAGTCTTATGGTCACACTTGTATTGCAGTCACCGCTACAAATTTCAGTGTCACGTGAGATTGTTTTTAATAAATGTGAACTCACCAGTGTATGTAGTTGCCAAGCAATTAATAATAAATATTCTTTGTAAGTGCATCTGTACTTGAATAGTGACATACTATAATCTTGTTGTTTTAGCAAATGGTTTATCTTGATGCTAACATTGCCATTGGTGGCATGTTAATTTTTAAATTAAAAGAACATGAAATAATGTATAGACCTGTTGTACTGCAATTAATGTAAAAGAACCCCTTTGTGAAAAAAGAAAATTAGTACTGAGCAAATATGATCAAGAGAAGAAATTGTGACCATTATTTTTATAATCTGCGCAGATATTAATACGTATGTTTAATTTAGAGATATCGCGCGGAAACAGGCCATTCGGCCCACCGAGTATGCAACCAGCGATCTCTGTACACTAGCACTATCTATAAACTAGGGACAATTTACAATTTTTACAAAGCCAAATGTGGAAGGAAATCGGAGCACCCGGGGAAAGCCCACGCGATCACGGGGAGAACACAAAAACTCCATACAGATAGCACCCGCAGTCAGGATCAATCCCGGGTCTCTGGCGCTGTAAGGCAGCAACTCTACTGCTGCGCCAATCTTCCATTGACATTAATGTCAATGCTTCAAGACAATGGTTTAGAAATTGTATAAGCATATGATACTCTACATATGTAGATAATATTAAACCACAATGTTACAATTTCCAATTCACAGTTCACTGAATAAATAATACAATTTTGACTCTATAATTTTTACTTTTATAGTTTGATTTTTGATTGGTACAGACTTATTTTGGCTTTAAGCAGTAGATTGATATATAGCACAAGATTCAATGCTCGTGCATTATGTCTTATGTTTTTCAGAGACTAATTTTGAAGTCTTTATTTTGCCAAGTTAACAGTTGTTTAGATGTTGGTAATATTTGCTAATGGTTCTTGTTTACATGGCAAGCAGATACACTGATCTGTTGCCGTAGCCTTAGCTATGTTTTGCATTCATATTCTTAACTGCTCTAAATCTTGTTTTGTGGTAATGTGGGAATTAAACTTTTTTTTAAAAAAGTGCAATTTAGATACTTGGTTAAATATGCCATATACATCCACACAGGATATCTTGAAACTGTTTATAAATCCATTAACATTTCATGGGACACCTGTTCTTTTTACTACTGATTTTGTTACGTTCAGTTATTGTGGTCAGTGTTAAACTAGCCTATATTAAGCAAACCATGGAAGTCTTTGTAAAGATGGTTCCATTGCTTCAGAGCAGCCACTAATGGAATATTTTTTATTGCAGTTCAGAACGGTTCGATGCATCAAAAAGACACAGTGAATGATGATGATTTTGAACCTTATTTAACAAATCAGGCAAATCAGGTAAGCACTTAATTATCACAAAGTTTTCAATGAGTGTTGACAAACATTATATGCGTTACTATTTCTTAAAACAAATATTCATTCACAATAGTGGAATATTACTTTCACTTTATCATGTTTTGATTTGCTAAAGGCTGATAATACTGTAGTAAGCACAGAGCAGGATTTAACAACGTTGATTTAACAACTATAATTTCTCATGTTTTGGGTCAGGAGAAATGTTTAACAAATTTAGATTAATGAATCACAACAAGTTGAAAGGAAGTTCCAACGATGATTTTTATCAAGGAAGCCAACAACTTAAAGGACATCATGGATGCATTTAAGAGAGGTCTACAGATTTTAAACCAAAATGATCAGTTGCCATTTCTAATTGCTGCTGGTGTTATGTTGCTGCCTAAGCTCCATAGGGTGCATGATATCTTGAATTCTGTCTTTGTATTATCTCTTTTAAGATTTCACTCTTTTTGAACTTGGGGTTGGTGGTAGCAGCTTTGCGGGCATATAAATACGTCAGCATTTTAGGCACTTGTTATACAGCTGCCAACATAATCACTTTAATTCGAAGGATTTTAGCTGTTTTGATCTACTCCTGAAATAAATAAATCTCAAAGATTGTTGTTGGTGCACTAGTAGGGGGAAAAAAAAGGTCCTGGGTGAGGTGTTGTACTGCACCTGTTTTGGAAAATAGAAACATAGAAAAACAGGTAGAGTAGGCCATTCCCAGGATGGCGGGACTGACATATGAAAGAATGGGTCGACTGGGCTTGTTAACACTGGAATTTAGAAGGATGAGAGGGAATCTTATAGAAACATGTAAAATCTTAAAGGATCGGACAGGCTAGATGCAGGAAAAAATTCTCATGTTGGGGGAGTCCAGAACCAGGGCTCACAGTTTAAGAATAAGGGGTAGGCCATTTAGGATTGAGATGAGGAAGAACTTCACCCAGAGAATTGTGTATATGTGGAATTCTATGCCACAGGAGGCAGTGGAGGCCAATTCACTGGATATTTTCAAGAGAATTAGATTTAGCTTTTTGGGCTAAAGGAATCAAGGGATTATAGGGGGAAAAGCAGGAACGGTGTACTGAATTTGGATGATTAGCCATGATCATATTGACTAATCTTCTGGATTTTTTTTGAGGATGTAGCTAGGAAAATGGGCAAGGAGAGCCAGTGGATGTAGTGTACCAGGACTTTCAGAAAGCATTTGATAAGGTCCCACATAGGAAATTAGTGGGCAAAATTAGAGCACATGGTATTGAGCATAGGGTAAACTGACATGGATAGACAGGAAATAGAGTAGGGATTAACAGATCCTTTCAGAATGACATGCTAGTGGGGTACCGCAAGGCTCAGTGTTGGGACTACTGCTATTTACAATATATATTTATGATTTAAATGAAAGGATTAGAAGTAACATTAGCAAATTTGCACATGGCACAAAGCTGGGTGGCACTGTGAACTGTGACGAGGACGCAGGGTAACTTGGCCAGGTTGGGAGTGTGGGCAGATGCAGTTTAATGTGGATAAATGTGAGGTTATCCACTTTGGTGGCAAAAACAGGAAGGTGTCTGAATTGTGTCAAGTTGGGAAAAGGGGAAGCACAATGAGATCTGGGGGTCCTTGTTCATCAGTCACTGAAAGTAATCATGCAGATACAGCAGATACCGAATGGCATGTTGGCCTTCATAACAAGAGGACTTGAGTATAGGAGCAAATAGTTCTTCTGCAGTTGTGCAGGGCTCTAGTGAGACCACACCTGGAGTATTGTGTGCAGTTTTGGTCTCCAAATTTGGGGAAAGACATTCTTGCTATTAGGTTCACCAGGTTAATTCCCAGGATGGCGGGACTGTCATATGTTGTGACTTGTATACTCTTGAATTTAGAAGGATGAGAGGGGATCTTATTGAAACACATAAGATTATTAAGGGTTTGGACACGCTTGACAGAAAACATGTCGCCGATGTTGGGGGAGTCTAGAACCATGGGCCACAGTTTAAGAATAAGTGGTAAGCCATTTAGAATGGAGATGAGGAAAAAACTTTTCACACAAAGGGTTGTGAATCTTTGGAATTCTCTGCCTCAGAAGGCAGTGGAGGCCAATTCTCTGTATGCTTTCAAGAGAGAGTTGGATAGAGATCTTATAGATAGCGGCGTCGGGGGATGTGGGGAAAAGGCAGGAACGGGGTACTGATTGTGGATGATCAGCCATGATCACAGTGATGGTGGTGTTGGCTCGACTCCACCTAGAATGGCCTACTCCACCTATTTTTGTATGTTTCTATGTAAGATCATAGATCAAGAATCTTGTCCTAAAAGTGCTAGAGAAATATCTTGAAAATAAACTTAAAAAGTCCATTTCATTCTTGACTAGGACCTGAGGGTAAAAGCTGTAGTTTTCTTCCCATTTCTTTTTACCCCTTCCACCATTCAGGACATTAATTTGTGATAAACATAGTTTGTGGGTGAAAAGGCACACAACTACAGATGATCACATTACTGTTCCTATGTGATGGATCAGTCATCATCCAAACTCGTTAAATTTCAAAGGTTATGTCAAAAACAGATATTCACAATTTGAACATCAAATGACTTTGTAGGATATTGAGGGCCCTTGTAAATTAGAAGTTGGTGGCAGCTGGGCACATGGATGGTGTAACTTTGTGTGAGCTAGAATACAGATCGTAGAACTTTGGATGAGCCATTTGCATGTGGGAAGGTGGGAACCCATGAAGGTATTGAAATAATTTATCTGGTGTTGTACCAAGTGCCCCAAAAAAGGTGATTATCATAGTTAATATTGTCTTATCTCCTGGGTATCACTGAAAGAAGCCCTGCAGATGCTTTATCGACCTAACCATCTTCAGTGGATTCATCAATGTTCTTCCCTTCATAATATGTTTATTTTTGACAATAATGCTGCAATACAAAGTTGTTTCTTTTGCAATATCTATGCCAGCTCTGTTAAACTCCTGCTTCAATAGCTGGATGCCACCATGGATCAGAAACTTAACTGGATCAACCATATAATTAGTTGCTCAGGTTCAGGCTATTCTGTAATGATTGACCTATACCCTGACTTTTAAAATTTTAGACTATCTGCAATGCATGCTTTGGCATTGTCTGCATATGCGTATGTGAATATAGCTTCAACACAATTCAAGAAGCTAGACATCCTCTAGCACATTCCATTCTTCATTGTAACTTAAGCCACTTCGAAAGCTGTTCCACAAAACTTGAAATTTTCTGCCTCTTTAACAGTATTTTCTTCACATGACTGCGATGGGGCAAAAAAGATAGTGCCTCATTACCCCCTTTCATTTTTCCCAGTGAATCTAACATCCTCCATGTTGATAGGTCTTTGCTTTTCCCGCAGATTTCCCACACAACTTGTGTTCTTTTCTAAACATTTGTTGTATCCATTGTGACCAGACCCAATTTTCAAGAATTTCTTTCTTAAGCCTCTGAGTTTTCTCTAAGACATTTTCTAAAAATTGTTTATTTGGCCAAGCTAATATTTAGGGGCAGGGCTTTGTCATCAGTCAAAGCTGCTGGGGGATTTTCATAGTGGAGATTTTTTTTAATCATTTGCCCAAGTTACTGAAGCCAGTAAAGTGGCTGTCCCACTGCGGCAACTTAATTGGCGAGTTTAGGTGAGTTTGAAAAAATGTCATGTTGAAGACCACCTCCGACTATGTTGAAGACTAGTGTCGACTAACTTCGGGAAAATTGGACACCGAATAGTGGAGAATGAAGACTACCTCCTACGACCTCCCTTCGACAATGTTGAAGACTGTCTACGGCTACCTTCAACTACCCTCGATTACCTACGAATAACATGCCGATCTACTTCGACTAAACCTACAAGTAAAAACAGTGTAGTTTTTTTTCCCCCCCATGGCGACCTTTTTTTACATGTTGAAAAATACGCAGCAACCTAGCTGAGGCCTTGAGTGCGCGGGGACTGCTCTCGAGCATGAAGGAGAGCTACAAAGACCTCCTAGGAACTCGTGTCGACCATGCTGCGAGTACGAGTCAAGAGCAAACTCGCCTGAACTCGCGAATTAGGTCGCCGCAGTGGGACAGCCCCTTAAGGTAAAACCTAGGCATCCATGTTGTGAGCAATTGCAGAGGATGCACCATTATTGAATTTGGGGCCTTTATTTTTTCTTTCATTCCTTTTAAATTATCTACAATTAGAAATGCATTGTAAAATCATAGGTGCAGTTACATGACCATACACAAAGGACTAATTATCAACTATATGTTGCCATGGAAGATCAATCCACTGAGCATCTGATATGAGCTGAACTTCTTTGAATGATTGGATTGCTACAATGATCAGCACTGATTTTTTTTTTTTCCACTGCATCTGTGTATTGTCATTTTGTTGAGCAGGCAGCCAGCCTTAAAGATGCTTAAAAATCAACTGCTTGTTAATTAATCTCAAGCACGATTAATTGTATAATTCATTTCTTATCTTTCGCATTGATTTCCTTCTTAAATTACATTCCTTTGTAAGCTCCTTCGCTTAATTCATGTAGTGTTGTTTGGCTTATGTTCATGTATAGTATCTAGTTTGATAATGGACAACAAGCATTTCACTGTATATGTGACAATAGATCTAAACCTAGTAGAAAAGATGTACAGCTTCATAATTTAGCTTTTCTTTTATGGAGTGAACTGGACTTTACTGTTTATTAAAAATATAGGAGCAGTGCATTTGGTAAATTATCTGTGGCAATGTGCTGATTTTTTTTTTTATGTACTTAATGCATTCTTTAAATTATTTGGTTAGAGACCCTGATGAGACTGCACCTGGAGTATTGTGTGCAGTTACGTTCTTTAAGTTGTGCAAGGTTTGCAATCTAAATTCAAATATGTGAATGGGACCAGAAATCTGCCTAGTTTAGGAAAAAAACACCAACAATTTGCTAAATGCTGCCTAGTCAGGTCCTCAAATAGGAAGGAAAAATAAAACATAAATTATTTAAACTTTAGGGTATTACTGAAGAAAAAGGTCATTTATAATAACTTAGTTTAAATAATTTATGTTTCATTTTTTCCTTCCTATTTGAGGACCTGACTAGGCAGCATTTAGCAAATTGTTGGTGTTTTTTTCCTAAACTAGGCAGATTTCGGGTCCCATTCACATATTTGAATTTAGATTGCAAACCTTGCACAACATTATGTTATGTTACTGCTTTTTTATCTTTGATCTGAAAGCCATTTCTTTTATTTTTTAAATTAATGATATATGCAAGTAGTATGATTATAAATCCAATAAACTAACTGGGAATATTGAACTGAGATGGGTAGGAAATCCTCATCTTATTCAACATGAAAATTTCAAACCTGCACCAAGCTTAATGTTTGCAGTGTTTGACTTTTTTAGGGATATTTTACACTTGCTTCAAAATTATAAATGTAGAATGAGTAAATTTCATAGTAAGAAGTTAGATTTAGTTGATTATTGCTAAGTAACATTCGAAGAAAATAGATCTGTAGATCTTATGAATAGTTTAAAATTTTGTAAAATATTTCAACTTTTAGAACTCAGACTTGGATGGCATAGTGGCGTAGCTGGAAGAGCTGCTGTCTCACCTGCTGCTGTCTTTTTCATGTTGTAGTCTGCATCCCTAATTTGTGATTGGTTGATCACTTTGTCAGGTGGGTTGCAGGATGAATGCTGGGAAATGTAAAGATGAGACTGAGCAATGGTCTCAAATTTTGAGGCATGATGTAAAAAGTGAAGAAGTATTTGTCCCCATCAAACTTTACCCACTTGTGTAGATAGATGCTTGGTGCTGACCTAAAGTAGATAAGTTACCAGTTTTCTGTCTTAATGTTGCAATGTACTTGAAGCCTTGTGGGATGTAATAACAAGGAACTGCAGAAACTGGTTTATACCAAAGATCGACACAATGCTGGAGTCAGAAAAAAAAAGTCTGAAGAAAGGTTCCGACCTGAAACGTTCCCTATCCATGTTCTCCACAGATGCTGCCTGACCCACTGAATTGCTCCATCATTTTGTATCTAGCATTTTTGGATATCCTTGTTTGCTGTTGAAGTAATTAACTAAAATAACATAGTTATATAATGTCTTTTACTGCCAAATTCCATCCCACTTTACAGTCAGTAACATTTATTTTGTAGTTAGTATGTGCTCAATTGGAAGAAATGTGATGACCAATGAAAAGATAGTCCTGTTCACACTTTTCATAATATGATGTAGCAGCAACAGGACATAATTAATTATTGTGCTATTCTTCAAAATTGTGTTGTTTTCTTGTCTTCTTGAAATAACAGATGGCACCTTGGTTAACATCACTTTGAAAATAAACGCCTCTGACAGTGCAGCATACTCTTGGTTCGGTATTGGATTGTCAACTTAGGCTGGGATGAAAGCCCCATCACAGAGCTGACACCTATTGATGTGAAACTAGGGGTTGTGCTATTGAAGTAGTTTGAGCAGGTGATATTGTGCCATCACCATCTGGCGAGGATAAATTCCCAGAGGATTCAAAATCGTGAAACTTGGTAGTCATCTTTGTGACGTTTCAATGTCTATTCAGAAAAGGGTACTGTTTTGCTTTAAAAATTATTCCATTCGTTGGTGGTGGGATAGTACAACAGATTGAGCAATCCATGTTTAATCCTGATCTTGGGTGCTGCGTGGGCAATGTTTGTGCATTCCCCCTTTACAGGGTTTCTTCTGGTGCCACATCTTAAACAATACTGAGTTAATAAGCCACAGTAAATTGGGGCTAGATGGACTGCTCCTCTGGGAGTTGAGAGGGAACCCAATGGGTTGAATAGCTTTCTGCTGTATATTAAAATAGCATGCACAGGGTACCAACCCTCAGATACTTCCATGTCCCCTATGTTTCATGTGCTAAGAATACTCAACTGAAATGTTAATTGGCAAACTTTGTCCTGCCTGGTGACATCAGCTATCTGCATAAAGCTTGTGAGGTAGTGATCCTGATATAAGGCTGCATTTAAATTTGGGTTGTAAGGAAGAGTAGTAATTTATCAAGGGCAGCTTACTTGCTATTTTATCATAAATTTGTTTCCTGCACAAATGTTGAAGTCTTCATTTATATTCAAGTCTTGTGTAGTATTTATACACTTATCAGATGTATATTTGAACTGAACTTTGATCAAAGAGAAATGTTAATGGCTTACCAGATGACTTGGGGAGTTGGGATTTGGAGGTAGAAAAGACTAACTTGAAAAGCTGATTATTGCAAACAAGGATCAAGCTTGATTGCTGTCTCAGGCATTAATTTGTTGCTGAGATGAAGGAAAAGACTTAAGTTTGTATTGTTCGAAAGGCGGCATTTGCATCTGAGTGGGAGGGTTTGAGGTTTAGAGCATTTTGAGTAAAGGCATTTGCTGAAGACATTTTGAGTACCTTTCAAGCAGATGGTCTTTGGGTTTGTGTACTTTGGGGTTGTATGTTTCAGTTGTGTTATCTAAAACCAGAGGGCTGGGTTTAAGGTGAAAAGTAACATTTAAAGTGGGCCTGAGGGGCAGATTGTTTGGACAGGCTGGTAGGTATATGGAATGAGTTGCCATATACCCATCATTGAGAATGCGCCAGAGATACAATTATGACATTTGTTTCAGTGAATAGGGGGGTCACAGTTTAACACAAGAGATTAGTGTGCAAAATTAGAGCACATGGTATTGGGGTAGGGTATTGACATGGATAGCGAACTGGTTGGCAGACAGGAAACAAAGAGTAAGAATTAATGGGTCCTTTTGAGAATGGCAGGCAGTGACTAGTGATGTGCTGCAAGGCTCAGTGCTGGGACCCCAGTTATTTATAACATATATGAATGATTTAGACAAATGTGAGTTTATCCACTTTGGTGGCAAGAACAAGAAGGCAGATTATTATCTGAATGGTATCACGTTAGGAAAAAAGGTGCAACGAGACCTGGGTGTCCTTGTATATCAGTCACTGAAATTAAGCATGCAGGTACAGCAGGCAGTGAAGAAAGCAAATGGCATGTTGGCCTTCATGGCGAGAGGATTTGAATCTAGGAGCAAGGAGGTCCTACTGCAGTTGTA
The DNA here is from genome assembly GCA_035221665.1 of Okamejei kenojei. Taxonomy (NCBI): domain Eukaryota; kingdom Metazoa; phylum Chordata; class Chondrichthyes; order Rajiformes; family Rajidae; genus Okamejei; species Okamejei kenojei. The sequence goes on from CM069134.1 coordinate 61,340,832, forward strand.
CAGGACCATGGTGAGACAATACAATGGGTCAACTGGACATGTATTAACTGGTATTTAGAAGGATGAGGGTATTTTATAGAACCATATGCAATTATTAAGGGATTGGTTAGGCTAGATGCAGGAAACATGTTACCGATGTTGGCAGAGTCCAGAACCAGCGGTCACAGTTTAACACTAGCTGGTAGGCCATTTAGGACTGTGATGAGGAAATAATTTTCACCCAGAGAGTTGTGAATCTGTGGAATTCTCTTCCACAGATGGTAGTGGAGGCCAATTCAATGGATGTATTCAAGAGAGTTGGATATAGTTCTTAGGGCTAATGGAATCAAGGGATATGGGGAGAAGGCAGGAACTGGGTTCTGATTCTGGATGATCAGTCATGATCATATTGAATGGCGGAGCAGGCTCGAATGACCGAATGGCCTACTCCTGCACCTAATTTTCTATGTTAACATTTAAAATAAATTTGGACAGGTACACAGGAAGACTTTAGAGGGATATGGGCCAAATACAGGTAAATATGACTAGCTCAGGAAGCTTGATTTGACATTGGCAAGATGGGCCAGGGGCACTGTTTCCATGCTGTATAATTCTGACTGATTCTTGAAATAAAGGATTGGAAAGCATTCAGAGAAATATCATGGGAGTATTTTTAGTATTGCATATTTAATATTTATAACTCACAACTTGAAATTAGTTGGTTGAATTAAATTCACATAGAAGATGATGTGTAATTTCAATACAGCATTTATAGAAAGAAAGAAAAGCAATGAATTAGTCATCAGCCTTAAAGTGAAACGTATTGTTTTAGCACAATTGTTTGAACTACACAATGGTTAATTACCATAATGTTGCTCATGATGGTAATAGTACTGATTATGTTTATATCATTAAACTTAGCATCTATTTAGCTGTAAATGTATTCTCGTCAGTGATTGTCAGAGTGATATTGGACTGAAGTTTTAGAAATATTTGCAGCTCAGCAAGTTTGAGATGTTTATTTTGGCCGGCAACATGTTACAGATCATCCCTGAGTTGTGAAAGTCCAACATACGGACAATTAACATATGAACAAGCTTTTGGGAGACTGCTGTGGCACTGCAGGCATCTTCTGTCAGGTGGAAATGGGGATTAGGTACATGTAAAGTGCAATCTCCCTATACACTTTCTGAATTTTCAGGCTACTTTTAAATATCTACAGTGGAAAACCTTAAATTACTGTAGATTAGTCTGTCTGGATGGTATGACAAAACAAGCAGACCACTTCCACCACTACCCAATGGACACGTGGTCCTTCTACAAACAGAAAAGGGTCACGACCGCCTCGGTGTAATTTCTGGAACTGCTCACGAACCTCGTTCATATCTGGTCACATTCTTAATTTAGTCCAGTTCAGATCTTCCTCCCTACCCTGGACACTGATCTTGTTAAGTTAGTGCTTCACTGTCTCATTAGATTTGATGCAGACCACGGGGATGAAAGCATGTCATGTTCCTTCCGCTTGTACTGCAATAAAGACTGAGTTATAACCGCAGTGTGTGGGTTTCATCATTCAACAATTACAAAGGGTTTTTTTTCGTCAAAGGGAAAATGCCAGCAGGAACTAGACAAACCTATGATAATGAAAATACTTTTTGCAATTAAAATTTTACTATGAATGTCTATCCAAGAAAGGTTTTGGTTATTTGTCTTAATTGAGCTGAGTTAGCTGCTCTAGACTGATCTATAACATTCATTAGACCCCTACATTCCAGAAATAAAGCCTTGCCCAACTTCTCCCTATAGTTCAGGCCCTCGTACTGTTATCTGACGAATATAGATGAAGAACAAATAAAATTAAGCAGGAATCCAGTCTTATATGCTAGCCATCTGCCCACTAATAAAAATTGTTTCTGGTTATTTTCTTATGTGTCACATCTGTTCTTCCAAGTAGTTGTCTGAAGGTCGTATTGGACAGAATTTACTCATTACTAATAACTCGGAGGTTGCTCATAATAAGACAAATGGCAGAATTGAAAATTAGTTCTGATGGTATTTCAAAGACAAACTGAAGTATTTGGTTATTGCACAGCTTTATTATTGCAAAAAACAGTTTGATTTAATATATGTTTTGTCTACTAGAGTACTTGAATGCGTTTGCATTTACATGGTCGTGCAGACAGTCATAGAGGACAGAAACAAGACCTTCAACCCAACTTCCCCAAGCCAACCAGGTTGCCCCAGCAGGTTGTCCTATTTCCTTGATTTTTGCCCTTATTCCTCCAGGATGGATCAGATGGAAGAAGCATTCCGACCCAAAATGTTACCTATCCGTGTTCCCGTTAAAATATCTGTTTGTATCTGCCTCAATGATTTTAGCAGCTTATTCTATTATTCTACCATCCTCTGTCAAAATGTTTCCCCTCTGGTTCATGTGAAATCTTTCCTCCCATTTTATTTCACTGCACATCCCATATGTGTATGTGACGAATAAACTTGACTAAACCTATACCCATCTATTTCTTGATTTTCTTTTGTGCATTCACTCTTATCTATTTCCCTCATGATTTTATACACCTCTATAAGATCACCCCTCAGCCTCCTGTGCTCTGAGGAATAAAGTCCTTGCCTACACAGCCTCTCCTTTTAGTTCAGGTCCTCGAGTCAGTAAATAGCCACTGCAGTCTTTATGGCATATTTGCTGTAGCAAGGTGGCAAAATTGAACTCCGTGGTCTCGCCAATGTCTTGTACTACTATGACTTGACATCCCACCTTCTCTGATTGCTGATTGCATGCCAAAGGACGCCTTTAACACCCATTCCAACATCAGCAATGTAATTTTCAACAAACTATGTACTTGTACTCCTAGATTCCTTTATTCACTAACATTCTCCAGGGCCCTATCATTCACTGCTGAGATCCTGCCCTGGTTTGAATTCCCATGTCCCACCTATCTGAATTAAACTCTCTTATCTTCCTAGGGAGACAATTTGAGTATAGGAGCAAGGAGGTCCTACTACAGTTGTACAGGGCCTTAGTGAGACCACACCTGGAGTATTGTGTGCAGTTTTGGTCTCCTAATTTGAGGAAGGACATTCTTGCTATTGAGGGAATGCAGTGTAGGTTCACCAGGTTAATTCTTGGTATGGTGGGACTGACATATGATGAAATAATATAGTCTTGTAATCACTGGCATTTAGAAGGATGAGAGGGGATTTTATAGAAACATATACAATTCTCAGGATTGAACAGGCTGGATGCAGGAAAAATGTTCTCTATGTTGGGGGAGTCCCGAACCAGGAGTCACAGTTTAAGAATAAGTGGTGGGCCATTTAGGGCAGAGATGAGGAAAAACATTTTCACCCAGTGTTGTGAATCTGTGGAATTCTCTGCCACAGAAGGCATTGGAGGCCAATTCACTGGTTATTTTCAAGAGTGTTAGATTTCTCTCTTAGGGCCAACCAGTATCCCGTTTCCTCCATATCCCTTGATGGGGGGAAAAAGCAGGAAACTGGATACTGGTTTTAGATCAGCCATGATCATGTTGAATGACAATTCTGGCTTGAATGGTCAAATGGCCTACTCCTGCACCTATTTGCTATGTCTATGTTTCTATCCACTCTTCGGCCAAGCTGATCAAGATCTTACTGTAATTCTTGTGGGTTAACTTATGATGAGCGTTTGACGGCACTGGTCCTGTACTCGTTAACGTTCAGAAGAATGAGGGGGACCTCATTGAAACGTACTAAATAGTGAAAGGTTTGGATAGTGGATGTGGAGGGGATGTATCCACAAGTGAGAGAGTCTAGGACTCGGGGTCATACTCTCAGAATGAAAGAATGTTCCTTTTGGAAGGAGATAAGGAATTTCTTTAGTCAGAGGGTGGTGAATCTGTGAAATTCTTTGCCCCAGAAGTTTGTGGAGGCTGTCAATGGATATTTATAAGGCAGAGATAGCTAGATTTTTTGATTAGTACGGGTGTCGGGTTTAGTTTAGAGATACGGCATGGAAACGGGTCCTTCGGCCCGCCGACCAGCGATCCCTGCACATTAACTCCATCCTACACCCACTGGGAAAATTTTTTTTACATTTACCAAGCCAATTAACCTACAAATCTTGCAGGTGCCCTAACTCGTTTTCTATAACTTGGTCTCAGATGAGCATTTGAAATTAATCAGCTATTATTTAAAATGAGCAACTAAAAAAAAAATCCATACAATTCATGTTTGCTCAGTAATATATTTATTGGGGCATAAAAATTGCCAATGGGAGAGTACACTGTTTGCATGAAAATTATAATAATCGCACTTAAACTATTGTCTCATCTTATAGACAAATGTGTGGCAAACTGAGAAAATGTTGCCTCCATGCTTATAGAGAAACCTTCCCATATGCTGAAGATGGTTACAAATTGAATAATTTGTTTTAAAATGTAATTTTTAAATTTGCTGCATGGTGTTAATCAAAATCCTCGTTTTTATGACCAGAAGATGCAATTCCAGGATGAATTAACGGGGCCCTATTTAAATCCATTTGATTTTTAGTAATTGCTGATGTCATGGCATGACAGCATGTAAGCTGCTATGGAATGAGTAGCATTGCTGGTTTGATGGAATGTAGTAGTTTTGCAGTGTTTACAAATAAATTTTGTTCTTTCTTGCAGAGCAACAGCTACCCACCAATGTCAGACCCGTACATGCCCAGTTACTATGCTCCTTCCATTGGATTTCCATATTCTCTTGGTGAAGCTCCCTGGTCAACAGGGGGAGATCCTCCAATGCCATACCTAACAACATATGGACAGATGAGCAATGGCGAGCATCACTTTATACCAGATGGTGTATTTAATCAACCAGGGGCCTTGGGGAGCACCCCACCGTTTTTGAATCAACATGGATTTAACTTTTTTCCTGGGAATGCGGACTTTTCTACTTGGGGAGCAAGTGGATCTCAAGGACAGTCAACACAAAGTTCTGCATACAACAACAGTTATGGATACCCACCCAGTTCCCTTGGAAGAGCCATAGCAGATGGACAAGCTGGATTTGGAAATGACTCTTTGAGCAAAGTGCCTGGCATAAATAGCATTGAGCAAGGCATGACTGGGCTGAAGATTGGAGGAGATATGACGACAGCTGTCACAAAAACTGTAGGTTCAGCTCTTAGTAGCACAGGTATGTGCAGTAGCATTGTTGCTAATAGCATTCCAGCAACCACATCGGCGCCTAAGCCAACATCATGGGCTGCTATTGCCAGGAAACCTGCAAAACCTCAGCCCAAGCTAAAGCCCAAGACTAATGTGGGATTAGGTGGATCTGCAGTGCCACCTCCACCTATAAAACACAACATGAATATTGGAACTTGGGAAGACAAAGGTAATGTGCCCAAAGCCCCACTTACCCAGCAAGTTCTCCCTCCTCAAGTAGTTATCCAGCAACATCAGCTTCCACCGCAACCAATCGCTATTCAGACTCAACCAACACATCAACAACCACAGCATCTAGGGCCTCAACAACCTCAGGTTCAGCAGCAGTTACAAAACCGCTGGGTGGCTCCTCGCAATCGGGGAGCTGGCTTCAATCAGAACAGTGGTACTAATAGTGAGAGTTTTGTGTTGGGTATGGCCTCTTTAAGCACTTCACCACCTGGAGGAGAAGTACATCCTGTATTGGAAAAATTAAAAGGCATTCACAACTACAACCCCAAAGATTTTGACTGGAGTCTGAAGACGGGTCGTGTATTTATAATTAAAAGTTACTCTGAGGATGATATACACCGTTCCATCAAATATTCTATTTGGTGCAGTACTGAGCATGGTAATAAACGTTTGGATGCTGCTTTCCGCTCTTTGAACGGTAAAGGGCCACTCTATTTACTCTTTAGTGTGAATGGAAGTGGACATTTTTGTGGAGTGGCTGAGATGAAATCAGCTGTGGACTACAATGCTTATGCTGGAGTGTGGTCACAGGATAAATGGAAGGGCAAGTTTGAAGTGAAGTGGTTCTTTGTGAAAGATGTACCGAATAACCAGCTACGGCATATTCGTTTGGAAAACAATGACAACAAACCGGTTACCAACTCAAGGGACACACAGGAGGTGCCCCTAGAAAAAGCCAAGCAAGTGCTTAAAATAATTGCTACTTACAAGCATACCACTTCAATCTTTGATGATTTTGCACATTATGAAAAGCGTCAAGAGGAGGAGGAAGCCATACGTAGGGTAAGTATTGAACAGATGACAACTGTTGTTTACACTTAAGCCACGTGTTTCTGCTTGTGAAGTTTTTCAAGTTACTGATATTTTATGTACAACCATGTATCGGGTAACTGCCTAATATTTGTTTTCAAGAATTATCAGAAATCTTTAATGGCAAACTACTGAAGGTATAACTAATTCTCAAAGGTCTTAGATCCTTGAATTATTTAAAACTTTGGGTAATGATGTACAGTGTAGGAATTAAACGGTCCTATTTGTGCAAGTTAATGTAAACAAATATATACCAGAAACATGTGACTAGTAGCCCATCAAGGATTGGTACTGGTTCGATTGGGTTGGATAAACGTCCTGCAGTTTTTCTACTAATTCCTTGACATTTTTCAATAGTGCTAAATACAAAATCAAAGAAAAATGTGCAACAAACTCCCGTTACAATGCAAAAAGAATAGGAAAACTGGTTCCTTTACTGCAGAATCTCTCATCCCTCCCCTACAGAGAGTCACGAGTCATATAGTACTTAAACGTGCCCTTCGGCCCAACTTGTCCATACCGACCAAGATGCCAATCTAAGATAGTCCCATTTGCCTGAGTTTGCCTATGTCCATCCTATCCATGTACGTCCAAATGATATTTCAATGTTATACCTTCCTCAACCACTTCCTCTGCTAGCTCTTTCCACACAAGCGGTTGTGTTTGGGGGAAAAAAAATTGCCCCTCGGGAAATCTTTTCACTTTCACCTTAAACCTATTCCCTTTTTCTTGCTTTCTGAAACCTCAGAAAAAAGACTTAAGCATTCACCATATCAATGCCATTCATTATTTTATATACATCTATAAGATCATCCCTTGGTCTCCCATGCTTCAAAGAGTAAAGTTATCCTGCCCAAACTCTGAAGAACAGTGTGCCAAAAGACCCATCATCCTACCTGTGGTGCCACTTTCAGGGAACTATATGGACTTGTTCTTTTATGTCTCTGGCCTACACCTCATCCCAGAATCCTACTGTTCATTGTAAAAGTGCTATCCTGGTCTCACTTCCCAAAATACAATGCGTTGCACTTATCGGAATTTTATTCATTTCTTGACCCACTTCCCAGCTGATCAAGATCCTATTATAAATGTTGATTATCTTCACTGTTTATGAAACCACCCATTTCTTTGTCTTCTGCAAACTTAATAACCATGCCTTGTACATTCTCACCCATATCATACATAGCGATCTATCTATAACTTATGATTCAGATTGGAACCTATGACCATGACATGGCTATTAGCCTCTGGATTAATGCCTTTGTTTTTAGCGGAGAATATTAGGGGGAATAATATTAAAGTTTACAATGTTTGTTACAAGAGAAAAAAGATTGGTATCAGTTCCAACAATAAGTAATATGAGTAGTGTCCATTGTAGGAGGTTATAAAGAGTAGTGGAGTTAGGAGGCAGCATGAACTGGAAATTTAAGAGAAAATGAGATTGAGCTAGGATAAAATGATTGAAATAATCAGTAAGGAAATATTAGAGGAGGAAATGAAATTAAGGATATTTTTGTATTTAAGGATATTTTGGTGGTAGGGGTTGAAGAGCAGTTTTAGCAGATATTGCCTAGTGCTGGACAACCTGTGAATTTTGGCATTCTGAAAGAGTAGTAGATCATCTCGTACAAACCAGAGTTTAGGGTATACTAGAAATGTGTTCATCTGCATTTTTCTTTTTTTTTAAAACGGGCAATGTTTTGAGTTAGGACACTTCAGATTGATTTTCAGACTATTTTTTATATTGTAGTATCAGTGGAGAAGTGGAGTTTATCAGTTTATCAGTGGAGAAGTGACAAACTGGAAAATTCACGGTTTTCTTTTAACAATGTAGAGGAAAAGGAATCTGAAATACAAGTTTTTGGAACTTTTCCTCAATACTGTGGATACATTTGGAATCGTGAACTCTCTGATTTTTAAAAAAGTTATTTGAATCTGATATTGGCTGAATACTCTTAGAAAACACTAAGTGAATACTCTTGGAAAACAGTCCTATTATTCAACAACTTTATCCTCATTTAATATTGTTCACATGTGCTTCTGGTTTTCATGTTATTGGTCTGCTAAGTAGTGCCCCATAATGCCAGGCTGTGACCATTCCTCTGGAAATTTAGCTACCTCATACTGCCATCAATGAATTCTCCATCATCAACGTCTTTGGGGGAGGGGTCACCAGTGTGCAGAAACTTCATTGGATTGCACGCATCAAAAGCATCAAATGATGCTAAGACTATCCACAATTTGTTTGTATATATATTATACTGCAAAAGACAAGTGTGATACAGGAAAGAAAAATAGCATGCTTGTTTGACATGCAGCCACCACAATAAACATTTACACTTTCCACCACAATGCGCTGATTTGAGTGTACAGCAGTGTCGACTACATATAGAACCTCTACTGATGAGAAGGAAAAGGAATACGTAGGGACACTGGGATCTATTACAAGTTTGTTCCAAAATAGTGCATTAACCTGGCTTATAAATAAGTTATTGTTAGATTACCGTAATATGTTTAAATTCATGCAATTCCCTAACTAGGTGAACTGGCCATTTTGACTGCAGCAGGCCACAAATGAGGTTCACTGTTACTTAAGGCAAATTAGGTGCAAATATCAAATTATGGTCTTGTTAACTGTATTCCTGTTCATAAATTAATGGGGGGGGGGGGGGGGGGAGGGAGACATCCTACGTTTAATGTGTGCCATTTTCCACTTGTTTTTCTGGCTCCTATTTATGCAAGGAAAAATAATGCAAGTTTAATGCCAATCTGTGGGGTAAAAAGCATGGCTTTAAAACATTTTCATGTGAAACAGGAATGTTGATTAAGAAATGGAAAGTTGATAAGAGGTAAGGTACAGTTTGGAATATGAAAATTCTGATTATTAGAGGGAGATAGTGTGTAATTGAATTATGGGTAGCAGCCTTGGTCAACTCCTTAAAGTAATCCCTTTGCCTTTACTGCCTCTAAATCATCCCACTTTAAACCATTAATCCCGTGAACTATTTACAGTGCCCTCCATACTGATTGGCACAAAGACCCATCATTTATTTATTTGCATCTGTACTTCACAATTTGAGATTTGTAATATAAAAAGTCACATGTGGTTAAAGAGCACATTGTCAGATTTTATTAAAGGATATTTTAATACATTTTGGTTTCACCATGTAAAAATTACAGCTGTGTTTATACATAGTCCTTCCCTGTTTCAGGGCACCATAATGTTTTGGACACATGGCTTCATGGGTGTTTGTAATTGCTCAGGTGTGTTTAATTGCCTACTTAATGCAGGTATAAGAGAGCTCTCAGCACCTAGTCTTTCCTCCAGTCTTTCCATCACCTTTGGAAGCATTTAGTGCTGTTTATCAACATGAGGCCCAAAGTTGTGCCAATGAAAGTCAAAAAAGCCATTATGAGATTGAGAAACAAGAATAAAACTGTTGGAGACATCAGACAAACTTTGGGCTTACCAAAATCAAATGTGAGGAACATCACTAAGAAGAAAGAGAGCACTAGTGAGCTTACTAATCGCAACAGGACTGGCAGGCCAAGGAAGACCTCCATAGCTGATGACAGAAGAATTCTCTCTGTAATAAGGAAAAATCCCCAAACCTGTCCGATCAGAAACACTCTTCAGGAGTCAGGTGTGGATTTGTCATTTCCACTGTCCGCAGAAGAATTAATGAACAGAAATGGTCGGCACGAACTGGAAGGGCCGAGAGGGCCTGTTTCCGTGCTGTAATTGTTATATGTTATATGGTTATAAATACCGAGGCTATACTGCAAGATGCAAACAACTGGTTAGCTGCAAAAGTGGAATGGCCAGGTTAGTTTGCCAAGAAGTACTTAAAAGAGCAAGCACAGTTCTGGAAAAAAGTCTTGTGGACATATGAGATGAAGATTAACTTGTATCGGAGTGATGGCAAGAGCAAAGTATGGCAGAGAGAAGGAGCTGCCGAAGATCCAAAGTATACCACCTTATCTGTGAAACACTGGTGGGGTGTTATGGCCTGGGCATGTATGGCTGCTGAAGGTACTGGCTCACTTATCTTCATTGATGATACAACTGCCGATGGTAGTCCTTAATGAATTCTGAAGTGTATAGACACATCCTATCTGCTCAAGTTCGAACAAATGCCTCAAAATCCGGCGGTTCATTCTACAGCAAGACAATGATCCCAAACATACTGCTGAAGCAACAAAGGAGTTTTTCGAAGCTAAAAAATGGTCAATTCTTGAGTGGCCAAGTCAGTCACCCAATCTGAACCTAATTGAGCATGCCTTTTATATGCTGAAGGAAAAACTGAAAGGGACTAGTGCCCAAAAACAAACATACGCTAGAGATGGATGCAATACAGGCCTGGCAGAGCATCACCAGAGAAAACACCCAGCAACTGGTGATGTCCATGAACTGCAGACTTCAAGCAGTCATTGCATGCAAAGGATATGCAACAAAATATTCTGATATTTCTGAATATTCTGACTTTCATTTACATGACATTGCTGTGTCCCAAACATTATGGTGCCCTGAAATGGGGGAACTATGTATAAACACTGCTGTAATTACTGAAACCAAAATGTGTAAAAATGGCCTTTATTAAAATCTGACAATGTTCACTTTAACCACATATGTTTTTTTTTCATATTACAAATCTCAAATTGTGGATTACAGACGCAAATAAATAAATGATGAGTCTTTGTCCCAAACATTCTGGAGGGCACTGATTCTTCTATGAACCCCGATCGTTGATTCCCTCCCCTTTACCTGATATCCCTACTTTCCCAATTCAGAGAAAATGCCTCGCAGAAGAGGAGAGCAGCAGTTCACACTCTCACACAGGAGAAATTGTGTCAAGGGGGGGACTCTGTGACTGCCAATCCAATCAACGCAGTGACATAATGTCCAACTCTCATTGCCCACAATATTGTTTCCCTATAAATTGTTAAATGGAAACATTTATTTCTTTTGCATGGGCCTTGTCAATACCCTGAGTGTAATGTTGGCCTCCACTATTAATTAATGGCAACAGGTCATTTTGTCATTGACTTAAAGAACAACATCCTGTAGGAATGCATATCTGCTCCAACATGGGATTCAATGGGAAAAGAGGGTTCTCATTTTAGAAACTTGTGGTGTGTACAGTTTTCTGAGAATGTAATTATTCTATAATGTGTGGGATTACATATCCATTGAGTCACAACGATTATACTAATTGAAAATCCAGATGTATTTTTAATAAAATTTAATGTTGGAAGCCTCTTGTAATTACTTTGAACATATTGGCCCTGAAAGTATTGATCATAAACTGGTTATATTAATACTGCTGGACACTTAATAGAACATTATTTATGTAATTGAAGCCACAGTAATGTATCCACTGTTAAATGGTTAATTATGTATCAAGTTTTAATATCTGCAGATGCAATGTAATGACATTGCAGCCTACTGGGATTGTTCTGGAATCTGCTTCTGAACATTTTTTTCTCTGTTCTCTGTTTAAAATTGAGTTACTTATTGGTTACAGGTAAAAGCCAACAAATTTCAATTATGGTGTATAAATAAAAACATAGTTGATTTAGAGTCCGCTCCTTTTGCTTGCATCCTTCAAATATTAATGACTACAATAGAAAAAAGCGCATTGCAATGAGGATATTTGGATTCTGCAACGGGGTTATAGTGAGTGAGTTGGCAAATGGACTTTAATGTGGCAGAGGAATCAAAGGATAGACTGTTATCTAAAAAAGATGAAACTGCAAATTGGGTGACGTACAGTGAGATCTAAGTATTATTGCATATGAACTGTGCAAAGGTTAGCCAGCAGGTGCAACAAATAGTTATGAAAGCTAAGGGCAAAGGTGGTTTGAGTTTAAAAATGGGGAAGTATTGTTAGTTGCACAGGGTGTGGCACCTATGAGGTACTATGCATAGTTTTGACACATTTAAATGAGGATATTTTAACAATGGAGGCTGTCCAAAAGAGAGACAATTCCTTGATTGATGAGGTTTCCGTCATACAAGCAGCTAAAGTTGAATCTGTTACTGGGAATTTCAAAGGATGATGGTGATCTTTGTGAAACCTAAGATTCTAAAGGGACATGGCAGGATAGTGTTGATTCTACTAATCAATGGCGGTACAGTCTTAACGAGGAGATATTTCCAAGGTAAGGAATGGTCAACTGAGTACATTGAACATTTTTCTCATATGGAAAGGTGAAAGGAGGAGGAGGTTGAAGGATGAGTCTGGAAATCTCCACCCTGGTGAATTATGGCAGTTACATTATTGGAGGTATTTAAAGAAGTAGATAGTTATTTTTGAAAGCTTGTTAATAAGCCAGTTTGGTATACCGAAAAAAACAAGGAATCATGGGATTTGTCAAAGGTCATTCGAGAATTTTTAAAAAAGCGAACGGGGTGCCTGGTAGCGGGGGACAGCAGGGTGTAACAGCGAGAGAGAGAGGGCAGATGCGAGTGGGAGACGGAGAGCCGGTGAGAGGTGGGGGAGAGAGGTTTCAGTTAGACAACCACTGGTAAAGCCATGGCTCGTTGCTTCTTGGAGAGTCGAGAAAATGTCCTCAATCGATAGAATGCAACTTCAGAACCCCCTCATCTCGACCGCGCTTGAGAATTCCGTGGGTGCAAGGAACAAATGACCTAAAGTTTGCGTTCAGTGAACTGAGTGTTCTTACTGTCCTCGTCGTTTTGTGAGAGTGGTTGGATCCCGGGATCGAGGAGTTGGCACCCGACATGTGAGCGGCCCGCGGTAGCTGGTGCCTGTGTGCTGGCCACTGGAAGAACTGACACCTCTACTCCCCGGGTCGGGCGCTGCCTCCTCGGCCCGCGGCTCTTCGGCGGCCGACTAGGATTCCAGAGCATCGCTGATGCCTCGCATCAGCTCCTGATCCCTCGCTGCCTGTCTGGATAATGTGACCGACGTTGGTTGAGCTGAAGCTGGGATCCAATCACTCTCACAAAAGGCCGGTGTACGGCGAGGACGTTAACACTCAGTTCACTCAACGCAAACTTTAGGTCATTTGTTCCATGCGCCCGTGAAAATCCCCACTCCCATCCATCCCAACCACGGCGCAAAAGTCTAATGTGTAGGAAGTCTGAAGGAGGGTCCTCTATCCAGAGGTCCACAGACGGGAGTGTCGGCCTAGGCCAGCGAGGAGGGGAGGCACCCATGCCAGCTCGACTCTCCTGCGGCGGGATGGGCGTGGTTGAGCTGGAGTTGGTGCTTCTTTTCCGCACCGCCTGTGGGCCTGGGCCACCACTTTGGAGGGACAGGCAGGGCCGAGCTGGAGCCGGCACCCCCGTGCTCCACTGCTCCCGCCGGGTCGGACGGGACACTCGGAAGGGGGCAGGGATGGACGGGGAAGGCCCAGTGGCGGCTGGTTAGGGACGAGACGCAGGTCTGCACCCATGCAGCGGAATGGCCGCCGAAAGTGTTTATCCCGAGCGACCCATGGCCTGTGCATGCGCAGTCGGAATACCAAACTGGCTTATTCGGGGCTGTGAGGAATTAGCCAGGAGTTGAGATAATTATATTGCATGGTGGGGCAGGCTTGAAGAACCAGGTAACTTTCTCCCCTGTTTTCATATCATCTTGTTCAACAAAAGATAAATATGCCCCATGATGTCCTACTACTATTAACTTCTACTAATAAACGCATCAATTAGAATTAAAGAAACATTTGAGTGTCCAGAATTATAAATGTAATGAGCCTTTACTGAATCTCTCTCTCTGGTGTCAAAAACCTTAATTCTGACAAATGTAGTTATGCTAATAGGCCCATTTGTCCATTGATAGCTGTTCTTAGCCATGACATTTTACACCTCTCTGTCGTGCATTGCTTAACTTATTTATACAGTTCTAGATCACTTAAGTGGCTGTCTGACGTGTTTTGACACAGCTATCTGTGAGACTTCAAAACCAATCACTGGTTCCAACCATCAATAAAATAATTGGAAATAGATTGAAAACTTGGTTCTTGCTTAATGGTTTCTATGTTAACTGTAATGCATTATGGGAAGGGGGGGGGGTTAAACGAATTTTAGGGCATATTTGAAAGCAAACCAATATATATTAAATGAGCAGATAATAAACTCTGCTTTATTTTAAATTTACCTTTTTAATCTTTATTGCCTGTCAGACGTTTGTTCCCTCCTAATATAATGCCTCATTGAGCTCTATCTTTTATTTTGTGGCACTATCTTTTTCTGATGTGGAAATAACTTTTGCCTAAAAACTCTCATTGGTTGAGAAGGTATATTTGCCCATTCGTGCCAGGGACGTTTTTACAAGTTGTTGCTTCCTTTCGCCATTCTATCAATTTATGGCTGCAAAAAAGAAATAACCAATAACTGGCAGGCCAATTAGAAGGACTAATGTTAAGTGTCCACTGACAATCTCATGTCGGTGTGAATTAGATTTTGCAGATCCTTACATTTAATGCGGTTGCATGTCTGATCTTTTTTAAAGTAATAAATGCTAATTTCTCTGATATTTGCAGGAGCGGAACAGAAGCAAGTAGTAACTGAATGGAGATGCTCTATCAGATTCACAACACTAATGATACAATCCTTGGAAATGCCTGGTATCTTCAAGGAACATGATTATTGGAACTTCACTGCTCATGGCAACCTCTACAGAACACTTGAACACAAAATTGGCTTTTCCGTGTTGGTTCTCATTACTGCATTTGCCCTTATACTCTCGTCTCACAAAAAGCATTTGAGCGCTATAACTTTGTCAAGCACTTTCTGCCATTCTAAACTTTTATCAGTAATTCCTGTCTTTCTAAGCTCACCCTCTTAGATGAATTACAGAAATTGAGTGGAAGTGAGAAACCAATAACCTTTTATTTGAATTTGTTTAATACTAATAATTAATGAGTGTAGTTTGGTCATTGATCTGAGATTTCAAAATGCTTGGCTCTTCAGAGTCTTTTCTGTTTTAGGATTTGTTTTAAGTTAATTTTTGCTATTTTGAAACAATTGGGATATCATGTAATTTTTTGTTCAAACCGATAAATCCAATATAATGCTTTTGTGAAAATTATTGTACTCAATAAAGCAAATAAATTGAATTAATATTTTGCCAAATGTGAAACAAACCAGAAGGTATGCAAATTTCTTACCCAAATTATTCTTGACTTTTTGAAATATAATTTTAAAAAATGTATGTGCAACCATTTGAATGCAATGCTCATTTTTTTGTACACTGTATTACATAGGCTTCAGAAAAGTGCATTGGTCAAGGAAGGAGATGCTAGATGTTTGATACGACCATTGATGAAACTGTCCTAAGTAAATGTACTTCAGTTTGATTTACATTTTCAGATCTGTAATGTCTTTTAACTATAATTTCTTCGCTTTGAATGTTTGCCCTTCTAGCAAGAAACTATCATGGAAGTGATCTTTATTCCCTCTTAAATGACTCATTAGCTTAATAAATCCAGTACTTCTTTAGCAAGTGTTATGGCATGAGTTAATTTATGATGTGGTTTCACATTTTCATTTTTTCTGAGTACTACTTTACAGGAAATCAACCAATTTAGGAGATACTGAGCCCATAGTCTCCTGTTTACATATACCACATATATTGAGTCTCAGTGATGTAATTGCCTTAATTTATAATGTGCATTTTCAATAGGTACCAATAGCCTAATAGAAACAAAATGGACTTTTTATAAGCACAGTACTTAAATCACTGTTCATACCTTGAAGGCTATTTAATTTATTTTAGCACACTGTTTTCAATGTATTTAAATTTGGCAGTCTCCTAATGTGATCCTATAGTTGTCATGTGTTTATAATGTCCACGGTCATTTAAAATCTATGACGTTGATAGGGGTGCATATTTAGAATTTAAAGTGCCCAAGTTGTTTAAAAGTGCATTGTGTACATGAAATCATTATCATAAATAATTTCATTGCTTCTTTCTTGCATATGTTGAAATTAAATTAACTAGTATAAAGACATCGAGTGTGAATTAGCATCGATATGTATAACTTCTATGCATTTACATCATGAAGTTCCCTGATTAAAATGTAGTAGTTCTGTTTTTTTTCTAGCAACCCAACTATTATACTGACATCAGTTGGTGCAGTACTTGGTGAAATTAGTAATGCAAAAATAGAAAGTTTAGCAGACTTTGGAGCTATTTCTTGTCACCTGACCTTTTACTTTCTAAATTGTTCTTAATTTTCCTTTGATTTAATCTTTGTATGTTTATATGTTGTCCCAAATACCAATTTGCACCTGTAATGGGTAGTGGTGTGATACTATATGTAAATTCCTGATTCCACTCATTTGAAAATATTTTAAGATTAGATCAGTAGCCTTAATATCCACACAACATTGCATGTATTTGTCTCTAGTTCAGTATGTTGTATGAAATCATACATATTTTGCAGACCTCTACAGAGTCACTATCAATACTGATGTATTTTAATGATTGACCTAAAAAAAATCAGCTGGAAGATTTAACTCTTTCTTCCCATGTTTCAAAAATAATGGAATGTACTCGGTCAGAAAAATTTAATGTGGTTAATTTCTTTTATGCTCTGATTCTGGGGTACTGAAAGAAAAATACTCAATATTAGAGGCAGAATGTAAAAGAATATATGCAATAGCATATGTATTAAGGAAGTGAAAGCATTGCATGAATGCAAAATTACATGTCTTTGATTTAGAAAGTTCAGTTTTTATTGCTGACATTGTAGAAATGTCCGGCTAGGGGACTCTAATCCTTTGGAGCCCTTATTCTAATACAGTGCTAATATAATGTTTTGTTTAGTAAAAGTTATTTTGGAATGGCTTTGCAAACTGAACTTTTATTGTTCAGATAGTTATCCAAGGAATAGAACATTGCAATCATAAATTTTAAAAGGGTCTATTCTTTCTCATAGTCATTAATATTCCCATACCTTTTATATGCACCTCAATAAAATGCTTATTGTTCTATTATACTTTAAAAATAAATTGCTGTTTTATGCCTGCGCTAATACCCCACAAATTACTTTATCCTCCCATGCACCATCGGTCCTGCCTCTATCACAAATTTTGAATTGCTGTTTCATGTATAATTAAAGGTTAAAAGATCAAATTGTCTCATTTCATTAATTTGCGTATTTGATGTTTTCACTTTCTCTGCAGGCATATTTCTGCATTGTGCTGTGAATGGAATGAATTGTCTCTATTTAAACAGCATGTTTATTGAATGATTTCCTCATATCTTATTTTTTGGGGGGAAAATCAGTCTCAAGAAAATGCTCCTGTGCTCAATTTGTACAATAATGCATTCTGCTGTTGAGTGCTTAAATTTTGTACCTTCTCTCAACAGATGATAAATTGTTACGTAGTGTTCTCAGATTTAACCAGTAATGAGGTATTGGAGATCTCAAAAGGGTAGAGTCAAAGAAAGGTAATGGAATGTATGTGGAATCAATGGGACAGACATGACAAAAAGGATAGTGAATAAAATTCAGCAGTATGTGAGAATTAAGAGCAAGAGGGAACTCCAGTTGTAAACATACCATCATAGTTCATAAAATATATTTTGGTTGAATCGGAATGTTTTATTGTATGTAGACTTTATTGGATATGTTAAAGTAATTATCTTTACTTTGATCATCTCCTGAGGTGAGAGTTCCAAGCGCCATAGCTCCTGTTGCCTAAGCCATTTTACCAGAGCAATTTTGAAACATCTCGAGAAACTAGTTGATTGATAATCCCTCGTTTTAAACTGATATAGCATAGGGATGCAGATATAAATTCCATTAATCTCGGGGTAATCTTAAATATTTGAATATAGAGGTGTTTTTAAATCAACATGCACTTCAATACTGAGATGATCCTGTGATCCATTGGATAACTTTTTATCTCTTTCATATTACATTTTTGTTAGTTATGGAAGACTGCAAAATAAAAAATGTCGCATCAGGATTTGAATGCAGCTGCTGACTAACTTTCTACATTTGGTTTCCAAAACAGAGTCACCCATTTGTATAAAGTAATTTTGTTTTCTTGATGTGCTTTGGAACTGAAGGTGGGTATCTGAAGAAAAAAAACAATTTGGTATTTTGAAAGTGTGGGAAGAAATGGAACGACATTTGGAAACTACTGTTTCAATTTCTGGGAACAAACCTGTAGCAACTGACAGAATCACAATGGAAAAACAGGCTTTGGAAGATGCTGATCGATCTACCCATAGGCGTTGCAGGCACATAGGGTTGGAATTGCCAAAAGTATTGAAGCTGGTAAAATGCAGAGAACCCAAGGAGGCCCGCTGGTGAGTATCAGTAATTTCTGGGCTTTGTTAGGGTTGAATGTTAGAAAACTTGGAAAAGAGCATAGGTGATACATAAATTAAAAATCTACCTGATATCTTCCCAATATCTCCAGCCCCCAATTCCTACACTGCTGAAATAGATTTTTGTTTTAAGTGTAGACATCAAATAGACAAAACAACTCGCAACCTTCAGCAGTGGAAATTTCCAAAGATTTCTCCACATTTCAGTCATAAAACCATTTCCTTCATGCAGGGGTTGAGGAAATGGTCCCCAAGTATCTACCTTGCACATCTTGAATATCTACGTTTCACTGAAATTACATCTTTTTAATGAGCTCCAATTGAGTATAGGCAAGTTTGGCTCGACCAAAGAGGATAATCACCTCACGAGGAATCAATCTATGAATCTACTTGGCAACAAACCCCGAGACAAATGCATCCTTCATAGATATGAGGTGTGCATTTGTATTTGATTTGGGCATTGCCAAGTTCCAGCAGCATCAGATGGAATTCTTCTGTACTTTAACCTCATTGCAATAACAACCAACACACTATTTGCCTTCCGACCCTACAATTAATGGCCAAATTATTTCTGTAATTTGTGAACTAATATCAAGAATCCTTAATACATCCACATTTACCAGTTCAAATCGCTGCTGAAAACATTTTTTTCAACTCTTGCTACCAAAAAGTGCATATGTTATACTTTCCTGCATTGTAATCTGACAGCTGCCTTCACTTTCATTTAACTAATCCATGTGCAGATTCTTTGCATTCTCATCCATTGCTTGATTTCCTACTTACAGTGCCCTCCATAATGTTTGGGACAGACCCAACATTTATTTATTTGCCTCTGTACTCCACAATTTAAGATTTGTAATAGAAAAAAACCCACGTGGTTAACGTGCACATTGTCAGATTTTAATAAAGGGTATTATACATTTTGGTTTCACCATGTAGAAATTACAGCAAAGTCGTCATGTCTCCCTCCCCCCGCCCTCACATTTCAGGACACCATAATGTTTGGGACACAGCAATGTCATGTAAATGAAAGTAGTTATGTTTAGGATTGACGCCCTTCACACCCGTACCACCCCCTCTCCTGGCACTTTCCCTTACAACTGCAGGAAATGCTACACTTATCGTTTTACCTCCCACCTTGACTCCATTCAAGGACCCAAGCAGTCTTTCCAGGTGCGGCAAAGGTTCACCTGCACCTCCTCCGACTTCATCTATTGCATCCGCTGCTCTAGATGTCAGCTGCTCTACATCGGTGAGACCAAGCGTAGGCTTGGCGATCGCTCCGCTGAACACCTCTGCTCGGTTTGCAATAACCAACCTGATCTCCCGGTCTCTCAGCACTTTAAATCTCCCTCCCATTCCGAATCCGGCCTTTCTGAACTGGGCCTCGTCCATGGCCAGAGTGAGGACCACTGTAAATTGGAGGAGCAGCACCTCATATTTCACTTGGGCAGTTTGCCCTCCCCCCCCCCCCCGGCAGTGTGAACATTGACTTCCCTAATTTCAGGTAGTCCCTACTTTCTCAGCCCACTGAATCCCCCTCTCCCTTTCTTCTTCCCGCCCCACCACCCTCGCATCAGTCTGAAGAAGGGTTTTGACCCGAAACGTTGCCTATTTCCTTCGCTCCATAGATGCTGCCTCACCCGCTGAGTTTCCCCAGCATTTATGTCTATCTTCCATTTTCCAGGATCTGCAGTTCCTTCTTAAACACAATGTTCAGTATTTTGTTGCATATCCTTTGCATGCAATGACTGCTTTGAAGTCTGCGACTCATAGACATCACCAGTTGCTGGGTGTCTTCTCTTGTGATGCTCTGCCAGGCCTGTATTGCAGCCATCTTTAGCTTATGCTTGTTTTGGGGGCTAGTCCCCTTCAGTTTTCTCTTCAGCATATGAAAGACATGCTCAATTGGGTTCAGATCGGGTGATTGACTCGGCCACTCAAGAATTGACCATTTTTTTAGCTTTCAAAAACTCCTTTGTTGCTTTAGCAGTATGTTTGGGATGAATGAACTGCCTGCTGTGCAATGAGTTTTGAGGCATTTGTTTGAACTTGAGCAGTTAGGATGAGTCTATGCATTTCAGAATTCATTATGCTACTACCACCAGCAATTGTACTATCAATGAAGATAAGTGAGCCAATATCTTCAGCAGCAATACATGCCCAGGCCATAACATCCCCACCACCGTGTTTCACAGATGAGATGGTATGCTTTGGATCATGGGCAGTTCCTTCGCTCCTCCATACTTTGCCCTTCCCATCACCCTGATACAAGTTAATCTTAGTTTCATCTGTCCACAAGATCTTGTCCCAGAACTACTGTGGTTGCACTTATAAGTACTTGGCAAACTTTAACCTGGCCATCCTATTTTTGCGACTAACCAGTGGTTTGCATCTTGCAGTGTAGACTATTTCAGTTCCCTGTGCAAGTTTATTTATTCACTAATCACCCTAACACATTTGATAGCTGCTCTTGTGCAATTTTTTGCAGTTTCAATATATGCCTCTATAAGTTTATGTGAGTCACTCTTAAATTGGAGATGTTGGTGGGAGGGAATGAGGGCGATGGGGGGGGGGGGGGGGGGGGGGGGGGGGGGGGGGAAATTAGAGGGAAGTGGTTTGGCCACTGCAGACGATGATAATTCAATGCAATTGTCTTCGTATTGAATCTTTAATTACATTCCAATTGACAATTATGTTTTCCTGCACTATCATTGAATTGTCACATTGAAAAGATATTGAAAATGCATTATTAGAACTTTTCACTCCATTCAGCGCATCCGTACAATAACCGGAAATGAGTTATGCTGACACTGGGTTGAAAATTCTGGAAGAAATTACTGACTCACGAAAACAATATTTCTCACATTGAATCAAGTTGAAAGAATTTATATCTTGGCATCGCTCCAGGGCCGAATGTCTCTTAAATTCAATTATACTTGCTTTTCACTAAGTGTGGCTGTATGGTAACTCAAATTTCACTCTACCGTAACTGGTACATGTGACAATAAACTGACCTTGAAACATGCATCAAACAATTGCTCCTGGCCCATCGTTCTGCATGTGTATATAATGTTAAGAGATTTTCCATTAGTTGCCTCTGACTTCCAAAAATTACCAACGAATGGGACATCTTGGTCAGCATATGTGAGTTGGACTGAAGGGCCTGTTTTGATGCGATATGATTCTACTGCAATGCGATCTGAAGTAGTGTAAAATAATAGTAGTGCATAATGAAATCACTGAAGGAGGTGGTGTAAAGAGTTAAAGTACATGGTAGCACTTCCAGGAAGGAGGTGTAAAAAAGATGATTGGTTCAGGAGCTTGATACAAATTAAGAAGAATCTCTTAATACTAGACGTTTGGGCTTGAGCAGAGGTGAGGGAATGGACAGCGTGACCAGCATCCGTGACAATACTTCCAGCCTTCATATGTTCTATTCAAATGTCTGCTGATGATATGTAACTCTCTCACCACCACTCTCAACAGTTTTACTTTCCATGATTTATCTCTCTGCCTGTTCATATCCAACCCTGGACATCAGAGATTTCCAATTATTGAGAAGTCCAATGATGCCTTTAATTAACTTGGCTGCATCCAAGTTCTTATTATCTCCATTCTTCCCATTCTCTTGATCTTAGATTGCAAACCGTATTACCTTATGATTCTGATCCTTTGTTTCAAAATCCACACTGGCCTCCTGGTGTTCCAAGGCAATGACGGGGATACCCGTTGATTGTAGCATGACTTGCTTGCTATAAAGGGGCTACAAAGCAAAGCTGGGTGATATCACTAGCAACAATGGGTCCCTCCACAATAGCTTCAACACATTCTCTGCCCACTTTGAATAGAAGGTCAGTGGTAGTTTGTAAGCAAAGAATGTTACCGTGACTTGTCACATGTGACAATAAAAAATTCAATTCAATAAATGTAAGATCAGCTTTCCTGATTAAATCCACGGAAAGCAACTAGTCTACATGGAGTTCCTGGCTACATCCTCAGAACCAGTGCAGTTCAGCTGCAGAGATCTGCAGACACTTTTAACCCCTCTCTACCCCATTCTGAGGTCCTCGCGTGTTTTAAAATACCACTATTGTCCAGGTGCTGTAGAAATATTAAGCAGTGTGCCTTAATGATTGCCGTCCAGTGGCTCTGACATCCGCCATCATGAAGCACTTTGAGAAATTGCCAATTGCACATTAACTTCAGCTCCCAGCCAGCTTTGATCTATTGCAGTTTATTTCCTGTTCTAATAGATCCACAGCAGGTGCTATCTCCCAAGCCCTAAACGCACCTCTAGAAAACCTAGACAATTTTAAACTTTATTTATGTCCTAACTATTATTTACAGTGCCCTCCATGATTTTTGGGGCAAAGACCCATCATTTATTTATTTGCCTCTGTACTCCACAATTTGAGATTTGTAAAATAAAAAAAATCACGTGGTTAAAGTGCACCTTGTCAGATTTTAATAAAGGCCATTTTTACTCATTTTGGCTTCACCATGTAGAAATTACAGCTGTATTTATACATATCTCTATTCTAAATGGCCTATCCCTTATTCTTAAACTGGCTTATGGTTCTGGACTGCCCCAACATCGGGAACATGTTTCCTGCCTCTAGCATGTTCAATCCCTTAATAACCTTGTGTTTCAATAAGATCCACTCTCATCCATCTAAATTCCAGTTATACAAGCCCAGTTGCTCCATTCTATCAACACATGACAGTCCCGCCATCCCAAGAATTAACCTTATGAACCTACGCTGCACTCCCTCAATAGCAAGAATGTTCAGCCTGCACATGCAAAAGGACTTCTTTGCTCCTATACTCAACTCCTCTTGTTATGAAGGCCAACATGCCATTTGCTTTCTTCACTGCCTGCTGTACAGGCATGCTTACTTTCAGTGACTGATGAACAAGGACCCCCAGATCTCTTTGTACTTCCCCTTTTCACAACTTGACACCATTCAGATAATGGTCTGCCTTCCTGTTTTTGCCATCAAAGTGGATAACCTCACATTT
The DNA here is from genome assembly GCA_035221665.1 of Okamejei kenojei. Classification (NCBI taxonomy): domain Eukaryota; kingdom Metazoa; phylum Chordata; class Chondrichthyes; order Rajiformes; family Rajidae; genus Okamejei; species Okamejei kenojei. The sequence goes on from CM069134.1 coordinate 61,364,395, forward strand.
ATCCACATTAAATCTGCCCACTCACCCAACCTGTCCAAGGTCACCCTGCATTCTCATAGCATCCTTCTCACAGTTCACACTGCCGTCCAGCTTTGTGACATCTGCAAATTTGCCAATGTTACTTTTAATCCCTTCATGTAAATCATTAATGTATATTGTAAATAGTTGGGGTCCCAGCACCGAGCCTTGCCATACCCCACTAGTCACTGCCTGCCATTCTGAAAGGGACCTGTTAATCCAACTCTTTTGATTCCTGTCTGCAAACCGATTTTCTATCCATGTCAGTCCCCTACCCCTAATACCATGTGCTCTAATCTTGCCCAATAAACTCATATGTAGGACATTATCAAAGGCTTTCTGAAAGCAAGTACACTTCATCCACTGGCTCTCCCTTGTCCATATTCCTAGTTACATCCTCAAGAAATTCCAGAAGATTGGTCAAACGTGATTTCCCCAAAGCAATTTCATGCTGACTCGGACCAATCCTGTTACTAAAATCCAAATGTGCTGCTATTTCATCTTTTATAATTGACTCCAGCATCTTTTTCACCACAGATGTCAGGCTAACTGGTCTATAATTCCCTGTTTTCTCTCTCCCGCTTTTCTTAAAACGTGGGATAACATTAGCTACCCTCCAATCCACAGCAACTGATCTTGAATATATAGAACATTGGAAGATGATCACCAATCTGTCCACGATTTCAAGAGCCACTTCCTTAAGTACCCTGGGATGCAGCCTATCAGGTCCTGGGGATTTTTCAGCCTTCAGTCCCATCAAGGGGTCACAGTTTAAGGATAAGGGGAAAATCGTTTAGGACCGAGATGAGAAAAACATTTTTCACATAGAGTGGTGAATCTCCAGAATTCTCTGCCACAGAAGTTGGTTGAGGCCAGTTCATTGGCTATATTTAAGAGTTGGATGTGGCCCTTGTGGCTAAAGGGATCAGGGGGTATGGAGAGAAGGCAGGTAAGGGATACCGAGTTGAATGATCAGCCATGATCATATTGAATGGTGGTGCAGGCTCGAAGGGCCGAATGGCCTACTCCTGCACCTACTTTCTATGTTTCTATCAGTCTACTCAACACCATTTCCTGCCTAATGTGAATTTCCTTCAGTTTCTCCATCAACGTAGATCCTCTGGCCACTAGTACACCTGGGAGATTGTTTGTGTCTTCCTTAGTTAAGACCGATCCAAAGTACCCGTTCAACTTGTCTGCCATTTCCTTGTTCCCCATAATAAATTCACCTGTCTTCAAGGGTCTAACTATAGTCTTAACCAATGTTTTCCTCTTCACATACTATTTCCTCTTCACATACAAGCTTTCACTATCCTCCTTTATATTCTTGGCTAGCAGATATAAGAGAGCTCTCAGCACCTAGTATTTCCTCCAGTCTTTCCACCACCTTTGGAAACTTTTATTGCTGTTTATCAACATGAGGACCAAAGTTTAGCCAATGAAAGTCAAAGAATCCATTATGAGACTGAGAAACAAGATTAAAACTGTTAGACATCAGCCAAACATTAGGCTTGCCAAAAGCAACTGTTTGGAACATCATTAAGGAGAAAGAGAGCACTGGTGAGCTTACAAATGGCAAAGGGATTGGCAGGCCAAGGAAGACCTCCACAGCTGACTGAAGTCTATAAGATTCTTCCATTGCATCTTTCTTTTGGTATTTGAATATGCAAAACTCATTCTATTCCATTCTACCACACAAAAAAGGATGGTCATGTTTCAAACACACGATAAAACAAGAGGCAATATGGTTATTATGAATGGAAAAATTGTAATCCGATAATATTTTGTGAATGTAACCAGCAGAGTACAAGTGGGAAAACAGTGCTTGGAGTATATCAGGATTTTCAAAAGGTGATAGACACAAAAAGCTGGAGTAACTCAGCGGGACAGGCAACATCTCTAGAGAGAAGGAATGGGTGACTTTTTCGTGTCAAGGCCCTTCATCAGACAATTAGAAATAAGAACTTGCTGGGTTAACACGTGGCAAGAAACCACCAGGGGTGCCGGGGGGTGCCCTACCGGCAGTCTTTGTTTTTTCACCGTTTTGATATTTTTAGCGTCTGCTAAAGCCCTTTTTTTTTGGGGGGGGGGGTGTTCAAGTCCTTACCTTCCCGGAGATGAGATCAATTTTCGGATCACATTCTCCGGGCACTGCGGCCTACCATCGCTGGAGCTGTGAGCCGCCTCTGACTGTCATGAGCCTCATTGTGGGGCACGGACTTAAAGTCGGAGCGGATCCTTTGCCTGGGATCTCTCCCACTGCGGACTTACCATCAAGGGCTCGCAGTCTCGGGAGAGGCTGAGTCGGAAGCTCCAACGCCGCAGAAGGTTCATCCAGCCCAGACACGAGGTTTGATCGGCCGACGCGGGGGAGCTGACAACCCCCTGAGCTGATCGCCTCGACGCAGAGGGCCCGAACCGTAGAAACATAGAAAATAGGTGCAGGAGTAGGCCATTCGGCCCTTTGAGCCTGCACCGCTATTCAATATGATCATGGCTGATCATCCAACTCTGTATCCTGTACCTGCCTTCTCTCCATACCCCCTGATCCCTTTAGCCACAAGGGCGACATCTAACTCCCTCTTAAGTATAGCCAATGAACTGGCCTCAACTATCTTCTGTGGCAGAGAATTCCAGAGACTCACCACTCACTGTGTGAAAAATGTTTTCCTCATCTCGGTCCTAAAGGAATTCCCCCTTATCCTTAGACTGTGACCCCTTGTTCTGGACCTCCCCAACATCGGGAACAATCTTCCTGCATCTAGCCTATCCAACCCCTTAGGAATTTTGTAATTCTATAAGATCCCCCCTCAGTCTTCTAAATTCTAGCGAGTAAAAGCCAAGTCTATCCAGTATTTCCTCATATGAAAGTCCTGACATCCCAGGAATCAGTCTGGTGAACCTTTTCTGTACCCCCTCTATGGCAAGAATGTCTTTTCTCAGATTTGGGGACCAAAACTGTACACAATACTCCAGTCGTGGTCTCACCAACACCCTGTACAACTGCAGTAGAACCTCCCTGCTCCTATACTCCAATCCTTTCGCTATGAATGCCAACATACCATTTGCTTTCTTCACTGCCTGCTGCACCTGCATGCCTACTTTCAATGATTGATGTACCATGATACCCAGGTGTCATTGCATCTCCCCTTTTCCTAATTTGCCACCAATCAATTAATAGTCTATCCTCCTGTTTTTGCCACCAAAGTGGATAACCTCACATTTATCCACATTATACTGCATCTGCCATGCATTTGCCCAGCCTATCCAAGTCACCTTGCAGCTCCTAGCATCCCCCTCACACCTAACACTACCCCCCAGCTTAGTGTCATCCGCAAACTTGGAGATGTTGCATTCAATTCCCTCGTCCAAGTCATTAATATATATTGTAAATAGCTGGGGTCACAGCACTGAGCCTTGTGGTGCCCCACTAGTCACTTCCTGCCATTCTGAAAAGGACCCGTTTACTCCTACCCTTTGCTTCCTGTCTGCCAGCCAGTTCTCTGTCCACATCAATACTGAACCCCCAATACCATGTGCTTTAAGTTTGTATACTAATCTCTTATGTGGGACCTTGTCGAAAGCCTTCTGAAAGTCTAGATATAACACATCCACTGGTTCTCCCTTATCCACTCTGCTAGTTACATCCTCGAAAAATTCTATAAGATTCTTCAGACATGATTTACCTTTCGTAAATCCATGCTGACTTTGTCTATTGATTTCACCACTTTACAAATATACTGCTATTCCATCTTTAATAACTTACTCTAGCAGTTTCCCCACTACCGATGTTAGACTAACTGGTCTGTAATTCCCCGTTTTCTCTCTCCCTCCTTTTTAAAAAAAGTGGGGTTACATTAGCTACCCTCCAATCCTCAGGAACTACTCCAGAATCTAAGGAGTTTTGAAAAATTATCACTAATGCATCCACTATATCTGTGGCTACTTCCTTGAGTACTCTGGTATGCAGACTATCTGGCCCTGGGGAGTTATCGGCCTTTAATCCATTTAATTTACCCAACACCACTTCCCGGCTAACCTGGATTTCACTCGGTTCCTCCACCTTATTTGACCCCCGGTCCCCTGCTATTTCCGGCAAATTATTTATGTCTTCCTTAGTGAAGATAGAACCAAAGTAGTTATTCAATTGGTCTGCCATGTCCTTGTTCCCCATGATCAATTCACCTGTTTCTGACTGCAAGGGACCTACATTTGTTTTAACTAATCTCTTTCTCTTCACATATCTATAAAAACATTTACAGTCAGTTTTTATGTTCCCTGTTTTTATGTTCTTTCATAATCTATTTCCCTTTCCTAATTAAGCCCTTTGTCCACCTCTGCTGGACTGAATTTCTCCCAGTCCTCTGGTTGGCTGCTTTTTCTGGCTAATTTGTACGCTTCATCTTTTGCTTTGATACTATTCCTGATTTCCCTTGATATCCACGGATGCGTTTCCTGATTTATTCTTTTGCCAAACTGGGATGAACAATTGTTGTAGTTCATCCATGCAGTCTTTAAATGCCTTCCATTGCATATCCACCGTCAACCCTTCAAGAATCAATTGCCAGTCCATTTTGCCAATTCACGTCTCATACCCTCAAACTTACCTTTCTTTAAGTTCAGGACCCATGTTTCTGAATTAACAATGTCACTCTCCATCCTAATGAAGAACTCAACCATATTATGGTCACTCTTGCTCAAGGGGCCACGTACAACAAGGCGAGTACAACAAGGAAATGGCCTCCCCATGCAGCTGGAGCCTCTGAATCTCCGAAGTCGGGTCGCAGCCGCTCACCACCGCAGCTGGCCAGCTCCACGATGGTGAGTCTGCAGGCTCCGTGACTGGAGCCCCCAGGTCGTTCCGGTTGGAGGCCGCTCCATGGTGCTAGCCCCCAGCGACTTGGAGACCCGGCAGGGAATAGGTCAGGTCCCCCGTACAGGGAAGAGATTTAAATGTTCCCCCCGCCCCCCGCATATACACAGCTAAAAATAATATATAAACTACAACCAAACTATATACTCAACAGGACAAGAATAAAAATAAATAAATAAAAATTTAAAAAGACAGACGGACTGCAGAGGCCGCAGCTGCGAGGCGCCGTCATCTTTTATTTGAGATTTGTGAAGAGATTTGAGACTATGTATAAACACTGCTGTAATTTCTACATGGTAAAACCAAAATGTATAAAAATAGCCTTTATTAAAATCTGACAATGTGCAGTTTAACCACATGTGATTTTTTTTTTTTTTCTTCTATTACAAATCTCAAATTGTGGAGTACAGAGGCAAATAAATAAATGATGGGTCTTTGTCCCAAACATTATGGAGGGCACTGTAGCAACTGCAGTCCTGCCTTCAACACCATAATCCCATTCAAACTCATGTCCAAACGCTATGACCTAAAAATCAGCTATGCCCTCTGCCAATGGATCCTTGACTTTCTGACCCACCGACCCCAATCAGTGAGGATAGGTGACAACACCTCAACCACAATAACTCTCAATACCAACCCCCCCCCCCCCCCCCCCCCCCCCCCCCTCGCCCCAGGTTGTGTTCTAAGTTCCCCTACCATACTCCTTTTACACACATGGCTGTATGGCCAAATTTGGCTCTAATTCCATCCATAAGTTTGCAGATGCCTTCACTTGTGGTCTGCATCAAACAATGAAGTGACAAAGTGCTGGAAGGAGATTGTGACTTACTAACATGATAAGGACAACAACCAATCTCCCTCAGTCAGCAAGTTGAAGACACTAGTTATTGACATCAGGAAGCATGGTGGAGTACTTGCCCCAGTCAGCATGAATGGTGCCAATGTGGAAATGGTTGAAAGCTTCAGGATCCTTGGCGTTAATATTACTGATGATCTGTTGTGGACCAAGCACATTGATGCAACAGTTAAGAAGGCACACCGATTCCTCTACTTTCGTAGGAGACTGAGGGAATGTGGCATGTCTCCAGTGACTCTTCCAAACTTCTATAGATTCACCAAGGAACACATATTGTTAGTTTGCCTCACAGCTTGGTTTGGGAATAGTTCTGCCCAAGACCACAAGAAGTTGCAGAGTTATGGATGTAGCCATGTCCATCACATTAACCAAACTTCCAACCATTGACTCCATCTACATTTCAGAAAAGTAGCTAACACAATGAAAGACTTGTCTCACCCTCATCATTCTTTCTTCTCCCTGTTCTCGTCTGGCAGAACGTACAGAAACTTGAGAGCATGGACCACCAGACTCAGGCACAGCTTCTTCCCTTCCATTATTGGGCTTCTGAACTGTCCATTTAATTTTGTCCAAGGATCTAATGTGCAGCAATGCTGAGAACTCTCTTCTACAATTGGTATCATCCCCTTTGGTCTATCATACTTGAGTGTAACTGCTAGTTATAAGATGCAAGGTGGAGCAAGTTACTGTTATTAATTTAACCCTTGTTAAGATATTTTCATGCAGGACCCTTGAAGATCGAAAAAGGTGAATTTATTATGGGGAACAAGGAAATGACAGATGAGTTGAACAGGTACTTTGGATCTGTCTTCACTAAGGAGGACACAAACAATCTTCTTGATATAGTAGTGGCCAGAGGATCTGGGGTGACAGAGGAACTGAAGGAAATCCACATTAGGCAGGAAATGGTGTTGGATAGACTGATGGGACTGAAGCATGATAAATCCCCAGGGCCTGATGGTCTGCTTCACTGGGTACTTAAGGAGTGGCTCTAGAAATCGTGGATGCATTGGTGATAATTTTCCAATGTTCTATAGACTCAGGATCAGTTCCTGTGGATTGGAGGGTAGCTAATGTTACCCCACTTTTTAAGAAAGGCGGGAGAGAGAAAATAGGGAATTATAGACCAGTTCGCCTGACATTGGTGTTGGGGAAGATGCTGGAGTCAATTATAAAAGATGAGATAGCCGAACATTTGGATAGGAGTAACAGGATCGGTCCAAGTCAGCATGGATTTACGAAGGGGAAATCATGCTTGACTAATCTTCTGTAATTTACTGGAAAACAGGAAGGCAGATTACTATTTAAATGGCGTCAAGTTGGGAAAAGGGGAAGTACAACGGGATCTGGTAGTCCTTGTACATCAGTCTATGAAAGTAAGCATGCAGGTACAGCAGGCAGTGAAGAAAGCGAATGGCATGTTTGCCTTTATAACAAGAGGAATCGAATATAGGAGCAAATAGGTCCTTCTGCAGTTGTACAGAGCTCTAGTGAGACCACACCTGGAGTATAGTGTGTAGTTTTGGTCCCCTATTTTGAGGAAGGACATTCTTGCTATTGAGGGAGTGCAGCGTAGGTTTACAAGGTTATTTCCCGGGATGGCGGGATTGTCATATGCCAAGAGAATGGAGCAGCTGGGCTTGTACACTCTGGAGTTTAGAAGGATGAGAGGGAATCTCATTGTAACATATAAGATTGTTAAGGGCTTGGACACGCTAGAGGCAGGAAACATGTTCCCGATGTTCTGGGAGTCCAGAACCAGGGGCCACAGTTTAAGAATAAGGAGTAAGCCATTTAGAACGGAGACGAGGAAACACTTTTTTCTCACAGAGAGTGGTGAGTCTGTGGAATTCTCTGCATCAGAGGATGGTGGAGGCAGATTCTTTGGATGCTTTCAAGAGAGAGCTAGATAGGACTCTTAAAATTAGCAGTCATGTGATATTGGGAGAAGACAGAGAGGGACCCCATTATAATCATTGTTGTTTATACACAAGTCTGCAGCTATGATTAAGCGATTCGATTCAGCTTGCACCATAGCAACATTCCTAGCTCCGTGTATTTACCGTGTTATCTCTGAGGAAGTAATTTCTCCTAAGTTTGGACCATGCAATTCGTTGTGCGAACTTTTTTGAATGGGATTGCAGTGAAAAATGCATGCACTCTGGGAACGAAAATGTGGGCAGTTTCCCCGATCGGTCCTTGGGTGCTTGCATTCACTCATTAACGTTTATTCACTTATTAAAAAGTAATTAAGATGCAGGAATTTTTTTAGATATTGCACATATAAAGTAATGAAAGGCCAATTGTGAAAAAGAATACTGAATAAGTTCTTATCTACTCATTTAAGATTGAGAACATATAATGTAGATATATTTAATTTTGTGAATCAAACAATAATTGAAAAAATCTAATTTAAATTTTATAAAAATCCTCAAGCATAATTTAGACAGCATTTAAATGATTTAATGGGACTTCAAAAATTCAAGATTATGTGCCTTTTTGACTGTGGAGCCGAAGGTGGCCCCCCATTCCAGGTCCTTGGAGATAGACGACAATAGGTGCAGGAGTAGGCCATTCAGCCCCGAGCCAGCATTCAATGTGATCATGGCTGATCATCCCCAATCAGTACCCCATTCCTGCCTTCTCCCCATATTCCCTGCCTCCGCTATTTTTAAGAGCCCTATTCTTTTGAAAACACCCAGAGAACCTGCCTCCACCGCCTACTGAGGCAGAGAATTCTACAGACTCACTCTGTGAGAAAAGGTGTTTCCTCGTCTCCGTTCTAAATGGCTTACTCCTTATTCTTAAATTGTGGCCCCTGGTTCTGGACTCCCCCAACATCGGGAACATATTTCCTGCCTCTTGCGTGTCCAAACCCTTAACAATCTTATATGTTTCAGATGATGGTAACAAGGAACTTAAAAGGGGTGGAAGATTGCAACCTTCACGTGGTCCGCCCTGTTTCGACTAATGCAATCAACTCGATGTGCACAAACGGAAGATCAAATAGAACAAGTTGTCCAACAACTTTAAGAAGAAGGAGGAACTTAAAAGACTCTACAGATGTGACTGTGGTCTGTAGGCAGATTCCTCCTCATCCTGGATCAGTCCAATCGGGATTGTGTCATCCGCAAACTTGAGAAGCTTGACAGAGGAGTCTGTGGATGTTCAATTGTTCGTGTAGAGTGAGTAAAGGAGAGGGGAAAGTACGCAGCCTTGCGGTGCTCCTATGCTGAGTGTTTGCGGGTCCGAGATGTGCTTTCCCAGCCTCACTTGCTGATTCCTGCATGCCAGGAATTTGGTGATCCACTGACAGAGCGGTTCAGGCACAGTCAACTGGGAGAGTTTGGAGTGTAATAGCTCTGGCACAATGGTGTTGAATGCAGAGCTAAAATCAAACAAAATCCTTGCATAGGTCCCCTGGCAGTCTAGGTGCTGGAGGATGAAGTGCAGGCCTAGGTTGTCATCCACAGATTTATTGGCCTGATATGCAAACTGCAGAGGGTCCTGCAGGGGGTTTGTGATATTTTTCAGCTGGGCCAGCACAAGGCTTTCAAGGGTCTTCATGCCTACAGATGTCAGTGCAACAGGCCTGTAGTCATTTAGACTATGAATCCTTGTATTTTACTTCGGAGTCACGTGAGTGACTTCCTGAAGACCCCGCCAGCACGCATGCGCGGCATATCGTCGCGCACATTTGCATCGGCAGGCTGGGGTGGGGGGAATGCGCACTCTCCTCCGGCTCCTTCATAAGGTCGGCAGGTAAGTATTTACCTTTACTCCAGAGGATGGACAAGGGCAAGAAGAAGGTGATCATATCGAGGAGCCGAGCCTCGACCAACCAAAGGCCCTTGTCCCCGGAGCTGCAAGTAACAACGGCAGCTTTGAGGCATATGGGGGCAGGAATGCGGAAGTTGGGCGCTCCCGCTGATTCAGGGGCCGACTCACCCGAGTGGTTTACCGCGCCGGAGCTGGATATGGATCCAGACTTCGTGCCCCTTTCCCCCAAGAAAAGAGGGGGAAAACAGGTACGTGGCAAATAGGTCGCCGTTAACCATGGAGGTAAGGGGGTCTGGTTCCTCTCCCGCCATAGCATCTCCTCCTGCACGAATAGGTGGGCGATTACGGGCCTTCTTGGACATATTGGAAACTGTCACCACAGATGAGTTTATTTTACAAAGTGTTCAAGGGTATGTTATAGAATTTTTTGGAGGTATAAATACCGCCTACTCAGCATTCGCCTCATAGGAATTTTTCTCTATCCCAAAAAGAGGTAGAGGCAGGACATTCTGAAATTATACGGCTAGCAGAAAAAGGGGTAATTTGCAAAACCGAGCATGAACCTGTTGAGTTTGTGTCTAACATCTTCACCAGAATTAAAAAAGATGGGGGATGTCGGATTATAATAGACTTAACTGAGTTGAACACTTTTGTACAATATACCCATTTCAAAATGGATACTTTAGAAACAGCTAGGCAGATGCTTTACCCAGGGTACTTTATGGCATGCATCGATTTGAAAGATGCATACTATATGGTGCCCATTGCTGAGGCTCCCAGGAAATTTCTGAAGTTTGTCTGGAAGGGTCGATTATGGGAGTACAAGGCATTGCCCAGTGGAATCACCACAGCCCCTAGGCTGTTTACCAAATTGGTAAAACCTATATTGGCTCTTCTCCGACAACAAAATTATATGGTAATGGCATATTTGGATGATATCCTTATAGTAGGTCAGACCCTCCAATTGGCAATTCAAGGAATGGCTGCAACCAAGGCTCTGTTCGAGAAGCTGGGGTTTGTAATCCATCCAGACAAATCAAAATTGCATCCGGTATGGGTTATGGATTATTTGGGGTTCACCCTAGACACCAATTTAATGAAGATTACCATCCCAACTAATAAAGCTACTGCTATAATAGAAGAGTGCCACAATCTTGCTTGCGCCAGGGTACCGACCATTCGGCAAACAGCAAAAGTTATAGGCAAATTGGTAGCTACATTCCCAGCTGCACGATTCGGACCGCTACACTACCGAAATTTACAAAGATCAAAAAATCACCGCATTAAAAACAAATGCTGGGCACTTTGATAGGACAATTCGGTTACCACCGGAAGCTAGAAACGAGCTACAATGGTGGGTTGACAATATTAGAGAGTGTCATAGACCCATCATAGTGAGCAACACAGATGTTGTGCTACAAACTGACGCAAGTGCACAAGGCTAGGGAGCAACTGATACGATGTCCAGTTGTGGTGGCAGATGGAACTCTCATGAGTCTACCTTCCTGGAGTCACATGGGATGAACCATATAGAAATGCTGGGGGAATTTCATGGATTGCGAGCTTACTGTACTAATTCATGGGATTTACATGTCCGCCTTCAAATAGATAATACTACAGTGGTGGCTTACATCAATCATATGGGTGGTATCAGGTCGCTATCTTGTGATGAATTGGCTAATACAATTTGGCACTGGTGCATTGAAAGAAATATTTGGATTACTGCGACCTATTTGCCTGGGAAGCTTAATACAGTGGCGGACACCAGGTCACGAGTCTTCCATGACGACATCGAGTGGATGTTGAACCCCCAAATTTTTGGAGATATTATAGCTCATTTTGGGACGCCAGATATTGACCTATTTGTGTCCAGGCTGAACCATCAGATACCATCGTTTGTGTCATGGGAACCAGACCCTGGGGCAATAACAATGGATGCGTTTTCTATCCATGGGGGGAAATGGTTTTGCTACGCATTTCCCCCATTTTGCCTCATCAGTCGGGTATTGCAGAAAATTAAATTAGACTCTGCAACTGGCATATTGATCATTCCCGACTGGCCTACACAACCATGGAATCCGATGGTCGTTAAAATTTTAAAACAACCATGGATGGCGATTGGGAAACACCCCAAATTGATTACTCACCCCATTACGGGGGTTAGTCATCCTTGCCATGGTCATTTAAACTTGTTGGCCTGCAGGTTTTGAAAAGACCACTCATCCGGGCAGGCATCTCTTCATGAGCCATAGACCTTATCGCCGCATCATGCTGAGAGTCAACTCGGAAACAGTACCTCACCCAGATCAGAAAATGGGAGGCATACTGTGCCCGGACCAACAAGTCTTCAACTCGGCAACAATACCTGATGTCCTGGAGTTTCTAGCAGGCCTCCATTTCGATGCTGGCCTCAGCTACAGTACCATTAACAGCGCCAGGAGTGCGCTGTCCTCATACCCGGATATAGGTATCAGCTCCAACCACCTGGTGTCTAAACTAATGAGGGGAGTGTTCAACACCAACCCTCTGCGACCCAGATATACAGTAACGTGGGATGTGGGGATCGTGCTTACCCTACTTAGGAGCTGGGCTCCAATGGATGAGCTACCACTGAAACAGCTCACCCTCAAGGTGGTGATGCTGATGGCACTGACTACAGCCCAACGAGTCCAGACGTTACAAAAACTGTGACTGGACAGCATGGTGGCCACCCCTGGTCAAATAAATTTCTTTGCCAAAGAATTATTGAAGCAGCACAGGCCAGGGGCGCATGGGCTGCAGTTGGAATTTCGGGCGTACCCTGTAGATGCCACTCTCTGCATAGTCACCCATCTCCACCACTACATCTGAGTTACTGGAGTTATCAGGATGAAGGAACAGGGGCTCCTCATCAGTCATAAACCACCGCATCATTGGGTGATGATGTGATAAGTTAACCAGACTATCGCCAGGTGGCTCAGGGTGGTGTTGGATGCAGCAGGAGTTGCTGCTGACAAGTCTCATTCCACCAGGGCTGCATCCACATCAGCGGCGAGGGCCATGGAGGTGCCCATGGACCACATCCTCGCCACCACGGCCTGGGCCAGTGAAGAAACCTTTCAACGGTTCTACAACAAGCCACTGGTCGCCCCTGCGACATCCGCAGAAGCTATCCTGGGAACCGCTCAGTGAATGTCTGTCCCCGAATTAGGGGTTATTTGTTGTTTATTTGATTAATAAATTGTGTTGATTTTTCAGCCAGTTTCGACTGAACTCCATTAACAGCCTTCCTCCATCAGACTGGGGGCAGTGTGATAAGCATGGACGTTGTCCCGGGCGTGAAATCACAGAGCTTTGAAATCTTCACGGTCACTCACGTGACTCCGAAGTAAAATAGTGAGATTAAACGAGAACTTACCAAGTTTGAAGGTTGATCTGTATTTTACGAGGAGTCGCGGTGAGGGATTTCGTGCCCACCGCTCCCACCCTCTATCATAAGGTCAACCAGGAAGTTCTACGTTTTTCATCTTACTATTTTTAGTCATGATTTGTTTCTGTGATTCCACACCGCTGCTTTGAAGGATGCCGTGCATGCGTGCTGGCGGGTTCTTCACGAAATCCCTCACCGCGACTCCTCATAAAATACAGCTCAACCTTCAAACTTGGTACTATTTTGGGGTACATGGACAATAGTGGAGACTTTGAAGCAGGCAGGGACAGTACTGGTTTGCTGGGAATGGTTGAAAAGCAAAGTTTTCCATTATCATGGTTTCAGATTGAATAACTAAGAGATGAGAAAATGGACCATCAGTGCTCTATTGAAGTACGGATATAGATAAGTTAACCATCTTGTGAGTAATTATTATGTAGTTTAGTGTCATTCTGTGCAACCTGGACTAATGGATTGATTGATCACCTTCTCAGGTTTCCATGGAAATCAGTGTCTGTACATCAGAGCACACAAGTAACACAACAGAAAACAAGGTCTCAACTCCAAATTCCAATGGGCATTTGGCAATAATTTGAGCTATATCAATGGTTCATAACTTCGAAGGAACTGTTGAAAGTTAATTTTTCTACTTTGTTCTTGCAAAACATGATCTTCAATCAATTCTGAGGGTGACCAGCCAACCTTCTTACTTACGTTTACTTGGTACAGAGTCAAGTCAAGTTTATTCGTCACATACACATATGAGATGTGCAGTGAAATGAAAAGTGACACTGCTTGCGGATTGTGCAAAAAAAAAACTACAAAACAGAATGGAACAGAATCACATATTCACATATTACATATTTGTGGGAGGAAAAAAAATAATTTAAAAAAGACACCACACAACAGTAAATTGGTACAGTAAGTTAGTGTACCAATTTACTGTACCTGGTGAGATAGGAGTTTACAGTCCTAATGGCCTCTGTGAAGAAACTCTTTCTCATCCTCTCCTTTTTCGCAGCATGACAATGGAGGAGTTTGCCTGACCGTAGCAGCTGGAACAGTCTGTTGCTGGGGTGGAAGGGGTCCACCATGATCTTGTTGGCTCTGGATTTGCATCTTCTGATGTATAGTTCCTGCAGTGTAGTGCAGCGAGTGTAATTCACGTGGTGCGTTCGGCCGAACGCACTACTCTCTGCAGAGCCTTTTAGTCCTGGGTAGAGCAGTTCCCAAACCAAATTGTGATGTTTCCGGACAAGATGCTTTCCGCAGCCGCTGAGTAGAAGCACTGGAGGATCCTCAGAGACTCTGAATTCCCACAATTGCCTGAGGTGGTAAAGGTGCGACCTTGCCTTACTCACCAGTGCGGCAGCGTGTGATGTCCATGTCAGATCCTCTGAGATGTGGACTCCCAGGTATTTAAAGCAGCTCACATTATCCGCAGTATCCCCATTTATCTTCAATGGTGTGTAAGTCCTCGGATGTTGTGCCCTCCTAAAGTCCACAATCAGCTCCTTAGTTTTTTTGACATTCAAGAGGAGGCTGTTGTCTTGACACCAGAGTGCCAGATCAGCCACCTCCTCCAGGTAGGCCTTCTCATCTTTATCGGAGATTAGGCCCACCACCACAGTGTCATCAGTAAACTTGATTGTAGATTTGGAGCTGAACCTAACCACACAGTCATGTGTGTACAGGGAGGACAGTAGGGGGCTGAGGAAGCAGCCCTGGGGGGATCCTTTGCTAGGGGTGAGGGGCTTTGATGTATTTCCTCCCATCTTGACTACCCGGGGCTGGCGGTGAGAAAGTCCAGGACCCAAGCATACCGGGGGGTGTTTCCAGCAGCTTCTCAGCAATGCTGGTGGGGACTATCATGTTGAAGGCTGAACTGAAGTCTATGAACAGCATCCTCACATAGTCCCCCCATCTGGCTGTCAAGGTGAGAGAGTGCGGTGTGCAGAATCTGGGAGACTGCATCGTCCGTGGATCTGTTTGGACGTTATGTGAATTGTAGCAGGTCCATGTTGCGAGGGAGGAAGGCGCAGATGTGTTTCTTGACCAGCCTCTCGAAGCATTTCATGACCACCGAGTTGAGGGCCACCGGATGGTAGTCATTCAGTCAAGCTGGGGAGGCATTTTTTGGTACAAGTGCAATGATGGATCTTTTGAAGCAAGCTGGGACCATGGACGGATGAATCAAATCATCCAATACCAAGCAGTCCATGTAGGAGAGGGAAAACTCTGATTTAAAACCTCCACTGCCTTGTGGCCATATCCAGTCATGGAAATGGCTCCAGGAGTAAGCCTCAAGAAAATCAGGAGTCGGAGTCCCTAAGGCAGTTCGTCGTTGTCTACAACCTCGCTCTGCAGCTCCGGCGACAGCACTGGTGCCAAACTGTAACAGCCCTGCTGTTCCTTTGGATCGGTCAGCGACGTGGAGAGGGAGGACGTGCTGCATGGACAACAGCCTGTCCTCCATATGATATCGCCAGGTTTGCATCCGAGCAGGATGCATCACCCATGGTCACTCATGACCCAGGGGGGCCTACTAAGAGATGCAGAATGAACACGGGCCTTTCGACCTACCGAGTCCATACTGACTATCGATCACCCGCTTGCACCTGTTCCATGTTGATAGTCATAGAGTGATAGTCATACACTGTGGAAACAGCCCCTTGGGCCCAACTTGCCCACACCGGCCAACAATGTCCCAGCTACACCAGTCCCAGGCAATTTACAGAGGCTAATTAACCTACAAACCCATACATCTTTGGGATGTAGGTGGAAACTGGAGTACACAGAAGAAACCAAGGAAAAGGTAGAATAGATCATTGTTAGTTAAAAGAATGTGATAATGAAGCAAACAGAGATGAAATGTAAACAAGGATATACTGGTTGGAAAACTGGGATAGGGAGGGATGGACTCCTGATCCCCCAGTTGCTAAACACTGACTCTCCGTCCCACACCACAGTGGTATGGATATTGACTTTAACTTCAAGTAACCCTTGCTTTCCCACTCTCTCAATCTCTTCCCTTCCCAGTTCTCCGACCAGTCTAACTGTCCTCTTTTACATTTTAGATAGACAAAAATGCTGGAGAAACTCAGCGGGTGAGGCAGCATCTATGGAGCGAAGGTAATAGGGGACATTTTGGGTCAAGCCTCTTCTTCAGACTGATGTGGAGGTGGGGGGTGGGGGTGGGGTAGGGATAAGGGGGGGGCGTCAGGGGTGGGGGGGATGGCGCAAAGAAGAAAGGAAACCTTTCCTTTCAACTGGATGAGATGCTGCCTGTTACTCCGGCATTTTACTTCGGAGTCACGTGAGTGACTTCGTGAAGACCCCGCCATATCGTCGCGCGCATTTGCATCGGCAGGCTGGGGGGGGGGGGGGGGGAGTGCGCTCTCTCCTCCGGCTCCTTCATAAAGGCCGACAGGTAAGTACTTACCTTCACTCCACAGGATGGACAAGGGCAAGAGGAAGGCGATGCTGTCTAGAAGCCGTGCTGCATCGACCAGCCAACGGCCCTTGTCCCCGGAGCTGCAAGCACCACCGGCAGCTTCAGGACGTGTGGGGGCAAGAATGCGGAAGTTGGGCACTCCCGTTACTTTAGCGCCCGACTCACCCGTGTGGTTTACCGCACCGGAGCTGGATGCAACGGATACAGACTTAAAGCCCCCTTCCCCAAAGAAAAGAGGGGGGAAACAGGTACGTGCAAAGGGGCCTCGCTCATCGCTAGCGACTTCACCCCGAGTTCCAGTAGACCCGAGGGGGCTGGGCCGGGGGACAGCTGCACTACAGGGGAGCCCTACAGCTGTGCTCCACCACGTACCACTGCCAGGGAGATTTGCCGTAGAGCAGTCTGGCAGATCTACTGCTGCGTCGAGCAGGCCTGCAGTAGCAGGTGCCGCCGACAAAACACCCCGTCAGGCTGCGGTCAAGGGTAGAGGTGGCAGCAGTAGACGGTCGGTCAGCTCAGCTCTGGGAGCGGCCGACCATGCGCCTCCACGCCATAAATTGGGCGATTGTGGAGGTAAAACCTATATTGGCTCTTCTCCGACAACAAAATTATATGGTTATGGCATATTTGGATGATATCCTTATAGTGGGTCAGACCCTCCAATTGGCTACACGGGCAGTGGCTGCAACTAAGGCTCTCTTCAAGAAGCTGGGATTTGTAATCCATCCAGACAAGTCAAAATTGCACCCGGTACGGGTTATGGATTATTTGGGGTTCACCCTAGACACCAACTTAATGAAGATTACCATCCCAACCAATAAAGCTACTGCTATAAAAGAAGAGTGCCACAGTCTTACTTACGCCAGGGTACCGACCATTCGGCAAACGGCAAAAGTAATAGGGAAATTGGTAGCTACATTCCCAGCTGCACAATTCGGACCACTACACTACCGAAATTTACAAAAAACAAAGATCACAGCATTAAAAGCAAATGCTGGGCACTTTGATCGGCCAATCTGGTTACCACCAAAGGCTAGATCATCATAGTAAGCAACCCAGACGTCGTGCTACAAACTGACACAAGCGCACAAGGCTGGGGAGCAACTGATACGATGTCCAGTTGTGGTGGCAGATGGAATTCTCGTGAGTCTACCTTCCTGGAGTCACAAGGGATAAATTATATAGAAATGCTGGGGGCATTTCATGGACTGCGGGCTTACTGTACTAACTCACGGGACTTACATGTCCGCCTCCAAATAGATAACACTACAGTGGTGGCTTACATCAATCATATGGGTGGTATCAGGTCGCTATCTTGTGATGAATTGGCAAACACAATTTGGCACTGGTGCTTTGAAAGGAATATTTGGATTACAGCGACCTATTTGCCAGGGAAGCTTAATACAGTGGCGGACACCAGGTCACGAGTATTCAATGATAACATCGAGTGGATGTTGAACCCCCAAATGTTTGGAGACATTATAGCTCACTATGGGATACCAGATATTGACCTTTTTGCGTCAAGGTTGAACCATCAGATACCAACGTATGTGTCTTGGGAACCAGACCCTGGGGCAATAGCAATGGATGCGTTTTCTATCCATTGGGGAAATGGTTTTGCTACACATTTCCCCCATTTTGCCTCATCAGTTCGGGTATTGCAGAAAATTAAACTGGACTCTGCAACTGGCATATTGATCATTCCCGACTGGCCTACACAGCCATGGTACCCGATGGTCGTTCAAATTTTAAAACAACCATGGATTTTGATTGGGAAACACCCCAAATTGATTACTCACCCCATTAAGGGGGATAGTCATCCATGCCATGGTCACCTAAACTTGTTGGCCTGCAGGTTCTGAAAAGACCACTCATCAAGGCGGGCATCTCACCACGAGCCATGGAACTCATCTCAGCATCATGCCGAGAATCAACTCGGAAGCAGTACCTCACGCAGATCAGAAAGTGGGAGGCATTCTGTGCTCGTAACAACAAGACATCCAACACAGCAACTATACCTGATGTCCTGGAATACCTAGCTGGCCTCCATTTCAATGCTGGCCTTAGCTACAGTGCCATCAACAGCGCCAGGAGTGCGCTGTCCTCATACCTGGATATAGGTATAGGCTCCAACCACCTGGTGTCCAAACGCTATACTTTCACGTGGGATGTGGGGATCGTGCTGACCCTACTGAGGAGCTGGGCTCCAATTAATGAGCTACCACTGAAACAGCTCACCCTCAAGGTGGTGATGCTGATGGCACTGACTACAGCCCAACAAGTTCAGACTTTACAAAAACTGCGACTGGACAGCATGGTGGCCACCCCTGGTCAAATAAATTTCTTTGTCCAAGATTTATTGAAGCAGCACAGGCCAGGGGCGCATGGGCTGCAGTTGGAGTTTCGGGCATACCCTGTAGATGCCACTCTCTGCATAGTCACCCATCTCCACCACTACATCCGAGTTACTGGAGTTATCAGGATGAAGGAACAGGGGCTCCTCATCAGTCATAAACCTCCGCATCATTGGGTGATGATGTGATAAGTTAACCAGACTATCGCCAGGTGGCTCAGGGTGGTGTTGGATGCAGCAGGAGTTGCTACTGACATTTTTAAATCTCATTCCACTAGGGCTGCATCCACATCAGCGGCGAGGGCCATGGAGGTGCCCATGGACCACATCCTCGCCACCGCAGGCTGGGCCAGTGAAGAAACTTTCAACGGTTCTACAATAAGCCACTGGTCGCCCCTGCGACATTCGCAGAAGCTGTGCTGGGAACTGCTCAGTGAATGTCTGTCCCCGAATTAGGGGTTGTTTGTTTGTTTTATTTGATTAATAAATTGTATTACTTTTTCAGCCAGTTTCTACTGAACTGCATTAACAGCCTTCCTCCATCAGACTTGCGGCAGTGTGATAAGCATGGACGTTGTCCAGGGCGTGAAATCACAGAGCTTTGAAATCTTCACGAAGTCACTCACGTGACTCCGAAGTAAAATAGTAAGATTAAACGAGAACTTACCAAGTTTGAAGGTTGATCTGTATTTTACGAGGAGTCGCGGTGAGGGATTTCGTGCCCACCGCTCCCACCCTCTATCATAAGGTCAACTCGGAAGTTCTACGTTCTTCATCTTACTATTTTTAGTCATGGTGCGTTCTGTGATTCCACACCGCTGCTTTGAAGGATGTCGCGCATGCGTGCTGGCGGGGTCTTCACGAAATCCCTCACCGCGACTCCTCGTAAAATACAGATCAACCTTCAAACTTGGTAAGTTCTCGTTTAATCTTACTATTTTGAATCTATCTTCGGTTTAAACCAGCATCTGCAGTTCCTTCCTATACACCCAGAGGAAACCCATACAGTCACAGGGAGAACTTGCAAACAGGATCAAATCCAGGTTTCCCACACTAAGAGGCAGCTGCTCTATTACATAAAAAGAACAAAAAACAAATCTTGCTGGACTTCTCAGAAGTCCATTCTTCTCAGAAAAGTGAATGTTTTTTTTCAATCAACCATTTGGTGTCACTGTTGTCTTCCAAACATTTTAATGCTTATAGATTGGAATACAGTAGCAGGCCCTTTGGCTCACAATGTCCGCACGGTGACCCAGGTTCAATCCCGACTATGGGTGCTGCCTGTACAGAGTTTGTACATTCTCCCCATGACCTGCGTGGGTTTTCTCAGAGATCTTCGGTTTCCTCCCACACTCCAAAGTCGTACAGGTTAATTGACTGGTATAAATGTAACTTGTCCCTAGTGGGTGTAGGATAGTGTTGTTCCACAATAGCGGGGATCGTTGGTCGGCATGGACCGGTGGGCCGAAGGGCCTGTTTCCGTGCTGTATCTTTAAACTAAACTAAACCCAATGTGATGCCAAGTTAAACTAATCTCCTCTGCCTGCATGTTATCAATACATCAATTCCCTGAATATCAATATGCTTATCTAAATGCCTCTAAAATGCTGCAATTTTTTCTGCCTCCACCACCATCTTCGGATGCATGTTCCAGGCACCCACCACTCTGTCTGTGTATGTGTGTGTGTGTGTGGGGGGGGGGGGGGGGGGGGGGGGGGAGGAGTTGTCCCACACATTCCATTTAAACTCTGCCCCTCTCATTTTAAAACTATGCCCTCTAATATTTGCCATTTCTAGCCCAGGAAATATGGTTTAAATGTCTATATTATCTATGCCTTTCAGAATTCCGGAGAACATACAAACTCCGTACAGGCACCACCCTTTGTTGGGCTCATACCCGGGTCTCCAGCGCTGTAAGGCAGCAACTTTACCGCTGCGCCACTGTGCTGGCCTAAAACTACTACTTTCACCTTAAACCTATGTCCTCTACTTTTACCCTGCCCTACCTATTCACCTTATATATAACCCTCAAACCCTTTAAAAAGGTAACAGTCTCCTGTGCTTCAAGAAAGAAAGACGTAGTCTATCGTGTCACTCATAACTCAAATCTCCAGACCCAGTAACATCCTTGTAAATGTAAAAGAGATGCTGCCTGACCCGCTGAGCTGCTCCAGCACTTTGTGTCTTTTCTCATAAATCTTTTGTGCAGTTTGATGACATCCTTCCTGTAGCAGGCCGATTAGATGGCAATACACTTTGATGCTTCATCTGTATTGTGAGATGACAGGAGTATCATGAATATCATCAAACGAAGAATAAAGCAGGACTTGGAAATGTGGCCAAGCTCCATGGAATGTTGATCAATCTTGGAAGTACTGGATGCTCAATTACATCATGAAACCAGGGAATTCCACAGATTCACAAATCTCTATGTGAAAAAGTTTTTTCTCATCTCAGTCCTAAATGGCCTATCCCTTATTCTTAAACTGTGACCCCTGGTTCTGGAATACCCTAACAACGGGAATATTTTTCCTGCATCTAGCCTGTCCAATCGTTTAAGAATTGTACGTTTCTATAAGATCCCCTCTCATCCCAATTTCCAGTGAATACAAGCCTAGTCGACCAAGGAGGAGGCATATAAATTGGCCAGAGGAAGCAGCAAGCCAGAGGACTGGGATAATTTTAGAATTCAATAGAGCAGGACAAAGGGGTTAATTATGAGGAAGAAAATAGAGCAATAGAGAAAGATGGCGGGGAAAATAAAAAACTGACTGTAAAAGCTTCTGTAGATATGTGAAGAGGAAAAGATTAGTGAAGACAAATGTAGATACATACAGTCAGAATCAGGTGAATATATAATGGAGAACAGTTAAACAAGGAAGACACCAACAATCTCCCAGAAATACTAGGGGACTTAGGATCTATTGGGAGGGAAGAACTTAAAGGAATCCACTTTAGTCAGGAAATGTGGTGAGGTAAACTGTTGGGACTGAAGGCAGATAAATCCCCAGGGCCTGATGCATCCCAGAGTACTCAAGGAGGTAGCCCTAGAAATCGTGGATGCATTGGTAATCATTTTCCAATGTTCTAGAACTCTGGATCAGATCCTGTGGACTGGAGGGTAGCTAATGTTACCCGACTTTAAAAAAAAAAGGAGGGGGAGGGAAAACTGTATTATTGACCAGTCAGTAGTGGGGAAGATGCTTGAGTTGATTATTAAAGATGTATTAGCAGTGCATTTGCAAAGCCGTTACAAGATTGATTGATGTCCGCATGGATTTATGAAAGGGAAATAATGCTTGACTAATCTTCTGGAATTTTTTTGAGGATGTAACAAGTAGAATGGATAAGGGAGAGCCAGTGGATGTGATAATATTGGCAAAATAAGTATGCCACAAAATGGAGGATCTTTGCATTTGCATCTGCATCTGCATTTGCAAAGCCTGCTTGTCATCTTTTGGTGAAAAGCTGCAAAACCATGAGTCTCATGGCTCTAGGGTGTCTGGACCCTGGGAGGAAGTCAAGCACAGGGTGATGTCCAGATGTCCCCTCTATTGTTAATATGTATGAGGGCTTTGCAGAAAGAGCTGAGCTGGATTGCAAATGCATGATCAGGATTGGTTATAGAATGGGGTGTTGTAAAGTATTGTTAATTATGTTGCAGAGTCTTTGCACTGTTATCTTGTGATTGCTCAAATTGTTTATATTACCTGGGGTAATGTTTCTTTACTTGAGTGAAATTTCTTCCAACTAGATCCTTCTGTGGAAACAATGTAATGGGATACTTTGTGATTGTGTTAGGGAACTGTCAATAAATGTATTATATTATCTTTATTTGTGATTGGCTTGTAGAGGTTGCCCCCTCCCCCCCATGTATTTTCGCGCCATGGATCCGATACAGTATAAAAGAGGGGACACCACATGGATCGGAGTCGATCTTCTAGAAGTGCACTTGGGACTGAGTTCATTGTCTGGAGGTGTCTATTCGCACGAGGCTGAAGGGCTTGGACGACTAAAGACAAGGATCGGACCCGCGGTGTTGGTTAGGTATCGTATAGGAAGTTCGTTTGTGAGTGAGAATAAAGTGAATAGTTGATCCAGTTAATGAACTTGACTAACGGGGTAAGCATTGGAGGCTTATCCGGGATCTCAACAGAGCCCCAGACAGAGGTTTGAGATCAGGGAGTTGTGTCATTCCAGATTGCGAGGGGAGAAATTGGCGCCACGGTGTGGTTTTCGCAGTAGTTTTCCCCACTTCGCTGATTGGGATGAATCGATCATTCACGCGCTTGTGTTGGGGATCCCAACGAGATCAGAGAACAGTAGTTTAGCAAGCACTGAAGGTAAGGAGAGATAGAGAGTCCTTGCCTGGGGACTAGGCTCACAAGGCTTTTCTCTAGCGGGTTAAAGTCCCCACACCTAGTTAGCCAACAGCTGTTGCGGTCGGGTACCATTGAGTTGGCCTGACACCAAATAGAGATTTCAGGGGTTGGAGGCCCCACTCAGAGTGGGCTATCTGAATTGGCTAGGATATCTTAAAAGACAGGGCTGAGTGGAGAAAATTACAAAGAGGAGAAGTACTGTATCTTTGCTGAGGGTGCGATTGGAAAGGCAATTTAAAGATCGGCAATGAACGCCAGCACGAAGCAGACACGTGCTGAAGCCCAGTAACTAACAGGTTGGAATGAAGGAGCCTAGGGGGTTGAAGGCCCTGTCTGTGTGAGTAGTACTAGAACTTCGGATAAGTTGAGGACTCCATAACGGTACTGGGGACCCAGTGTTGGAGTATAATTGGCTGAAGAAAATACTCGGGGACAATACTGAGGATTGATTGAAATTGAAAGACACGTGTATTATAATTACTCGAATTAGTGGGAAGGGAGCTAAAATAGTGGGGTACGGTAATTAAGAAAAGTAAAGGTCTAAATTCTTCGATACAAATTCTAGCAAATTCAAGGCTTCATAATGAAGGACTGGCTATTGTATAGAGATCCTTCATTGATCTATTCCGGGCTTTCATATTGAGGGCACTGGCTACTGTACATTAATAAAAGTGTATATATTAGATCGTTGCTTTATTGTATTTAATAAAAATATATTGTTGGAATTGTTAAGATTTTATTGATTTATAGTTTAAAGTGTTTAAAATGTTGCCGTTGCTTTATTGTATTTACCGTGTCTTGCCGTTGATTTAAAGTTTTGTGTGTTAGATACACTGTTGTAATCGTAGTTCGAATCGTGACTGTATGCTAATATAGTGTGATTAAGACTATTGTTATAATTGGAGTCCGAATCGTGGCTGTTCAATCAAGGGTTCATATCCTTTGGATCCGCTGATCAGTACCTGTTAGTGGAAAAAGTAGCTGAGGTAGAGGAAACAGTACCAGTTAGAAAAGAGTATCTTGAGGGGAAGTGTACCACTAAGCATATAAACTGAGAATAGGAAAAAGAACCTGTTAGAGAAGAGTATCTTGAAGGGAACGTGCCACTCAGCGAACAAGTACTTTGAAGGGAAAGTCTCCTGCAGCCAAGGAAGGGGTTCCTTTGGTTGAAAACAGCACGATTTGGGTTAAAATATACTGTGATTTGTTTTTTGGACTGTACAGTTAACAAATGCGATATTAGACGAATGCTTGTGTTTTACATTGGAGTGTGTTTTTGCATGACAGTAATAAGTGGTATAATTTCTTGTCTAAGTACGATTTTGCTTGTGTGTTATGAGCTCACTTATCTGTGTATAGATTAAGATGTTTCAAGTGTAGGAGATTTGCTGCTGAAGTGTGTTTGATTGTTTTGTTGAAGCACCTTAACTTTTCTATCGACCAAGGATTGTTACTTGAAATTGTTTACAGGATTGGAAGCTTGTGTGAATTTTTGTGTGAGATTGTGAAGGAATTTTTGGGCTGCCCAGCTTTTGAAAGGAGATTTGGATTGTGTGATTGAGTGGCGATTGAGTGAAAGACCTGCTGACGTGCTGTGGAACTTTTGGCCATTTTTTGGAAGGGAGCTTGATAAGTCTCGAAGGTTGCAAGTGGAGTGTGAATTGTTGAGATATTGTGTGAATTGTTTGAGAGATTGTGTCCATTGTTGTCCACAATGGGAAATCAAGTTGAACGGAATACAATGGAGGACCCGGAGAGCCCGCTACAATTAGTGTGTAGCGAGTTCCCACAGAAAGCTGAGAGATTAAAGAACTTTTCAGGAGCACTGAATAAGGAATTTGGAGAGAGTTGTGGCCCAAAGAGGGGTCAGAACATTGAAGGGAGTGAAGTATATCGAAAAGATTATTTGGTGTAGTAATGGTGATGCAGCAAAGGAGTTGATTGGTTTATGGAGAAAATACCACGAAGAGCAGAAAGTGAGTCGAGAAGCTGTGAGAATGGTGAATTGACAGGAAGCAGCTTCAAAGCTTGGAATAGAACTAAGAGATGATAACGTAAACTGACCTCCAGATACCTTGAGAAAGGGATGTGGATGTATTAAAGAGCATAAGGAGCGGGAGAGAAAGAAATCTTCTGAAGGGAAACTGGCTCTAGTAGATCTAGAGTTTAAGGACCCGGTGGTTGGCATTGGCTTTGAAGGGGGAGAAGATGATTATTTGGAAGATTGGAAAAGTGTTAGAATTAGGAGAAGTTCACAGCCTCCACCTTATTCCTCTTGCGTTCCCCAATTCCCCACACATTGTATAGCTTGCGCACACAAGACACTCTGAGCCTGCAGCACCTTTAACACCATCTGCAGAATCCACAATGAAGCCTGCTTTACAAACAGCAGCAACACTAGTACAGGATTCTTTGACTCCAACCGCTCCACTATTGGCAGATAATTCAGCAGCACACGATACCTGGAGTAAAACAAAGAAGATAGCTCGCATATTTAAGGAGAGAGAGGTTATTAGGGACATAGTACAACCCCCAGAATATTTTTGTGAGCCCAAGCCTAGACGGATTAGATGAGTAGTGAGAGATCAGAGGGGTTCCTTTAAGAAGTACCATAATCCCCCTAGTGAAGAGGAAGATATCTCAGAGGGTGAGACAATTGCAGGGGACACTGAGGGAGATCCTGATATGGTCAATATCATGAGAGCAGAACAAGTATCTCGTAGGCAGTTCCCAGTCAGGGAAATGCCAAATCCAGCCTTTGATCCGGATAGTGCAGTGGGTGCAAATAATCCCCGAACTATTGATGTATATACCCCATGGAAACCTAATGAAATGATTGCAGTAATGAGTAAAATTCCTGACAGAAAGAAATCACCTGCTTTGTTTGTGGATTACCTTAGAACCACAATGCGCGTGTATCACGCTGACTGCCGAGATTTATGGGCTGTGATACAGCAGATCATTACTCCGACAGAGCATACCAGATTCTTAGCAACCTTAGCACACCCAACACATGAAGCACTGGTTAATGTGATTGCTGACAATAGTGCAAGAGAAGATGCAATTTTAACTGCCCTTGCAAATACTCTTCAGAAGCCGACAGATATTGCTCTGATTCTGGATGTGAGACCAAAGAAAGGAGGGCAGATGAGGTTTTAGAAAGATTCTTGGAGTAAAACATGGATCAGTCAGAAGATCAGAATTTTTGTAATGGGCAAATTCTCCTCAGTACTGCGCAATATTATTCAACTGCCTTCCAACTAATGTTAAATTTAATGCAGTAATAATATTTTTATTAGAAGTAATCCATCATATCAACGGTATAACAACTTTTCAAATACACAACCAACTTATTTCAATAAGTATACGAATGTTACGACTAATTCTTATAAACTTCTATTTTTTTAGAAAGTAGAAAAAGAAAAGAATAGATTTTAATCAATAAGAATAGTGATTAAATAATAATTTTGATTATATAGAGAGAGAAAGGGAAGAGAGAGAAAAATATATATATGTATATATTCTTGTTATATTTAATTAAAACAAAGTATTATATATATATTTAAAAAAAGAGATTATAGTATACATCTTAATAGTGAATAACACAATTTCAAATAGCGATATCAATAAAGACATGTATACAAATAAAAAAAAAACCAAAGAGTTAGTTTCATCTAATCCTGCCGGGTACCCATTGAGTTGTGATGCCAAGAACAGCTACCCCTTCAAATATTCTGTATATGGAGACCATATCTGTTCAAAGAGTTCATATTTGTCCATTAGGACAAATCTGATTCTTTCCAAATGCAACGTCTTCAACATTTCCACTGCCCACATTTTAATTGTGGGGGATAATGTTCCCTTCCAAAATTTCAATATTAATTTTTTCCCTGTTATCAAACAGCAATCCAAGAAATGTCTTTGGTTTACTGTTAATATTAAATTTGAATCCGGAACTCCTAATATTATTAATTTTGGATCTGGGTCCAGTTTAATTTTAAGAACTTCAGAGATAACTCTAAAGATTTCTGTCCAATAATAATTGAGTTTTATACACGTTTCAAAACTATGCGTTAAATTAGCTTCCAAGTTCTGACATTTATCACAAATAGGAGAAATGTTAGGATAAATTATATTTAATTTCGTTTTTGAATAATGTAATCTGTGTAATACCTTAAATTGTATCAATATATGTCTAGCATTTAATGAGCAATGATGTATATGTTGTAGGCTTTCTTCCCAAATTTCCTTCGTTATAGATAAACCTATTTCATTTTCCCATGTTTGTCGATATATTTCCGAAGTTGGGATTTCCCTATCCAAAATAGTATTATATATATACGCTATTAATTTTTCTGTATTTGGGTGTTTATTAAACAATTCATCTAATCCTGGTTTTCTATTTTTACAGTCTTGCGTATTTGACAATATAGTTTCTAATTTGTAAATACCTAAATATGTTATTTGACTGCAATCCATAGATATCCTGTAACTCTTGAAATTAAAGAAATTTTCCTTTCTTGTAAAGGTGTTCTATCCTTTTAATCCCTAAATCATTCCAGTGTCTAAACCCCTTGTCCAATACAGAGGGCCTAAACAAAAGATTATTCATAATTGGCAAACAAAGTGACAAATTATCCATATGTAGGGTCTTAACTATTTGTTTCCAAATGCGTCTATTGCTATGAATTATAGGATTGTCACCATACGTTTTTTTTTGTACTTCCCTTGGTGCAAAAAGAATCGAACCTACATCAAAAGGCAAACGGTCTTCCTTTTCCATCTTTAGCCAGCTTGGTTCATGATCTAAATTTACCAACCAAAAATTCATATTCTTAATCTGAACTGCCCAGAAATAATATAAGAAATTTGGTAGTGCTAGTCCACCATTTATTTTAGATTTACATAGATGTTTTTTACTTATTCGATGGTTTTTATAGTCCCAAATAAAACTATTAACAAAAGTATCTATTTATTTAGGGAGATATAAAGATGGCTTGAAATAAATATAAAAATTGTGGCAAAAAAAATCATTTTTATAGCATTTATTCTACCGATCATTGATATAGGTAGTGTTTTCCAATATAAAATATTTTTTTTGTTTATTTAATAATTGATGGTAATTATATTTAAATAGATAGTTATAGGACTTATATACATTAATTCCTAGATATTTGTGTTTGTCCATGACTATTTTAAGTGGGAATTGTTCTAATATATTTAATTTTATTCCAGTTATAGGCATAATTTCACTTTTATTCCAATTAATTCTATACCCAGAAAATGTACTAAACTTAGTTATAAAATTAAATAGATTGGGAATACTAATCTCCGGTTTTGTAATATAAATTAAGATGTCATCTGCGTATAGAGATATTTTATTTGTTGTAGTTTTGGTATTATATCCATATATTTCTGGTTATGATCTAATCATTTCGGCTAATGGTTCTATTACCAGAGCAAATAGTAATGGTGATAACGGGCATCCTTGTCTACAACCCCTAAAGAGATTAAATTTTGCTGATGACATTTGATTTGTTAATATTCTTGCTGTTGGATTAGAGTATATGATTTTTACCCATTTGGAAAATCTATCCCCCAATTGAAATTTCTGCATTATTTTAAATAAATATGGCCATTCAACCCGGTCAAATGCTTTTTCAGCATCTAAGGATATGACAGCTAGTTTAATATCATTCACTCTTTTTGAGTACAAGACATTGAATAGACGTCTCAGATTATAGGATGAATAGCATTTTGGAATAAAACCTGTTTCGTCATGATGTATTAATTTATTAATCACTAAACTCATGGCCCTGTCTCACGGTGTGAGTTATCCCATGAGTGACCCCAAGTGAAAGGAAAAAAAAGACTCGTGGTTATGTACGAGATTTCAAGTTTATGATCAAGTATTTAACCGAGTTCCCACGGGTATGTCATTGCTGCGATGTTCCAAGTTCCTCTCCCGAGTTACCAAGTTCCTCTCCCGTTACTCTTGAGCCAACCGTTAATTAAGGTAAGTGTGTGAGGGTGTCCGGGTGCCGGCCGCAGCCACTGTTCTTTCACATCAGTTGCACATCAGATTGTTGGGAGACGGATCTCAGGGGTCGCCTCCTGAGCTGCTTTGGTGCCCAGGCATAAGTTGAGGTGGAGGGTGGTTGGGGGTGGGGGGGGTGACAGACAAGGCTCTTGGGTGCTGGGATCATTCTCTGCGGGATGGTCTTAGTGCGGGAGACATGTGTAGGAGAGGTGTGCTGACTGCAGGCAGACACTTTGGTAGTGATTGCCCACCAGTCTCAAAAGCTGCTGTGTCTCACTGTCCCTATGATAGCAGGGGGCAATCAAGCAGCACAATAGCCCCCTCACCCTCCACGCCAACACAAAGGGCAACGATCCCATGTCTTTAGGGGCAGAAACAGTGGGCAGGCGACAATCACCCGCCATAACGCGAGAGATGTCATGCGCTATTGTAGGTCTCCTTTGCATGTCAGTGTTTCTGTATTTCTCCATCTCATTGTTGGCCCTATCTGTCACCAACCCCACCCCCACTCCTCTGCTTCCCGGCCATGTGTGTGACCCCTTCCCTCCCCTCTCCAGCTCCCTGCCCTTGCACCGGGCGTGGGGGCTTCGCACCGTCTTCATGTCGGCGACGATCCCAAGGCATTAGACAGAAGGCAGACACAACAAGCTGGAGTAACAATGCGGGCCAGGTAACATCTCTGGAGAATGTGGATAGGTGACGTTTCGGATCAGGGCACGTCTTCTGAAGAAGAATCTCGACCCAAAAAGTCACCTATTCCTTCTCTCCAGAGTTGCTGCCTGACCCTCTGAGTTACTCCAGCTTTTTTGTGTCTATCGTTGAATGGGTGACGTTTCGGGTTGAGACCCTTCTTCAGACTGAAAATAAAACTTGCCTCACGTGAAGCGGCTTGTAAATTAAAATATAAAATCAAGAAATGTTAAAGGTTGACTCATTTATGTGCTGCTATTCATTCACCTGGCCCATTGCTGTCCTCCCTCGTCTACCGTGAGCGCTGGACAACTCACCGGGTGCAAACCTCCGCTGCATCCCGGGCGGAGGGCGTTGATCACCGGACTGACCGGCAAGTAGAGGCGGCGGGTTGGCCAAGCCCGGCTCCCCGCCACCGGGATAGACACCAACTACTGGAGTAAAATCAGCGGGATCTCTGGAGAAGTCTGAAGTAGGGTCTCGACCCGAAATCTCACCCATCCCATCTCTCCTGAGATGCTGCCTGTACCTCGGAGTTACTCCAACATTGTGTGTGTGTCTATCTCCGGTGTAAACCAGCATCTGCAGTTCCTTCCCAATCCCACACTCTCGGCCCCGGGGATTGGATGGAGCATCACATGTGGACACATCTCACCCGCCGCCCCAGAATTGCCCCTCCAGCGGGTCTTTAACCGTGTCCTAAAGCCGTTCATTGATACAGAGTGACGAATACGAAGCCACGGGGCAGGCGCCTCAGTAATAAAGGACAAGTGGCAGATCATCGCAGAAAGGCCGAAGATAGACACAAAATGCTGGAGTAACTCGGCGGGACAAGCCGAGATCTCTGGAGAGAAGGAATGGGTGGCGTTTCGGGTAAATCTGAAGAAGGGTCTCGACTCCATTTCTTCTCTCCAGAGATGCTGCCTGGTCCGCTGAGTTACTCCAGCATTTTGTGTCTATCTTTGGTTCAGTCTTTACTCGAGCGAACGAACAGGTTATAAGAAAGTTCCCACGGTAGACTCACGAGTCACTAAGGTAAAAGCACGGGGCGATTACGTTATTACTACGAGTTTAAATGTTTCCATTTTTAACTTGAACAGTTAATTTGACTCATGGAAAAAATCAAACATGTTTGATTTTTTTCGCGAGTTAACAAGTTTCCCGAGTATCTGCCGTTAGCGCCACGAGTCAATAAGTTGCTCGTGCGAGTTCCGACGTTCCCGCTATGTGATCACCACGAGTGAAAACTCGGGGTCACTCGTGGGCAAACGCGCACCGTGAGACAGGAGTTTTAGCCTCCGAGATAAAATTTTAGTTAGTATTTTTTGATCAGTATTTAAAAGAGCTATTGCTCTGTGTGATCCAGGGTCTTCCAAATCTTTATCAGCTTTAGGGATAAGTGTAATTGTAGATTCATTTAATGATTCTGGTAACTTTCCTTGTTCATAAGCATATTTATATATTGTATGTAAGCGTGGAGAGATCAGATCATGAAACTTCTTATAAAATTCTACACTTAAGCCATCAGGGCCTGCGGCTTTTCCGTTATTTAATGATCCAATTGATTCTTCAATATCTTTTACTGATATATCAGCATTTAACAAGTCTCTACCTTCCTGATCTAAACTGTTAATATGACATTCTTGTAGGAATGTTTCCATTCCATCTGATTGTCCTGCTAGTTTAGATAAGTAAAGATTTTGATAATATTGTAAAAATGTATCATTGATATCTTTTGGTAAAGTCAATATTTCTCCTTGTTCAGATCTAATTTTATGTATCATTTTCTCCTCATCTAATTTTCTAAGCTAAATTTAATGTTAAATTAAAACAAACAACATGGACTGGTCGTAAAACAGTTCTAGTCAGATGGCTCAGGCAGTGAGGTATCACTGGAAGGATATCAAAAAGCAGTAAAGTCAGCCTGCAGTAAAAACAAAAACAGAATATGTAATTAAGAAGGAGGTGCCAAAATATGACTTAAGACCGTGGAGTCCTAAAATATTAGCTATGTATGGAATGAAAGATTGGACAAGGGTCCCAGAATATCCAGATCACTTTTATGATGATATGCCTGCCTTAGAGCCAATTTCCCCGAGACCAAATTGGAGAAGAAATAATAAAATACTGGGACCAGATCAATGCTATACTTGTGGTGAGATAGGACATTGGAGTAGAACATGCCCGACTAGCGGACGAAGTGAAGGAGGGGATCAGAAAAGAGACTCTGGGATCAAAGGGACTCTCGGGATCCTAGAGATTAGAGAAATTCTCGAGATCCTAGAGACTTCAGAGATCAGAGAGAGCAGAGAGTAAGCTGGCTCAGAAGGGAAGTAGAGAGAATCCAGGAGTTACAAACCAATGAGCCTCCTGTCAATGATAGGGAAGCTATTGGAGAGCAGCCTTCAGGATAGGATTTACTCCTATTTGGAAGAGAATAGTTAATTAGAGGATCAGGCCCCCATCCTCTCATCTTTACCATGGACGTCCAGTCACTCTACACCTCCATCCCCCACCAGGACGGTCTCAAAGCCCTCCGGTTCTTCCTCGACCAGAGGAGCAACCCATACCCGTCCACTGACACCCTCCTCCGCCTAGCAGAGTTGGTCCTCACCCTCAATAACTTCTCTTTTGATTCCTCCCATTTCCTCCAAACACAAGGCGTAGCTATGGGGACACGCATGGGCCCCAGCTACGCTTGCCTCTTTGTTGGGTACGTCGAACAATCCTTTGTTCTCGGCGTACCAGGGCCCCATCCCCGACCTCTACCTCCGTTACATCGACGACTGCTTTGGTGGTCACCTCCTGCACCCACACACAACTGACTGACTTCATTCATTTCACCACCAACTTCCATCCGGCACTCAAATACACTTGGACCATTTCCGACACTTCCCTACCATTCCTTGACCTCACCATCTCTATTGCAGGTGATACGCTCCTGACCGACATCCACTACAAACCTACTGACTCCCACAGCTACCTGGACTACTCTTCCTCCCACCCTGGCTTCCTGTAAGGACTCCATCCCCTATTCCCAATTCCTCCGTCTACGCCGCATCTGCTCCCAGGATGAGGTGTTCCACACCAGGTCATCACAAAATGGCCTCATTCTTCAGAGAAACGGGGATTCCCCTCCCCCCACTATTGATGAGGCTCGCACCAGGGTCTCCTCCATACCCCGCAACACTGCCCTCGCTCCCCATTCCCCCACTCGCAAACAGGGCAGAGTCCCCCTGGTCCTCACCTTTCACCCCACCAGCCGGCAAATACAACATATAGTCCTCCGCCAGTTTCGCCACCTCCAACGTGACCCCTCCACCCGCCACATCTTCCCATCTCCCCCCCTGTCTGCCTTCCGCGGAAGACCGCTCCCTCCGCAACTCCCTTGTCCATTCTTCCCTCCCCTCCCACTCTACCCCTTCCCCGGGCACTTTCCCTTGCAAACCGCAAGAAATGCAACACTTGTCCCTTCACCTCCCCCCTCCACTCCTTTCAGGGACCCAAGCAGTCCTTCCAGGTCCGACAGAGGTTCACCTGCACCTCCTCCAACCTCATCTACTGCATCCGCTGCTCCAGATGCCAGATGATCTATATCGGTGAGACCAAGCGGAGGCTTGGCGATCGCTTCGCCGAACACCTCCGCTCGGTCCGCAATAATCAACCCGACCTCCCGGTGGCTCAGCACTTCAACTCCCCCTCCCATTCCACATCCGACCTCTCGGTCCTGGGCCTCCTCCACGGCCAGAATGAGCAACACCGCAAGCTGGAGGAACAGCACCTCATATTCCGCTTGGGGAGTCTGCATCCTTTGGGCTTGAATATTGAATTTTCTCAATTTCTGTTAAACCCTTGCTGTCTCCTCCCCTTCCCACCTCTCCCTCAGCCCTGGGGCCCTGGCATTCCCTCTATCTCTATCTCTCCCCCACCCTAGTCGCACCAGCTTCTCATTTTCACACCACAAACAGCTTACAATGGCTTGTTCCCTTTATCACCGATACTTTTTTGCATATCTTTCACTCATTGTTCCTTATCTCTCCACATCACCGTCTATATCTCTCGCTTCCCTGATCCCTGACCAGTCTGAAGAAGGGTCTCGGCCCGAAACGTCGCCTATCTCCTTCGCTCCCTAGATGCTGCTGCACCCGCTGAGTTTCTCCAGCTTTTTGTGTACCCCCAGTTAATTAGAGACAGTTCGCTTTGCTTATGATGTGACAGATGAAATTTTACTGACTTGATCAGGTATTTTGTGGAGGTGACAAAGGTGATCAATGACTGTAGAGCAGTGGATGCCATCAACATAGATTTTAGTTAGGCATTTGATAAAGATTTCCATAGTAGGCAAATTCAGAAGATTAAGATGCATGGCATTACCAGTGACTTGGCAATATGGATTCATAACTGCTTACTGGCAGAAGGCAAAATGCCGTGGTGGAAGAACAATATTCCGGCTGGAGGTCTGTGATCATTGGAGCTCCTCAGGGATCTGCACTGGGACCGCTTCTGTTTGCAATATAAATAAATGACTTGGACATAAACGTAGATCGGTTGGTTGGTAAGTTTGCAGATGACACCAAGATTGCTGGATTTCTTGGGAGGTTGAATGTAAAGGGAAAATATAAAGTTAATGGCAAGACCCTTAGCATTGGGGTTATGGGTTCCATGTCCAGACCTGAAAGAGGCAGCACTAGTTAGGAATGTTACAAAATTTTGAGATTTTAAAAATCAAGCCTGAAATTTATCCCATCAGATAAAGCATGAAAATAACTTTAATTTGATACCTAATTCACTTTCATATCTTCAGTATTAAAAAAATTATGGTCATTTCATACTCGGAAATTAGCATCTTGTTATTAGCATTAGCACCCTATTGCTTTTCCATTGACTTAACACAAAAGCTGCGATCGAGGACAGTCAAAATCCCACAACTTTCTTAAAAATTAAGATAACTGAATGAAATGTTCAGTTATTATAAATTGAAACATTCTTAAATAAATCTGAAACATCTTACTTGACCTGGAATTAAAGCATATAATTAGTTAGTTATCCAATTGTTGCTAATTACAAAATTAACTGTTGTGACAGAAATAGTAATAAATACCCAGACTGCCTTGAAAATTCAAAAATGTGATAGTCTCAAGATCAGAACTTTAATATTATTGTATTATATGGTGTAAGTCCATAACAGACAGGTAAAGAAATGACAATTTCTAGCAAAAGACAAAATCTTTATGGAGAAGATCAGTTGCTAGCTGGCATATCATAATCAGTAGCATCATCATATTCCTCGGATTGTAACCAATAAGAAACCCTGTACACCTTGTTTTTCCTCAACTTTTCAATGTTGGCATTGTAAACTACAAGTTTTAGCTCTTCAAACCACACATGACATGCCTTTCTGCACACTACTTTCCTATTAAGAATGTCCTGTAGATCATCACATTTGGAGTAGTCCAAATTCGGATGATCTCTGCGAATGCGGTCTAAATCAGTCTCTTTTGCTGGTCATTTGGATTGACAATTTTGCATTTCTTCTTTGGAGACATCTGTTTAAAATCTGAAGAACAAAAAACACTGAACAGCATTAACAGAAACGAGTTATTGTTTGCAGTTTTAGAAAAAAAGGTAGAAATTATAAAGTTAAACACTAAAACAAATAGAAAATTGTGGCGGCGCCTGATAGCAACCCAAGGTCACGATGAACCATTGGCTCTAGAGGGCGGCGTCTTGGTGGGGGAGGTGCGAGTCACAGGGTCGGTACCTGATTTGGTATTTAAGGCCAGGCAACGCTTGGCTTTCATAAGTTCGCCCTTCGGAGATACCAACTGCATTTTGTTGTCTCTGTATTGTACACTGCACAATGACAATTAAAGATTGAATTGAATTAAAGATTGAATTGAAGTCAGGTGAGGGGTAGGGAGCTGTATTACAGAAGAATAAACACATCTAGTACACACAACTCGTGTCCAACTAGTTTTTGGCTGGACTCCTGCGAGCCCCCGCCACAAAATACCCAACACAAATTTCATATTAATCAGTTTCATCAAATCAATTAATTCATCTAAATTCAATTACTAGATCTAAACGGCTATCCATTTCTTAAGAAAAGGCTAAATATTTTAAATAGCCTAAGTATACAAATAACAAATAACAAACTGATCCCATTCACACAAGAATCCACAATATAACATGATTTTTAAATCTCACTTTGTCATGAATTTATATGCCAAATGGAAGGAATTTAATGTTTAATTCCCATAAATTAATCCAGAAACATCCACACTCAAGATAATCAAAATAATTATTTTTTGCACACCACATCTGACTAAAACTGTACTGTGGATATTTAGTATGAAAATATTTATCATGGATAACCCAAAATATAGATGATTTAGATTTTCTTATGACATAATTTTGCATAAAAATAATTAATTTGATTATCTTGAGAGTGGATGTTTCTGGAATGTGATCGAATGTGATTGATAAATTTTAAGCCCATATCGGCAGGCAAGAAATGGCCAATTTGTAAAATGCCTAAGTAACAGATTTCACGTCATAAGATTAAAATGAACCCACACTAAAAAGCAAGATAATATGTTAAATAAACAACATACCTTTAGTTTTGTCCTAATATTGTGATCTGTGAGGTTGAAGGCATTGAAGGTGTTTTTGGTCACGTTTAAATTCAATCCAAAGACACAATCATCCAGCAAATTTATTTTTTTTACAGGCAATGGCAGATCTGTAGCGCCGCTGATGGTAAGTTTTGTTACAACACTACGCTAGTCGATAGAGTGGTAAAGAGGTCATATGGTATGCTTATGGTCGGCCATTGAGTATGAGAGTCAGAAAGTCATGATAAAACATTGTAGAACTTTCGTTAGGCCACATTTGGAATATTGTGCACAGTTCTGGTTGCCCCAATACAGGAAGGATGTGGAGGCTTTCGAAAGGTTTACCAGAATGATGCCTTGATTAGAGGGTATTAGCCACAGAGAGAGGTTGGACAGACTTGGATTGTTTTTCCTGCAATGCCAGAGGTTGTGAGACCTCATAGAAGTATATAACATTTTTAGAGGCATAGCATTTTTCTAAGGATGGAAATATCAAACACTAGTGTGCATCACTTTAAGGTGAGATGGGCAAAGTTCAAGAGATGTGTGTGGTATGTTTTTTATAGAGAGGGTGGTGAGTACCAGGAATGCGCTGCTACAGGATGGTTGGTATGGCAGTGGCATTTAAGAGACTTTTCGATTGGTACATAGGGAATGGAGGGATATGGATTATGTGCAGTTCTCATTGCTCGTTTCTAAGCTTCCCCCCAGTCTAGTTTCAGTAAAAAACACTGATTCAAGCACTTACATTATATTTAACAAAAAGCGCATCACAGATCAAACACTGTACCTATCCCACCGTGGTTCGATCCTCGCGTCTGCCTGTTCAAGCCCTCTAGGCCTCGCTCAGTCAGAAGCACTCTAGAAGTTCACACAGCTCTTCCAGAAGATCGACTCTGACTTTTGATCGCGGACCTTTATATGTCCCGGGACCTCGTGGGGTCGAACCACATTGGGGTGGTCTCTCAATAACCCAATTACAGATATCGATTAACCCCATACATAACAGGCATTTCCTTAACCCAATAATACAACAGCTCATACACTATAAGAACGAAAGCTCTCGAAGGAAGCTAACACGAACAAACATTGAAACATGTGCCCTGGGAATCAAACAATTTCTCCAAGGCTCAACAGTTCCACCAATCATCAATTAACAGGATTACCGTCTTGCAACATTATGTACACTGTTTTATGATGTTTTTGCAGCGGCCCGATAGTAATTATGCATTTAAGGTTAGTTTGCAAAACCACTATACATGTTATCAATTTAAGAGAAACATGGAGAACACCTGGACCCCTTACTATCCTGCATATCAGTTTGAGACTAGACTGGCTGGCGCCTATCAAAGCCTGTAAAGTTCAGCTGACAAGGGTTAAGCAATTCTGACAAGTGCAGGGATCCTCCATTTTATGGTGTCTTTAATTTAGCCAATATTAACACAGAGTTGGTGTGGGCATCATGTTTGTTACAGACATTGTGGGCCGAAGGGTCTGTTCCTGAGCTGTACTGTTCTATATCTATGGTGAAGCTATTATACCAGGAAATCTCTAACATGCAACTCTAAATGCCGCCAGCATGTTGTTTCAGTGCCAAAAGCCAAAAGACTGTAAACTCACTACATTGAAAAATCATAGCCCATTGATAGCTCAAGCTACTTTGTACTCATTGCCCTTATGGGGGAACAATTTGGACAAAACATTTGATACACATTAACCTTAAAGGACACAATCCCTGATGTCACATGTGGATTGAGCAATACTGCCTTAGATTCCAAGCCTCAGATCACAGGCCATTCACACTTTATCTTAGCTACCAAAGTAAGGGTGGATGTGAAAGGTGAGTGGTATTGTTCATTGCACTAACACTAACAGACAAGGCAGCTCCTTTATCTGTGATCCATTGCCAGTTCCGTACAAGCCTTTACAATATTAAACATTGGTCTTTAAGCCATTTGAAATAATAATTCTGATGTTCAAAAATCGGCATGTATTTTGTCCTCTATATATTGGTTTTCATATAGAAAGAAAATTATCCATCTGTCCACCTGTCCACCCATCCACCTCATTTAAAAAAAAAATGTTACCCTAAATCGCCATGATTCTTTTGCCATCTTACTCACCGTCCTCCTCTCCTCCAACCGCCCCTAGGTTTTTTCCGATCGGTGATATAATAAAAAAGTTATGAATGTTAAATAAATTGTGAGATCAGCAGATTGGTCTTCTCGCCTGTCAGTCACCATGAAGGTAATGCCCCTTCCAGCATCCGCGGAGAATATAGTCCCAAGTTGAACCGGAAGCCTCTGAGTGAAGTCACAGTGGGACCGCGAGCTATGCGTGAGGCCTAAAGCTGAAGGTGTGGGGTGAGCTGCATCTGCTGTGACCACACACCCCCCCCGACACCCCCCTGTGTTCGTGGGCTGCTGTTTTCCCCAGAGGGGGCTGCTGTGTTCGCGGGCGGGGGCTGCTGTGTTCGCGGGCGGGGGCTGCTATGTTCATGGGCGGGGGCAGCTATGTTTGCATGCTGCATCGACCACAACGAGGAGCCAGGCGCCAATGAGTGCAGCTGGGGCTGGAAGCCACTGAGTGCGACAGGCGCCGGGATCTGCAGCCGGTGAGTGCGGCCGGAGCCACTGAGCCCACACACCACCCTGCCACATAACCCCCCTCCCCTACCCCCACAACCCCACTGCCCCACATACACCCCACCTCCCCCACACCCCCCTCCACACTCCCCCCTCCCCCACACCCCCCTCCCCCACACATTCCACCCTCCCCCACCCACCCCACCCTCCCTCACACAGCCCCCCTCCCCCACACATCCCCCCTCCCCCACACATCCCCCCTCCCCCACACATCCCCCCTCCCCCACACATCCCCCTCCCCCACACATCCCCCTCCCCACACATCCCTTCTCCCCACACTCCCCCTCCCCCACAACACCCCCTTCCCCACAACACCCCCTTCCCCATAACAGCCTCCTTCCCCACAAACCCTGCACCCCCACTTCCTCGCACCCCCCCTCCCCCACACCCTCCCTTTCCCCCACACCCCCCCCTTTCCCCAAACCCCCCCTTTCCCAACACCCCCCTTCCCCACACACCCCTTTCCCACACCACCCCCGCCCCCACATCCCCCCTTCCCACAATATTGTAAAAAGTAGCTTTATCTAAGCAAATGAGTCATGATATCATCCCACATAATATTCAAATGCCACAATTTTAAGTCCAGTTTATCCACATTTAAAATATTAGCATAATAAATCATCACAGTCATGCTTTTATCATATGGCCTGTGTATCCACTTCAAACACATAATCAGTTAGTTCCATTAGTTTTTTTAAATATACATACATCATCTCTATTTCATTCTCCACTATACAACTCTTTAACCTCACCTAAAATGCATTCATGCTGCGGTAAAAGTCTAATATCCAATTCTTCGAAAATCCAAAAGTTTGGCACCTGTCTCACATGGTTCTGTTTCCTGCGATACCTTTAAATTCACTGAAATCCTGTTTCACAGTATCTTGCACTCCAGGGGGAAATGGCCCAGCCTACTCAACTTCACCTCTTAACTCAGACTTTTTATGCACTCAATGAATAAGTGCTTGGCTGTTAGGAGGTTGCACCAGAAATCCCTCCCTACATATTAAGTAGGCAGCAGAGGTAGGTGGAATAACCCAATAATCCTCAGTCAGAATTTGGTACAGTGGCACAGCTGGTAGAGTTACTGCCTCATATTGCCAGAGACCTGGATTTGATCCTGACCTCGGGTGCTCTGTGTGCAGTTTGCACATTTTCCCTGTGACCACATGGGTTTGCTCCACGTGTACCAGTTTCCTCCCACATCCCAAAGTGGGGGGCCTATCTACTGCAATGCTTTGCAGGATCCTGAATGGGGTCGATCTCAGTGTATCCAAGCTCTGGTATACATAGATACATAGACAATAGGTGCAGGAGTAGGCCATTCAGCCCTTTGAGCCAACACCGCTATTCAACGTGATCATGGCTGATCACCCACAATCAGTACCACATTGCTGCCTTCTGTCCATATCCCTTGATTCCACTAGCCCTAAGAGGGGCTGTCCCACTGCGGTGACCTAATCCGCGAGTTAAGAAGAGTGCCTTCAACTTTCAAACTCGAGGGCACTCACCTGGAAAACCTCGAGCTGGATCGACCTTCCGCGTTGAAACTGCGAGCTGGATCGACTGACCACACACACACACACACACACACACACACACACACACACACACACACACACACACACACACACACACACACACACACACACACACACACACACACACACACACACACAGGGGGGAGGGGGGAAGAGAGGGGGAGAGAAGGGGAGAGAAGGGGGGAGAAAGAGTGGAGACACCTTTAAGAAGTATAATAAAGTTTAGCGGGCATTTTACATTACCGGTCGGTTTTCCCTGGTCCTGAAAACTCCAGTGAGCCAATCAAAATGCCCGGTCAGCGAAGGAGATTGCTTACGGCTACCCTTGACTGCCTGTAACTAAATAGCGACAGCACCCCACTGCACTACGAGTCAAAAAGAACCATGCCAACCAAATTTTACTCGCTGAACATTTGTCAACATGCTGAAACATTTTCCATGACCTAGCTGAGGCTACGAGTATCAGGGAACTTCCCTCAAGCATGAAGGAGAGTTCCAATGACCTCATAGGACCTCCTAGGACCTCGTGTCGACCATGCTGCGAGTTTGAATCGAGGGCAAACTCATTTAAACTCGCAGATTAGGTTGCCGCAGTGGGACAGTCCCTTAACTCTCTTTTGAATGCATCCAGTGAATTGGCAGAGAATTCCACAAATTCACAGCTCTCTGAAAAAAATGTCTTAATCTTAGTTCAAAATGGCCTTACTCTTTATTTTTAAACTGTGGCCCCTGGTTCTGGACTCCCCCAACATCAGGAACATGTTTCCTGCATTTAGCGTGTCCAATCCCTTAATTTATGTTTCTATAAGATCCCATCTCATCCTTCTAAATTCCAGTGAATACAAGCCCAGTCGCTCTATTCTTTCATCAATTGACATATTCCCACCATCCCAGGAACTAACCTTGTGAACCTACGTTGCACTCCCTCAATAGCAAGAATATTCTTCCACAAATTAG
The DNA here is from genome assembly GCA_035221665.1 of Okamejei kenojei. Taxonomy (NCBI): domain Eukaryota; kingdom Metazoa; phylum Chordata; class Chondrichthyes; order Rajiformes; family Rajidae; genus Okamejei; species Okamejei kenojei. The sequence continues at coordinate 61,406,007 of CM069134.1, forward strand.
GAGAGGAAAACTGCACACAATTCTCCAGGCGTGGTCTCACCAGGGCCCTATACAACTGCAGAAGGGCCTCTTTGCTCCCATATTCCTCTTGTTATGAAGGCTAACATGCCATTAGCTTTCCTCACTGCCTGCTCTACCTGCATGCTTTCTTTCAGTGACTGATGAGCAAGGACCCACAGATCCTGCAGTACTTCCCGTTTTCCTAACCTGACACCATTCAGATAATAATCTGCCTTCCTGTTCTTGCCACCAAAGTGGATAACCTCACATATTTACTGCATCTGCCATGCATCTGCCCACTCACCCAACTTGTCCAAGTTACCCTGTATCCTCATAGCATCCTCTTCACAGTTCATACTGCCACCCAGCTTTGTGTCATCTGCAAATTTGTTAATGTTACATTTAATTCCTCCATCTAAATCATTAATATATATTGTAAATAGCTGCGGTCCCAGCACCGAGTCTTGCGGCACCCCACTAGTCACTGCCTGCCAATCTGAAAGGGACCCGTTAATCACTACCCTTTGTTTCTTGTCTGTCAACCAATTTTCTTTTTTTTAATATTTTTATTTAATAGAGGTAAATACATCAGTGTACATCACATATATATTGTTACAATCATTGTACCCCATAATTTTATGGCTTTTAAAGAAAAAGAATAGAAACAAAGAGAGTGAAGTAGGTGAAAAGAGTTGTGAAAGTGATAGAGCGTGCCAAAGGGGAGAAAAAAAAACCTTGGTCAAAGAGTTAGAGAAAGGGGATTAAGAGATAGACCCTAGAAAAGAAAAAGATAAAAGAGAGAGAAAAAAAAGCCAGTTACTATATTATATATATCATGCAAAAGGAATTTACCAACTCGATAGTTTTTCTTTGTAGCAATTCTATAAACGCAGACCACGTCTGATAGAAACGATCTGATTTTCCTGCCAGGCGGAGTCTCATATCTTCCAGATGTAGTGTTTCAAACATAGTTGAAATCCACATATTTAATGTTGGTATAGGGGCATTTTTCCAGAATTTTAAGATTAGCTTTTTTCCTATTATTAAGCCGTAATCAAATAGATTATTTTGATACACATTCAATTCCGAGCTACCTTCTGTCATTCCAAAAATAATCCATTCTGGCTTTGGTGTCATTTTTATTTTAAACAATTTTGTGAAGATTTCAAAGATTTCAGTCCAAAACCTTTGAATTTTTGTACAAAAGATGAATGTGTGCGCTATAGTAGCTTCTTGAAACTGGCATATATCACAAATTGGTGAGACGTTGGGGAAAAATTTAATTAAGTTAGTTTTTGAGTAGTATAATCTGTGTAAAATTTTAAATTGTATTAAAGTGTGTCTTACATTAATTGAGAATTTATGCACATTTAATAAGTACTCTTTCCACCTTTCATTGGACATTTTTATGCTTAATTCGTTTTCCCACTCTCCTCTGATACGTTTCGTTGTTGGTATTACTGCATTTAGTATAATATATATATATGAAATTAAATTTGCTGATTCCTCCTTTGTATTCATTGCTTCATCTAGTAAGTCTGATGGCATTTTGTGAAATTCTTGTGCATGTTTTTTTAGATAATCACATATTTGGAAACATTTAAAATACTGATTGTTACCCAGATTGTATTTTAGTTGTAATTGTTTAAATGATAGTAGTTTTCCCGTTTCATACAAAACTCCCAAAGTTTTAATTCCTGCTCTTTCCCATTGTATAAATGCTTTATCTATAATTGAGGGTTGAAACAGAGGGTTTTTAGCAATAGGAGATAGGAGAGATAAGTTTCTTAATTTTAAGTTGTATTTTATTTGTTTCCAAATTCTGATTGCACTCCCAGACCACAGGAGGCAGACAAGTGGGTCACGGTTAGGAAGGGCAAGGGGCAGAGGCAGGGGCTAGAGAGTACCCCTGTGACCGTACAACTGGAAAATAGGTACTCGGGTTTGAGTACGATTGGGGACAGTCTAGCTGGGGGCAACAACAGCGGCCGGGCCTCCGGCACAGAGACCGGCCCTGATGCTCAGAAGGGTAGCAAAAAGAGGAGGGCAATTGTAATAGGGGACTCCATAGTTAGGGGGTCGGATAGGCGATTCTGTGGACGCAGTCGGGAGACCCGGATGGTAGTTTGCCTCCCTGGTGCCAGGGTCTCGCATGTGTCAGAACGTGTCCAAAAGATTCTGATAAGGGAGGGAGAGGAGCCTGATGTTGTGGTACACATAGGTACCAATGACATAGGCAGAAAAAGTGACGAGGTCCTGAAGGGAGAATTTAGGGAGTTGGGGGGAAAGTTAAAGAGAAGGACCAAAAGGGTAACAATTTCAGGATTACTGCCTGTGCCGCGTGACAGTGAGAGTAGGAATGAAATGAGGTGGAGGCTAAATGCGTGGCTGAGGGACTGGTGCAGTGGGCAGCGATTCAAGTTTCTTGATCACTGGGACCTCTTTTGGGGAAGGCATGATCTGTACGCAGAGGACGGGTTGCACTTGAACCTGAAGGGGACCAATATCCTGGCAGGGAGATTTGCAAAGGCTACTGGGGAGACTTTAAACTAGAAAGGCTGGGGGGAGGGACTCGGGTAGAGGGGGCTAGGGGACAGGGTGTGGGGCAAGAGGCAGAGAAGGGAAGCACTCGGACCCAAAATGTAGGCGAGAAAGATGAAAAAGATAATAGACAGAGAATAAAGGATGGTGGGTTTATACAATGTGCATATTCTTAATGCTAGGAGCATTGTAAGTAAGGTGGATGAACTTAGAGCCTGGATTGACACCTGGAAATATGATGTTGTGGCAATCAGTGAAACATGGTTGCAGGAGCGCTGTGATTGGAAACTAAATATTCCAGGATTTCGTTGCTTCCGGGGTGATAGAATTGGAGGGACCAGAGGTGGAGGTGTTTGCATTGCTTGTCAGAGAGGATATTACAGCAGTGCTTTGGCAGGATAGATTAGAGGGTTCGTCTAGGGAGGCTATTTGGGTGGAACTGAGAAGTGGGAACGGTGTAGCAACACTTTTAGGGGTGTACTATAGACCGCCAAATGGGGAGCGAGAATTGGAAGAGCAAATATGTAAGGAGATAGCAGATATTAGTAGTAAGCACAAGGTAGTGATTGTAGGAGATTTCAATTTCCCAAAAATAGACTGGGAAACACATTCTGTAAATGGGCTGGATGGTTTGGAGTTTGTAAAATGTGTGCAGGATAGTTTTTTGCAGCAGTACATAGAGGTACCGACCAGAGAAGGGGCAGTGCTGGACCTCCTGTTAGGAAATGAGGCAGGACAGGTGACGGAGGTATGCGTTGGTGAGCACTTCGGGACCAGTGATCACAATACCATTAGTTTCAATATAATTATGGAGCGAGTCAGAACAGGACCTAGAGTGGAGATTTTTGATTGGAGAAAGGCTAACTTTGAGGGAATGCGTGAGGATTTTAAAGGAGTGAATTGGGACACTTTGTTTCATGGGAAGGATGTAGAAGAGAAATGGAGGACATTTAAAGGGGAAATTGTAAGAGTACAGAATCTTTATGTCCCTGTTAGGTTGAAAGGAAATAGTAAAAATTGGAAAGAGCCATGGTTTTCAAGGGAAATTAGACACTTGTTTCGAAAAAAGAGAGATATCTACAATAATTATAGGAGGAATGGAGTAAATGAGGTGCTAGAGGAGTATAAAGAATGTAAAAAGAATCTTAAGAAAGAAATTAGGAAGGCTAAAAGAAGATATGAGGTTGCTTTGGCAAGAAAGGTGAAAGTAAATCCAAAGGGTTTCTACAGCTATATTAATAGCAAAAGGATAACGAGGGATAAAATTGGACCATTAGAGAACCAGAATGGACAGCTATCTGCAGAGCCAAAAGAGATGGGGGAGATATTGAACAATTTCTTTTCTTCTGTATTCACCAAGGAGAAGGATATTGAACTCTGTGAGGTAAGGGAAAAAAGTAGAGTAGCTATGGAAACTATGAGATTCAAAGAGGAGGAAGTACTGACACTTTTGAAAAAATATAAAGGTGGATAAGTCTCCAGGTCCTGACAGGATATTCCCTAGGACATTGAGGGAAGTTAGTGTAGAAATAGCAGGAGCTATGACAGAAATATTTCAAATGTCATTAGAAACGGGAATAGTGCCGGAGGATTGGCGTACTGCGCATGTTGTTCCATTGTTTAAAAAGGGTTCAAAGAATAAACCTAGCAATTATAGACCTATTAGTTTGACGTCAGTGGTGGGCAAATTAATGGAAAGGATACTTAGAGATAATATATATAAGTATCTGGATAAACAGGGTCTGATCAGGAACAGTCAACATGGATTTGTGCCGGGAAGGTCATGTTTGACAAACCTTCTTGAATTTTTTGAAGCGGTAACTAGGGAAATTGATGAGGGTAAAGCAGTGGATGTTGTCTATATGGATTTCAGTAAGGCCTTTGACAAGGTTCCCCATGGAAGGTTGGTTCAGAAAGTTCAATCTTTGGGTGTTAATGGCGGAGTAGCAAGATGGATTCAACAGTGGCTGAATGGGAGATGTCAGAGAGTAATGGTGGATGGCTGTTTGTCAGGTTGGAAGCCGGTGACCAGTGGGGTGCCTCAGGGATCTGTGTTGGGTCCACTGTTGTTTGTCATGTACATCAATGATCTGGATGATGGGGTGGAAAATTGGATAAGTAAGTATGCAGATGATACTAAGACAGGTGGTATTGTGGATAATGAAGTAGATTCTCAAAGTCTACAGAGAGATTTAGGCCATTTGGAAAAGTGGGCTGAAAGATGGCAGATGGAGTTTAATGCTGATAAGTGTGAAGTGCTACATCTTGGCAGGACAAATCAAAATAGGACATACATGGTAAATGGTAGGGAATTGAGGAATGCTGTGGAACAGAGGGATCTAGGAATAACTGTGCATAGTTCCCTGAAGGTGGAATCGCATGTAGATAGGGTGGTAAAGAAAGCCTTTGGTGTGCTGGCCTTTATAAATCAGAGCATTGAATATAGGAGTAGGGAAGTAATGTTAAAATTGTACAAGGCATTGGTAAGACCAATTCTGGAGTATGGTGTACAATTTTGGTCGCCTAGTTATAGGAAGGATGTCAACAAAATAGAGAGAGTACAGAGGAGATTTACTAGAATGTTGCTAGGGTTCCAGCAACTATGTTACAGAGAAAGGTTGAACAAGTTAGGTCTTTATTCTTTGGAGCGCAGAAGGTTAAGGGGGGACTTGATTGAGGTCTTTAAAATGATGAAAGGGATAGACAGAGTTGACGTGGATAAGCTTTTCCCATTGAGGGTAGGGAAGATTCAAACAAGAGGGCATGACATGAGAATTAAGGGACAGAAGTTTAGGGGTAACGTGAGGGGGAACTTCTTTACTCAGAGGGTGGTGGCTGTGTGTAATGAGCTTCCAGCAGAGGTGGTGGAGGAAGGATCGATTTTAACATTTAAAAGTAAAGTGGATAGGTATATGGACGTGAAGGGAATGGAGGGGTATGGTCTGAGTGCAGGTAGATGGGACTAGGGGAAAACAAATGGTCGGCACGGACTGGAAGGGCCGAGAGGGCCTGTCTCCGTGCTGTAATTGTTATATGGTAATATGTATAATTTGTAGTTTGTTTTATTCACCGTCATTGGTGAGAGAAGCATTGCGCCAATATAAAAAGGAAAGCAGTCCTCTTTCTCCATAACGATCCACTCCGGTTGTTGAGGAGAGTTATTAGAAATTGAATCATATTTCTAATATTTACAGACCAATACTAATACATAAAATTAGGGAGTGCTAATCCCCCTACTACTTTGGGTTTATTCAGGTGTGGTCTTTGTATTCTATGGGACTTATAATCCCAAATAAAATTTGTAATATCTGAGTCCAATTTAAAAAAAAACTTTTTGGGTAGCTATAATGGGATTGATTGGAACGGATATAGAATTTGTGGTAAAACAATCTTTTTTTACAGCATTTATTCGGCCTATTAAGGACATCGGAAGTGTTTTCCAGAATTTAAATAAATTATGTAGTTTCTTAAGTACAAGATTATAGTTTGCATTAAGCATGTCTTGATATCTTCTGGTGATTTCAATACCCAAGTTCTGTAACCTGAAAATGAACCAAAATCCTTGATTAAGTTTAGAATATTGGGTATAGTGATATGAGGCTTTGTGATGTACAAAAGTACATCATCAGCGTATAATGATATTTTATTGTTTGAATATTTTGTATTATATCCGTGGATATTCGGATGAGTTCTAATTATTTCCGCTAGTGGTTCAATTATGAGGGCAAATAACAATGGTGATAATGAACAGCCTTGTCTATTACACCTTGACAGTTGAAATTTTGTGGATAAGATATTATTAGTTAATATTCTGGCTGTTGTCTTATTATATATTAATTTAATCCATTGAATGAAGTTCTCTCCCAGTTGGAATTTTTGCAATACCTTAACCATATATTTCCATTCAACCTGATCGAATGCTTTCTCTGCATCCAGCGAAATAATTGCGAGATTTGGTACTTTAGTTTGGTGTGAGTGCATTATGTTAAGCAGACGTCTCAAATTATTAAATGATTGTCTCTTAGGGATAAACCCCGTTTGATCCAGATGTATTAATTTACTGGCGTACTTACTTAATCTTCTAGCTAATATATTTGCTAATATTTTTTGATCTGTGTTTGACAACGCAATAGCTCTGTAAGATCTGGGTTCTTCCTCATCTTTGTCTTTCTTAAGTATTAATGTAATTGTAGATTCTGCTAGTGTATCAGGTAATATTTGTTCTCTAAAGGCATGTGTATACATTTTCTGAATCCGTCGGGACCTGGTGTTTTTCCATTTTTTAATGAGATTATTGTTTCTTCTATTTCCTTATTTGAGATTTGTGCTCCCAATTCCTCTTGTTCCTGCAATTCTAGTTTGGGAAGATTGCAATTATCCAAAAAACTCAGTACTTTGTTGGTGTCCGTTGTCATCTTGGATGTATACAAATTCTCATAAAATTGCACAAATCTTTTATTAATTTTGTTCGGTAACGTTAATACTTCCCCTCTATCTGATTTAATCTTTGAAATCGTATGTTCTTTTTCTCGTTTTTTTAACTGGCGTGCCAGAACTTTATGGGGCTTATCCCCAAATTCAAACTGTTCCTGTCTTGTGATTTGGAATAATCTTACAACTTTCTCTGATAGTAATTTATTTAATTTAAATTTTAGTATTAATATTTTATTATGTTTATCCATGGTCGGGTCTTTAGCATTATCTATGTCCAATTGTCTAATTTGTTCCTCTAGCTGCCGTTGTTCATTCTTATTTTTTTTATTCTGAGAGGCTTGTATGAGATTATAACACCTCGAATAAAAGCTTTGAAAGATTCCCCTAATAATGTAGGTGATGTGTCTGGCGTGTCATTTATTTAGAAAAAAAGATCCATTTGCTGTTTTAGATATATACTCCCTTGCGGGTCTTTTAAAATTTGGGGGTTGTACCTCCAAAACGGTGTATTCTTAGACATTCCTATTTGTTTTTAAAGTTAGGGGGGAATGATCTGAAATCATATTTGTATGGTATTTTGGATTCAGAGTATACGGAATTAAATTTGTGCCTACCAGGAAATAATCTATACGCCTATAATGAATAAGCCTTGTGTAGCGATGATTTCCTTGCCGGTCGGATTTGCAATCCTCCAAACATCTGTTATATTTGTATTTTTTATATATGTGTTTAAAAGTTCACTAGTTTTAGATTTCGTATTACCTCTCTGTTTTTGACTCGATTTATCTAAGTAAAGGTCTAAAACACAGTTAAAGTCTCCACCAATTATAACATTCTGGTAATTATATTCTGCGATTATATTCAGAATTTTATTTTAAAAATGTGGATTATCAAAGTTAGGCGTGTATATATTTACCAATGTAATTGGGATGGCATGGATCTCACCAGTAACTATCAAATATCTCCCATCCTTATCTGTTAAGGTATTTTTCTGTTTAAATGATATGCCTTTGCGAATAATGATAGATGTACCTCTGGATTTTGACGTGTATGACGAATGAAAAGTTTGGCCTATCCAGTTCGCCTTCAATCTAGCTTGATCTTGAAATTTAAGATGTGTTTCTTGGAGGAAGTGGTGTTTCTGTCCATGTCAATACCCTACTCCCATTAGAAACTTAGAAACATAGAAAATAGGTGCAGGAGTAGGCCATTCGGCTCTTCGAGCCTGCACCGCCATTCAATATGATCATGGCTGATCGTTCAACTCAGTATCCTGTACCTGCCTTCTCTCCATACCCCCTGATCCCTTTAGCCACAAGGGCCACATCTAACTCCCTCTTAAATATAGCCAATGAACTGGCCACAACTACTTTCTGTGGCAGAGAATTCCACAGATTCACCACTCTCTGTGTGAAAAGAGAAATTCCCATCTCGGTCCTAAAATACTTCCCCCTTATCCTTAAACTGTGACCCCTTGTTCTGGACTTCCCCAACATTGAGAACAATCTTCCTGCATCTAGCCTGTCCAACCCCTTAAGAATTTTGTAAGTTTCTATAAAATCCCCCCTCAATCTTCTAAATTCTAGCGAGTACAAGCCAAATCTATCCAGTCTTTCTTCATATGAAAGTCCTGCCATCCCAGGAATCAGTGTGGTGAACCTTCCCTGTATTCCCTCTTTGGCAAGAACGTCTTTCCTCAGATTAGGAGACCAAAACTGTACACAATACTCCAGGTGTGGACTCACCAAGACCCTGTACAACTGCAGTAGAACCTCCCTGCTCCTATACTCAAATCCTTTTGCTATGAATGCTAACATACCATTTGCTTTCTTCACTGCCTGCTGCACCTGCATGCCTACTTTCAATGACTGGTGTACCATGACACACAGGTCTCGTTGCATCTCCCCTTTTCCTAATTGGCCACCATTCAGATAATGCCATGTGCTCTAATATTGCCCACTAATTTCCTGTCTAGGACCTTATCTAAGGCTTTCTGAAAGTCCGGGTACACTACATGCACTGGCTCACCCTTGCCCATTTTATTTGTTACATCCTCAAAAAATTCCAGGAGATTTGTCAAGCATGATTCCCCTTCGTAAATCCATGCTGACTTGGACTAATCCTGTTACTGCTATCCAAAGGTGCTGCTATTGCATTTTTAATAATCAACTCAAGCATCTTCCTCACCAATGATGTCAGGCTAACTGGTATATAATTCCCTGTTTTCTCGCTCTTAAAAATTGGGATAACATTAGCTACCCTCCAATCCACAGGAACTGATCCAGAATCTATACAACATTGGAAAATGATCATCAATGCGTCCAGGATTTCTAGAGCCACCTCCTTGTGTACCCTGGGATGCAGACCATCAGGGCCTGGTGTCTACCCAACACCATTTCCTTACTGATGTGAATTTCCTTGATTTCCTCCGTCACAGTAGGTCCTCTGTCCCCTAGTACATCTGGAAGATTCTTTGTCTGTTCCTTAATGAAGATAGAACCAAAGTACCTGTTCAACTCGTCTGCCATTTCCTTGTTCTGCCTTCAAGGGACCCACATTCGTCTTAACTAATTTTTTCCTCTTCACATACATAAAGCAGCTTTTACTATACTCCTTTATATTCTTGGCTAGCTTACCTTCGTACTTCATCTTTCCTCCCCATATTGCCTTTTTAGTTACCTTCTGTTGATCTTTAAAAGTATCCAAATCCTCTGGCATCCTGCTCTTCTTTGCTATATTATACGTCTTCTCTTTTATTTTTATAACGTCCTTGACCTTCCTTGTCAGCCATGGTCTTCCTTCCCTTAGATTCTTTCTTCCTCTCTGAAATGAAATGATCCTGCATCTTCTGGATTATTCCCAGAAATACCTGCCATTGCTGTCCACAGTCATCCATGCTAGGGTCCCTTTTTGCAGTCAACTGTGGCCAGCTCATCCCTCATGCCTCCATAGTCCCCTTTGTTCAACTGCAATACTGACACATCCAATTTTACCTTCTCCCTCTCAAATTTCAAATTGCAGATTAAAACTTATCATATCATGGTCACTACTTCCTAATGGATCTTTTACCTTGAGTTCCTTTATCACACAACACTAAAGCCAGAATTGCCTACTCCCTAGTAGGCTTCAGTACAAGCTCTAAGAATCCATCTCGGAGGCACTCTAAAACTCCCTTTCTTGGGGTCCAATACCAACCTGATTTACCCAGTCTACCTGCATGTTGAAATCTCCCATAACCACCATAGCATTACCTTTGTTACATGCCAATGTTACCTCCTGATGCAACTTACACCCTATGTCCCATTAGGGTCTTGGTATGGTGCAGGCCACTTCCACTTCTACTGAATGTAGGCAGAATCATGCTGGGAGAGACATGGAATAATAAACCCTACTTTTCCTATAAACAGTGCAAGTGTTATTAAATGATCTTTTCATGAAAACTTCCCCTTTCATTTCAGCCAACCATCATTTCTGCACCTTTGCATTATTTTCATTCTCTGCAGAATACCGTTTCATGAAACTGCCAATTTCAGAATAGTTTTCCCCAAACTCAAATTTCAAGATAGCTGTATCAATTTCAGTTAATCAAAAACAGGCATAAAATACATTTTGAGTAAACATCGATGAGATTTTCTTTGGAGTGCAGATAGGGGTGTAAATCAAAGGCAAATGACCCAAAGAAATAATGCCATCAGTGAAAATTTGTAAAAAGCCAGTTCCCAAATACATAAAGTGTTCTAATGCTTCTGGAATGGGAATTTTCATGTAACGCTATCTTCTACCAATTTTATTCAACTCATTCTCAAAACACAGCTAGAAAAATGTGGCAATAAAACACTGCATCATTTCTTTTTTTTTTTTTTTGTAAGATATTTTTATTAGAAGTAATTACATATTAAGAAGAAATATAAAATCCAATTAAAGCAAAAGAAAATATTAACGTCACATACATTCTTAATATTTTTAAAAATAACTATCAATCTTATTTGTACTTCTATAATTTTCTTTTTTATTTTATAGCAGTAGGAAATAAAAAAAGGAAAAAGAAAAGAAAAAAAAAGAGAGATAAACTGATTGAGTGGAATATTAAACAAGATATTCTTCAATGGAGATATATTCATGATCTATTGTCTATAATTCTTCATCCATTCATACATTCAGGCGTCCGTCATGGCTTCGAACCGGACCATCTTGACCCTTTAAATATTCAATAAATGGAGACCATATTCCTCTGAACTGGTCCAGCCTGTCCATCAGGGCAAGCCTTAGTCATTCCAAGTGTAACGTCTCCGACATTTCTGTAATCCACATTTTAGTTGTGGGGGAAGTAGGACCTTTACAAAATCTTAGTATTAATTTTTTACCAATTATTAAACTATAACCGATAAAAATTATTTGTTGTGTTGTTAATATCTGATTTGTTTCCAGTATTCCCAATATAATTAGTTTTGAGTCTGGAATCAACTTTGCATTAACTACAATTGAGATTATCTTAAAAATTTCTATCCAAAAATTAGTGATTTTTATACATTTTGTGAATGAATTCGAAAACACTGCATCATTTCTATTGCACCAGTAGAGGGCGCAGGAATACCTACTATACACATTAAGAGCTCTAATAACTAATCAGAGTTTGAATAGGGTTGCCAAGTGACAATACGTGCACACTACAAATGCTGGAAATCTAAATCAAAAACATAAAATGCAGTAAACATTCAATAGATCACATTGCATCTGTGGGAAGAGAAACAGTCGGGTTTCAAGTCGGACTCTCTTTGTCAGAATTCCGTTGACTGTTTCTCCTCCCACAAATGCAGACTGTATTTCCAGCTTGTTCTTTTTTTTGTAAGACTTTGCTAATCTTGAGACAATTCAAACTGATGTACAGTTAATGGTTCAGCATGCTGGAGAGAGGGGCTGTGCGGGCTTTTCTGATTAGCATGGAAATGTGACCCCATTCGTTCGTCATGGCCCTGTCTCACGGTGCGAGTCATCCCACGAGTGACCCCAAGTGAAAGAAAAAAAAGACTCGTGATTGTGTACGAGATTTCAAGTTTATGATCAAGTGTTTAACCGAGTTCCCACGGGTATGTCATTGCTGCGATGTTCCAACTTCCTCTCCCGAGTTACCAAGTTCCTCTCCCGTTACTCTTGAGCTAACAGTGAATGAAGGTAAGTGTGTGAGGGTGTGACCAGCGGGCGAAGGTTTGTTATATTTGGAGGGGCAAGTGAAATAAAATGCTGATAGGTCTGAGGTGTTGCCACTTTAGGAGGGCTGATAAATTAGGACATGTGCAATGAGTGGTAGCAACATTGGGAATATCGTATCAACAAGGAACGTTGTTTGTACAAGTGAAAAAAAATCGCTTGAAGGCAACATCGCAGCTGGATAAAAAGATAACTGCAGATGCTGGTTTATACCAAAGATAGACACAAAGTGCCGGAGTAGTACTCAGTGGGTCAGGCAGCATCTGTGGAGAAAAAGTGGGTGTCATTTCGTTAGAAGGGTCCCGATCCGAAACATCTCCCCAGAAATGCTGCCTGATCCGCGGAGTTTACTCCGGCACTTTGTGTCTATCTTTGGTATAAACCAGCATCTGCATTATTTTGTTTCTACTTAGGATAGTTTAGATGTGGTGGTTAGAAGATGGTGATACAAAAAGCTGCAACTATTGTCATCTTGGGCGGAACTCGGGGGTCAGGCAGCTTCCGTGGAGAGAATGGAGGGGAGGACGTTTCCTATTGGACCCTTCTTCAGACTGATGGTGAAGAATGTCATTCCGAAGATAAGTCGCGGCCTGAAATGTCGCACTCCATTGCCTGACCCACCGAGCTCTTGTTCACCAAGCACTTGATGATTTGCTCAAGGTGGGTTGCAACGTTCATTGGAATCCTGCTTTCATTAACCAAGGCTTAGAAGAGTCTATTGAACCCAAGAACCTTAGAGGGAGTGCGGGCATCAGAAGCAGGTGAGTTTGACGGGAGCATGGGAGCCGCACGCAGCGATTGGAATATTGTTCGGGAAGCCAAACCCAGCGTGAGAGAATGAACACGGGTATTGGGTCCCAACAGGAATAGGTTAAAGGCTTGAAGAGAAGATGGAGACAGAGACACTCGCATTTAACAAGGACAGTAATTCTGCTATAACACGATCATTGCTTTGCGAAGTAACGTTGTTTTTTTTAATAGAAAATCATGTTATAGAAACAATCGTAGCAATGGGGAAAAGGTGTTTCACGCTTGCAATAATCAAATTATTTTCCTGTGTGATTTTACAAACATGGTCTTTTGAATAACTATAAATTTATTTATGTTACTGCAAGCTAAAATACTAAAGGTTGTGTGTTACATTGTTTAATAGAGTTTTGTTGTTCAAATATCAAAGGAGCGATTGTTTGTCAATTTCTATGGTCCATTATAGTGACAGTTGGGCTCCGGTGATCGGGTTGAACATGAGATCATGGTGTCTCGTCACTGCTGGAAGGCTACATAGAAGCATTTTTGTCTGCTTGCAAATTTCCAAACTAACTGTAGTTCCCAACCTGAAGGGCCTGTTTCTGTGCAGTATGAAGCAATAATGAAAACAGAACAGTACAGAAGAGCCAGGGTGTGTAGGAAGCACAGGCAGAACAGGGGCAGAGGGACAGGAGCAGAGGCTGTATGTGTGGGGAACTAGTGGTACTTCCCCAACTCTACCCCCACTCTACATCTCTTCATCTCACCACACAGACCAAACTCCCCACCATTGACTACAACTGCATTTCATGCTGCTTCGGGAAAGCAGCCAACTTAATTAAAGACCTTTCCTACCCGGGCCATTCCTTCCGCTCCCCGCTCCCATCAGAAGAAGAAACAGAAGCTTAAAAGCGCGCATCAGTAGAATCAGGAATGCATTCTTTCCCTCTGTTATCAGGCTTCTGAATGGTCCTTCCATAAGTTGGGGGACAGTCCGATTTTCTCTACCTCATTGTGTCCATTGGACTTTGTCTCTGAAATTCAGTGCTAAAATATTGAGAACGACAAGATCTGCATTTTGTTTCTGTCCCGATCTATGTACTTGAATTTAGTTTACTTCTATTTATGTATAGTATGATCTGATTTGACTGCATAGCATGCTAAACATAACTTTACACATGAAAGTAATAAATCTAAACCGAACGTTGTTTGTATCGGGTAGTTGTGCATCATCGGGGAAGCATCTTTCTGGAAGCGATGAATGCTGAGAGCAAACATTAACTACCTGAAAACGGACTTCCAGAAGGGTCTTGACAAAGTCGCAATACGTGGTGTAAAATGAATATTGAAAGCATGTACATGAGGTCAACAAAATATTACACAATCTTGGTAAATGCTTGTGGGAAAGTGAATAGTGTCCACCCCCCCCCCCCCCCCCCCCTTTTCCAGATCAGTCACAGTCATCAGTAGCCACAGTCACCCGTAAATAAACCCACTACATCCAATATGCGACTTTTTATGATCATGGATGACAATCCATTTAACCTCAGTGCAAATTCAAATGAAGGTTCCTGCTCCTTCTGCTGTCACTTTCAATGCTGCTACTATTGGAGTCTGGCCTCGGGTAACTCCATTCCCACCTGGGAAATGAAAAGTTTCCATTGACGGTGCCACAGTAGACTCATGAGTCACTAAGGTAAATGCACGGGCCACTACGTTGTCACAACGAGTTTAAATGTTTCCATTTTTAACTTGAACAGTTAATTTGACTCGTGAAAAAAATCAAACATGTTTGATTTTTTTCACGAGTTTCCCAAGTACCTCCCGTTAACGCCACGAGTCACTAAATTGCTCGTGCGAGTTCTGACGTTCCCGCTACGTGATCACCATGAGTGAAAACTCGGGGTCACTCGTGGGCCAACTCGCACCGTGAGACAGGGGTTTAAGGATGCAGAGCTCCACCCTGAAGAAAAGATAAATGTTTGAGTTATTTCATGATATTAAATTATTTATTATTTTGTTTAGATTAAGTTGTTTTTTCATTGTTTAAATCTATTTTTGATTATATCAGATTGTTCAAATCTGTTTCAATATTTCTTACAATTTTTCTATCCATAACATTTTAAAACCAGTTCAAGAGCGTTTAACCATGGTGAGCTGTCAGAAGTTTGCAAGGCACTGTAGTTTTAAGGTGAGAATAACAAAGTTTAAACGAGATGTGTGGAGCAGGATTTTTTTTACACACATAGAGGTTGATGCCGGGAATGCAATGCCAGAGGAGGTGATGGAGGCAGATACGATAGTTGCATTTAAGAGGCATTTAGATGGGCTGATGGAATTATGGGAAATTGAGGTATATGGATCATGTGCAAATAGTTGAGATTAGTTTATCGTAGCATCATGTTTAGCATAGACTGTGGGTTGAAGGGCCTGTTTTGTGCTGTACATTTCTATGTTCATTCCTGGATGGGGATTCTGGATCTGATCATTGCAGCCAAGTTGGTGCTCTGCAGTCTTCCGGTACCTCAAAGGAGCAGAACGTTAACTCCTCGTTGCCTACAGAAAAGTGAGTGCAGGCATAGTGAGCAGCACGTCCAGGCAATGACATGGGTAGAACAAGATTTGCTGCATTAAAACTGGGAAGTTAAACTCATTTATATTATATTATTCTGACTGTATTACTTGTGACATTAATCCCTTTACTGGGCAATTGGATGTCATAGGATGATATTAAAATTTTGCCTGCAAGTAAGATATGGAATGGCACAGTGATACAGTCAGTAGAGCTGCTGCTTCACAGATCTATCTATCCATCTATCCACTTCAATAATACTAAAACTCTGTCGTGTGTGTGTATGTGTGTGTGAATATCTGGTTAATTTCTATTTTCATCCAAACGCTAGGCCACAGCCTTCCCATTTTCACACATTCTACTCACATTTTTCCCGTCGAGGCGATAAAAATCTTCCCGTCGCATTTCCACCTACATTTCCAAAGTTGTTAATCGTTTAAAGTTTTAAAAACAACCTGAAAACTCACCCATTTCAGAAAAAAACCCAAGTGGCGTCACAATGCACTCGCAAGGCAGGACGGGAAACTCCGGGAGGAAGGGGCACTCCAACGCTCGCAGTGAATGAGGAGTGGCGGTGTCTGCCAATGCCCGACACTCGACACCTGGTGGGGAGTGTGGTGCTGGAGCTGGAGTGAGGGCCGAGCCCGGGTCTTGGGATGGGTTCATGACCGGGGCTGAGAAAGAAGCTGCCGTGATAAAGAAGAGACTATTTCAGTCACAGTCACAGAGGCCGACGTCAGAAAGTCTTTCAGAGGGGTGAACCCTTGAAAAGCCTGGACCTGATGGTATACCCAGTCATGTTCTAAAAACCTGTGAGGACCAACTGGCTGGAGTTTTTACGGACATTTTCAACCTCTCACTGCTGAGGTCTGAGGTTCCCACCTGCTTTAAAAGGGCATCAATTATACCGGTGCCCAAGAAGAGCAAGGTGACGTGCCTCAATGACTATCGACCAGTGGCACTAACGTCGGTGGTGATTAAGTGTTTTGAGAGGTTGATCATGGCACAAATCAACATGGATACGATCTCGCTGGCTCTCCACTCCGCTCTGGACCACTTGGACAACAAAAACTCATATGTCAGGCTGTTATTTATTGAGTACAGCTCGGCATTTAATACAATCATCCCCTCCAAACTCGTTACCAAACTCGCAGAACTGGGTCTCAGCACATCCCTCTGCAATTGTTTACTCGACTTCCTCATTCACAGACCACAGACTGTTGGTATTGGTGGAAATGTGTCAGCCTCGTTAACAATCAGCACGGGAGCACCTCAAGGCTGCGTGCTCAGCCCCCTGTTGTACTCATTCCATACTCATGACTGCGTAGCCGGTCATTGTGTGAACTCCATCATCAAGTTTGCTGATGACACCACTGTTGTGGGATGAATCACTGCTGGGGACGAGATCGACCGACTGACCAAATGGTGCCAGCACAATAACCTGGCCCTCAACACCAGCAAAACCAAGGAACTGATTGTGGACTTTGGAAGGGGTAGGATGGGGACCCACAGTCCCGTTTATATCAACGGGTCGATGGTGGAAAGGGTCAAGAGCTTGAAATTCCTGGGTGTGCACATCTCTGAAGAGCTCTCCTAGTCTGAGAACACTGATGCAATTATAAAGAAAGCACATCAGCGCCTCTACTTCCTGAGAAGATTACGGAGAGTCGGTATGTCAATGAGGACTCTCTCTAACTTCTACAGGTACACTGTAGAGAGCATGCTGACCGGTTGCATCGTGGCTTGGTTCAGCAACTTGACCGCCCAGGAGCGGAAAGGACTACATAAAGTAGTAAACACTGCCCAGTCCATCATCGGCTCTGACCTCCCAACCATCGAGGGGATCTATCACAGTCACTGCTTCAAAAAGACTGGCCGCATTATCAAGGACCCACACCATCCTGGCCACACACTCATCTCCCTGTTACCTTCAGGTAGAAGGTACAGAAGCCTGAAGACTGCAACGTCCTGGTTCATGAATAGCTGCTTCCCCACTGCCATCATGCTATTAAACTCAACTCAAACAAAACTCTGAACATTACTAGCCCATTATCTGTTTATTTGCACTTTATCTGTTTATTTATCCATGTGTGTATATATGTATATAATGGTATATGGACACACTGATCTGTTCTGTATTCATGCCTTCTATATTCTGTTGTGCTGAAACAAAGCAAAAATGTCATTGTCCTATCTGGGACACATGACAATAAACTCTCTTGAATCTTGACTCAATCTATGGACAACAGGGCTATTTTACTTCGGAGTCACGTGAGTGACTACGTGAATAGAAGCCCGTACAGCCGTTGGTGCGTCATGACGTCAGACGCTGGTGCAGTCGGCCGGTTGGAGCAGCAGCGCTCCTCCGAGCGGTAAGTGTAAACCGCGGGTTATTCGAAGAGCTGGAGAATTCGGCGGGTGCAGCAGCATCTAAGGAGCGAAGGAGATGGGCGACGTTGCGGGTCGAGACCCTTCTTCATACTTCACCCTCGATTCTCCAGCATTTGCAGTTCTTCGTTAAACAAGTTTAAGAGGTAAGGATTTTTAAAAATTTTACGCATGTTCAATTTCTGCGACGGTTTGGGTAAGAATGTTGCAGAAAGGGAAGATAAGTGTCGGTGAGGCGCTCCCGGGGGTAGAAAGGAAAATGGCAGGAGAGTGTTGAGAATGGGAGGCCCGTCTGGTACACCTGGTCCGGTGCTGGCTACACCAGCCAGTGGTTGCGAGACCCACTGCCGGGGGGCAGTGGAGGCTTGCCAGTAGGGTGAAGGCCACTGGCAAGTCTCTGTGGCCCGTAAATGAGTCGGGCCTGGAGGTTATACCCTCCATAGGAGAGTCCGTTTGCTCACGTCTCTCCCACGTCGAATTCTATTTTCAAAAGAATGCTCGACAGGGACCCAGCTCCGTGGGAGGGAGTGGTGCCCAAGCCAGGCTGATGGAGAGCTTGTGCTAGCAGCACCTGTTTCAGGGCTGCAGAACTATCCTGCCTGTGAGGAGGATGTTCCAGCTCCGTGAGGAGGAGTGGTGCCCAAGCCCCAGGCTGATGGAGAGCTTGTGCTAGCAGCACCTGTTTCAGGGCTGCAGAACTATCCTGCCTCTGTGAGGAGGATGTTCTATCAGGGCAGTTTGCTGACACTGTTTCTATGCTGGGGGAGAGCAGTAAAGGTGTTCGGTTGGAGGTAATTCCGAACATTGAGCTGGAAGTTTGCTGATGTAGAGGCAGGAAAGGCGATTGAATGTAGAATTGGCCGAAGCCATTCAGTATATGCTCTCCCATCAGTTACAGGAGCTAGCTATGGATGAAGTAGCAAAGAACTATAAAGCTCTCTGTTAATTGTGATCTCCTGAAGGTACCGGTGGTGAATCATCAATTTTGCATTAGATGGGTTTTTGCCTGCTAGGGCCCAGGAGATGAAGTTTTTAAAAAATTGCTTAAAACTGTTGTCAGTCATAGTATTACAGCTGTGGTGAAAGTATATTTGATACAAAATGATATGGTTGAAGCACACCAGGATGACCTGGGCCTCCTTTTGTAATGCAGTTTGAAATTTAATAATATCGGTAGAGGGCCGCTATTAGGCCCGTGCAAACCCAATTTGTTGGCGAGTTTGTGCACACCGAACCAGTTGTACCACCAAGAAATCTGTTGAGTTGGTTGTAACCTTGCACAAAGGTTTCAAAGACATTATGAGGGTTATTATAACCAGCCCCATTAAGCCAGCTGGAAGCAAGGCACAAAAAGGTTCACTACAAGAAGTCCCCGCGGACAACAAGGCCACAAGAAAATGCTGGTAATTATAACAATGACAGACAATTGATAATTAACTGATGTTCCTGTTCAAATGGGGAAGGTTAAAATTGTTCTCAACAATGGCAGCATTGACATCAGATTTTTTCA
This sequence comes from Okamejei kenojei, assembly GCA_035221665.1. NCBI lineage: Eukaryota > Metazoa > Chordata > Chondrichthyes > Rajiformes > Rajidae > Okamejei > Okamejei kenojei. The sequence goes on from CM069134.1 coordinate 61,425,407, forward strand.
TACTTTAGTGTATTGAAGGGTGAAAAATTGTTTTACTATATAGGGACAGTCTACCTAATCAACATTTTCCTAGTCCATAAACTTATTTTTCAGATAGGAAAATGTGCTTATTCAAGCAGAATTCAGATCGTTACATAAGAAGTGGTAAATTAGTCTTCTGTCTATCAAAGTCTCCCAACAATTTTTCTGTCAAGTATATTCCCAGATTCTAAAAGACTGGGGGATGAAACAAATTAAGTACCTTGGATTTTATCGAACAAATTTGTTTTTTATAGGCATTTGAAAATGGAGAAACCTTACACGGGGAAACCATTGATTTAAAGAAATGCGTATTACGCAGTGTCCTATTCATGTGATGATAGGATATTTGAAATTTATTTGGATGACTGAGCTTAGTGGCAATTCAACATTGGCGAAATGGATTAACTTCAGCTCCTAGGTTATTTACTAAATTGGTAAAACCTGTGTTAGCATACTTAGAGCTCAGGGCATGTGGTATGGGCCCTCTTTAGGAGGATAATCTGATTGTTGGAAAGACTCATCTGAACTCAATCATCGTTTTCATTTGTTAAAAATGCATTTATTTGAACAAATGGGATTATGTTATTCACCGAGATAAATCTAAATTATCACCAGTCCAAATATATAGTGATTATCTGTGATATACCATTAATTCCAATCAACATGTTGGTAACTTTGCCGCAGTGGATAAATTGAATCAGTTAATTGGAGGACTGTGTTAATCTCGTTGGAAAACAAACGGACCTTCGATATAGACAAGTAGCCAGTTTTATTGGAAGGTTGTCTTGCAAGCCTTATCCAGCTGTGGCAGAAGGTCCCTCTGCATTATTCAACAATTACAACATCAAAAGAACAGCATTGAGAATACAAAGGGTACACAAAAAGCTGGAGAAACACAGCGGTGCAGCAGCATCCTAAGGACGAAGGAAATAGGCGACGTTTCGGGTCGAGACCCTTCCTCAGACTGTCAGGGATCAGGGAAACGAGAGATATAGACGTGATGTGGAGAGATAAGGAACAATGAGTGAAGATGCATAAAAAGTATCGGTTGATAAAGGAACAAGCCATTGTAAGCTGTTTGTGGGTGTGAAAATAGAAAGCTGGTTGCGACTGGGGTGGGGAGGGAGATAGATATAGAGGAAAGCCAGGGCCCGAGGGCTGAGGGAGAGGTGGGAAGGGGGGGAGACAGCAAGGGGTTAACAGAATTGAGAATATTCAATATTCAAGCCCAAAGGATGCCAGACTCCCCAACGGAATATGAGGTGCTGTTCCTCCAGCTTGCGGTGTTGCTCACTCTGGCCGTGAGGGAGGCCCAGAACCGAGAGGATCGGATGTGGAATGGGAGGTGGAGTTGAAGTGCTGAGCCCCGGGAGTCGGGTTGGTTTATTGCGACCGAGCGTAGGTGTTCCGGCGAAGCGATCGCCAAGCCTCCGCTTGGTCTCACCGATATAGATCATCTGGCTCTGGAGCAGCGGATGCAGTAGATGAGGTTGGAGGAGGTGCAGGTGACCTCTGTATCAGACCTCGGAAGGACTGCTTGGGTCCCTGAAAGGAGTGGAGGGGGGAGGTGAAGGGACAAGTGTTGCATTATCTTGCGGGTTTTGCAAGGGAAAGTGCCCGGGGAAGGGGTAGAGTGGGAGGGGATGGAAGAAATGGACAAGGAGTTGCGGAGGAGCGGATCTATGCGTAAGGCAGACAGGGGGGGAGATTGGGAAGAATGTGGCGGGTGGAGGGTCACGTTGGTGATGTGGCGAAACTGGCGGAGGACTATTATGTTTGTTATTTGCTCGGCTTGGTGGGTGAAAGGTGCGAACAGGGACTCTGCCCTGTTTGCGAGTGGGGGAATGGTGAGCGAGGACAGTGTTGCGGGGTAAATGGAGGAGACCCTGGTGCGAGCCTCATCAATAGTGGGGGAGGGGAATCCCCGTTCCCCCTCTGAAGAAGAGGCCATTTGTGATGACCTGGTGTGGAACACCTCATCCTGGGAGCAGATGCGGCGTAGACGGAGGAATTGGGAATAGGGGATGGAGTCCTTACAGGAAGCAGGGTGGGAGGAAGAGTAGTCCAGGTAGCTGTGGGAGTAAGTAGGTTTGTAGTGGATGTCGGTCAGGAGCGTATCACCTGCAATAGAGATGGTGAGGTCAAGGAATGGTAGGGAAGTGTCGGAAATGGTCCAAGTGTATTTGAGTGCCGGATGGAAGTTGGTGGTGAAAATGAATGAAGTCAGAGAATACAAAGGGGCCATTTTTGATAGGCCTATGCAGTTGTCAGCTGGGGCGATTGCTGACATACAATGGTGGATAGTACATGTTTCAAAAAATTTAAGGAAGGTTTGTGGAATCACAGTCACTGATATTACAGACTGATGTAAGTGCACTGGGTTGGGGTGCAACAGATATTTGTCTTTCTAGTTGTGGAGGCAGATGGAATGTGGATGAGACATCGCTTCCTCAATTAAGAGGGATTAATTATTTAAGAGTTGTTGGGCACCTGGTATGGGCTCAAAGCTTATTGTTCTACAAGGAGGGATCTGCATGTGCAGGTCAGATTGACAACACCACAGCAGTGGCATATGTAAACCACATGGGTGGAGTTAAGTCACAGTCTTGTGATAGACTGGCTAACCAGATTTGGAAGCTGGTGTATTGACCAAAATATCTGGCTTTCAGCACTTTATTGCCAGAATAGGTCAAGTCAGTTTAATGACAACATTGAAATGGATGTGAAATCAGGATGTATTTAACCAAATGATTGATCAGTATGCTTTGCCAGATATTGACTTGTTTGCATCTCGATTAAATCATCAGTTACCTAATATGATTCATGGTAACCAGATCTGGGGCAGTAGCAGTGGATGCATTTTCGCTGCATTGGGGGAGGAATGTTTGTGTATGTATTTCCTTCATTTCTGTCTCATCAGCAGATGTTTGCAAAAGATCAAGGAGGACTCCGCTTCAGGGGTATTGGTAGTGCCAGATTGGCCTACACGAGCATGGTTTCCCGTTGTATTACAAATGGCTAGGGAGCCTTACATGCTTATGCCCAAGAAATAAAAATCTACTTGTAAATCCATCACTGGGGATCAACATCCTTTATAGGATCGTATTGATCTGTTAATTTGCAGATTTTAAGGAGCCATACCTGGGGAGAGGACTGTCTCATCGGACGGTGGATGTTCTCAGGGGGGGGGGGGGGGGGGGGGGGGCGTCGGCCTGCAGGGATAGTACACAGCAGCAATATATTACCTATATAAGGAAGTGGGAGCAATTCTGCCTATAGCAGGATATTGTATATCACACTGCAGGGATCACGGATGTATTGGAGTTTGTCAACTCTTTATTTTGACCAAAAAAAAAAATTAAGTTATAGTGCGATTAATTCAGCCAGAAGTGCTCTGTCTTCTTATTTACCTATGAATGCAGAATTGCATACAGTAGGGACATATCCGTTAGTTTCACGATTCATGAAGGGAATTTTTCAATTTTAATCAACCTAAACCCAGGTATGCCGTATTTGGAATGTGAAGTGAGTTCTTATGGTTCTTCGCCAGTGTGCTCCGGTTACAAGCCTATCTATAGCCAAATTATCTATGAAGGTGGTCATGCTTATGGCGTTGTTTCAGCTCAACGTGTACAAATGTTAGCAAAAGCTATGGCTAGATAGATGCATGTGTCGGCTGATGCCATTATATTTTATGTCTATGATTTGCTTAAACATAATAAAAGAGGCATGACAGGATGTAAGATTGTGTTTTCAGCATACCCCCGCAGTTGATCGCTTCTGTATAGTCTCATTTATCTCGTTACATTGAGATTTACTAAACCTCTGAGAGGAACAGAGTGGCTTTGTTTATTAGTCACAAAAAACCACACAGTAAGGTGCCGGTGCAAACGATTTCAAGGTCCTCGCGGCCGCAGGATGGTCCAGTGAGCTAACTTTTCAGAGTTTTACACAAGCTGATTTCAAGGCTCGGGTGTTTTGCTGATTCTGGTGTCAGTAACTGTTACATTTTCCCCCTGAGTTAGAGGGTTTGTTTATGATTTGTTTGTAAATAAACTGTTTATTCATTTAACAACTGTATTACTGATGCAGGATTGATTGTTAACGACTTTTGAGTCAATCCAGGCAGTGGTGAACGTCGGATTTTGAGTCGCGGCGTGAATTCACAGTGCTTTGAAGTCTTCACGTAATCACTCACGTGACTCGAAGTAAAATAGTAAGATTAAACTAGAACTTACCAGTTTGAATTTGATCTTTATTATGAGGAGTCGAGTTGAAGGGACTACGTGCCTCCGCTCCCCACCCTTCATAGATCGCATCTGGTAGTTCTAGTTATATCATCTTCCGATAGACTTCGTCATTGTTAGCTGTGAATTCATTCCGCTGCTTTGAAGATTGACGCACCAACGGCTGTACGGGCTTCTATTCACGTAGTCCCTCAACTCGACTCATCATAAAATAAAGATCAAACTTCAAACTGGTAAGTTCTCGTTTAATCTTACTATTTTGATGGATCAGATCTCATCCCCAGTTTCAACTACAATGAGGGGGAACTCATTGTTGAATTAATAGTTGAATGTTAGACACTAGAAGCAGGCATCTTGCATTGTTGTAAAGTGAACGTAATGTCTCCAATAGAGTCAATGAAAGTTGTCTCCTTGGTAATTGGTTGGTTATAGTAACATTATTCTTTAATTGTAATTGCCAAAGATAGACAGATAATGCTGGAGTAACTCAGCAGATCAGGCAGAATCTTTGGAGAAAATGGTTTGGACAAACCAACATCTTCAGTTCATTTTTATTACATGTTATTAATTGTAAATACCCTTATTTAAGTTGAAGACACTAAGTAAGTAATTAATCTGAAGAAGGATCTCGACCCAAAATGTCATCCATTCCTTCTCTCCAGAGATGCTGCCTGTCCGCTGAGTTCTCCAGCGTTTTGTGTCTACCTTCAATTTAAATGAGCATCTGCAGTTCTTTTCCTACACATAAGTAATTAATTTATTAGCCAAGTATGTAAAAACATACAAAGAATTTGACATGCTATACAGTCATACCAAAAAACAACAAGACACACAACTACATAGAAATTAACATAAACATCCACCACAGTACACTGTGATGGAAGGCAATAACGTATTATCTTCTTCCATCCTTTTCTCCCGCGGTCGGGCAATCGAACCATCCGCAGTCGGGGCAATCGAAGTTCCCACAGCCGGCGATCTGCTCCCACTAGTTTTGGATTTGCACAGTTCGGGGGGAGGGACCCACAAAACCAATCTGAAAATGGTACCATGACTTCCTATGGAATACTTAACCATTTCACTCTTATTATCCATATTAAACATGACCGGTCTCCGGTAGATAGATCCGATTCCGACAAATGTATTGCTCTAAGAGCCAATCCCTGGCACACCACAAATTATTCTTCTACGATATCTTTACCAGTTTGGTTTGTCCAATCAAAATGCAGATTAAAATCTCCATGGTAATTTCAGTTCCTTTCATCCATGCCTTTGCATTTGATCTTTACCCTCGTCTACTTTGCATCTTTATTTTGCAACAACAAGCTGGCTCCGAGTGTGACAACAAATCTTTCCGTTCTGTGGACACACACACTGTCCCCTCTTGTCATGGAAAATTCTTGCAGCACCCACATATATTATTGTGGTGGGGTTTAAACTAAATAGTTTGACAAATGGGGTGTATAAAGATGAAGTTGAGAGGGGAAATGGCTACCGAAAAAGTTACAAAAGAATATCACAAATTAATGGGAAAGCTGAAATGGACAACAGAGTAAGGTCAGGGTCAATTGCAGGGGGGAAATGAATACAGAGGTCAAAGTACAGTATGAATGCGCAAAGTATAAGGAATAAAGTGGATGAGCTGCGCTGAGGCTCAGTTACTGGCAAGAATATTGTTGTGGGAATTACATGAGACATGGGTGCAAGAGGGCTGGACTATATTCAAGGGCATACCCTCCAATCGAAAAAGCAGACAGGTGGGCGAGAGGGGGTGTGGTTGCCCTGTTGGTGAGGAATTAAATTCAGTCGTCCTTGCAAGGGGGTGACATTGAAACATGTGGGTAGAGTCAGTATGGATAGAACTAAGAATTATTATGTGTAAAAAGATCCTATGGAACTAAATCTACAGTTATCTCGGCATAGGACGTGAATCAGAGTTAAAATTGGCATGTAGTTAAAAGTAATGCATGTTGTTATGGAGATTTCAACATGCAGTAGACTGGAAAATCAGGTTGGTACTGACCCAGCGAAAGCGTGGAGTGCCCTTTTTGTGATAGATTATTTGAACAGCTTGTATTGGAGCCTACCAGGAGAAGGCAATTTTTGATTAGTTTATGTAAATGAACCGGATTTTGATAAAGGACCTCGAGGTTAATAGCCATTAAGGCAGTGACCATAACATGGTCAGGTTTAATCTACATATTGGAGAGGAGTAGAGTAATCGGAGGTGTCAGTGTTGCAGTTGAAATAAAGGGGAACTATGGGCCATGAGGAGGACTGGCCAAGTTGCCTGGAAAGATACACTAGAAGAAGCAGTGGTACAAAAATGGGCAGGTGTTTTCTATGAATAATAAAGAAAGTGCAGGATCAGTTCATTCTAGGAGGAAGAAAGATTCCAAGGGGAGTAACGGACGATCATGGCTGACAAGGAAGGGACAGTATAAAAAATTAAAGCGAAGAAGTACAATGTAGCAAAGATGAGTGGAAGCAGGAAGATTGGGTAATGTTTAAGAACAACAGAAATAACCAAAAAGACAATATGTGGGAAAAAGAATGAGGTACGAAGGTAGCCTAGCCGAATATAAAGCAGGATATGTAAAGCATCTTTAGGTTATGTGAAGAGGAAACAATTAGTTAAGACCAAAGTTGGACCCTTGAAGACCGAAAAAGGTGAATTTATTATGGGAACAAGGAAATGGCAGATGAGTTGAACAGGTACTTTGAATCTGTCTTTCCTATGGGGGACACAAACAATCTTCCTGATATAGTAGTGGCCAGAGGATCTGGGTGACAGAGGAACTGAAGGAAATCCACATTAGTAGGAAAAGTGTTGGATAGACTTGATGGGACTCGAAGGCTGATATATGTGCCCAGGGCTTGATGGTCACATCCCCAGGGTACTTAAGGAAGTGGGGGGGTGGCTCTAGAAATCGAAGGATGCATTGGTGATAAATTTTTCCAATGTTCTATCGTTCAGGAATCAGTTCCTGTTGGATTAGAGGATAGCTAGGTTATCCCAACTTTTTAAGAAGACTGAGGAGAGAAACGGGATTATATAGACCTTTAGCCTGACATCAAGTGTGGGGTGGATGCTAGTCATATAAAAGATGAGATAGCCACACATTGGATAGCAGTAACAGTATCGGGTCATCGAGTCAGCATGGATTTAACGAAGGGGAAATCATGCTTTGAACTAATTGTCTGGAAATTTTTTGAGATGTAACTAGGAAAATGGACAAGGGAGAGCCTGTGGATGAAGTGTACCTGGATTTTCAGAAAGCATTGTGATAAAGTCCCACTGGAGATTATGGGCATAATTTAGGCAAATGTATTGATGTAGATGCTGACATGGAAAGAGAAGTGGCTGACAAGAAACAAAGAGTAGGAATTCACGGGTCCCTTTCAGAATGGCAGGCCAGACTAGGGGGTACCGCAATGCGTCGGGTGCTGGACCACAGCTATTTACAATATACATCAATGATTTGGATTAAGGGTATTCAAGGTAACATTTACAAATTTGCAGATGACACAAAGCTGGGTGACAGTGTGAACTGTGAGGAGGATGCTAGAGAATGCAGGGTGACCATGGACAGGTTGGGGGATGGCAGATGCATGGCAGATGAAGTTTAATGCGGATAAATGTGAGGTTATCCACTTTGGTAGCAAAAACAGGAAGCCAGATACTAACTAAATGGCGTCAAGTTGGGAAGGGGGGGAATACAACGGGATCTGGTGTCCTTGTAGCATCAGTCCTTGAAAAGTAAGCATGCAGTACCAGCAGGCAGTGAAGAAATCGAATGAGCAATGTTTGCCTTTGTGAGAAGAGAATCGAATACAGGAGGCAAAGAGGGTCCTTGTGCAGTTGTACAGAGCCCTATGAGACCACACACAGGAGTATTTGTGTGCATTTTGGTCCTCTAATTTGAGGAAGACATTCTTGCTATTGAGGGGAGTGCCCGAGTAGGGTTACAAGATAATTTCACAGATGGTGGGACTGCCATATGCTGAGAGAATGGAGCAAGCTGACTTTACACTCTGGAGTTTTAGAAGGATGAGAGAGGGATCTTCTTGAAACATATTAAGGTTTTTAGGGCTTGGACATGCTAGAGGCAGAAACATGTTCCCAATGTTTGGGGGAGTCCCAGAACATGGGCCACAGTTAAGAATAAGGAGTAAGCCAATTAGAACGGAGATGAGGAAACACTTTTTTCTCACAGAAAGTGATGAGCTTGTGGAATTCTCTGCATCAGAGGGTGGTGGAGGCAGGTTCTCTGGATACTTTCAAGAGCTAGATAGGGCTCTTAAATATAGCAGAGTCAGGGGATATGGGGAGGAACAGGGTACTGATTGAGCATGAACAGCCATGATCACATTGAATGGCGGTGCTGGCTCGAAAGGCCAAATGGCCTACTCCTGCACCTATTGTCTACTGTCTATTGTTTATTGTCTAAATCATTTGCCCAAGATTCCATGTTCGTAAGAACATAATGATTTCAGACCCATAGCCCTTACCTCGGTGATTATGGAATCTCTAGAAAGAATTTTGCTCCGACATTTCATCAATACAACAAACAATAAACTCGATCCATATAAATTTGCCTATAAGCAGGGTTGTGACATGGAAGACGCTGTTCCCTCCTTAGTTCACATTGTCTCCAAACATTTAGACAAACCCAACACCTCTCCAAGAGCCCTTTTTCTAGATTTTGCGTCAGCTTTCAACACAATACAAGCAGACATTTTGGTGTCAAAAATGGTCCCGCAGGAACTGAATCCCTATCTGATTCATTGGAATGCTTCCTTTCTCACTAACAGAGTACAGATTGTAAAGGTGAATAAAACCCTTTCATCTGCCATCACAACCAAAGTCGGGGTCCCCCAGGGTTGTGTGAGTTCAGATTTGCTTTTTACCTTTTACACTGATGATTGTCATACAGATATGCCGAATCAATATATTCTAAAGTACTCAGAAGATACAGTTCTATTATATCTGTTAAGTAACTCAGACAACCCTGGGCTGCACCAACTCGGCGTGAACAAACTGGTCGAGTAGACGGATAATAATGCTCTTGAGATTAACACAAATAAAACAGAAGAGATTGTATTTGGTTTACCATCTGACTCTCATAAAGTTTCTCTTGTTATCTATCATGAAAAAATCAAGCAGGTATTTTCATTTAAATACTGGGGGTAACGACAGATCATCATTTATCATGGAATGACCAAGATTTGCAATAAGACAAAACAAAGAATCTGGTTTCTCCACCGACTTAGATCTTTCGGAGCAAGTCTCCGTTCTAAATGGCCTAATCCTTTTGTTATTTTTTACCGCTGTGATAATGAGCGTTTTGCAATACTGTAAGATTACATGGTACAAGAGTTTGTCTGCTACTACAAAATCAAAACTGCTCCAACAATTAAAAATCTGCTCAAAGATTGTAGGTCAACCACTTCAGAATCATCCTACCATAAAAACATACCAAGGATAGTCAACAATATTTTTTCTGACTCCAACCATGTTCTGAACAGTGAGTACAATTTGTTACCATCAAACCGGAGATATAGGGTTCCAAAATTTAATAAGGTTAGACTGAAGCACTCTTTTGTGCACCAGCCAACCCTCGAACTAAATACTTAATCCCAGATCAAATGGGCCTTAAATGTTGTCTTCTGTTATTGTAATGTTGTGTTGAATGTATTTTTTGTGTCCTATCTTGATGTCGTTAATGCATGACTTTCAGTCTCTTTTATTTTTAATGTGATGCTGGTAAAAGGAGCTGCTGCGATGCAAAACAAATTTCAAAATTTGTTCTGACAATAAGTAATATCATATCGTATGTATCGTATCGTTGTACCAGAGTACCAATTCTGGGTCACCCCTGCAACCTATCTTCTCATCAGTTATTAGATCATACCCTGTAGCCTATTTGTGGTGTGTGTACAATTTATTTTGTGCAAATGTTTTGTGGCATTTGAGGAGGTCCTAAAAGATATGCTTGTTTGTGCAATTCTTACTTCATATTCAATTACTGTTGGACAACTTTTACATATTTTCTTAGACTTTCCCACGGGAACTTTGAATGCTGTTCTGTACTACATCAACCTGAGTACGCTGCTCTCGCATTTCCTTTACATAGAAAGGTGCAGGAGCAGTGTGCGTGTGTGGTGTGTGTATATATATATATGTAACTATTATATTAGTATTACACACACTTGACTGTGTGTGTATATACTGTATATATATATATACACACAGCACACACACACACGACACACACACACACACATCACACACACACACACACACACCACACACACACACACACTACAACACCACACACACACAGTCAAGTCAAGTCATTTCAAGTCAATCCATTTCAAGTCAAGTGAAGTCAAGCCATGTCAAGTCAAGCCAATTTCAATCCATTTCAAGTCAAGCCAATTTCAATCCATTTCAAGTCAAGTCAATCCATTTCAAGTCAAGTCAAGTCAATCCATTTCAAGTCAAGTCAAGTCAAGTCAAGTTAAGCCATTTCAATTCGAATCCATTTCAAGTCAAGTCAAGTCAATGCATTCCAAGTTAAATCAAGTCAAATCCATTTCAGGTCCAGTCAAGTCAAGTCAATCCATTTCATGCCCCAAGTCAAGTCAAGTCAATCAATCCATTTCAAGTGAAGTCAAAATCCATTTCAAGTGAAGTCAATCCATTTCAAGTGAAGTCAATCCATTTCAAGTCAAGTCAATTTCAATCCATTTCAAGTCAAGTCAAGTCAATCCATTTCATGTCAAGTCAATCCATTTCAAGTCAAGTCGTCAGGTCAATCCATTTTAAGTCAGGTCAATCCATTTCAAGGCAAGTCAATCCATTTCAAGTCAAGTCTTCAAGTCAATCCATTTTAAGTTTAGTCAAGTCAATCCATTTCAATTCAAGTCAGGTCAATACACTTCATGTCAAGTCAATCCATTTCAAGTCGTTGTCAAGTCAAGTCATTCCATTTCAAGTCGTTGTCAAGTCAATCCATTTCAAGTCGTTGTCAAGTCAAGTCATTCCATTTCAAGTCGTTGTCAAGTCAATCCACTTTAAGTCAAGTCAAGTCAATCCATTTTAAGTTGTCAAGTCAATCCATTTCAAGGCAAGTCAATCCATTCCAAGTCAAGTCAAGTAAAGTGAAGCCATTTCAAGTCATGTCAAGTCAATTTCAATCCATTTCAAGTCAATCCATTTCATGTCCAGTCAAGTCAAGTCAAGTCAATCCATTTCAAGGCAAGTCATTCCATTTCAAGTCAAATCAAGTCAAGTCAAGTCAATCCATTTCAAGTCTTATCAAGTCAATCCATTTCATGTCAAGTCAAGTCAAGTCAATCCATTTCAAGGCAAGTCAAGTCATGTCGAGTCAAGCCATTTCAAGTCAAACCATTTCAATCCATTTCAAGTCAAGTCAATTCATTTCAAGTCAAATCAAGTCAATCCATTCCAAGTTAAGTGAAGTCAAGTCAAGCCATTTAAAGTAAAGTCAAGTCACTCCATTTCAGGTCAAGTCAAGTCAAGTAAATCCAATTCAAGTCAAGTCAATTCAATCCATTTCAAGTCAAGTCAATCCATTCCAAGCTAAATCAAGTCAACTCAAGTCAAGCCAATCCATTTCATGTCAAGTCAAGCTCAATCCATTTCAAGGCAAGTCAAGTCAATCCCATTTCAAGGCAAGTCAAGTCAAGTCATTCAAGTCAAAGCCATTTCAAGGTCAATCCATTTCAAGTCGTACAAGACAAGTCAATCCATTTCAAGTCCGGTCATTCCATTTCCAGTGAAGTCAATCCATTTAAAGTAAAGTCAGTCACTCCATTTCAGGTCAAGTCAAGTCAAGTAAATTCCATTTCAAGTCAAGTCCAAGTCAAGTCAATCATTTCAAGTCCGGTTCATTCCATTTCCAGTCGAAGTCAATCCATTTAAAGTAAAGTCAAGTCACTCCATTTCAGGTCAAGTCAAGTCAAGTAAATCCAATTCAAGTCAAGTCAATTCAATCCATTTCAAGTCAAGTCAATCCATTCCAAGCTAAATCAAGTCAACTCAAGTCAAGCCAATCCATTTCATGTCAAGTCAAGTCAAGTCAATCCATTTCAAGGCAAGTCAAGTCAATCCATTTCAAGGCAAGTCAAGTCAATTCAAGTCAAGCCATTTCAAGTCAATCCATTTCAAGTCGTCAAGACAAGTCAATCCATTTCAAGTCCGGTCATTCCATTTCCAGTGAAGTCAATCCATTTCACGTCAAGTCAAGTCAATCCATTTCAAGTCAAGTCAATCCATTTCAAGTCACGTCAATCCATTTCAAGACAAGTCAATCCATTTCAAGTCATGTCAAGTCAAGTCAATCCATTTCAAGTGAAGTCAATCCATTTCAAGTGAAGTCAATCCATTTCATCGTCAATCAAGTCAATCCATTTCAAGTCACGTCAATCCATTTCAAGTCACGTCAATCCATTTCAAGACAAGTCAATCCATTTCAAGTCAAGTCAATCCATTTCAAGTCAAGTCAAGTCAATCCATCTCAGGTCAAGTCAAGTCAATCCATTTCAATTCAAGTCAAGTCAATCCATTTCAAGTCAAATCAAGTCAATCCACTTCAATTTAAGTCAATCTATTTCAAGTCAAGTCAAGTCAATCCATTCCAAGTTAAGTCAAGTCCAGTCAAGTCCATGCATTTCAAGTCAAGTTGTCAATCCATTTCAGGTCAAGCCTAATAAAATCAATCCATTTCAAGTCAAGTCAAGTCAATCCATTTCAGGTCAAGTCAAGTCAAGTCAAGTCATTTCAAGACAATCCATTTCAAGTCGTCAAGTCAGTCCATTTCGTCAAGTCAATCCATTTCGTCTAGTCAATCAAATCAAGATAATCCATTCCAAGTCAAGTCAAGTCAAGTCAAGTCAATCCATTTCAAATGAACTCAATCCATTTCAAGTGATGTCAATCCATTTCAAGACAAATAAAGTCAGGTCAATCCATTTCAAGTCAAGTCAATCCATTCCGTCAAGTCAATCAAGTCTAGTCAATCCATTTCAAGTGAAGTAAATCCATTTCAAGTCTAGTCAATCCATTCCAAGTCAAGTCTAGTCAATCCATTTCAAGTCAAATCAAGTCAAGTCAATCCATTGCAATTCAAGTCAATCCATTTTGTCACGTCAGTAAAGTCAAGTCAATCCATTTCAAGTCATGTCAAGGCAATCCATTTCAAGTCAAATCAAGTCAAGTCAAGTAAATCAAATTCAAGTGAAGTCAATCAATTTCAAGTCAAATCAAGTCAAGTCAATCCTTTCAAGTCAAGTCAATCCATTTCAAGTCAGTCAATCTATTTCGTCAAGTCAATAAGTCAAGTCAATCCATTTCAAGTGAAGTAAATCCATTTCAAGTCTAGTCAATCTATTCCAAGTCTAGTCAAGTCAATCCATTTCAAGTGAAGTCAAGTCAATTATTTTCAAGTCAATCCATTTCAAATCAAGTCAATCCATTTCAAGTCAAGTCAATCCATTTCAAGTCAAGTCAATAATTTTTTTCAAGTCAATCAAGTCAAGTCATTCCATTTCATGTCAAGTCAAGTCAAGTCAATCCATTTCAAGTCAGGTCAATCCATTTCAAGTCAAATCAAGTCAAGTCAGTCCTTTCAAGTCAAGTCAAATCAATCCATTTCAAGTCATTTCAAGGGAAGTCAATACATTACAAGTGAAGTCAAACAATTTCATGTCAATTCAATCCATTCCATGTAAAGTCAATTCAATCAATTATGTCAAGCAAGTCAAGTCAAGTCAATCCATTTCAAGTCAAGTCAATCCATCTCAAGTCAAGTCAAGTCAAGTCAAGTCAATCTATTTCAGGTCAAGTAAAGTCAAGTCAATCCATTTCAAGTCAATCCAGTCAAGTCAATCCAATTCAAGTCAAGTCGATCCATTTCAAGTCAATCAAGTCAAGTCAATTCATTTTGTCAAGTCAGTCAAGTCAAGTCAATCCATTTCAAGTCAAGTCAAGTGAAGTCAACCCATTTCAAGTGAAGTCAAACCAATTCAAGTCAAATCAAGTCAAGTCAATCCATTTCAAGTCGAGTCAAGTCAATCCATTTCAAGTCAAGTCAAGTCAATCCATTTCAAGTCAAGTCAATCCAATCCATTTCAAGTCAAGTAAATCCAATTCAACGGAAGTCAATCCATTTCAAGTAAAATCAAATCAAATCAATCCCTTCAAGTCAAGTCAAGTCAATCCATTTCAAGTCAAATCAAGTCAAGTCAATCCATTAAGTCAAGTCAATCCATTCTAAGTCAAGTCAAGTTAATCCATTTCATCAAGTCAATCAAGTCAAGTCAATCCATTTCAAGTGAAGTAAATCCATTTCAAGTCTAGTCAATCCATTCCAAGTCAAGTCAATCCATTTCAAGTCAAGTCAAGTCAGGTCACTCAGTTTCAAGTCAAGTCAAGTCAATCCATTTCAATCAATTTCAAGTCATGTCAATCCATTTCAAGTCTAGTCAAGTCAATCCATTTCAAGTCGTCAATCAATCCATTTCAAGTCACATCAGTCCATTTCAAGTCAAGTCAATCCATTTCAAGTCTAGTCAAGTCAATCCATTTCAAATCAAGTCAGGTCAAGTCAAACCATTTCAAGTCAAGTCAATCCATTTCAAGTCAAGTGAAGTCAATTCATTTCAAGTCAAGTGAAGTCAAGTCAATTCATTTTGTCAAGTCAATCCATTTCAAGTCTAGTCAAGTCAATCCATTTCAAATCAAGTCAAGTCAATCCATTTAAAGTCTAGTCAATCCATTTCAAGTCAAGTCAAGTAAATCCAATTCAAGTGAAGTCAATCCATTTCAAGTCAAATCAAATCAAGTCAATCCCTTCAAGTTAAGTCAAGTCAATCCATTTTCAAGTCAAGTCAAGTCAATCCATTAAGTCAAGTCAATCCATTCCAAGGCAAGTCAAGTCAAGTCAATCCATTTTGTCAAGTCAATCAATTCAAGTCAATCCATTTCAAGTGAAGTTAATCCATGTCAAGTCTAGTCAATCCAATTCAAGTCAAATCAAGTCAAGTCAATCCATTTCAAGTCAAGTCAAGTCAATCCATTTCAAGTCAAGTCAAGTCAATCCATTTCAAGTCAAATCAAGTCAATCCATTTCAAGTCTAGTCAATCCATTTCAAGTCAAGTCAAGTAAATCCAATTCAACTGAAGTCAATCCATTTCAAGTAAAATCAAATCAAATCAATCCCTTCAAGTCAAGTCAAGTCAATCCATTTCAAGTCAAATCAAGTCAAGTCAATCCATTAAGTCAAGTCAATCCATTCTAAGTCAAGTCAAATCAATCCATTTCATCAAGTCAATCAAGTCAAGTCAATCCATTTCAAGTGAAGTAAATCCATTTCAAGTCTAGTCAATCCATTCCAAGTCAAGTCAAGTCAATCCATTCCAAGTCAAGTCAATCCATTTCAAGTCAAGTCAAGTCAAGTCAATTATTTTCAAGTCAATCCATTTCAAGTCAAGTCAAGTCAGGTCACTCAGTTTCAAGTCAAGTCAAGTCAATCCATTTCAATCAATTTCAAGTCATGTCAATCCATTTCAAGTCTAGTCAAGTCAATCCATTTCAAGTCGTCAATCAATCCATTTCAAGTCACATCAGTCCATTTCAAGTCAAGTCAATCCATTTCAAGTCTATCATAGTTTAATCCAATTTCAAGTCAGCCAGGTCAAGTCAAACCATTTCAAGTCAAGTCCAAGTCATCCTCTTTTCAAGTCAAGTGAAGTCAATTCCATGTCAAGTCAAGTGAAGTCAATCAATTCATTTTGTTCAATTAATCCATTTTTAAGTCTATCAAGGTCAATCCATTTCAAACCAATCAAGGCAATCCTTAAGTCCTAGTCAATCCATTTCAGTCAAGGTCAAGTATATCCAATTTCATGTGAAGCCCCAATCCCTTTCAAGCAAATCAAATTCATGTCAATCCTTCAATGTTAATACTATCTCACTTCCATTTCAAGTCAAGTCAAGTCAAGCCATAAGTCAACGTCAATCATTCCAAAGGCAAGGCGCAATCAATCCATTTTGTCAAGTCAATCCCAGTCAAGTCTAACCATTTCAAGTGAAGTTTATCCTGCAGTCTATCAATCCATTCCAAGCCAAAGTCAATCAAGTCAATCCATTTCTAATAGTCAATTCATTATTTCAAGTCAAGCCATTTCAAGTCAGGTCAATTCCATTTCAATAAAATCAAGTCAAGTCAATCCCATTTCAAGTCTAGTCACGTTAATCCATTTCAATCAAATCCAAGTCAATCAATCCATTCAAGTCAATCAAGTCCAATCCCCCCAAAATTTCAAGTCAAGTCTGTCAATTCATTTCAAGAGTCAGACTTAATTCTTTTGAATCCATTCAATGAAGAAATCCATTTCAAATCTATCAAATCCATTCCAAGTCCAAGTCAATCAATCCAATCCAGTCTAGTCAATCGAATTCCATTTCAGTCTATCAAGCTACTCCAGTTCAAGTCATCGTCACCCCATTCCAATTCAAGCCCTCACAATCAATGCAATTTCAGCAATCCATTTCAATCAAAGTCAAGTTAATCCATTTCAAGTCAAGTCAAGTCCAAGTCAATCATTTTGTCAAGTCAATCTATTTCAAGTCAATCATCCTTTTCACAAGTCAATCCATTTCAAGTCAGTTCCATTCCATTTCAAGTCATGTCAATCCACTCAATCCAACAATCATCAATCCATTTGACGTCAGGCAACCTCAAGCCATTTCAAGTCCAAGTCAATCTTTCAATCAAGTCAAGTCAAGTCTATCCATTTTCAAGTCAGTCAATCATTCCATTTCAATCAAGTCCAAACAATCCATTTCAAGTCAAGTCAATCATTTTCATGCCGCTTTCAAGTCAAATCAAGTCAACTCAATCCATTTCAAGTCAAGTCAACCTTTCAGGTCGAGTCAATACTTATATTTCAAGTCAGTCAAGTAAGCTGGCCAATCCATTGTCAAGTCAATCAATCCATTCAAGTCATGTCAATCCATTTCAAGTCAACCATTTTCAAGTCATTCCATTTCAAGTCAAGTCACGTCAAGCAATTAATTTTGTCATGTCAATCCATTTCAAGTCTAGTCAATCAATCCATTCAAGTCAAGTCTATCCATTCCCAAGTCAATCAATCCTTTTCAACTCAAATCAATCCATTTCATGAAATTCAAGGCAAGTCAATCCTTTTCAAGTCAATGAAGTCAATCAATCCATTTCAATCTAGTGATACCATTTTGTCAGTCAAGTCAATCCATTCAACAAATCAGTCATGTCAATCCCTTTCCAAGTTCATCAAGTCATTCCATTTCCAAGTCAAGTCAAGTCAATCCATGTCAAATCAAGTCAATCAATCCGTATTAATGTAGTAAATCCATTCCAATCAATCAAAGTCAAGTCACTCCATTTCAAGTGAAGTAAATCAATTTCAAGTCAAGTCAATCCATTTGAAGTAGGTCATCAATTATTTTCAAGTCAATCCACTTCAAGTCATGTCATTCCATTCAAATCAAGTCAACTCAATCCATTTCAAGTCAAGTCAATCCTTTCAAGTCGAGTCAATACATTTTTTCAAGTCATCAATAGGCCAAATCAGTTCAAGTCAAGTCAAGAGTCAATCCAATTCCATTTCAGGTCCAAGTCATCCATTCAAGTTCAAGTCAAGTCAAGTCAATCTATTTCAAGTCAAGTCAATCCATTTCAAATCATTTCAAGTGCAGTCAATACATTTCCAGTGAAGTCAATCAATTTCATGTCAATTCAATCCATTCCAAGTCAAGTCAAGTCAATCAATTTTGTCAATGCAGTCAAGTCAATCATCCATTTCCCTAGTCAAGTTAATCCATCACAGTCAATCAATCCAGGTTCTGTCAAGTCAATCAATCAATCCAGTCAAGTCAATCAATTCATTCCAAGTCCACGCAATCATAAATTCAACTGAAGTCTAGTCAATTATTGTCTAGTTCAATCCATTGCAAGTCACAATCCATTTCAAGTCAACCATTCCAGTTCAAGTCAAATCATCAATCCATGTGAAGTCAATTCCATTTTCAGGTCTAGTCAAGTCATCCCATAACCAATCAATCAAGCCAATCCCATTAGTCAAGTCTTAACCCATTAAATCAAATCAGTCCATTTCAAGTCACGTCAGTCCATTTTTCAAGAAAAGTCAAGTCAAAGTCAATCCATTTCAAGTTAAGCCAAGTCAAGCCATTTCAAGGCTAGCCAAGTTAATCCATTTCAAGTCAAGTCTAGTCAAGTCAATCCCTTTTCAAGTCTTTAGCAATCTTTTCAAGTCAAGTCAAGTCATAATCCATTACTTCTTGTACCAAAATGAAAGTTCATGTCAATTCATTATGTAAAGAAATCCAGTTCAAGTCCGATCAAGTCAATCCATTTCAAGTTAGTGATGCCCAATCCCTTTCAATCAAGTCAATCCATTCCAAGTGAAACAATCCATCTCTAGTCAAGTCAATCAATGTCAAGTCAAATCAAGTAATCAATCCTTTCAAGTCAAGCAATCAATTTGTCACGTCCTTCAAGTGAAGTCAATACGGTTTCAAGAGAAGTCACCCACATTTCTTGCAATTTCAAATCCATTCCAAGTCAAGTCCATGCCTTCCATTTCAAGCAATTTTGTCAAAGCAGTCTAGTCAGTTCAATCTATTTCAGGTCAATTGAAGTCAAGAATCCAGTGCCAAGCGTCAATCCAGTCAAGTCCAAGCAAGTCAATGCCATTTCAAGTCAAGTCCAAGATAATCCCATTTCAAATCAAGTAAGTCAATCCAGTTCAGCTAAGTCCATCCATTTGAAGTCAAGTCAAATCATCCTATTCAAGTGAAGTGCACTCCATTTCAAGTCAAATCAAATCAATCAATTCATTTCAAATCAGTCATTTCCATTAAGTCCATGTCAATCCATTCAAGTCAGTCAAGTCAAACTCAATTTTGTCAAGTCAAATTCAAGTTTCAAGTCAATCCATTACAGTATTAAATCCATTCAAGTCTATCAATCCATTCCAATCAAGTCATCCATTTCAATGGTCAATCAATTATGTTCATCACTCCATTTCAATCAATCAATTCCATTTCAAGCAATCATTCATTTCAAGTCAAATCAAGTCAAGTCAATCCATTTTCAAGTCAAGTCATTCCTTTTCCCGTGGAATCAATCCATTACAATCAACACAAGTCAAGTCAGTCCATTTTCAAGTCAAGTAATCCATTTCAAGTCAAGTCAATCATTTCGTCTAGTCAATCCATTTTCAATCATGTCAGTTGATACATTACAAGTCAAGTCGTTCAGTTTCAAGTCAAGTCTCAATGCATTCCAAGTAAAAAAATCCAAGTCAATCCAGGTCAATGTCAAATCAAGAGTCCAGTGATTTCCAGGTCAAGACAAGTCAATCCATTTCGTCAAGTCATCGATTCCAGAGTCCAAGTCAAGTCAATCCCATTTGTCAAGTAAAGACAAGTCAATACATTTCAAGTCAAATCATTCAATTTCCAGCAGAATCAATCCATTTCAAGGCAAGTCAAATCAATCCATTTCAAATCAAGTCAATCCATTTCAAGTCTAGTCAAGTCAATCTATTTCAAGTCAAGTCAATCCAATTCATGGCAAGTCAAGCCATTTCAAGGCAAATCTTTCAATTTCCAGCGAAGCCAATCAATTTCAAGTCGTCAAGTCTATCCATTTCAAGTCAAGTCAATCCATTTCAAGTCACGTCATCCATTTCAAGTCACGTCAGTACATTTCAAGTCTCTCGCGATCATTTCAAGTCAATCAAATCCATTTCACGTGAATCAAGCAAGTCAATCCATTTCAAATCGTCCAATCAATCCATTTCAAGTTCTAGTCAAACCTTTGCAAGTCATTCAGTCAAGTATATCCAAGTCAAAGAGTCAAAGGTACAGAGTCAAAAGAGTCAAAAAAGTTTATAGTCATTGTCCTTGACAGGACAATGAATCTCTCTTTGCATAGCACAAACAAGCATAGTAGGCATTGACTACAGTTTATATACTTAAATACACACTTACTTAATAAATCATAAAGTTGTCAATAACAGATGAGGGGTATGAAAGGTCCGATTTTTGTCCGAGCCTGTTTAATAGCCTGATGCTGTGGAATTCACTTCAAGTAAGTCAATTCCAGTTCAGTCAAATCAAATCAAGTCAATCCTTCAAGTCAAGTCAATCAATCCATTTTGTCAAGTCAATCAAGTCAAGTCAATCTTTAAGTAATATATCATTTCAAGCTTGTTCAATCCATTCCAAGTCAATCAAGTCATCAATTTCAGTGAAATCAAGTGCAAATCCAGTTCAAATCAATCCTTTTCAATCAATCCTTTTCAAGTCAAGTAATTCCTTTTTCATGTCAAGTCAGGTCCATTTCCATGAAGTCCAATCCATATCAAAGCAACTCAATCAAGTCAATCCATTTCAAGTCAAGTCAATCCATTTTGTCTCTGTCAATCAATTCAAGTCCAGTCAAGTTCAACCATTTCAAAAGTCAATCATGTTATTACATTCAAGTCAAGTAAGTTCAATCCCTCAATGTAAATCAATCTATCAAGTCTTCCATTTCAAGTCTAATCAATCAATCTATTTTCAGTCAAGTCATTGCATCCATTTTCAGTCAAGTCAATCCCATATACTAGTCAAGTCACACATCCATTTTTTGGTCCAGTTCAATCCATTTCAGTCAAGTCAAAGTCAATCCATTTCAAGTCAAGTCATGTTGATTCATTTCAAGTCATTCAATCATTTCAAGTCAAAAATCAATCAATCTATTTCTGTCAAGTCAAGTCATGTCTCATTTCAAGTGAAGTCATTTCAAATTTCCAGTGAAATCAATCCATTTCAGTCAAGTCAAGTCCCAAAGGCAACCATTTCAATCAAGTCAATCCATTTAAGTCAAGTCAAGTCAATCCATTTTGTCCTAGTCAATCCATTTCAAGTTAGTCAAGTCAAATCCCATTTCAAGTCAATCCATTTCAAGTCAAGTCAAGTCAAGTCAAGTCAATCAGTCAAGTCAATCATTTCAAGTTCAAGTCAATCCATTTCAAGTAAAAAATCAGTCAAGTCAATCCATTTTCAAGTAAAGTGAAGTCAAGTCAATCCAAGTCAAGTCAAATCAAGTTTCAAGGTCAAGTCAAATCCATTTCAATCAGTCAATCCATCCATGAGTCAAGTCAATCCATTTCATGTACAGGTCAAGTGAAGTCCAGCCATTCACAAGCACACTAGTCAAGTCAATCCAATTTCAAGTCAAGTCAACAATCCTGTTCAAGGTAAAATCTTGTCAAGTCCAATCCATTTCAAGTCAAGCAAGTCAATCCATTTCACGTCTAGTCAAGCCATTGCAATCAAGTCAAGTTCATCCATTTCAAGTCAAGTCAAGTCAATCCAGTTCAAGTCAATCGATCCACTTCAAGTCATCGATCCAGTCAGCAAATTTTCAAGTCAATCAAGAAGCATCCATTTCAACACATGTCAAGTCAATCCCATTCAAGTTCAATCAAGTTTCAAGTGCTGCCATTCAAGCAGGGCAGGGCAATACAACAACTCCATTGCATTGTCATCATCATTTCACATTCAGTTCAAGCACAGAGGGGGCCACAAAACAACTCATTGAACTTTGACATTAAGGGTTAACAAATCATTTATTGCAGGTACATTGCAGACTACAGTTCAGTTGATTCACAGCTTAGAATCACACTCATGGCCTCTCCCTCACGCTCTTACAGAGTGACTGACTTGGAAGGGGCATTACCTTCATCACGATGATTGACAGGCGAGACGACCAATCACTGATCAAGATTTTTTAAACACTCATAACTTTTTTTATTTTTCATCGCTCAGAAAAATCCTAGGGGCAGCCTCAGAGGAGGGGGACTGTGAGTAAGATCATCATGATATAGGGTAGCATTTCTTCTAAAATCAATATTCAGCGCAGGCAGGAAGTGGTTAAGATGAGACTTTTAGTTTTATATATATATAACTAAAAGTAAGATCTTGACCACTACCTGTTTTTCATGATTTTCGAAAAAACGCTGCCACTTACAGCTGTGAGTTTTAGCCATCTTACTCAGAGTCCCCCTCCGCTGCGCAGGACAAGAGGTTTTTTCCCCATTGATGAAAAATCAAAGAGTTATTAATGTATAAAAAATGTTTAGATTCTCTCTGCTGCCCTTGATGGTGGGAAGGGGGACCCGGAAGTGTTGAGCCTCACTCAGTCTCTGCAATATGGAGGAAGCGAGAGGGTCACATCTCTCTGAGCTGTGAATAACACTGAACATATGTCTACTCAACTGTGAGTGCCCTTAATTTGGTTTGAAAATAAAAATGTGGTTGCTTTGAAATGCTGCACTGCAAATGGTTGTTGGTGCTGGTAACTGCTTTGAAATGCTGCACCTCAAAAATAGTTGTTGTTGGTGGTGGTAACTGCTTTGAAATGCTGCACTGCAAAAATGGTTGTTGTTGGTGGTGGTAACTGCTTTGAAATGCTGCACTGCACAAATGGTTGTTGTTTGTGGTGGTAACTGCTGTGAAATGCTGCACTGCAAAAATGGTTTGTTGGGTGTGTAACTGCTGAGAAATGTGCGCACTGCAAAAAAATGGTAGTGTGTTGGTGGTGGTAAAACTTTGAAATGCTGCAGTGCAAAAATGGTTGTTGGTGGAAACTTGACAACTTGACAACTTTCTGTTTGCACTGTATATTGATTTTAGATAAAATGCTACCACTTATGGCTGTGATTTTTGGACATCTGACTCAATCCCCCTCATCAGGTGCAGAGGATCCTTCCCATCAATGAAAATTAAACGTGTTATTTGTGTTGAAAAAAAATGTTGAGAATCTCTCTCCTGTCAATCACGCCATGAAGGCCATGCCCCTTCTGGTCGGAAGGCGAGGGAATATAAAACCCGGAGGTGTGGGTGTGGCTCAATCTCTGCAAGATGGGTGAGGGAGAGGTCACGACTCTGTCTGAGCTGTGAATCAACTGAACACACTGAATGTCTACTGTATGGTGCATGTGATGTTTATGTGGTGTTTTGTATGGTTTTATAATGATTTTGTGGTGGTTTCACCCTGCTTGAAATGGTATGAAACTGCATTTGAATGTGGTGTCCTGGCACCCTGCATGAAATGGTATGAAACTGCATTTGAATGTGGTGGCCTTGCACCCTGCATGAAATGGTATGAAACTGCACTTGAATTTGGTGGCCTTGCACCCTGTTTGAAATGGCATGAAACAGCACTACCATTTGGTGGCCTTGCGCCCTGCTCGGTGGCATGAAACTGCACTTGAATTTGGTGGCCTTGCACCCTGCTTGAAGTGGCATGAATCTGCACTTGAATTTGGTGGCCTTGCACCCTGCTTGAATTGATCCGAAACTGCACTTGAAATCGGTGGCCTTGCACCCTGCTTGAAGTGGTAGGAAACTGTACCCAAATTTGGAGGCCTTGCACCCTGCTTGAAGTGGTATGAAACTGCAATTGAATTTGTTGGCCTTGCACACTGCTTGAAATGGTAGGAAACTGCATTTGAATTTGGTTGCCTTGCATCCTGCTTGAAATGGAATTTCAAGGAATATCCGTGAGTCAACTGCTAGCCCACCAGCCATAAGTGAGCTGCCAGCACTTCAGGCTTGAGTGACTGAGCTGCCACCCCAATAATCCATTTGGCTAACAATGTCCATACTAGCCCTCTGGAACCCAGTCCCTTCAACCCACAATACCCATACTAGTTTCATGCCATTTCAAGCAGGGTGCAAGGCCAGCGCAAAAAATTCAAATGCAGTTTCAATACTCATTTTCATTATAGCAGGGAGCCATGCCACCACATTTAAAATGCAGTTTCATACCATTTTCATCTCTATCTATATACTCCTCTCTCTCCTCTATATATATATATATATATATAATGTATATTTTATCTCTATAATATATGTATATATATATATGTATATATTTATATGTAGTAAAATGTATATATACTATATATATATGTATATATAATATATATTATATATATATATGTAATATATATATGTGTGTGTGTGTGTGTGTGTGTGTGTGTGTGTGATGCATGTGTGTGTGTGTGTGTGTGTACATATGTAGTGTGTATATATTTTTCCTTCCCCCATGAGCACAAAATCCCGTTGCTTCTTCCTTTTTCCGATTTGCATATTCCCCAATGCCACCAATAATGGAATGGTGGAGAGGTGGAATATTACGTAGGGACCACTCTCCCCGTGTGATGCTGGACCCAACGGCCCAACGTGTGTGTAATCTATAATAATTGAAAACCTATACTAGACTACGTGGGTTTCATATTCATTAATATTACCATTTCATGCAGGGAGCCAGGCCACCAATCATTAATAATGCTGTTCATACCATTTCAATATATATGTATATATATATATATATGTGTATATATATATGTATATATATATAATATATATATATATCTATCTTATATATATATATGTATATATTATTATATATATATATATATATTGTATATAATATATATCTATATATATATATGTATATATAATATTATATATATAGATATCTATATATATAGTATGGTATATATAGGGTATGTCTATATATATATGTGTGTGTGTGTGTGTGGTGTGTGTGTGGTGTGTGGGTTGTGTGTGTTGTGTGTGTGTGTGTACATATGTGTGTGTTATATTTTTTTTTCCCGTTGAGCACAAAATCCCGTTGCTTCCATTTGCATATTCCCCAATGGCCACCAATATTGGAATTGGTGGAGAGGTGGAATATTACGTAGGGGGACCAGCTCTCCCGTGTGATGCTGGGACCCAACGGGCCCAACGTAGTGTAATATATAATATATTGAAACCTATACTAGACTACGTGGGACACGTTGTGTCACAGCTTCACACGGGAGGCCCCCCAACACAATAATCCACTTCTGCACCAATTACAATATTGCTAATCAGTGGGGGGGGGGGGGGGGGGGGGGAGGGGGGGGGGTGGGTATCTTTCTGGAGCGCAAGCATTGGGTGTTGTGAATCAAATCAAGTCAAGCACAGTGAGTACAGGGCCAACAATCCATTTTGTTCCATTTCAAGTCAGGTCAAGTCAATCCATTTCAAGTTGAGTCAAGTCGATCCATTTCAAGTCAATTGAAGTCAAGTCAATCCATTTCAAGTCAAGTAAGTCAATCCATTTCAAGCACAGAGCAGGCCAAACAACTCAATGCATTGTCATTTCATGTTCAATTTTGCATTACAGTTTCAAGCACAGGCAGGGCGGGCCAAATAACTCATGGCATTGTCATTTCATTTCCAATTTTGCATTGCAGTTTAAAGCACAGGCAGAGCGGACCAAATAACACATGGCATTGTCAATTAATTTCCAATTTTGCAAAGCAGTTCCAAGCACAGGCAGGGCGGGCCAAGCAACTCATGGCATTGTCATTTTATTTCCAATTTTGCATTACAGTTTCAAGCACAGGCAGGGCAGGCCAAACAACTTATGGCACTGTCATTTGATTTCCAATTTTGCATTGTTTCAAGCACAGGCAGTGCGGGCCAAACAACTCATTGCATTGGGCTAACAAATCATTAATTGCAAGTGCATTGCAGACTCACAGTTCAGTTGATTCACAGCTTAGAATCACAGTTGTGGCCTCTCCCTTACGATCTTCCAGAGTGACTGACTCACGTCCAGGTATCCGTGGTTTTATAGTCCTGCCTCCCCTCGGAAGGGGCGTTACCTTCATCACGGAGATTGACAAGCAAGATAACTTTTTTATTGTTCATCGATCAGAAAAATCCTCGGTGCTGGCTCAGCGGAGGTGGACTGAGTAAGATGGCCAAAGATCTTAGCGATATAGGGCAGAGTTTTTTCTAAAATCAATATACAGTGCAGACAGGAAGTGGTCAAGATGAGACTTTGAGTTACATAAGTAATATATACACGTGTGTGTGTGTGTGTGTGTGTGTGTGTGTGTGTGTGTGTGTGTGTGTGTGTGTGTGTGTGTGTATGTGTGTACATATATATATGTGTGTGTGTGTATGTGTATATATACACATACACACATATATATACACATATATATATACACATATACATATGTATATACATATACACACATATATATATATGTATGTGTATATATATGTATGTATATACATATGTATATATATATATATGTGTATGTGTGTGTATATATATATATAAAATGTGTGCGCGTGTGTGTGTATGTATATTACTAAAAGTCTGATCTTGACCGCTTTTGGCCCACTGTGGTGCGATTTCCGAGCGATTTCCAAGCGAACACCTCCACCTACGGGCGTCATTTTTGGCCACCTCACTCAGAGACCTCCTCCGCCTTCCCGGACCAGAGGACCTTTCCCATCGATGAAAAATGAGAGCGATATTAATGTTTTTAACAAATTCCCCATTCTCTCTGCTGCCCCCGCTGGCGGCAGGGGGAGGGACTATAAAACCCGGAAGTGTCGTGCCTCACGGCTCTGAGCTGCGAATAACACTGCTCTATGTTGAGTGTGTTTGTTGGATGTTATTTAAAGCATGATTTTCCTTCAGCAGCAGCAGCCTGTACAGATTCGTTTTACACACTGTATATTCAACACGTTCTGAAGTTACTTGGCATTTTAGTATTGGGTATGTGAGTGTGAGTTAATTTGTGTGTGTGTGCGTGCGTGTGTGTGTGTATCTGTTTGTGTGTGTGTGTGTGTGTGTGTGTGTGTGTGTGTGTGTGTGTGTGTGTGTGTGTCTGTTTGTGAGTGTGTGTATGCGTGCGTGTGTGTGTGTGCGCGTTCACACGGGAGGGCTGCCCCCCCACCCCCGACACAATATTCCACCTCTCCACGAATTCCAATATTGGTGGCCAATGGGGGGGGCTTTCTGGAGCGCTGGTATGGGTTCTTGGGGTGGCAGCTTAGTCCCTCAAGCCTGATGTGCTGGCAGCTCACTCACGGCTGGTGGGCTGGCAGTTGACTCATGGCTATTCCTTGAAATTCCATTTCAAGCAGGGTGCAAGGCCACCAAATTCAAATCCATTTTCCTACCATTTCAAGCAGGGTGCAAGGCCACCAAATTCAAGTGCAGTTTCTTACCACTTTGAGCAGGGTGCAACGCCACAACATTCAAATGCAGTTTCATACCATTTCAAGCAGGGCGAAACCACCATAAAACTACACAAAACACCAAACTTGCAGTTGAGTAGACATTCAGTGTGTTCAGTTGATTCACAGCTCAGACATAATCGTGACCTCTCCCTCCCCCATCATGCAGTGACTGAGCCACACCCACACTTCCGGGTTTTATAACCCCTCCCCTTCCCACCGGAAAAGGTGTGGCCTTCATGGTGTGATTGACACGAGAGAGATTCTCAACATTTTTTAAACACTAATAACACCTTTATTATTAATTGATGGGAAGAATCCTCTGCACCTGCTGAGCGAAGGAGGACTGAGTAAGTCGGCCAAAAATCACAGCCATAAGTGGTAGCATTTTATCTAAAATCAATATAGAGTGCAAACTGGAAGTTAGCCAAAGTACCCAAGCCACCATTTGCAGTAGTGCCTTTTACCTTCAAGCCAAAGCACCAGGCATGTGCCGTCAGGGTAGGCCTGAATCCGTCAATTTCAAGCGGGGCTGAAGGCAGCTGAAATTCTGCCTTTGCAGCACTGCGCAGGCGCAGCAGCCTACTGCGCATGCGCTGCGCTAGTTTCTTGGCGGGGTTTTCAAATATGGATTGGCATTATTTTAAGTGCATCTTAGGAAACTGGGAGAGAAGAATGGAGCTCGTGTACCAATGATGTAGTAAGTACATTTTTTGGTGATGTTTTTAAATACCGTATTTCCCGGGGTGTTGTGAAGGAGGGATCGGGATAATGCCACCGCATTGAGGTGGGGGGGTGGGGGTGGGGGGGGGGGGGGGGGAGGGGGGTGGAGAAGTAGCTCGGGTGGCTGAGCGGCCTCCGGGCTGGACAGTGGAACCAGCTGCCACCTTAGCTCCTTCTGCCGGCCCCCGCTCACCTTTGGCAGCTCGCCATCTAAAAACCTCTCTCCTGCCGCTCGCTGGCCTCACTCATGTCCTTAAATTCCGACAGCGCGATTGAGGTTAATCGGCTGTGGGAATTTAAGGATTTGCGGGAAGCGGCTGACATGAGCAAAGTCGGCGAGCGACAGGTGAGAGGTGTTCAGATGGAGAGCACTGCCAGAGGTGAGCGGGCTGGCAGAAGGCGCTGAAGTGGCGGCCTGTTCTGCTGTCGGGGTCTTGGTGGACGCTTGCAGCTCCCTGAGCTGCTTCTATCCCCGGCTACGGTGCGGTGGCTTCGCGCCCGGAGAGCTGCGGCAGTGGTGAGTGAGTTACTGGCATTATTCCTGACCCCCTCCTTCTCAACACTCCTGCCCCCCCCCCCCCCGCAACTTCACGCCTGGCACAGACTCTCCACACGCTGTGAAAGGAACTCTCCCCCCAATTGGTCCCTTGAACAAGTGTTGTCATTCAATTAAATGACAACTGTTTCAACTTTTCCTTGTACTCCCGTTTTCCCCACCATCTCTCCACCTGCCATCACCCTTCACCCCCCCCCCCCCCCCCCCCCACCCATTCAGTAATTCAGAATAATGGAGACTAGGAAGCCTTAAGCAAATTGAATTGTTACTGTTTTTATTTTTATTTTTTATTTTTACGGAGAGAACAATCTGCGCATGCGCGGATTAATTAAAAAAAAAGCCGACTGAGTGCCTACCCTGAGTAATTACTCACGGCACGTGCCTGCAAAGCACCCAAGCCACCATTTGCAGTGGTGCCTTTCACTTCAAGCCAATGCATCCAAACCACCATTTGCGGTAGTGCATTTTCACTTCAAGCTAAACATAGAAACATAGAAATTAGGTGCAGGAGCAGGCCATTCGGAGAGTCCTAAGATATGCTTGTTTGCAATTCTTACTTACTTCAGATTCAATTACTGTTGGACACTTTTGCTTATATTTTCTTGTCCTTCCCACAAACTTTGAATGCTGTTCTCACCTTCATCATCCTGTGTACTGCTCTATCATTTCTTTTACATAGAAACATAGAAATTAGGTGCAGGAGCAGGCCATTCGGCCCTTCGAGCCTGCACCGCCATTCACTATGATCATGGCTGATCATCCAACTCAGTATCCTGTACCTGCCTTCTCTCCATACCCCCTGATTCCTTCAGCCACAAGGGCCACATCCAACTCCCTCTTAATATGGCCAACGAACTGGCCTCAACTACCTTCTGTGGCAGAGAATTCCACAGATTCACCACTCTGTGTGAAAAACGATTTTCTCATCTCGGTCCTAAAAGACCTCCCCCTTATCCTTAAACTGTGACCCCTTGTCCTGGACTTCCCCAACATCGGGAACAATCTTCCTGCATCTAGCCTGTCCAACCGCTTAAGAATTTTGTAAGTCTCTATGAGATCACCCCTCAATCTTCTAAATTCCAGCGAGTACAAGCCAAGTCTATCCAGTCCAGCGAGTACAAGCCAAGTCTATCCAGTGCACCCAAGCACCCAAGCCACCATTTGGAGTAGCGCCTTTTCACTTCAAGCCAAAGGACCCAAGCCACCGATTGCAGTGGTGCCTTTTCACTTCAACCCAAAGCACCCAAAGCACCATTTGCAGTAGTGCCTTTTTCATGCAACCCAAAGCACCCAAGCCACCATTTGCAGTAGTGACTAAACTTCAGCCCAAAGCACCCAAGCCACCATTTGCAGTAGTGCCTTTTAACTTCAGCCCAAAGCACCCAAGCCACCATTTACAGGCATAGCCTTTTTACTTCAAACCAACCATATTTTCATTTTCAAACCACATTAAGGGCACTCACAGTTGAATAGACATGTGTTCAGTGCTATTCAGAGCTCAAAGAGACGTGATCCTCAGGCTTGCTCCATCTTGCAGAGACTGAGTGAGGCACACCATTTCCTGGTTTTATAGTCCCTCTCCCTCCCTCCTGCAGGGGCAGCAGAAAGAATGGGAATTAAACAAAAAACATTATTATATCTCTGATTTTTCATCGATGGGAAAAATCCTCTGGTCCAGGAAGGCGGAGGGGGGCTCTGAGCGAGCTGGCCAAAAATGACAGCCATAGGTGGCGGCGTTCTCTCGGAAATCACAGCACAGCGAGCCAAAAGCGGTCAAGATCAGACTTTTAGTAATGTAGATGTGTGTGTGTGTGTGTGTGTGTGTGTGTGTGTGTGTGTGTGTGTGTGTGTGTGTGTGTGTGTAGGTGTGTGCATATGTATACATATATGTGTATATGTATATATATTTGTGCGTATATATAAATATATATATATATATGTGTGTGTATATATATGTGTGTGTGTGTATGTGTGTAGTGTGTGTGTGTGTGTGTGTATACACACACAATATACATATATGTATACACATACACACACACACACATATATATATATATAATAAAACACACACACACGCACATATATACACCCACACGCACGTTTATTAACGCACAGATGTCACAGCAAATATCCCTGCAGAAATCCACTGATCACAGATATCAGACAGAATAATGCCCTTCCATTATAACCCTCTGTCTTCTATGCGTAAGCAAGTTCTGAATCTATACAACCAAGTGACCTTGAATCCCTTGCATCTTAATCTTCTGCACCAGCCTGCCATGGGGAACTTTACCAAATGCCATACTAAAATCCATGTACACAACATCCAAGGCCGTACCATCATCGATGGGATTCATCAGCTCAAAACCAGGTTAGTGACACATGACCTGTGTCTTAGTCATAAGTTCCACAAGTTACCTTCCAAGTGAGAGTAAATCTAACTCTGATGAATCTTATCCAATAGCTTCCCTACCACTGTTGTGACAGCCAGTCTTTCGGGACCTCACCTGTGGCTAGAGAAGATGCAAACATCTTTGTTAAGGCCCCTGCAATATCCTATCTTGCTTCTCTTAATAACCTGGGAGAGATCCCATCAGGCCCTGGGGATTTATCCTTCTTAAAACCCTTCAAGAGACCCCAACACTACTTCCTTCTTGGCCCAAAACTGTCCTTGCATATTAGTTTTTTCAACACTGATCACACTGTCCTCCTTGTCCTTATCCTTTGTGAATACAAATGCAAAGTACTTGTTTAGTACTTAACTGCATCCTCTGACCCTAGCACAAATCGTGCCTTTAACCTTGAGCAGCCCTATCTTTTCCCTGCCTACCATCTTGTTATTAATACAACTATAAAAAGACTTGGGATTTTCTTTAATCCGACTCGTCAAAAACAGTTTAGACATCCAATTTCAATCATATGGATTGGACTGAGGAAGTCGTGTTTTGGGGGGAAAAACATAGAAACATAGAAACATAGAAAATAGGTGCAGGAGTAGGCCATTCGGCCTTTCGAGCCTGCACCGCCATTCAATATGATCATGGCTGATCATCCAACTCAGTATCCTGTACCTGCCTTCTCTCCATACCCCCTGATCCCTTTAGCCACAAGGGCCACATTTAACTCCCTCTTAAATATAGCCAATGAACTGGCCTCAACTACCTTCTATGGCAGAAAATTCCAGAGACTCACCACTTTGTGTATGAAAAAAGCATCAGAGGAGTTCTTCCGATTTAGCTCTTAGGGCTAATGGAATCAAGGGATATGGGGAAAAAGCAGGAATGAGGTACTGATTTTGGATGATCAGCCATGATCATATTGAATGTTGGTTCTGGCTCGAAGGGCCAAATGGCCAACTCCTGCACCTATTTTATTTTCTAATCCTCTCTGATAGGTATACAAGAGCATAATGGATTTTGGATAGGATAAATACGAAGAAGCTGTTCTCATTAGTAGGTGGTCAAGGACCAGGAGGCACAGATTTAAAGCGATGGCAAAATATCCAATGGAGTATTATGTATACACTGTATAAGAGGGTAATAAAACCCGCTGCTAAACGGGTTGTGGAAACAGAGGTAGGTTCGTGAGCGGGAATCATTTGAAGATAATTTGATGAGACTTCCTGGATTGCACAGTGGGTAACAGCCATCTTGCAATGCACTGCATGGCCTCCTTCTGTGCTGTAACAAACCTACAATTCAGTATTCCTTTCTTAATTTTCCTTAGCTGGAAAACAGCAGGAAGAACAAGCATCCTGCTGAGTGAAATCTGCTGGCTTCACCGTGGAGCAGCTGCCATTGATTGCATACCACTTTAGGGAGCTGTGATTCAATATCGGATGTGAAAGGAATTCCACTCCCAAATCCTTCAGCCAGTGTGTGACATACATCATGTTTTACACAGGCCCATGCACAGAATCTCAACAACAGTCTTGGTAACACAAGGAACTGCAGGTGCCAGAATCTTAAACAAAACACAAAGCGCTGGAGGGACTCAGCGCATCAGGCAGCATCTGTGGAGGGAATGGATAAGCGACTTTCTGGTCGGGACCTTGGTGGATTTATTCTGTACCATCTGTTTCCGAGCATCATTGACAACTGTGGAGGTGACTGCAGTCTGCCAAGGACTAACTGGTAAGCACATAGCTCATGCCTCCAGTGCATAACCCATACACTGAAGATAATATGCATGCAGCAACAGATCATTAGGATGCAGAAGCAATCAATTCCTCCATGAACTATAGTACAGGTACATTGTTCCTTGAAGGTTTCATCACAGGTATGAATGAATGAATAAACGAATTAATACGTTTATTGGCCAAGTATTCACTTACAAGGTAGATAGGATAGTCAAAAAGGCTTTAGGCACATTGGTCTTCATCAGTCAGAAAATTGAGTATAGAGATTGAGAGGTCATGTTGCAATTATGTATGACGTTGGTAAGGCTGCATTTAAAGTATTGTGTTCAGTTCTGGGTACCATGTTATAGGAAAGATGGTGTCAAGTTGGAAAGGGTACAGAGAAGATTTACAGGATGTTGCCAGGATTCAAGCATCTGAGCTATAGAGGTTGAGCAGGCTGGGACTATTACTTGGAGCACAGGAGGATGAGGAGTGATCTTAAAGAGATGTACAAAATCATGAGAGGAATAGGTCAGGTAGTTGCACAGAGTAGGGGCATCAAGAAGCAGAGGACATACGTTTAAGGTGAAGGGGGAAAGATTTAATAGGAATCTGAGGGGTAACATTTTTACACAAAGGGTGGTGGAGCCAGTTTCAACAGTATGACTATGACTCTATGACTCTCACTAATCTCGAGGAACCCAGCAGTGCTCACCAGAGTTTATATATGCTTTATAGATGTACAGCCTCACAATTTTCATGGAGAGGAGCTCTGGGGTAGATGATATAAGAGGAAGGAGCATCTCTGAGAACCCCTTCTGCACAGAGTGATCAAGTCCAGACTGCACCATCAATAACCACCAACCCAGTTCCTCATTTGACATTGTTCTCAACGTCCTTTCCCCTGGTTGATGGGAAAGTAATTTCTTGCCCACAATGGCAAAACAAAAGTGTGCAAAATAATTCCAAACACAATTTATGAATGAAAACATACCAAATACCATATAGATGCCAGCCAATTGCCATTACACGTGACACTAAACTAAACTACCTGTTCTCTGTTCCTGCTCTCCATTTTAGTTAACCCCTCCCACAGTGTGGATAGCAATAGGCTGCTCGCTGTAAGTGATGGAGGTGGCAGATTGACTTGGACCTCAGCAAGGAGAATGCAGAATAGATCATTGTTAGATTAGAGAAGGTGCCAACAAAACAAACAGAGATAAAATGTCATCAGCGGGACAGTCAGACTGATCAGAGAACTGGGAAAATATTCATACCGCTGGGGTGTAAGCTGCCCAGCGAAATATGAGTTACTCCAGCTTTTTATGTCGATGTTCAGTGTAAACCAGCATCTGCAGTTCCTTCCTTCACATATGAACTACTATTCACTGTCTTTGGTCGCACTAATATTGTGTTTTTTTTCCTTTATCAGTACTTTTCACTTTCAATCAATACCTTTTTCGTCATTTAATCTCTCCTCCTTTTCACCTTTTATATGTTTTCCCTACTGTTTCTTCCTCCCCTCCTGTTTTGTTCCTCTTAACACTTACCGTACTTTATCTTTATGTTACCCCAGTTCTGTTGAAAGGCCACTCACTTGAAATATCACCTCAGTTGCTCTCTCCACAGATGCTGCCTCATCTGCAGAGTTTTCCCAGAGATTTTAGATTTTCACCAAATGCACATATTGCTTATGTAGCTTGAATTAGTGTGTGCCCTCACAAACTGGCTGCCCTGTTTGACAAAGCAAGCAAGTGTGCTTAGCAATGTCTGGATTTTGAAATAATTTTAAATAGCAGGCAGCAGCAATTTTGCCTGCATTGGTTTGAACTGGAGCTGGTTATCATTTACTAGACCCACTTTCCTTTGCTATCCAGTATAAACCCCTGGGTCTTGGTATTATCATTGCTTAATTTAATGTATTAGCATTCATTTCAAATGAAGCTTATTTTTTATATTAAAAAAAAGAATCCTTTTCATTTATATTGTCTGTGCCGCACAATACCCTTGCTAAATGTGCCATGCTGCACCTGTTCAAATAAAGGTGGGTAGGAGCAATCTGTGCAGCCTGCCATCCAGGTCTTGCTTGCCTCAATATTAAAAACCACTGGGACACACCAGGCACTTTACAGCATCAGTGCTAATAGTTACTCTGCTGTTCATGAATTAGAGCTTCTAAAAGCAAAACACAATGGAGCCTGCATCACGCTGAGCAGATGCAAGGCCTTACTATCAGCACAAATTAGTTAGGGTCTCTGCCCTGGCTATTTCCTGCTGGCTGATACTAATTATGCATTTAAATTTTTAATTCACCGTTGATGGGAATTGGGCATTTTCAACTAGAAATCATGTTTCACACTGGTAGTTAGATGAGCACAAATATTCAGCTGAGGGAGGTAAATTTGGGTTGATTTGAAAAAAAAAAGGAAACTATGTGTAGAAAGCCCATGCCTAGACTCCTGATCTATTTATTGTAAAAATTGCAGCTATTCATGTGCAATTCAAATGTTGAAAGGATTCTACTTCTAAGAGCAGGTTTGAAATTTACAACAGCAGGTATCAATTGTTACCAAGCTTCACCAATCAAGGTAAAATGCCCTCTGGAGTGAGACACCCCATGGGGCTAATCAGAGAATGGTATTTAGGCCAAGGGCATTTATCACCTGGTATTAATGAACAGTAACCACATGCAAGAAAATCACTATTCTCCGGGCAAGACCAAATATCTGTCAGATCTATAATAGCTTTTAATGTACACATCTTACATGCACTACTGTGCATATATTTTTTCTGCTGCTTACATAGTACATAAATGGATAAATAATAGTAGAAATTATTTTCCTCCCGAGATGCTGCCATACCCGCTGAGTTACTCCAGCACTTTGTGTCTATCTTTGGTATAAACTAGCACCTGCAGTTCTTTAATGGGGGACATTTCAGGTCGGGACCCTTCATCAGACTGAAAGGAGGAAGGGGAAGCTGGACCAAGACCAATCAGGGCCGGTCACAGATTACCTTGGGCAGGGCGTTGCCTAGTAGCTCCATGTTGGCTAAGGAAGGTGTTATCTCAAGAGAAACAATGTGGAGAACTAAGCAACTGCTAAAACAACTGGGCAAGAGGAAGGGGGCAAAGAGGGTGGGCAGAGGGGAGGGGAGTATGAGATGAAGTTACTTAAAATGAGTGAATTCAATATTCATACCGCTTGTAAGCTACCCAAGTAAAATATGAGATGCTGTTCTTCCATTTTGCGTATGGCAATGGAGGAAGCCCAGAATAGAAAGGTCAGAAAGGGAATGGGAAGGACAGTTAAAAATGGTTGGCAACCAGGCGATCCCATAGGCCTGTAAAAATAAATAATCTTTTTTTGAACAATCATGGGGAATACAAAGCTAACACTGCTAAGTCCAATTGACAGTGACTATGTCTCCAACATTTGCAGAAACTAGAAGAATCCCAATAAGAAATGTCACCTATCCATGTTCTCCAGAGATGCTGCCAGACCCGCAGCGTTACTCCAGTACTTTGTGTCCGTTCTTCAACATTTTCAATTGTATTCTGATATTAAAAATCTTATCGCCAATGAGGATATAGGAGAGGATATATCTATACATAACTAAAACTCTGATCCTGTTATCTTCCGCTTTGGCGGTTTTTCTATTTGCGCAAAAACGGTTCGCGATAGAGCTACGATTTTTCGCCACACTGTTCGTTCCGATCGATTGAATGTTGTAAAAGTTAGCGAGGTTTATATATCTTAAAAAATCGTGCGTGCGCACATTGATCTCTTCTCCTGCCAGTCAGATTAGTCTCTTCCCCTGTCACTCCCCCTTCCTGCGCCATCGCATTTTTACAGGAGCTGAGGATGGCCGGCTGAGGTTTCCAACCGGCCACAATTTTCCGAGGGACCCGAACCAGCTCAGCCCCAAGCAGCCCAGCCCCAAGCAGCCCAACGTCGGAGACCCGACCCAGCCCAGCTCAGCCTAGTGTGGGAGACCTGACCTAGCCCAGCCCAGCATGGGAGACCCAGCCCAGAGTCAGAGACTCAGCCCAGCCCGGAGTCAGAGATGTTGCCGATGTCGCCAAATGGAAAGTGGAGATCTGATCCCGTTGGAGGAGTGCGGCCAGCGAGCAACGCCCACTGTGAGTCCCCATCGCACCGCCACTTCCAGCCACTACCTCTCTGGTCCCCCTTGCTGGCTCCTCCCCCCCTCCCCCATGATGCCCCCTATTCCCCATGGCTCTTCCCCATCTTTTCTCCGAGCTCACATCCCCCCTTGCCCCTCGCCCCCGCCCACACATCCCTCACCCCACACACCCCTCTCCCCCACACAACACCTCAGCCCACACAACCCCCCCGCTCACACACCCCTCCCCACACACAACCCCGCCCACACGTACAACCCCCGCCCACACGCACAACCCCCGCCCACACGCACAACCCCCGCCCACACCCCGCCCACACACACGTGCCCACATGCAGACGACCCCACCCACATACACCCCATGCCCACACACCCCTCTCCCTCACAACTACCCCTTGTCCACACACCCACCCTCCCCCACACCCCCAACCCCCAAAACCAACCCGCCCCTACAACCCCCCTGCCCCAACAACCCCCCCACCCCCATATACCCTCCCTGCCCCTACAAGATCCCCCACCACCACAACCCCCTCCCCGACAACCCCGCCCCCACAACCCCCGCCCCACAACACTTGCTCCCGCCCCCACACACCCCTCCCCCGCCCACACACCCCTTCCCTTGCCCACACACCCCTCCCCCGCCACACACCCCTCCCCCCACAATCAGCCCGCACACCCCCCTGCACACACGCACACACACACACACCCCCGTCCACACACCACCCCACCCACACACCCCCTGCCCACACACACACCCCTCCTAAACACACATCCCTCCCCACACATCCCCCCTTCCCCCTCCCACATCCCTCTCCCCCCCTCCCACACCCTCCCGCCCACATACACACCTCTCCCCCCACCACGCACCCCCCTTGTTTTGCCACAGATTGCCACTTTGTTGAGTATTTCCATCATTTTCAGAATTTAATTTGGATATCCAGCATCTGCAGTTCTTGAGCTTTTCATTCATGTTTCTCCATTCTTGGTGACATCCCCATACCCCTTGACACCTATCACTTACCAAATTTCAACTACCCTTTGACTTTGTGATCATCCAAGTTCCAAATCTTGAGATATTACCACCTTCCCTCCATGCTGACCCTTGAGTCGTAGATAGACACACAATGCTGGAGGAACTCAGCAGGACAGGCAGTATCTCTGGATAGAAGGAGTGGGTGATGTTCCGGGTTGAGAGTTGAGACCCTTCCTTCTGAGCCGAAACATCACCCATTCCTTCTATCCGGAGATGCTGCTTGCCGAGTTACTCCAGCATCTTGTGTCTATCCTTGGTGTAAACCAGCATCTGCAGTTCCTTCCCACACATTTCGTCTGACCCTTGAGCCTATCTCTCCCGCATTAGGTCTGCTGCTTCCCAATATCCTCCCATGAAGTCTGCCACTTCTTGATTTTCCTATATTGGGTCATGCCCCAATAACCTTGCATTGTGTCTGTTGCATCCTTAATACTGTTGCAATAAGCCTGCCGCTGCCCAACATCCTTGCATTGGAGCCGCTTCCTTCGCCCTGTTACCCTAGCACTGAATATGCTGCTCTTTGATAATATTTCATTAGACCTGTTACTTTCTGATACTCTTGCATTGAGTCTGTCATTCCTCATTACCCTCATTGCTCCACC
Organism: Okamejei kenojei; assembly: GCA_035221665.1. Taxonomy (NCBI): domain Eukaryota; kingdom Metazoa; phylum Chordata; class Chondrichthyes; order Rajiformes; family Rajidae; genus Okamejei; species Okamejei kenojei. The sequence continues at coordinate 61,464,035 of CM069134.1, forward strand.
CCAATACCATTCACACTCCCAGCATCCAAAATACTGGTCTTTGCTGCATTCAGTGTTTACTGACTCCATGGACACAATTTCTAATAGGAATGCTATGTGGCACAACTGAAATGGCCATTAACCTACTGATGCACAAAGATGGTACATCTATTAACTAGTACTAGAATTTGCAGGTACTTATGTACATGATTATTATTAATCACTAAGGTGCTAACCACACATGAAGAGAGGAATTTAAATCTGCTGAATACCAAGTTTTCATTGTAAGTGTGGGGTTAAAACCATTGAAATTGACAGCTCATCCAGTTGGCAGTTCTAATCTGCTACTTCTGTATCTCACTCAAGCTGTCAGATTTGCTCCTACTTGGGAGAGCCACGTCGCCAATTACCGTGCTTCAAATAGAGTGATATTGATCCTCATTTTTGACTATAATGCTGGATTCTAACCTAAAATTCCTGAAAGTTACTAATAAGGGCAGCAGAGTGACACAGCTGGAGAACTGCGGCCTCACAGTGCCAGTAACCCGGGTTCGAAACTGACCTCGGGTGCTGTCTAGATTTTGCATGTTCTCCCTGTGACCATGCGGGGTTCCTCTTGGTGCTCCATTTTCCTCCCACATCCCATAGACGTGCAGGCTTTTGTACACTATCTAGGCCAAAGCATGAGTACACATACAGTACTGGTCACTGCATTTGCAGAAAAGATGAAACTGCACTGCAGAGTCAGAGGAGTTACAAAGATGCTGCAAATGAAGAGAGACTGGATAAGCTAGAATTGCTTTCTTTAGAACCACGGAGACTGGGGGCAGGGGAGGGTTGAAGAGGTGGGGGGATGGGTGTTGTCAGGTGAAGATACTTAACTCACATATATAAAATTCTGATGAATTTAGATGGAATAAGGGTTTCCCCTAGAAGAGGAGTCAAATAGCAAAGGGCAAAGTTTTAAAGTAAACAGTACTAGGATTAGAGGAGCATAAAATACAATGCATGCAACTGTGAACAACACATCAAAGGGAAATACCGTATATAAGGATCATATGAACCTTTGGTGTATATGCATGCAGTGCCTGCACTGTTCAATGTCATATATTACACTAAAGATACGCACCTACAATTCATCAGTGACGCGGGCGATCACATTTGAAATCTGGAATCTTGGAGTCTCTGGGGTCTATAGGTATAGATAATCTCCATGTAAAGATGAAGACGATGGTACAATGCACAATGCAGTGGTCCTCTTCTCTACTAAAGACAAATTTATTCTCCTGCAGGATATGGTTTGTGGTTTGTGCAAGTTTAGGATGAGGAATAGAAGGACAACTGTTGAACTGTTCACAGTGTGGGCAGTGCAATCATCCCTACTGTGTCAATAGCAAGATCATAAAAGTTATGTTGAGCAAAGGATGGCGTTGCTTGGAATGTATTGTGTGTGAAGCATGTGGCAAAGCTTCTGATCCTGCTCATTTATTGTTGTGTAATGAATGCGATATAAGTTACTTCCCCCTCATCAGTGATCACTCTTAAGTGAAGTCTTGATTGCCTTGGCTGATCTTTGTGATGTGGTTTAAAGTTTTCTTTAATACTCTCCAGTCAGCGAAAAGACTATAAATCATTACATCAAGCCATCCACAGTGTACAGATACAGGAGAGAGAAAATAGCGTTTAATCCAAGATAAAGGAAATCTCTCCTCGACATCTAAGTGTGAGTGAAAATCAGATGACCTTCCTTATGGTCAAACTGCCTGTCAAAGCTGATTGCCAATGGTCAATTTGTGGAAGGACCAAGGGTGGGTGACCAAGAAATCAGGCACCTTAAAACCATTTTATTTGGTATGCCAAGCAGTTACTGTAAACGGCTTTGGATTTTAGGGTGAATTGCAGATGAGGAATCTTTAGTGTAATCCATGACATTGAGCAGTGCAGATGCTGCTTGCATATACTGCAATTGTGCAAAATTGAAAGTTTACAATTTGATGACTGGGTTTGACATCTAGCTGAGACAATATACTAGGCAAATATAGAACATCTAATGGTTATCAATAAGATCGGTCCCTTAAGGGGATTCTCAATGACTTGCAGGTTTATTGTAGTTGTGTCAGTTTGACGATAAAACTTCAAGTGGCGACAGACTAAATTAAGTGAGCTAGAAAGGAATAAAAACAGAAAATACAGGAAACAGTAAGATGGAGCACCTTTGGAAAGAAAATCAGACTTAACCTTTCAGGACAGCGAGCTGTGAAAGAGAGATGATTTTAAGTTGCAGAGAAGCTGGTGTTGAGGGCGGGATAGCATAAAGGGAAAATCTGAGCTGGGTGAGACCAGGCCAAATGGGTTAAATGGAGCAATTGGAGGCTGCTTTGTTTGTGTTATGTGTTGCTAATAGCAGGGCTGTGGGAGATACGTAATAGGCCTGGTTACACTAATTGAAATAGAAAGGCCGAGCCAATATCACAGATGGATGACCTACAGCGGAATTGGCCGGTTTCTGACACAGACGGAGAGGGAGAGTTATCTTGATTTGGAGCATTTGATACCGAGCCCAGATGGCCGCAGACAGGAGATGATGTGATGTTCCTCAAGTTTGTGATAGTAGTGCAGGAGGTCACAGGCAGAGAGGGCTGTGCTGGATGGAGAATTAAAGTGGCAGGCAACAGAAAGTACAGGAGATTGGAAGAAGTGCATGTGGTTCACTGCTTCATTTGGAAAGACTGGGTGTTTCTGGGTGTTGAGGTGAAAGGACAGGTTGCATCTCTTGAGGTTGCATGGGAAAATATCGATGGGGAGGGTTGTAAGGAGAAGAGCAGGTTATAGATTTACAAAGTGAACTGTCCTTTTTTTTTAGTTTTTGAGATACAGTACAGAAACAGCCCCTTCGGCCCACCAAATCCATGCCGACCTATGATCCCCAACACTAGGGACAATTTGCAATAGATACCAAAGCCAATTAACCTACAGACCTGTGCGTCTTTGGAGCGTGGGAGGAGACTGGAGCACCTGGAGAAAATCCACGCAATCACGGGGAGAACGTACAAACCCCGTAGAGACAGCACCAGTAGTCAGGATCGAACCTGGGTCTCTGGTGCTGTAAGGCAGCACTGCTGCATCACCATGCCACCGTGATTGTGGAAGAGGAAGGGATTGGAAGATGTGTCTGAGGTTAAAATTGTGAAGTGGCAGAAATTATAAAGGAGAAAGCAAGTTTATTTTGCTTAACTTAATGCTGCATTTGGAGAAACAAAGAACTGCAGATATTAGTTAATACACAAAAGGGCACAAAGTGCCAGAGTAACTCAGCAAGTCAGGGAGCATCTTTGGAGAACGTTCATAAGTGACATTTCTGGTCGATACCTTCAGTTTAATTGTCATAACTTCATTCGGTCAGAGAAAACAACTTTCAAAATAGATGTTGTCCAGTAGCCATTGGCAGCTAAGGTTGTTTGGAAAAAACATAGTTAAAAACTAGATTTTCAAGTTATTTGATTTTTTTTATATTACAAAAAGATTGCTAAATTTAAAAAAAATAATTGTATGAATCAAATTAGGCAGTCCAGCCTTTAATCAGCATAAGCTGCTTGATGGACAACAATCCACCATAGGAATGATATGTGTATGGCATCAATAAAGCACTACCTGTACAGCATGTGAGAAATATATACAATGTAACGAAATTAGTGTCCCGTAATTCCAGATTGATGCATATCGTTTGTGATATAATGGTGGGGTTAACCTTGGTTTAGTGCATACATCTGAGTCAGTATTTTATGGATTTAAACTCTACTCCAGAGGCTTGAACATAAAATCCTGGTTGATACAGCATCGCACGACTGAGTCTATGGACTAAGAGCTCTTGAATTAGAGATTAGATAGATTTTCTGAAAACCATGGCACTAGTGGGAGAGTCTAGGACTAGAGGACATAGACTTTGAATTAAAGGCCAAGTCAATGGATACTTTTAAGGCAGAAATAGATAGATTCTTGATTAGTAGGGGGAGATTATGGGGAGAATGAGGCTAGAAGGGAGAGCTAGATCAGCAATCATCGAATGGCGTAGTAGACTTGATGGGCCAATTGGCCTAATTCTGCTCATATCACTTATGACCTTATGACTTGCAGAAGAGCAATGTATCACCTAACATCACTAAATCAGAATGGTTTTAACCTGGGAACAGAAGGAGCTGCTGATGTTGGAATCTTGAGCAAAACATAAAGTGCTGAAGGAATTCAGCAGGTAAGGCAGCATCTGTGAAGGGAATGGACAGACGATGTAGGAGCCATTCGTGCATAAGTTAGTTACTGTTAATATATTTTAGTATTTTGTCTGAATATTTCTAGCTGTACTATTTTGTACATCTGAGGGTGGGATTTTGATATGTAGATGGGCGTGACTTAAATTGAACTAAACAAAACGACAGGGAGTGGTCAGATCAGATGGAAGGTGGCACTGGAGAGAAGACTCAGTTTTTACCAGTTCAAATAGTACGAATGGAAAGCTACAATTTGTATAAGAATAAAGAGCAGCTGGTATGTTCACTTCTTTTAATCTAAGAATCAATTAAACTAGAAATAACGACTGGTAGATTTGTTTTTATTATTGACTGCGTATATCCACTCCTCCCTGCCAGTGTAGTAACGGCAATTAAAAGTTGGACATTGGAAAGTTAAGAAATTGCCATTACGGACGATGTTTCGGGTCCATAAGACCATAAGACATTAGAATGTGCAAAATTAAGCCATTCAGCCCATCAAGGCAAGAGACAATAAACAATAGGTGCAGGAGTAGGTCATTCGGCCCTTCGAGCTAGCACTGCCATTCAATGTGATCGTGGCTGAGCATCCATAATCAGTACCCTGTTCCTGTCTTCTCCCCATATCCCCTGACTCCACTATCTTTAGGAGCACCATCAAGCTCTCTCTTGAAAGTATCCAGAGAACCGGCCCCCATCGCCCTCTGAGGCAGAGAATTCCACAGACTTCATAGTCTGTCATAGTCCATAGACATAGTCCACTCCGCCATTCTGTCAGGGCTGATCATGGCTGGGGAATCAAACTTCAGTTTGAACAATTGGAGAAGACACTGCCTGACCCATTCAATTTCTCCACCACTTTCTGGTTTTTATCTTCTTGGTGTGTGAATCTTGCCATCCATTAATTATCAGTTGTTCTTTCCTGCATTATGATAATGTCGAAGAGGGCAGTTGAGGCCAAGTCACTGGATGGATTTAAGAGAGAGTTAGATAGAGCTCTAGGGGCTAGTGGAGTCAAGGGATATGGGGAGAAGGCAGGCACGGGTTATTGATAGGGGATGATCAGCCATGATCACAATGAATTACGGTGCTGGCTCGAAGGGCTGAATGGCCTCCTCCTGCACCTAGTTTCTATGTTTCTATGTAAACTTTAAAAGTATGCAATTGCTTGTAATGTGTTTTGGAAGGTCATAAATCACACTGTATAAATGAAAGTGTTATGTTTAGTTTAAAACATGCTAGATTCCACACTGGCTTTATCTGATGCATTGCAGGCTTGGTTTACAAACTTCCGTATTCTCAATATACAAATTATTTCAGTGAATGGTGTCAATGTCATAGTTTCCTTGAGTCCAGATGTCCCATGTCACTTTACTTCATAACACAGTCTTCAAATATTCAGGTACAAGATCCAGTTTGTTATGACATTTACTGATACTCAATGAATGTTAATGATTTTGTCATTTGCATCAATGTCTCATACAGCTCCTTTTTCACTAGTTAGCCACTGAAGCTGAACCACAAAGCTATTTAACATGGCTTATTTAATTGTCATTTTTGGACAACAATAATGATAGAGATGTAAGGCTTTGTTCTTCAACAAGAAATCAATTTTCTTTTTCTATAGTTATTGGTGCAATGTATCATTTTTAGCCCCATTTAATATATTTGGATTGTTGTCATTCAGAATTAAGCTTTTTATATTCTTGTTCTCAACTTTAATTATGATGATAAAACCTATTACTCTCGGAAATCCCTCATTCCTCTTTTATATCAGTTTAGCCCTTGTCATTCAAGCTCCAGATTTCTAATAGTAATTAATGTATGCCTGCCAACGAAATCAGCAATGGTTTCAAATGAACCTTTCTTTTTATCTTTTGATGTTGAGACTGTGTTTCAAGGGTAGTAATTATATTGTCTAAGCTTTAAATTCCACATTTTCAACCTTCTTCCATGCAGTAATTTATTGACAAATCTACTCCATTTACGTAGCTCTGACACGCTAATGGCAGGACTTTGCAGAGACTGTGATTTTTTTTTTGGTCCACTGATACGTGGCTAAAAATTACTTTTAAATAATTCCCTAATGACCACTACTATTAGAATTTAAGCCAGACGGTGACCAAATTTTAGCATGATGAAGAAAGCTGGATTTTAGTTTCAACATATTAATGTTTATTTTTGTGAAATGAAAGTACCAGAGGTTTGTGAAATAAAAAGAGTTGATCACCATCTGTCAGGTGAAAAACCATCATGGAATTGAATTTATTCTGCAGGATCCTGGACAAAGGCTATTCTGGAAATCACAGAGTAACTATGTTGCAACGTTTTTTTAGTTTGATTGAGGAGAGATATTATTGAAACCCACTGAATAATGAAACGCCAAGATAGAGTGGATGTGGAGAGGATGTTTGCAGTAGTGGGAGAGTCTAGGACCAGAGGGTACAGAATAAAAGGCCACAATGTTAGAATTGAGATGATGAGGAATTTCTTTACTCAGAGTGTTAAAGTTTGTATCACTTCAAACAGACAAAAACGCAATAAAATTAATAATCAAGTAGTAATATCTTTATTTCGCCAGGCAGGTGTGGCTGTCACCCTTACAGTATGTAGATACAGACTATACGGAGTCACTCTATCCCCACACACAGAGGTAATGTTCAATCAGATATATTTATACCCCAATAATCAGCGATTCACCAATACTTTATCTCACAGAGCATTGTACAGCCTCTTGCTTGTTAAGATTGACAGGTTCGTCTGAGAGAGGAAAGGTTAGCCCATATATGGTTATGCGACAGAAGCTATTTTTCTGCAGATCAAGCATTTGGTTTTTTGACCTTGTGGATCTATTGTTTGTACATTGCAATCAGTAGAGCAGAGGGAAAGAACCGTTGTCTGAATATTCTTCTGATGTTTCTGAGGAAAAAAAATCATGAAGTTGTGCTGTTATCTCGCTAGTGTTATGGAAGGATGGCGAAAACATCTTTGTTAGCCTTGCTAGTGTAATAGGAGAAAGATGAAAGCATTTCCGCTAGCTTGGCTAGTGTAATAGGAGAAAGGTAAAGGCATTTCTTCATTGCTTCTAATTCTACAGCTGAATCCATTTTGGAACTTTTAAATCTTTAAACTTTCTCATTCCTTCCTCTTTATCAGTTACTAGACTAAGTGGGACCCATTGGGTCCCAGTCACATGGGAGGCCCTATCCCCCCAATGCAACCCATTCCACAATGCAATATTCCACCACTCACCTGTTCGCACAATGCACCCTGTTCGCCAAAGCAATATTCCACCACTTAGGGGATGGGGTGGGGGGGTGTGGGGAGGGGGGTTGTGAGGGAGGGTGGTGGTGTGGGAGGTGGTTGTGGGGGAGGGGAGGGTGTGGGGGAGGGGGGTTGTGGGGGAGAGGGGTTGTGGGGGTGTGGGGAAAGGGGGTGAGGAAAAGGGGGGGGTGGGGGAAAGGGGGGTATGGAGGAGGGGGGGGGGTGGTCACAGCAGACACAGCTCGCACTGTGCTCATCCCGCACCTTCAGCTTTCGGCCTCGTGCAGCAGATCCCAGTCGCACTCCTGCTTCACTCAAGAGCTTCCGGTTCAACTCAGCAGCTTCTGGCTGGTCGTGCTGGTTGCTGCAGAAGAAGTCCGTGGGCTGCGCACTCCTTGCGGACTGCACACTCTGCAAGAGCTGCTCAACACACTGTGCCCCTTCAGCTTTTTATTCTCCTCGCCATGTTATTAACAGCGGGTTCCCAAAGGGAATTTTTAAACCTTCATAACGTTTGTACTATTTCACCAATCAGAACAAAATGTATTTGATTTGCAGCAGAGGAGAATGGTGAGTAAGACGGTGAAAAATCGTAGCACGAAGGGGGATCGTTTTGCGCAAATTTAATTACACCGCAGACCGGAAGTGATCAAGATGAGAGTTTTAGTAACAGTATAGATGATAACATTCACCATCGTCAGTAGGTACATAATGGCCGCAAGCAGTTAACAATAAAAATCAGAGCGATGATTAATAAAAAGATAGAGCCATAGTGTAATACAGTATTTCAGAGTCTATCAAGCCAACTGAATGGCCAGCAGCTCTCATTTCCTTCATTGTACCCACGCATGTCACTGCCAACCTTATGGATTTTCTCATTTTCTTGGGAAATGTGGGTAGCAAGGTCAGTGATATTAGAGGATTCATCAGGGATCTAGGCACACTTGTCTTATTATAATACAGGTGCCTCGTTGTTAATCTTTATGATCAATACTTATTTTATAGTAAGAACGTTTATTTAATATACAATAGTTGTAAAACAGTGAACACGATTAGTACAAAGATTATCAAGACTTTTTGCTGTTTGACAATGACAATAACTTGGTCGAAGATTTTTGTCAAATTCATGTTGTGAGATTAAAAACGTAAATAGTATACTTTATGACAAAATGAGAATGGAGATGTCAACTATCTTTATGCAGAGCTGATAAAGAATAAAGAATAATATTTAGAATTCATATGTTTCAGGCTGTTAGCGTTAACTCTTATACAAATTCCCCCATTGAATTGCTTGTAAAACAGATCAAGATTTGGCAAGCCCCCCTGAAGAAATATTCCCTACTGTGGCTTTGAAAGCTCCCCTTTGAATTGCTTCATGCCATTTATCCATGACTGTGGGACCTGCAGATTCGTTTTTAGCTTCTTTAAGAGATTAACATCCATAAGTTCAAATGTTACACGATACCACGAACTAGAAGCATTATTTCAGCAGGCATCCAGGAGTTAGTTTTGGAAAGGGTTGTGGTAGGGTGTGGGATGGGTAGTGGGGAGAGAATTAAATTACCATTCTAACAACCTCAAATGGAACAAAATCTCTGCTGAAAGTATAAATACAGTGATGGGGTATCATTGTTGCTCTGCAAAGTAAAATATTGAAATAAAAAGCACTTTTATAAATAACATATTAGACAAACTCAACATTAGATACAAGACTTTTGTTTTCTTGCAACCTTTCCACAAAATTAAACATTAACTTGCCCATCTTGTTAAATTAATCTTTGCCTTTTAATCATTTTTCCCTGCACATTCCCATTCTTATTAAAACCCAGGCCAAATAAGAAAACCCGTGAATTGGAGAATGATGAATTATGCAAAATTGTTGCAGCAATGGAGGCTTACATGTGTCTGATTGTAATTTGGTTTGAATCTGTCCTTGAGCTCGTAAAGAGTTATGGCACAAACCCGACATCCTAATCAGATAAGTAGGCGTGTTTACCTTACAGCAGCGAGTTCACTGCTTACACTCTATCATTGTAGCCTTCACCGTTACAGCGTGTAAGCAGGCTGGCATGCTATTTTACTACTGCTGGTAATGCCACGGAATAATGGGCTACTGGTCTTTTGGCAGGGGTATGGAGAAAAAGACTGAACATAGGTCAATTACTGTAAAGATGTTGGCTTCTGCCAGTATAGATGACAGAATAATATTGGTATTATGTACTAAAGGACTATTTTTAATAGCTTTCAGGTTTTGGACAAAACACCATTCATTGCGTCTTCCCACTTTCGGGATTGGCAGAATAGGAGTATTACAGGACTTTGCATTTTCACTAATAGTGCTTGTTGCCATAAAGACAATCATGTCAATCATAAAGACCATAGCTATCCCTTGGTCAAAGAGTTAGAGAAAGGAGATTAAGAGATAGACCCTGCAGAGGAAAAAAAAGGGAAAGAGAGAGAAGGAAAAAAGAAAAGCCAGTTACTTTATTATAAACATCGCGCAAAAGGAATCTACCAGCCCAGGAGCGGTTGCAGGCGGCCCAGGAGCGGTTGCAGTGGGAGTAGCGACGTCCAAGATCTTAGTTAAAAACTCTATCGCGGGGCTTGTTTTCACAGAGGCCCAGGAGCGGTTGCAGGGGGAGGAGCGACATCACACCTGTAAGTTTAAAAACTCTATCGCGGGGCTTGTTTTCACAGAGGCCCAGGAGCGGTTGCAGTGGGAGGAGCGCCTAAATCCGTAACGTTCCATTCACAGCTCGCAACAAGTGGGCTTGAGGAAGCCGCTGACTGGTGGAAGACGACTCAAAGCAGCAGCTGATTGGCAGTCAGATCCCTGCTGATTTCTTTCAGCTAAAATCCTTGCTTTGTATTGTATTCTATATTGTATTGTATCCAGGGTAAGGGGGAGGATGAGTGCCAGGGCAGTTTACTGTTCTTGTTGTCAGATGTGGGAGGTCATGCAGTCAGATAGCTCTCCAGACATCCACATCTGCGCCAGGTGCGTCAAGATGGCGCTCCAAATGGACCGTATTCGGTACCTGGAGCAGCAGCTCGATGACCTCCGTCTGGTCAGGGAGAGTGAGGGAGCCATAGAGAGGAGCTACAGACAGGTGGTCACTCCAAAACCACAGGAGGCAGAAAAGTGGGTCACGGTTAGGAGAGGCAAGGGGCAGAGGCAGGGACTAGAGAGTACCCCAGTGGCTGTACACCTTGGCAATAAGTACTCCTGTTTGAGTACTGTTGGGGGGCACAGCCTACCTGGGGGTAGCAACAGCGACCGGGCCTCCGGTACAAAGACCGGCCCTGTTGCTCAGAAGGGTATGGAAAAGAAGAGGAGGGCAGCAGTAATAGGGGACTCTATAGTTAGGGGGTCAGATAGGCGATTCTGTGGACGCAGTCAGGAGACCCGGATGGTAGTTTGCCTCCCTGGTGCCAGGGTCCAGGATGTGACTGAACGTGTCCAAGATATCTTGAAATGGGAGGGAGAGGAGCCAGAGGTCGTGGTACATATAGGTACCAATGACATAGGTAGAAAAAGAGAGGAGGTCCTGAAAGGAGAATTTAGGGAGTTAGGAAGAGTGTTAAGGAGAAGGACCGCAAAGGTAACAATCTCAGGATTACTGCCTGTACTACGCGACAGTGAGAGTAGGAATGGAGCAAGGTGGAGGATCAATGCGTGGCTAAAGGATTGGTGCAGAGCGCAGAGATTCAAGTTTCTGGATCATTGGGACCTCTTTTGGGGAAGGTGTGACCTGTACAAAAAGGACGGGTTGCACTTGAACCCAAGGGGAACCAATATCCTGGCGGGGAGATTTGCAAAGGCTACTGGGGAGACTTTAAACTAGATCGGTTGGGGGGAGGGACTCAAATAGAGAAGGCAAGTAGTCCGTTTGTGAGGCAGGAGGCAGAGAAGAGAAGTAGTCAGACGCAACACGTAGGGAGGAAAGAAGAAAAAAAATAACAAACAGAGAATAAGAAGTGGAGGGTTTCTTAAATGTGTGAGCAGAGAGACAGAGGGGTGTAAAATGAGGATAGGAGCAATAGGTAGCAAGGTGAAAAGTGGCAGGAAAACAAATCCAGGGCAAAAATCTAAAAGGGCCACTTTTCAACATAATTGTAAAAGGGCCAAGAATGTTGTAAAAACAAGCCTGAAGGCTTTGTGTCTCAATGCGAGGAGCATTCGTAATAAAGTGGATTAGTTGAATGTGCAGATAGCTATTAATAATTATGATATAGTTGGGATCACGGAGACATGGCTCCAGGGTGACCAAGGCTGGGAGCTGAACATCCAGGGATATATTCAATATTCAGGAAGGATAGACAGAGAGGAAAAGGAGGTGGGGTATCGTTGCTGGTTAGAGCGGAGATTAACGCAATAGAAAGGAATGACATTAGCTTGAAGGATGTGGAATCGATATGGGTGGAGCTGCGAAACACTAAGGGGCAGAAAACGCTAGTGGGTGTTGTGTACAGGCCACCTAACAGTAGTAGTGGAGTTAGGGATGGCATCAAACAGGAAATTAGAAATGCGTGCAACAAAGGCAAAACCGTTATAATGGGTGACTTCAATCTACATATAGATTGGGTGAATCAAATTGGCAGGGGTGCTGAGGAAGAGGATTTCTTGGAATGTATGCGGGATAGTTTTCTAAACCAACATGTGGAGGAACCAAAGAGAGAGCAGGCTATTCTAGACTGGATATTGAGTAATGAGGAAGGGTTAGTTAGCAGCCTTGTTGTACGTGGCCCCTTGGGCAAGAGTGACTATAATATGGTTGAGTTCTTCATTAGGATGGAGAGTGACATTGTTAATTCAGAAACACGGGTCCTGAACTTAAAGAAAGGTAACTTTGAGACGTGAGACGTGAATTGGCCAAGATCGACTGGCAATTGATTCTTGAAGGGTTGACGGTGGATATGTAATGGAAGGCATTTAAAGACTGCATGGATGAACTACAACAATTGTTCATCCCAGTATGGCAAAAGAATAAATCAGGGAAGGTGGCGCATCCGTGGACAACGAGGGAAATCAGGGATAGTATCAAAGAAAAAGATGAAGCGTACAAATTAGCCAGAAAAAGCAGCCTACCAGAGGACTGGGAGAAATTCAGAGACCAACAGAGGAGGACAAAGGGCTTAATTAGGAAATGGAAAATGGAGTATGAAAGAAAACTGGCAGGAAACATAAAAACTGACTGCAAAAGTTTTTATAGATATGTGAAGCGCAAAAGATTAGTTAAAAGAAATGTAGGTCCCTTGCAGTCAGAAACGGGTGAATTGATCATGGGGAACAAGGACATGGCAGACCAATTGAATAACTACTTTGGTTCTGTCTTCACTAAGGAAGACATGAATAATTTGCCGGAAATAGCAGGGGATCGCGGGTCAAATGAGATTGAGGAAATGAGTGAAATCCAGGTTAGCCGGAAAGTGGTGTTAGGTAAATTGAATGGATTAAAGGCCGATAAATCCCCAGGGCCAGATAGGCTGCATCCCAGGGTACTTAAGGAAGTATTCTGGAGTAGTTCCTGAGGATTGGAGGGTAGCTAATGTAACCCCACTTTTTAAAAAGGGAGGGAGAGACAAAACGGGGAATTACAGACCAGTTAGTCTAACATCGGTAGTGGGGAAAATGCTAGTCAGTTATTAAAGATGGGATAGCAGCACATTTGGAAAGTGGTGAAATCATTGGACAGTCAGCATGGATTTATGAAAGGTAAATCATGTCTGACGAATCTTATCGAATTTTTCGAGGATGTAACTAGTAGAGTGGAGAAGGGAGAACCTGTGGATGTGTTATATCTGGACTTTCAGAAGGCTTTCGACAAGGTCCCACATAAGAGATTAGTATACAAACTTAAAGCACATGGTATTGGGAGTTCAGTATTGATGTGGATAGAGAACTGGCTGGCAGACAGGAAGCAAAGAGTAGGAGTAAACGGGTCATTTTCAGAATGGCAGGCTGTGACTAGTGGGGTACTGCAATGCTCAGTGCTGGGACCCCAGCTATATATATTAATGATCTGGATGAGGGAATTGAATGCAACATCTCAAAGTTTGCGGATTACACAAAGCTGGGGGGCAGTGTTAGCTGTGAGGAGGATGCTAGGAGGTTGCAAGGTGACTTGGGTAGGTTGGGTGAGTGGGAAAATGCATGGCAGATGCAGTATAATGTGGATAAATGTGAGGTTATCCACTTTGGCGGCAAAAACAGGAGGGTAGACTATTATCTGAATGGTGGCCGATTTGGAAAAGGGGAGATGCAACGAGACCTGCGTGTCATGACCAGTCATTGAAAGTAGGCATGCAGGTGCAGCAGGCTGTGAAGAAAGCGAATGGTATGTTGGCATTCACAGCAAAAGGATTTGAGTACAAGAGCAGGGAGGCTCTACTGCAGTTGTACAGGGTCTTGGTGAGGCCACACCTGGAGTATTGCGTACAGTTTTGGTCTCTTAATCTGAGGAAAGACATTCTTGCCGTAGAGGGAGTACAGAGAAGGTTCACCAGACTGATTCCTGGGATGGCACGATTTCCATATGACGAAAGACTGGATAGACTCGGCTTGTATTCGCTGGAATTTAGGAGATTGAGGGGGGATCTTATAGAGACTTACAAAATTCTTAAGGGGTTGGACAGGCTAGATGCAGGAAGATTGTTCCCGATGTTGGGGAACTCCAGAACGAAGGGTCACAGTTTAAGGATAAGGGGAAAGTCTTTTAGGACCGAGATGAGAAGATCATTTTTCACACAGAGAGTGGCGAGTCTGTGCCACGGAAGGTAGTTGAGGCCAATTCATTGGCTATATTTAAGAGGGAGTTAGATGTGGCCCTTGTGGCTAAAGGGATCAGGGGGTATGGAGAGAAGGCAGGTACAGGATACTGAGTTGCATGATCAGCCATGATCATATTGAATGGCGGTGCAGGCTCGAAGGGCCGAATGGCCTACTCCTGCACCTATTTTCTATGTTTCTATGATTCTATAATAATGGCCAGTTGGACTGGGAGGACTAAGGCGTGCAGTAGCAAGCGCTGTTTTTATGTTGCGGAAGTCTTCTTCTTGTTGGAGAGAGGTAGAGGGAGAATTGCTGCAGTGCCTTGGCAGAGACACCAGCAATGAGTAGTTTAATGTATCCACTACCGGTGGAAATTAACCAAGCCCAGAAATGGGTTTGGTCTGATTCCCTGTCATTCAGCGTCGTGCTACACCTCACACTTTTTAAACCGTTTGAGAGTTTTAAACTGTACTGACTGTTGGCTATAAAATGTTAAAGTTCTTGGGGCAAAAGTGAGCAGCCTTGATTCTTGTGGGCAGTTAAGATACAGTGCCTCGAAAGCCACCAGCTTGACATCCTGCTTTTTCCCTCTCAGTCTTTGATTTATCTGCTGTTTCTCTTTCTCTGGTGCCCTGTATTGTTTAACTCTCTCAATGCTGGATTAATTACTGCTCTTCCTCTTCTGCCTTAAGCCCTTTCCCTTCTTCTTCCTCATCTTCCTTATCAGTTCTTCTTTCTTCTGGGATTGCCCTTCCCTGTAGCAGTACCGGAGCCCCTTTCTCTTCATGGGATCTTAGTGTCGTAGCTCCTGCTGTTAGTGACTGGTGGCCAGACATGTGGGAGGTGGTCTCCACTATTTCCAATTTTGTTTCTCACCCTGAATTTGTTCCTCATCCCCCCTCTCTCTGTAAACAGGGTCGCCATGCCAGACAAGTGGTCCATGGGGATATTTTGCTTAGGTTTTCATTTTTACATACCAATTGTTTAATATTATGGTGGCCAACCATATTCTCTTTTTAAAATAAATTAATTATGTAATCTTTACGTTTTCCTGGATCCAAATAACACATATGGATCCAAATAACACATATGCTGTACCAAAACTCCCACATGTACCGAAGCTCCCACATTACTCTTATCCAGAGCGCCTCCCATTACTTGGCTCAATATCGGCATAATACTTCAAACAGTCTACTTAGTCTGAGTCAACAATCCCAAAAAATTGTCTTACCTTGCGTTGTCTGTTCTGAAAGATCTTGACAGGGAACCAGATCACTTCGGACGAAGGACCACAGTGTTCCCGGGCACTCTCAGAGGTTCAGACTCAAGGGGTTCGATAGTGCACTTTCTTTTCCCTTCGTGATCCCGGCCAAACTGTAGCCTCTTACTCATTCTTCAGAGATAGTTTCCTGCAGGATTATGCTCGACTATGCCAATGTTAAGGTTTGTTTCACTTCAAACAGACAAAAACGCAATAAAATTAATAATCAAGTAGTAATATCTTTATTTCGTCCAGGGGGGTGTGGCTGTCACTCTTACAGTATGTAGATACAGACTATACGGAGTCACTCTATCCCCACACAAAGGGGTAATGTTCAATCAGATATATTTATACCCCAATAATCAGTGATTCAACAATACTTTATCTCACAGAGCATTGTACAGCCTCTTGCTTGTTAAGATTGACAGGTTCTACCGAGAGAGGAAAGATTAGCCCGTATATGGTTATGCTACAGAAGCTATTTTTCTGCAGATCAAGCATTTGGTTTTTTGACCTTGTGGATCTATTGTTTGTACATTGCAATCAGTAGAGCAGAGGGAAAGAACCATTGTCTGAACATTCTTCTGATGTTTATATCATAAAGGAAACCATTCATGAAGTTGTGCTGTTATCTCGCTAGTGTAATGGAAGAATAGCAAAAATATCTTTGTTAGCCTTGCTAGTATTATAGGAGAAAGGTAAAAGCATTTCTGCTAGCTTTGCTAGTGTAATAGGAGAAAGGTGAAAGCATTTATTTATTGCTTCTGATTCTACAGCTGAATCCATTTGTAACTTTTAAATCTTTAAACTTTCTCAGAGGGTGGTGAATCTGTGCAATTCATTGCCACAGCCATGTGTGGAGGCCAAATCATTGAGTATTTTAAAAACAGAGATCGACAGGCTCTTGCTTAGTGAGTGCATCGAAGCTTATGGGAAGAAAGAAGAATGGGATTGAGGGGAAAATAGATCAGCCATGATCAGATGGGCCGAATAACCTAATTCTGCTCCAATGTCTTATGATCTAATGATTGGAGAACAGCAGTGCCAAAGGAATTTTACTAGAAATTCATTTGCCCTCAAAAACCAGTGCTAAAATGGTGGCAAAGGATTTTGAGATCAAATTACACTGATCCCCAATTGGATTTTATTTCGGAGTCACGTGAGTGACTACGTGAAGACCCCGTCCAGCACGCATGCGCGACATTAGCGTTCATGCAGTGCACCCGCGATGAACGGGAGTTCAAGGCGCTCCCGCTACAAGTTGAAAGTCGGGCCGACAGGTAAGTTTTACCGTGGCCGTGTGTATTTTCTCTGTGGTCTGCTTTATGTTTCAGGAGAATGAGCAAGACCAGAGGGAAGAAATCTGCAGCTCGCCCCCGTTCGTCTCCCATTGAGGAGCGTTCTTTGGAGGGGGGACAAGAGGCGGCGGGAATAACCACTGAGTCGAGCCCAGCACCGCTAGTGCAGCCTGAGCAGCGGGCTGGAGGTACCTGCAGCCAGAACCGGGCGGTCGCATCCGACGATTCGGATGAAAATGCCTCACCGCTCGAGAGCGGCACAGGCAGCCGCCTAAGCCGAATGGAACGGCTTATGGAGCAATTGCTCCAGCGAGAACTGCTGAGAGAGCAGCAGCAGACTTGCCAAGGGAGCTCAGGCACTCCCGCAGTGCCCATTACGGCACTGACCATTGCTTCACCTTCTTTTGAAGGCAGCATTGGCGACCAGGTCTGGGCTGGTCAAGAAGAGGGGTTGCTGGCTGAAGATGTCCGGAGTACGCAGGGTGTACAGGATCAGGAAGAGCTGCTGGGTGTGGTCAACTGCTACGTGGTCATTCCACGAGCGGGTCGGCCTTTAGAGCCGAAACTTGCAGCCAGCATTGACCACCTGTCCTCAAAACCCCTACAAGAACAGGTGGTCAATGAGGCTCTTGAACAATATACAGCCCCAGAAAATTGGACATCATTGAATGTACCAGCTGTAAACAGCCAAATTTGGGGACATTTGGGGCAGAACATCAGGAACCTGGAGTTGAAGCTCCAGAAAATCCTTAAACTCCTGACTACAGGAATAACATCATATGCTCGGTCCATTGATGGTGTGGACATCTCCACAAATCAGCAAGACACATTAGCTCTGCTGTGCACCACTCAATATGAGATAAACAATTTGCGGAAGGAAATCACCAAGCCTGCCCTCAACCCTAAATTTGCGGGACTTTGCAAAACACCGGGTTCAGAACCTCCAATTCTGCGCTTTGGAAAGGACCTTCCGAGAAAGGTGAAAGACCTAGAGGAAGAATCCAAGACCTTTGGTCTCATGAGGGCAGTTTTGAGACTGAGCAGACCTAACAAACTCAGGTGGCAGTACCCCACGGTGTCCACCAGTCGTCGACCACCGTATGCGACTGGTGAAAGCTCGGGGTCCGCAACCATTCCCCGTAAGCCTTTGTTAGGCCAGGGCCAAGAACGAACCCCATGGAAAATGCGCCACCCCCAAAAACGTTTGTTTTTTCTTTTTGTTGTTGTTTTTCTTATGTCTGTTTTAGTTTAGTTAGTTTATTAGGTTGTGTAAGTGTGGGGGGGGGGGGGGAGGGGTTGGGAGAAACATGGTTTAGTCTCTTCCTTCTGGGGGATACGACCTTTTCTAGTCGTGTCCCCTGTCTCCATCTGCGCTGAGGCCTAATGGCGGAGCTGACGGCCTCGGGGATGTGGCGGCAGTTCCAGCGGCGGCGGTGGCCCGACTGGCCCGGCCTAGCAGCGGCGGCGGCCCGACTTGGAGCTGTGGCGGCACTCCGGCGTTCCGGCGGTGGCAGCGGCCCGACTTGGAGCTGTGGCGGCACTCCGGCGTTTCGGCAGCGGCAGCGGCCTGACTTGGAGCTGCGGCCCGACCTAGTAGCAGCAGCGGCCCGACTTGGAGCTGCGGCCCGGCCTAGCAGCGGCGGCGGCCCGACTTGTAGCTGTGGCGGCGCTCCGGCGTTCCGGCGGCGGCAGCGGCCCGACTTGGAGCTGTGGCCCGACTTGGAGCTGTGGCCCGACTTGCGGCACTCCGGCGTTGGCGGCGGTGGCCCGACTTGGAGCAGGCCTGGATCGCCTCAGCGCAGAGGGAGAACAAGGAGGGAAGAGACAAAGACTAAGACTTTTGCCTTCCATCACAGTGAGGAGGTGTTTGGTGAACTCACTGTGGTGGATGTTAAATTTGTGTTTATTATGTGTTTTGTTACTTTTATTATATGTATGACTGCAGGCACGAAATTTCGTTCAGACCGAAAGGTCTGAATGACAATAAAGGTAATCTAATCTAATCTAATCTAATCTAATCTAATCAACATCAACAGCAGCCCTCTACAGCCCAGCAGAGACCTCATCATCCAGCGAAGAGGCAGAAGAAGCACCAGTAACCATGGAGGTAGGTGGGTCTGGTTCCTCTCAGCACATGAGCAGTAGGGGCTCTATATTAACAGGGGGAAGATTGCACTTGTTTTTGGATGCATGAGAATCCATCACTAATGACAAGTATATACTCAGCAGCATTCATGGCTATAAAATTGACTTTGTTCATGAAAACATTCCGCCAGTTCAGCATTTACCCCAAAGGGTATTCACCCTCTCAGTCAAAGAGAAACAAGAGGGTCAAGCTGAACTGATGAGGCTACTAGCAAAAGGTGTCATTGAAAGAACAAAACATGAACCTTTGGAATTTGTGTCTAATATTTTCACTAAAACTAAAAAAGATGGTGGATGTCGCATCATCATTGACTTAACTACTTCAAACAAATCTGTTAAGTATATACATTTCAAGATGGAAACTTTTGAAACAGCCAGACTATTGATTTCTAGAGGTTACTTTCTAGCAAGCATTGATTTAAAAGATGCCTACTACACAGTATCCATACACAAGGAGCATCATAAATACTTAAAGTTTATCTGGATGAAACAGCTATGGCAATTTAAAGCCTTACCAAATGGACTAACCTCCGCTCCAAGGTTGTTAACTAAAATCTTAAAACCCGCTTTGGCATCATTGAGGAAACAAAAGCATATAGTCATGGCGTACTTAGACGACATTTTAATAGTAGGGAAAACCTTGGAGACAGCTATTTTGGCAGTAGCAGCCACCAAACGTTTGTTTGAAACTTTGGGGTTTGTCATACATCCAGATAAATCCAATTTTACACCGTCCACTACCATGGACTATCTTGGATTTACGATTGATACTGTTCACATGATTGTAACTCTGCCGAAGGGGAAAGCATCAGAATTGGCACTATCATGCAGAGAACTAATGGATAAACATCAGTCAACCATACGGCAGGTAGCTAGAGTTATTGGTAAAATGGTAGCAGCTTTTCCAGCCGTACAATTTGGGCCTTTGCACTATCAAAATTTGCGAAGAGCAAAAGTGCACGCACTAAAGCAAAACTCAGGTCACTTTGACCGAGTTATGAATTTAACTGCTGAATCTATTCCAGAGTTACAATGGTGGACAAGGGACGTTAGGCTCAGTTCCAGTCCCATAATAATCACCAACCCATATTAACCATTCAAACGGATGCCAGTGCTTTGGGCTGGGGAGCAACTAACATGCAATCCAGCACAGGGGGCAGATGGACTAATTCTGAATCATCTTGCCTACAGACACTGGGTATCAACTACTTAGAAATGTTGGGTGCGTTTTATGGTTTAAAAGCATATTCATCTAATACGCATCATGCACATGTCCGATTGCAATTAGATAATACCACGGTGGTGGCTTATATCAACCACATGGGTGGTGTAAAGTCGATATCGTGTGACAATTTGGTCAAATAATCTGGCAATGGTGTGTCGAAAGACATATTTGGTTATCAGCAACTTACCTACCAGGTAAGCAAAATACAGTGGCAGACACCAGGTCACGCAAATTTAATGATAACATCGAATGGATGTTAAATCCCAAAGTATTTGCTGAAATTACAAAGCAATATGGTGCACCAGATATTGATCTATTTGCATCCAGGCTGAATCACCAGGTACCAATGTATGTCGCTTGGGAACCAGACCCTGAGGCAGCAGCAGTTGATGCATTCACGCTGCATTGGGGGAAAATGTTCTTTTATGCTTTTCCTCCCTTCTGCATCAGTCGGGTATTACGCAAGATTCAATTGGATTCCGCTTCAGGAATCTTGATAATACCCAACTGGCCTACACAGCCATGGTTCCCAGTGGCCCTTGACATGGCTGTCGAAACACCGTTGGAATTCCCCAGCAGTCTAGAATTATTAATCCACCCAGTGTCAGGCATTAGTCACCCGTGCCATGACAGAGTCAATCTCCTGTCTTGCAGATTCTAAAAATACCTCTACTGGGCCTGGGACTGCCTGAGGACGCCATCAACATGATGACCGCATCCCACCGGGAGTCCACCAGGAGACAATACCTGACCAACATAAGAAAATGGGAACGGTATTGCTCCAAAACAGGAACTACCTACTCAACAGCTACAACCACCAGTGTTGTGGAGTTCCTGGTTGGATTACATCGGGAAGGACTCAGCTACAGCGCCATCAATACAGCCAGGAGTGCGTTGTCAGCTTATTTGGTTCCAGCAGCAGGACAACAGGCTTTGGGGTCCCATCCACTAGTGGTCAAAATCATGAGGGGCATTTTTAACACTAATTCCCCCAGACCAAGGTACACTCAGATCTGGGATGTCAGCTTTGTGCTGACGTACCTTAGGGGATGGCCACCACCCGGGTCACTCACGCTGGAACAACTTACTCTGAAATCAGTCATGCTCATGGCACTAGTGTCAGCTCAAAGGGTACAGTCCCTCCACGTTCTGAGGCTGGACAGCATGACAGAGTCATTGGACTGTTTCACATTCCATATTCAGGGACTGGTCAAACAAACCAGACCAGGTACCACGCCTCCAGTCATGGAGTTCCGGGCATATTCATCTGACCCATGGCTGTGTGCCAAGACCCATCTCGCAAATTACATAGACACAACATACAACTTAAGAGGGAGAGAAAAAGCCTTATGGATAAGCCACAAGAAGCCTCATGGTCAGGTGACGAGCCAAACCATTTCAAGGTGGCTCAAGCAGGTGCTTAAGTCCATGGGAGTCAATACTAAAGTTTACAAATCTCACTCCACCAGGGCTGCATCTACGTCGGCGGCTACGTGAATGGACGTGCCTATGGACCATATTCTGGCTAGGGCAGGATGGTCCTCGGAAAGAACTTTCCAAAGGTTTTATAATAAGCCGCTGGCGGAACCTGCTACATTTGCAGACAGAAATTTAGAGTCTGCAGATAATATTTAATTTAAGCCCGGGGGAGCTCTCTGTTTTTTGTTGTCATTAATAAACCTTTTTTGTTCACAAACAGGTTATTGTTGATTGTGATAACATACTTCCTCCCTCTAAGGTGAACGAGAAGAGCGGGACTCGCGGGCATCCACTAGCCGTGCAAGGACACCACTCAGCACCTCATCGTCTCCAGCCAGAAGCATTAATGATTGCCCAGCTGCTGTGTTTGAAGACAACCCGGGAAAGCCAGTGACCGCTGAGCCAGAGCATGAGGAGGATATGCTGGAAGTGGTGAGTGAAGTTTGCCGTTTCCACCCAGACAGGTGAACCCCTGCAACACGAATTGGCGGGCACCATTGATTGCCTAATTACGCACCAACTCCGGAGTCAGGTTCTCAATAATACCTTGGAGAAAGGTTCTCCACGGGCATAACGATGTTTGCTAGGACCCTGGTCGGGGATAATGTGTCTAGTAAACAGCAAGATGCACTGGCACTCCTATGCAACGCCCAGTATGAGATAAACTGCCTGCGTAAGAGCTCCATATAGCCCACACTCAACCCCAAATTCGCGGGGTTGTGCCGACCATTACTGCTCCACCGCCACATCAGTTGTTTGGAGACCTGTCCAAACAGGTGAAGGGACTGGACAAAGGAGGCCAAAACAGCGGGCCTCATGAAACTCCATCGGCCAGACTTCACCCATATCACCGGTAACAGCCTGCAGACAAATCAAAACTGCACCCGGTACGGGTTATGGATTATTTGGTGTTCACCCTAGACACCAATTTAATGTTTATCATCCCAACTAATAAAGCTACTGCTATAATAGAAGAGTGCCACAATCTTGCTTGCGCCAGGGTACCGACCATTCGGCAAACAGCAAAAGTTATAGGCAAATTGGTAACTGCATTCCCAGCTGCACGATTCGGACCGCTACACTACCGAAATTTACAAAGATCAAAAATCACAGCATTAAAAAACCAATGCTGGCCGCTTTGATCGGCCAATTCAGTTACCACCGGAAGCTAGAATTGAGCTATAATGGTGGGTAGATAATATTAAAGAATGTCATTGACCTATTATAGTGAGCAACCCTGATGTTGTGCTACTAACTGACACAAGCGCACCAGGCTGGGGAGCAACTGGTACGATGTCCAGTTGTGGTGGCAGATGGAACTCTCATGAGTCTACATTTCTGGAGTCACATGGGATAAACTATATAGAAATGCTGGGGGCATTTCATGGACTGCGGGCTTACTGTACTAATTCACGGGATTACATGTCCGCTTTCAAATAGATAATGCTACAGTAGTGGCTTACATCAATCATATGGGTGGTATCAGGTCGCTGGTTTGTGATGAATTGGCTAATACAATTTGGCACTGGTGCATTGAAAGAAATATTTGGATTACTGCGACCTATTTGCCTGGGAAGCTTAATTCAGTGGCGGACACCAGGTCATGAGTCTTCAATGACAACATTGAGTGGATGTTGAACCCCCAAATTTTGGAGATATTATAGCTCATTTTGGGACACCAGATATTGACCTATTTGCGTCCAGGCTGAACCATCGAATACCAACGTATGTGTTGTGGGAACCAGACCCTGGGGCAATAGCTATGGATGCGTTTTTATCCATTAGGGGAAATGGTTTGCTACGCATTTCCCCCATTCTGCCTCATCAGTCGGGTATTGCAGAAAATTAAACTAGACTCTGCAACTGGCATATTGATCATTCCCGACTGGCCTACACAACCATGGTACCCGATGGTTGCAGAAATTTTAAAACAACCATGGATGGCGATTGGGTAACATCCCAAATTGATTACTCACCCCATTACGGGGGGGGGGGAGGGGTCAGTCATCCTTGCCATGGTCATTTAAACGTGTTGGCCTGCAGGTTCTGAAAGACCACTCATCCGGGCAGGCAGCTTGTTAAGAGCCATAGACCTTATCGCCGCATCATGCCGAGAATCAACTCGGAAACAATACCTCACCCAAATCAGAAAGTGGGAGGCATTCTGTGCCCGGACCAACAAGTCTTCCAACTCGGCAACAATACCTGATGTGTTGGAGTTTCTAGCAGGCCTCCATTTCGATGCTGGCCTCAGCTACAGTGTCATCAACAGCGCCAGGAGTGCGCTGTCCTCATACTTGGATATAGGTGTCGGCTCCAACCACCTGGTGTCTAAACTAATGAGGGGAGTGTTTAACACCAACCCTCCACGACCCAGATATACAGTAACGTGGGATGTGGGGATCGTGCTGACCCTAGTGAGGAGCTGGGCTCCAATAGATGAGCTACCATTGAAACAGCTCACCCTCAAGGTGGTGATGCTTATGGCACTGACTACAGCCCAACGAGTCCACACGTTACAGAAACTGCGACTGGACAGCATGGTGGCCACCCCTGGTCAAATAAATTTATTTGTCAAAGAATTATTAAAACAGCACAGGCCAGGGGCGCATGGGCTGCAGTTGGAATTTCGGGCGTACCCTGTAGATGCCATTCTCTGCATAGTCACCCATCTCCACCACTACATCCGAGTTACTGGAGTTATCAGGTTGAAGGAACAGGGGCTCCTCATCAGCCACAAACCTCCGCATCATCGGGTGACTACACAGACGATCGCCAGGTGGCTTAGGGTGGTGCTGGATGCAGCAGGAGTTGCTACTGACATTTTTAAGTCTCATTCCACCAGGGCTGCATCCACATCAGCGGCGAGAGCCATGGAGGTGCCCATGGACCACATTCTCGCCACCGTGGGCTGGGCCAGTGGAAAAAACCTTTCAATGGTTCTATAACAAGCCTCTGGCCGCCCCTGCGACATCGCAGAAGCTATCCTGGGAACCGCTCAGTAAATGTCTGGCCCCAATTTAGGGTTTGTTGTTTATTTGATTAATAAATTGTGTTGATTTTTCAGCCAGTTTCGACTGAACTCCATTAACAGCCTTCCTCCATCAGACTGGCGGCAGTGTGATAAGCATGGACGTTGTCCAGGGCGTGAAATCACAGAGCTTTGAAATCTTCACGAAGTCACTCACGAGACTCCGAAGTAAAATAGTAAGATTAAACGAGAACTTACCAAGTTTGAAGGTTGATCTGTATTTTACGAGGAGTCGCGGTGAGGGATTTCGTGCCCACCGCTCCCACCCTCTATCATAAGGTCAACCAGGTAGTTCTACGTTTTCATCTTACTATTTTTTAGCCATGGTTTGGTTCTGTGATTCCACACCGCTGCTTTGAAGGATGCCGCGCATGCGTGCTGGCGGGGTCTTCACGAAATCCCTCACCGCGACTCCTCGTAAAATACAGATCAACCTTCAAACTTGGTAAGTTCTCGATTAATCTCACTATTTTATGTGGCTTCTGGCATTTTGCTACGCAACTGTGAAATTTATGCTGCAATCATTGACTGGACCAACACAATAGGCAGACTGCACTCCCCAGGCCACGATGCCATCTGGAGCAACAGCTAGCTTTTTCTGGCAAGAAATGGCAGCACTTACTCCAGTACAAAATACTCTGATAGTTAGAAGTAAAGCCAAGGGATCTAGACTAAACTTTCTACTGAGGTATGATATCCTTAGCTGCAAATATGCCTTATAGAGGTAGTTGCTTATCATGCCAAATGGTCCCTTCTAAAAGGACTGAATATATGTGCCCAGGCTAATGTGAATAGCCCATCTTATTTCAAGGGATGCTTGGTGGGCAAATAATCATCTTTGTTTAGGGCCTATCATTAGATGTCTGATGCTATGATTTATTTGGTAAGATGAAACTATTTCTAAAAAAAGTGCACAATTTGTAAGATCAGGGCCCTCCATCAGGGAAAAAAAATAAAAGGATGTGGGCAGGGTTAATTAACTAGACTTTTAGAGACAGCGAGGAAACAGGCCCTTCTGCCCACCGAGTCTACACCGACCTGCAATCACCCCGCACTATCCTACACATTAGTGACAATTTGCAATTTTACCAAAGTCAATTAACGTACAAACCCGTATGTCTTTGGAATGTGGGTGGAATCCAGAGCACCAGGTGAAAACCCACATGGCCATAGGGAGAACCTATATACTCTGTACAGACAGTAACCTTGGTCGGGATCAGGCCCAAGTCTCTGGCACTGTCAGGCAGCAACTCTACCGCTGTGCCACTGTGCCACATTTGGGGGGGAAATGGGGAAGATTGGAGGGAAGGTGATCAGATTCATCATGGATTTGGAATGGTTGGAGCATCAGGGGGAACATGGGTTGGTGCCATCGGAGGTCAGATCCATGGGGGAAACTACATTCAATGCTGATGTCGCCAGGGGTCCAATATCACTCCTTACGATAATGAACTCCACAGAACATGCAATGTAGGCAGCAACCACCAATGGCACAATTGGTAGAGCTGCTGCCTCACGGCACCAGAGACCCAGATTCAAAGCTGACCTCGAGTGCTATTTGTATGGAGATTGCAGGTTCTCCCTGTGACTGTGTGGATTTCCTCCAGGTTATCCGGTTTCCAACCACATACCAAAGACATGAAGGTTTGTAGGTTAATTTGTCGCTGTAAAATGCTCCCGGAATGGATTTGAAAGTGGGATAACATGGCACTAATGTGAATGGGTGAGCAATGATCGGCGTGGACTCTGGGCTGAAGAGCCTGTTTCCATGCTGTATGTCTAAACTAACTCCTGTAGCACAATCTCTCCAGTAACAACCAACAGGAGAGACGGTAGCAATAAGTTGGGACCTGCAGATCTGGGAGGGGAAGGAAGGTTGACAGACCTCATATGGCAACCGTTAGTCAGCCAATTCCATTGGCATTCCCCAATTAATGTCACTTTTTACTTAATGGCATTGCTGACTTCAAATCGTTTGATGACAATATTTGCAAGAGACCACACAGTCCAATGTAAATGCTAAAAGCCTGTACAAGGTTTCCCCAGGAGCAATTTTTCAGATGAGTAATGAAGGAGCAGGAGTATAAATTGGGGTCAGCATGATCTCATTTATTTTGACCAGTGCAATACCCGAGAGATGATTTTTAAGACTACCATCCATATATTAAGGGGCACATTGAATTAGTGGTCAAATTATTGAGTTAGTTAGGAACAAGGTTGGATTTGAAGGTGGGGGGACACATTCACTCTGACGGTGCCACACTTGGATTAAGTTGTTTCTCCTTTGCAAGGGGGTATCCACAGGCAACTGCCCACTACCAGTGGTGCCTACATAGGTTGGCCCTGCAGGGCCGAGGAAGGACATGCAAAAGAAGAGGGGGGGGGGGGGGGGGTGGGGGATGCTGAGGGAAGGGAGAGTGGGTGAGGGGCAACATCAGTGCCTTTGCATTCTGGGGAATCCTGAGGGCCACACCGGGCAACTCCACAAAACACAATTGTTGTTGTCTCCACAGACTGCCGCAGTCCTTGTAAAGGCTGCAGCTCAAGCCACATAAGACTCAAAATTAACCGGAACCAATGGCTTTGCAACTTTGGTTTTACACTAAACAGTGGTTGCACCAATGGTTTTGTAACTGTCGGAATTAAAAATGTGCAACACTTGTGCATTGCCTAGATGAGGTCTGCTGTATAGTTTTACCAGGTTGAATGCAAAACAAAGCATTTCACTGTACTTGGGTAGATGTGACAATAAAGTATCATTGAATCATTGAAGGACATGACCCACCTAGTCCATGCACAATTTCCCATTAGAGGTTTAAGGAAGGCCCAGGACACGGACATCAACAAAAAAATCAGGTGGGCGCACATGTTACTAAATGTTACTCAATTCAATGCCAAGTGTGCCACATAAGAGCATAAGGAATATGAGCAGGTTATTTCTCATGTGGTTTGTTAAACCTGCTCCACCATTAAACAAGATCACAGCTGATCTGATTATGGCCTCAGATCCATATTCCTACCTATTACCCCAAATCTTTGATTTCCCTTTAGACCAAATGACTGTCTCGTTAGCTTTCTTGAGTTGAGAATTCCAATGATTTATGATCCTTTGAGGGAAGAAATTTGCCCTAATCTTCATAGTGTCATAGAGTTACAGAGCACGGAAGCAGGTCCTTTGGCTCAACTCGTCCATGTTGACCAAGATGCCCCATCTACACTAATGCCATTTGACTGCATCCCTTAGAAACCTTCCTATCCATGATCCTGTCCAATTGTCTTTTAAATGCTGTTATAGTACCTGCCTCAACTACCTCCTTTAGGGGCGGCATGGTGGCACAACGGTAGATTTGCCGCCTTACAGTGCCAGAGACCCGAGTTCACCAGAGACCCGAGCCCTGCCTAGGGGTGCTGTATGTATAGAGTTTGTATGTTCTCCCTGTGACCACATGGGTTTTCTCCGGGTGCTCTGGTTTGCCCCCACACTCCAAAGATGTACAGGTATGTAGGTTAATTGGTTTTGATTAAAAAATTGTCCCTAATGTGTAGGATAGCACTAGCGTAAGGATATCGCTGGTCAGCATAGACTCGGTGGGCCAAAAGGCCTGTTTCCGCGCTATATCTATAAACTAAACTAAACTCTGTGTAGGGATGGACACAAAATGCTAGAGTAACTCAGTGGGGCAGCATCTCTGGAGGGAAGGAATAGGTGACATTTCGGGTTGAGACTTCAGACTCTAAACTCTGTCAGCTTGTTCCATATACCCTCCATCTTAAAGGTATCAATTTTAAAAGGATAACTGGATACAGGAATTTGCAGTCTGCTGTTGGACTTCATTTTTCCATTTGAAGAATGGACTCTCCCTGGGGAAGATGGGAAGCAATGACCTCATCTGCTGACTTCAGCTGATGCACCAGAGAGCAAGCTTTCAGAAAACTAGCCCAGCTATTCCTGGCACCTCCCATGTCTGCTGAGCAATAAGAAAGCTATTACAGTCACACCAATAAACATATTACTGTTACCTAGGGATGCAACGCTACATTTTCTGACAACAAAATCTATGGCAATTAATAGTAATGGTTTTCTGGGCAAAGTATTTTGAAAAGAGCTCAAAATTGCAAAGTTCATATGAGATAACAGTGTTCAGGATTTTTTCCGTGATGTTTAGTAGGATCAGCAGCTGACACGAGGCTGTGTTTTCTGTGATCTGGAGCTGTTGAAATTTTTCTCAGGCTCCATTTCCTGTTCTAATTGTGACAGAGAGACAGCCTAAATACCATAATAACCGTGTCCCTGTGTGCCGTGACGCTGGAGTAGCAGGAAGGGGGTAATGATCAGTCGTGGAGTTCACACTGCAAAAATAAACATTCCTGCATCAGAACCACTGTCACACATCGCGGATGTATAATGCTCAGCTTTATCTCCTTTGCGGTTACAAAAGGCATGATTTCCATTTTTTAAAAACTTTTTGGCCATTGTCAGTGCAAATAATTACATTAATAGCACTGCAGATTCTTATAGAAGCTGACGTTCTGACACATGACTCAGCCACGAGTGTATACTAATAACATACTCCAATGCTTATGTGAGATGGGGACAGTGATCAGAGCAATATTAACCAGGAGTTCCTCCATTTTAGGAATCAGAGAAGGCTGCCCTGAAATATATACCTTTTTGAATGTTGACATGCATGAAATTGTCCTTTGTGAGAAACATCAAGTTTTGGTGAAACAGTTGCTTTGCTGAATTATCTACTTCACATATATGTGGGCAGATAAACCATTATAAGCAGCATTGGATGCCACTAATTATCAGGGTTCATTCAGCTGAAGACAGCTCCTATTTCTGAAAGGGAGCACAAATAAAACTGTAGATGCTGGAATTTGAAACAAAAACAAAAATGCTGGAAGAACTTAATCAGTCAAGCAGCATCTGTGGAAAGGGAAAACACACAATGTTTCAGGTCAGTGACCCCTGCTTACAATTTTGGAAGACTTTAGGGTCACTGACCCGAAATATTTGACGTTTCCCTTTCAATAGATGCAGCTTCACAGGCTGAGTTTTTCCGCCATTTTTGTTTACAAAATGGAGCAACCCTGAGTATTATGGGAATGGATCTCCTTATCAAGAACTTCAATGCAAAAATATTTGCCCGAGTACAGAAACAGAAAGCTCAGTTTGAACTCCTGTTAACTCTTTATTTTAAAGATAGTTTCAGAAAGGAAATTCACTTGCCACTGGGTATACTTCCAGGTAAATGCCACAGGAACAATAGCAACAAAACTGGCACTGTTTATAAAGTTAGTCATATAGCACAGAAACTGGCCCTTCGATCCAACTTACCGATGCTGACCATAATGCCCCATCACGCTAGTTCACCTGCCCGTGTTTTGCCCATAATCCTCTGAACCTCTAGCTGGTAATTTTTAATGTAAAATAAACGTGATAAACTAAAGCAAAATGAAGAAACTATCAATCTTTCATTTGAAACTGGAAAGTTCTACAATATGTAAACAAATATCCTTATTGTAAGTTTATTTTTGTTATGTCACCAGACGTTAGCTTCACCAGAATAACACTCTGGCATTTAAATTACACACCAGCACCTTGGTTTTCTGCTGATACTGATGACGTTTCATTCATTTCATTCTCAAACTTGTTTTCCAGCAATATTCTAATATCATGTCCATTTCCTTTAGCACTATTTGGACCCTGGTTGATGGCAACAAAATTATTAATAGTAAGTTTTGCCGGTTATGAATGTGATACGAACTAATACCAAGGTACTATTAGCTAGTAGGTACATATTTAAATTGGTAGAAAAACTCCTCTCATATATTATAATCTAAAATGCTTTACTACAAATGGCATTTATAATGAGAATATCATATAACGTAACATTTGCAATACACAGGAAATAATTCCAACATCTCTTATCGGGTTAGGTTTAGGTTTAGGTTTATTATTGTCATGTTTAATGAGGTACAGTGAAAAAACTTTGTTTTACATGCTCTCCAATCGAATCAGATAATACTATTCATAAATGTAATCAGTGCAATAGGTAGGGCAAAGGGAAGGATACAGAGTGCAGAGTTGTCAGCATTGTTTAGTTTAGTTTGGATTAGTAGTGTCTCGTGTACCTAGGTGCAGCGAAAAGCTTTGTTTGCTTGCTATTCAGTCAGAGAAAAGATATGAATACAATCAAGCCTTCTCCACAGTTGTAGCTAAGATCACCATTGACAGAACATAAAACATTGATCTTAGAAAGCTTCAGAGCACTCAAATTAGCTACTTCTCCAGGATTTTGTTTTCAGTTATTTTCATTGACTAGGTTTCTAATCAGATCGGATTTAAAATATTTATCATATACTCTTCACAGAATAACAGAATAACAGTACCAAGGCTTCACAAAACCTCTGCAGGCACTATCATTATATGAGCACTGTCTGTGAGGTGCAGAAGTTTAAATGTTTGGTTAACTGATGCTTCCTGAAGCATGAAAATATGCATTAGGACATCATACAATCTGTCTCGTGCACATTGATACCCTACAACAGATTCTGTGATTTTTTCAGTGCTCTCTATTGATGTAAGAGTCGGATTCCTGAGCCTTCGGCTGTTCTTATGCCATCTGATAGACCTGGAAAATGAGGTCGCTGAGTGCTGATTGTTGCCAAATGGTTTAATTGGCTCTCTGTTTCCTTTTCTAGTAAACAGCCCACTGGAGACAGTTATAGCCATTAGCAGACAATTGGGTTGAAATCCTGTTGTGTGATATAGTAATGTAAACAGGTTAATACATTTATTAAAGCAGCAGACAAAGGAGGTTTATATAATTTTGCATTAATATTGTACGATGCAATCTCAAGTCAATGCCCCTTCTTGAGGATTGGAGATCTCAGGTCGACTCTCTGTAAACTGCTGGCTAATACAGTTAAAATTGACGCAAAATGCTGGAGTAACTCAGCGGGTCAGGCAGCATCTCTGGCGAAAAGGAATACGTGCAAGTGACGTTTTGGGTCGAGACCCTTCTTCGAACCTTACAGTTGATGCTAATACAGTTAATGGCTCCATTTGATTGATTGAAATATACAGAATAAACACAGGCTCTTTGGCTTACCATCTATATATATACTATCCATCGATAGACTGGTGGATTAGTTGCCCTGTTAACATAAGTTCCTAATATACCTTGTTTCAGACCCCATACCCGATTTCTAACATTTTCTTTAAAATAATTTTCCAAGTTTAACTTTTCCTACACCTTATTATTTTATCTTCCCCCGCTCCCCCCCCCCCCCCCCCCCCCCACAAGGGTTTGTGGTTTTTCTCTGGGTGCTCTGGTTACCTCCGCACTTGAAAGACATACAGGTTTGTAGGTTAATTGGATTTGGTAAAATTGTAAATGATCCCTAATGTGTAGGGTAGTGCTAGTGTATGGGGTGATCGCTGGCATGTGCAGACCCGATGGGTCAATGGGCCTGTTTCCACACTGTATCTCTAAAGTCTAAAGATCACATTACATGTGAGAGGTTTCCTTCTTCACATCACATGGTATGCTGATAACGGTTCAGGGATGCATGTTCCTGTTAGAGTGAAGGTGGGACTAAGCAAGCCTGGGTAACAAGAGAAATTGAGGATTTGGTTAGAAAAAAGGATACATGGGACAAGTATAGACAGCTGGGATCAAATGTATCCCTAGAGGAGTTTCAGGAACAGAGGAGCAAACTTCAGAAGGAAACCAGGAGGGCAAAAAGGGTGCAGGAGATATGTCTGGCAGATAATACTAAGGAAACTCCAAAGACATTTTATATACATTAAGGGAAAGAGAGTAACAAGAGAGAGAACAAGACCCCACAGAAACTAAAGCAGTTATCTCTGTGTGGAGGTGCTGGAAATTGGCAAGGTGTTCAATTAGTATTTCAGTCAAAGAGGAGCTGGATGTCCTAAGGTGTATGAAGGTAGATAAATTCTCTGGGCCTGATCAGACATATCCAAGGATCGCTATTGGAAGCAAGAATACAACTTGCAAGAGCCCTGAAATATATGTAGCATCACCACATTCACCAACATTTCTGTCTCCTCCAACGTGGTGTCACCACCAGTCACATCTTCCCATCCCCACTCCTTTCTGCCTTCCACAAAAATCACTCCCTATGAAACTCCTTTGTTCACTCATTCCTTTCCACCCAAACCACCCCCTCGCCAGGTACTTTCCTCTGTAACTGCAGGTGATGGAAACCTGTCCCTATGCAACCTCGCTCATCCCACCTCCATCAAGGGCCACAATAGTCTTTCAGGTGAGACAGAGGTTCACATGCACCTCCTCTATCCTCATCTATTACATCTGGTGCTCCCGATGCAACCTCCTGTACATCAGCAAGACACTTAAGGTCATAAGGTCAAAAGTAATAGGAGCAGAATTAGGCCATTCAGCTCATCAAGTCAACTCCGCGATTCAATCATGGCTGGTCTATCTCTCCCTCCTAACCACATTCTCCTGCCTTCTCGCCATTATGCCGGACACCCATACTAATTAAGAATCTTTCTATCTCTGCCTTAAAAACATCCATTGACTTGGCCTCCACAGCCTTCTGTGGCAAGGAATTCCACAGATTCACCACACTGACGAAAGTAATACCTTCTCATCTCCTTCCTAAAGCGTGTAGGACCTGTAGTCCTAGATTCTCCCATAAGTGGAAACATCCTCTCCACATCCACTCCGTCCAGGCTTGCTCGTTGCTCTTGATCTGCAAAGGCCTACTGGATCTCTCAGTTACTAAACATGTTAACTCTTCTTCCCATTTCCATACTGACCTTTCTGTCCTGGGCTCCACCATTGGCAGAGTGAGGCCATATGCAAACTGGAGGAACAGCACCTCATATTACACTTTCGTAGCTTGCAACGCAATGGTATGAGCATTGAATTTTTCGATTTATGGTAACTACGAAAATGGTTATCAAAAATTACAGCAAGATCTTGATCAACAGGGACATGGTTAATGGAGTTTAATGTAGATAAGTGAAAGGTGTTGCATTTTTGGAAGTCAAACCAGGGCAGTACCGTCACAGTGAATGCTAGGGCCTTGGGGAGTGTTGTAGAGCGGAGGGATTGCAGGTATAGTTCCTGAAAAGTATCGGGTTGCGCCAGCAATGGTTGCCTCGCCAACGGTCTGTCTATCCCTTCCTTCTTTTTTGTTTTTTAGTATGTGTTAAATGTATATTTTTAGTGTTCTTTGGCTTGTTTTATGTGTGGGGTGAGGGGTGGGGGTGGGGGAAACTTTTTTTCAATCTCTTACCTCGACGGAGATGCGATTTTTTTCCGTATCGTTTCTCCGTCCACCCGGCGGCCTAACATCGAGGAGCTGGAGGTTTTGCTGGAGACCGACTTCAGGAGCTCCAACCACGGGAGCCTGCAGGACTTACCATTGCGGAGCTGGCGATTCCTTTGCCAGGGATCGACCTCTGAGCTCCAACCGTGGGAGCCTGCAGACTTAACTTCGTGGAACTCACAGTCTCTGGTTAGAAACTGACTTTGAGAGCTCCAAGCCGCAGGATCTCTGACGTGGGGGGCTTCGACCGCCCCGACACGAGAGCTTCAATCGCCCTGATGCGGGGGCTTCGACCACCAGCAGCGGGCGCTTCGATCGCCCCGACTGCAGATGGTTCGACTGCGCCGACCGCGGGAGAAAAATAAGGGAAGTAGATTAGACTTTATTGCTGTCCATCACAGTGAGAAATGTGGGGAATCCGCTGTGGTGGATGTTTATGTTAACTTTTATGCAGTTGTGTGGCTTGTTGCTTTTTTTAGTATGGCTGTATGGTAATACGAATATCACTGTACCTTAATTGGTACACGAGACAACAAAAGACCTTTGAAACCTTTGAAACCTTTGAACCATTGAAAGTGGCGCACAGGTAGATAGGTCGTTAAGAAACAGTGGGATAGGTGGGAACCACAGATTCCAGCCAGTTGTTCTGCACAGGTTTTGAAAACACAACCAGGTACACCATCGGGGTCAGGCAGTTTCGAAGGGCACCCCACTGAAGGATCTTCAGACATTGGACTTGGTGACTGTGATTACAATGGCATTGGGTGCTACAGGGGGCAGAGAAGGTACATCAGTGTTTTCCCATTCGAAATGTGCATAAGACATATGGAGCTCATCTGTGAGTAATGCTTTCCAGTCACTTGAGCTGCCAGTTGGTTTCACCTTGTAGGAAGTAATGGTGTGCAAACTCTGCCACAGTTGCTGTCTCGTCCTCCAATTTAGAGTGAAAAAGTCTCTTTGTCTTTTCAAAGATAGACACAAAGTGCTGGATTAACTCAACGGGTCAGGCGTCATCTCTAGAGAAAAAGAAGGGTTAATGTTTTGAGTAGAGACTTAGCTACAATTCAAATATTGTCATTTGTGTGGAACCATATCTGCAGGTTCTCAAGGCTCCAGCTACTTCTGGATAGTACTTGGATAAGCGCTGAACAATCTTTAAACCTCTGCACTGTCACATGCAAACTTTGAGCAACAGCAGGTGAGTGTGAAACAGAAATGTGTACAAAGCTTTCTTAATATCCCTGCAAAAAGTTGCAGATAATAAGTAACAAGGAATTCCACTGCAATGGGTAAAAACCTGCCTTTGTGCAGCATTTGCAGTAAGTTGAATTATACATTAAAAACATATTAGGAACCAAAACAATTCTAATCTCAGTCATCAACAAGTGGGGCATAATTTGTTGATTGAAATCAGTCAATCCTCTAAAGCAGAAATATGATCTGCTTATATCTTTGATCAATTCCTTGTTGCCTGTGGTTGAGATTTCCATCTGCTCTGTAATGTCAGGAGTATAAGCTAAATTTTATGGATCCGATTCAAACATTGTTTTGTACATCCATA
Organism: Okamejei kenojei; assembly: GCA_035221665.1. Classification (NCBI taxonomy): domain Eukaryota; kingdom Metazoa; phylum Chordata; class Chondrichthyes; order Rajiformes; family Rajidae; genus Okamejei; species Okamejei kenojei. The sequence continues at coordinate 61,499,645 of CM069134.1, forward strand.
AAGATGCCACAATCAGAGCTATCCATTGAAGATGTAGTGTGTTGTTAGCGTGAAATGACTTTAATAAAAAATTCCACTGCATTCACAGCAGAAAATTAAAATCATGATGAATCCTTCATAATGATTACCTTGTACATGCAGTATATGAACAGACATTAAGGCCTTCTAAAGCTGAAAGTGAAATAATTAAGTCTTCGAGCTTACTAGTCTATCTATCTCTCAATATAACAGGTGATAGAAAATAAAAAAGGATCAGCCAAAATCCCAGAGGCATTTCTAACATCTTTGCTAAATTGGTAAAGAAATTAATTCCTTTCACACAATAATCTTTGGTTTTGTGGGAATCATCCATGATATTTCAATCGATCATAGATACGACTTGTATAGCTCTCATATTTATTTGAGGAAGAGCCGTCTATTCATTGAGCTGAATTATTGTCGTTTAGAATTTAGAGTTTAGAGATACAACGTGGAAACAGGCCCTTTGGCCCACCGAGTCCGCACCAACCCACAATTACCCGTACACTAGTTCTGTCCTACACATTATTGACAATTTACAGAAGCCGATGAACCCACAAACCTGCACGTCTTTGGAATGTGGAAGGAAACCGGAGCACCTGGAGAAAACCCACGCGGTCACAGGGAGAATGTACTGTTTAAACTCCATATTTACAGCACTATAGCTAGGATCTTACTTGCATCTCTGGTGCTGTAAGGTAGCAATTATATCGCAGCACCACTGTGATTATTGTGTGTACATACAAAATAAATCAGATGCATATGGGGAAATACCATTTGCAGTTATCAGTCCTTAATAGTTAGGCTCATCATCCTGAAGGTAACTAATGTTACCTCAGAATCACCTTGTTAGAACATTATTCATATCCAACAATCTGTCATTTGTAAACTCTAGAATGTTTGAATTTCTTTGGCACTTAACATCTACAAAAGATGATGGGTGCATGGAACAAGCTTCCAGGTGAGGTAGTTGAGGCTGGGACTACACCAATGATTAAGGAACAGTTAGACAGGTACATGGATAGGACTACACTAGTTCCACCTGCCTGCATTTGGTCCATTTGTAGGGATATGGACCAAATGCAGGCAGGTGGAACTAGTGTAGCTGGCCAGTGTGTGCAAGTTGGGCCGAAGGGCCTGTTTCCACAATGTATCACTCTATGACCTAGAAATGATCTGATTTACATATTTAAAAAGGTACCTTCAAGCACCACAAGGAACATATCTTAGATTAAATTGTTAGTAAATTGGCTAGAAAGTAAATTACATTGCTTTGGATAGTTTACATTTTAGCATTATAAAGATAAATTGGACGACTCTTTCATTGCCTGTAAATAAGCTCTATTTGCAACATGAGGGTTCTCACAACACTCTTTCCAGGCTTTTGGATCTCTGGTTAACCTGTTCAGTGCCACCGACTAGTATACTCGGGTCATGGCCAATAGTACAAAAAACTTGGCAGTGAACAGGTTAAAAGTAATATTTTTCTGAATTATTTCACTTAGATAACTTCTTAGGGGAAAGATTAACTGGACAGAACAAAAGAAATATAACTGAGGCAGACATTGGTATATTCCTCAATGTAAAAATATATTAGCACCAAAACCGATGACAATATCTCATCCTAACTAGAGGTAGGCAAAGCGCCACTGAAAAAATTGTACTGTGCTTTTGTTTGGTTTGTGCAGAAGGTGCACGATTTTCACGGGACTGAATTTGAATAAGATCACTGCACCAATGCCTCAGGGCCTGCGACTGCAAGCTTGCTAACTGAGGTCCGAGCATTCTCCTATGAGCAACTGCCACCTTGCACTGAGTTCCTGAAAGTGCTACTGAATTCTACATAAGCTTTCAGACACTTCCTTGAGGGGCTTATGATTAGTCTTTCCAAAATAACACAGAAGACAACCTATTCACTTTTCAAAATCTGACCATTACTAGCTTGAGTACTACATCCAATAATAGCTCGAGTAAACTGACAACCAGGTGCAGTCATAGTTCTCTCACTGTTTGGAACAGCGGTCATTTAAGTCAATTGGTTTAAATGGCTCGTGGGAGGGTATTAGAAATCCTGCGCAGTGGTATTTTGATGCAAGTCAACAACACAACTTCCCCAGGTAAATAGGAAGCTCAAATGTGGCAGAATGAAGCTGGCAATCAGGCATGACATCTCTGTCTAAGACAGAGACAAATTGCAGTGAGTTGTGGATGTAGCCCAGTCCATCAGCAAGACTCCTCACTATTGACTTCATTTACACTTCACTCTACCTCAGTAAAAGCAGCCAACATAATTAAAGGCCTTTTACACCCCGATCATTCCTTCTTCTCTCCATTCACACCGGGCAGAAAATACAGAAGCCTGAAAGCATGCATCACCAGACTCAGGCTTCCTCCTCCTCTGTTAACAGTCCTTTCATCTAGGGTATTGTCCAATTCTCCTCTCTCTCATTATGAACATCAGACTTTGTCCATGAAACAGTTGTGCTACAATACTCAGAACAGTATTCTGCACTTGTGTCCTTCTCTTTGCATCACCAATGGTACTTGAGGTTGGCCTGATTGTATTTATTTATAGTATTATCTGAATTGATTAGATAGCATGCAAAACAAAGCTTTCCACTGTACCTAAATAGACGTGACAATAATAAACATAAACCTAGCCTTTTGATGTAGGTTCGATTCTTTTTGCACCAAGGGAAGTACAAAAAGGTAAATCATGTCTGACGAATCTTGTGGAATTTTTCGAGGATGTAACTAGTAGCATGGATAAGGGAGAACCAGTGGATGTGGTATATCTGGACTTCCAGAAGGCTTTCGACAAGGTCCCACATAAGAGATTAGTATACAAACTTAAAGCATACGGTATTAGGGGTTCAGTATTGATGTGGATAGAGAACTGGCTGGCAAACAGGAAGCAAAGAGTAGGAGTAAACGGGTCCTTTTCACAATGGCAGGCAGTAACTAGTGGGGTACCGCAGGGCTCAGTGCTGGGACCCCAGCTATTTACAATATATATTAATGATCTGGATGAGGGAATTGAAGGCAATATCTCCAAGTTTGCGGATGACACTAAGCTGGGGGGCAGTGTACGCTGTGAGGAGGATGCTAGGAGACTGCAAGGTGACTTGGATAGGCTGGGTGAGTGGGCAAATGTTTGGCAGATGCAGTATAATGTGGATAAATGTGAGGTTATCCACTTTGGTGGCAAAAACACGAAAGCAGACTATTATTTAAATGGTGGCCGATTAGGAAAAGGGGAGATGCAGCGAGACCTGGGTGTCATGGTACACCAGTCATTAAAAGTAGGCATGCAGGTGCAGCAGGCAGTGAAAAAAGCGAATGGTATGTTAGCTTTCATAGCAAAAGGATTTGAGTACAGGAGCAGGGAGGTTCTACTTCAGTTGTACAGGGTTTTGGTGAGACCACACCTGGAGTATTGCGTACAGTTTTGGTCTCCAAATCTGAGGAAGGACATTATTGCCATAGAGGGAGTGCAGAGAAGGTTCACCAGACTGATTCCTGGGATGTCAGGACTGTCTTATGAAGAAAGACTGGATAGACTCGGTTTATACTCTCTGGAATTTAGGAGATTGAGAGGGGATCTTATAGAAACATTACAAAATTCTTACGGGGTTGGACAGGCTAGATGCAGGAAGATTGTTCCCGATGTTGGGGAAGACCAGGACAAGGGGTCACAGCTTAAGGATAAGGGGGAAATCCTTTAAGACCGAGATGAGAAAGACTTTTTTCACACAGAGAGTGGTGAGTCTCTGGAACTCTCTGCCACAGAGGGTAGTTGAGGCCAGTTCATTGGCTATATTTAAGAGTGAGTTGGATGTGGCCCTTGTGGCTAAGGGGATCAGAGGGTATGGAGAGAAGGCAGGTACGGGATACTGAGTTGGATGATCAGCCATGATCATATTGAATGGCGGTGCAGGCTCGAAGGGCTGAATGGCCTACTCCTGCACCTAATTTCTATGTTTCTATGTAAAAAAAAAAGTATGGTAACAACCATATAATTCATAGCAATAGACGTATTTGGAAACAAATAGTTAAGACCCTACATGTGGATAATTTGTCACTTTGTTTGCCAATTATGAATAATCCTTTGTTTAAGCCCTCTGTATTGGACAAGGGGTTTAAACATTGGAATGATTTAGGAATTAAAAGGATAGAACACCTTTATAAGGAAGGAAAATATCTCTCATTTCAAGAGTTACAGGATATCTATGGATTGCAGTCAAATAACATATTTAGGTATTTACAAATTAGAAATTATATTAAGTCAAATATGCAAAACTATAAAAATAGAAAACCAGGATTATTAGATGAATTGTTTAATAAACACCCAAATACAGAAAAATTAATAGCGTATATATATAATACTATTTTGGATAAGGAAATCCCAACCGGAAATATATCGACAAAAATGGGAAAATGAAATGGGTTTATCTATAACGAAGGAAATTTGGGAAGAAAGTCTACAATGTATACATCGTTGCTCATTAAATGCTAGACATATATTGATACAATTTAAGGTATTACACAGATTACATTACTCAAAAACGAAATTAAATAGAATTTATTCTAACATTTCTCCTATTTGTGATAAATGTCAGAACTTGGAAGCTAATTTAACGCATAGTTTTGTAACATGTATAAAACTTAATTATTATTGGATAGAAGTCTTTAGAGTTATTTCTGAAGTTCTTAAAATTAAACTAGATCCAGATCCAAAATTAATAATATTAGGAGTCCCGGATTCAAATCTAACATTAACAGTAAACCAAAGAAATTTCTTGGATTACTGTTTGATAATAGGGAAAAAATTAAGATTGAAATTTTGGAAGGGAACATTATCCCCCACAATTAAAATGTGGACAGTGGAAATGTTGGAGACGTTGCATTTGGAAAGAATCAGATTTGTCCTAATGGACAAATACGAACTCTTTGAACAGATATGGCCTCCATATACAGAATATTTGAAGGGATAGCTGTTCTTGGCATCACAACTCAATGGGTACCCGGCGGGATTAGATGAAAATAACTCTTTGTTTCTCTTCTTGATTTGTATACATGTCTCCATTAATATTGTATTTGAAATTGTTATTCACTATTAAGATGTATAGTATAATCTCTCTCTTTTTCTATATAATACTTTATTTTAATTAAATACATATAACAAGAATATATACATATACATATATATTTTTTCTCCTCTTTTTTCTTTTTCTCTTTTTTATAATCAAAATTATTATTTAATCACCACTTTTATTGATTAAAATCTATTCTTTTCTTTTTCTACTTTCAAAAAAATAGAAGTTTATAAGTACTATTCGTAACATTTGTATACTTATTGAAATAAGTTGGTTGTGTATTTGAAAAGTTGTAATACTGTTGTTATGATGGATTCCTTTTAATAAAAATATTATTACAAAAAAAGAAACCTAGCCTTAGGCATGAATTTTAACTTCTGATGGCAAAGTCGGGCGGCAAGTACCTTCCTATCCAGTAGCAGCAGTGGGCAAGTCATTATCACCACTCTCATCACAAGCTTATTATATTGGAAACCCCTGTAGTTGTAACAAAGCATTGGAAGTTATCAGTTTGTGAATCAAATGAATGAAGATGTTTTTTGGAACATTGTCCACCTGGAGGATCAGAGTGAACAAGCTCGGAATGAGGACATCTCAAAATGCAAGATGGCGGTAAGAATAGATTCAGACACTTTTGTGAAATTGGCAAACATAATGAAGTATATTAAAATCAGTCAGTGAGATGTTGAGAAGTGACTGTTTAAAATAAGGCAGATGAAATGCTCTCTGCAGAGATAGGCCTAAGAAGGACCATCAAGAATATGGAGATAACTATTATCTAGAACAGCAGAATTCTACCCTTTCACTGTAGGGTAGGTAGCTGCACCTCATCTGCTCTGGATCCAACAAAGTGAAATGGATTTATCTTCAAGGGAACTATCCTCCAGCACTCACTTTCAGGTTGATGGAAAGGCAACCCTTGTTCACACATTCAGTCCAATATTTTGATATTCACTGAACCTGGCTGCAGCAAAAAAACAAAATTTCTGCTGTTTTGGAAGAATGCCCTTGGCGTCTGCAAATTAAAATCACAATTGATGCCATTAAGGTGAAAGGTCAACAAATGGGCTTCCCTCTCAAATGCAGCTGATTCCCCTTGCCCAGTTTCTGTCAGAATCTTAATAGTGCTTCCAATTCTCGGCTAATAAGGTGGATGAAAGCAGCTTCAATACTGTGATTGAAATGCAAAAAAAAATCTGCAGGTTCTGAAAATCTGAAGTAAAAAATGGGAAGTATTGGACATGCAGGCAGCATTTGTGGAAAAAGAAACAGGGTTAAACTTTCAGGGCAATGGCTCAGTATAATTTTTATTACTGTAAGATTGATTGTGAGCAGCACTGGTTGGTTTAATGCTGTCACCCCTTTAGCGATTGAGGCCTTGTTTCTTTTATCATTACTTTTTTGCATATCTTTCATTCATTGTTCTTTATCTCTCTAAATCATTGTCTGTATCTCTGTTTCTTTCTCGATGCTGCCTGTGTGTCCAATACTTCCCTTTTTTTACTTCAGATTTCCAGAATCTACAGGTTTCCTTTGCTTTTCAATCCAGTAATGAAGATGGCTTTAATATATCTCAATTCATTTGTAATCCATCTTATTGACCTAGAATTGGAAGAATTGTTAAAATTCCTGACAGGAACTCGGCAGGGGGAATCAACTAAAATTGAGAGGGATTGTGTCACGTATCTGGGCTACAACCGGGTTTACTAGTTTTTAGTTTAGTGATACAGCGTGGAAATGGACCCTGCGGCCCACCGAGTGCACACCGACCATCACCCAAAACACAGGTCTATTCGACAGTCTTGGGACAATTTACAGAGGCCAACTAATATATAAACCCGCATGTCTTTGGAATGTGGGAGGAAACCGGACCACACGGAGAAAGCCCATGCGGTCACAGGGAGACCGCACAAACTCCATATAGACAGCACCCGTCATCAGAATGGAACCCGGATCTCTGGCGCTGTAAGGCAGCAACTCTACCGCTGCTCACCTCTGAAACTTGCTGTCATTGACTGTCTCATAATAATGCAAGTGGAATACAGTACAAAATGGTAGTCCACTGATAAAACCACTGAGACTTCCAATTTAACCCAATGTGCTGGCATTCTTCAGTTTGTACATTGATTAGGTGAATTGATTTTTTGAGGAAATTAGTTTGTTGAACTGGTGGATAAGGCTCATGCTTCACAGATGAAGGAATTGGTGTTAGGAGGGAGATTGCAGGATTCTGCAGGACTACGGTAACCTGGGAGTAAACCTGCAAGAATAAGGGTTGGAAACATAATATAAATACAAAATGCTGGAATAACTTAGCAGGTCAGTCAGCATTTCTGGAGAAAATAAATAGGTGACATTTCTGAAGATGACCTTTCTTCAGATATGAAACATCATTTATCCAATCCCTCCACTGATGCTGCCTGGCCCATTGGGTTGATCCAGCATTTTGTTTCTATATTATGTTCCCACTCCTTATTCTGACAGGTTTCCTCATGATTCTAGTATTTGAAGCTCCTTGTGTGTTGTTGTTGAAAAATGAAAATAGCTTCAATAATGTTTGGCATACATGCTGAAAAGTGTTTTTTATTGCTCTGTAAAATCCTTTACGTACAGCTCGCAGTTAAGGTACCAAAAACTGTAGAAAAATGTATTTTTAATTTACTGAGAATTAAAATAATTCAACAAAGGCCATACTATCCCTTGACCATCATTAACCTATTGACAAGTCGCTGCTCATCTAAATCAACTACACTCTGCCCAATCACCATGAGTACAAATATCTGTTGAACATACTCAATGACTCAGTATCCATGGCCTGCAGGGTTGGAACATTCCAAAGATTCTTACCCTCGCAGTGAAGAAATTCCTCCTGTCCTCGGTCCTGGATGTTCAATTTTGACTCCTGGATCAATACTCTCCAGCAATGAGAAACAATCTCTCAACACCCATCTTGCCAACCCCTTCAGACATCTTACATATTTCAGTGAAGTCACCTTTGATTTTTACAAAGTCCAGAGGTTATAGGCCCATTTAGCTTAATCTTTCATCAAAGATATCCACCACTTCCACCAACACCCCATCCTAGTAAACTATTGAATGCTCTTATGTTCCATGGACTATAAGTCAGGCACTTCCTTCCTGAGATAAAGAGACAAAGCTGTACACAGTATTCTAAGGGTGGTCCTACGGAAGCCATAATAGTTGTGGGTCAGTTATCTCACGCTTACTCCAACTCATCTACAATGACAGCCAACATGCAATTTGTCTTTCTAATTGCTTGCTGTTCATTCCATACTAATCCACTGTAATTGATATAAGGGGACACCCAGAGCTTTCTGAATATCAAAATTTGTTCATTATTCTCAAATTTAAAAAAAAATCAGATTTTCTATTCTACCCATCAAAATAAATAACTCACGTCAAGTTACATTATGATCCATTGACTGGCTTCTTGTTCAAACACTTACCTTACCTATCTCCCTCTGTGACCTTACTGCATTCTCCTAATAACTGACTGTTCGGCAAGCTTTAAATCAGCAACAAACATGGAAACACAACAATCAGCCCAGTCATCTTTGTCATTAATGTAGACTTGAAGTAGCTGAGGCCCAAGAGCTGACCCTTGCAGCACCTCTTTAATTATAGCTTGTCAAAGTGAAAACTCAGTGTATTGTCCACTGACTGATCTTTTGTCAAAGTTTATATAAGAAGATGATGTTTATGTGCTGCCTTATTAAATGTTGTTTGAAAATCTAAATAAACTGGTTATTACCCTTGTCTATTCCATTATTTTTTTCAAAAATTGCCAAACATAATTTCCCTTTCATTAAACACATTGACTCTAACAATGTAATGCTTTTCCATAGATAGATGCAAAATGCTTGAGTAACTCAGTGGGACAGGCAATATGAGGAAATACTTTTTCACACAGAGAGTTGTACATTTGTGGAATTCTCTGCCTCAGAAGGCAGTGGAGGCCGATTCACTAGATGCATTCAAAAGTTAGATAGACCTCTTTGGGCTAGTGGAATCAAGAGATATGTGGAGAACGGGGTACTGATTGTGGACGATCAGCCATGATCACATTGAATGGCCTACTCCTGCATCTATTGTCTATGTATCTATGTATGTATCTCTGGATAGAAGAAATGGGCAACGTTTCAGGTCGAGATCCTTCTTCAGACTCAAATCTGAAATCTGAAGAATGGTCTCGACCCGAAACGTCACCCATTCCTTCTATCCAGAGATGCTGCCTGTCCCGCTGAGTTATTCCAGCATTTTGTGTCTATCTTCGGTTTAAACCAGCATCTGCAGTTCCTCCCTGCACATTTCATCATGCTTTTCCATGTTCCCTGCAACCATCCTTAATATTGCATCCTGGCTTTTCCCAACAGCTGATGTCAGGCTAACTGGCCTGCTTTTGGTCACGTTTCCTTTTTGAATAGCAGTTATATTTGCTGTTTTTCAATCAGCTGGCACTATTCCAGAAACCTAGGACATTTTAGTAATCCAAAGCAAAGAAAATAGTACCTTGAGCAAAGGGCTTTCCAATTTGGGATTCAACGGGAATCAGTCAATCCAAATAAACAAGAAATGGCAGGAAAATATAAAGGGCAAAGGATCAAGGGAAACCTTTCCAGAAGTTACTTCCACATGTTGTGCATCAGCAGAGACCCACACTATTTCAGCTGTCCAGCACCTGAAACAGTGTGGTAATGCCCCGCACCCAACATATCCTAACTGTATGCTGCAACAATGGAATTGCAGAAACTACTTGAGTACCTCACGTAATTGAGACCAAGAAATTGAAGACAGTGGGAGAGTCTAGAACTAGAGGTCATAGCCTCAGAATTAAGGAATCTGTGGAATCTTTGCCACAGAAGGCTATAGAGGCCAAGTTAGTACATATTTTTAAGGCAGAAATAGTTAGATACTTGATTAGTACGGGTGTCAGAGGTTATGAGGAGAAGGCAGGAGAATGGGGTTAGTAGGGAGAGATCGATCAGCCATGGTTGAATGGCAGAGTAGACTTGATGGGCTGAATTGCCTAATTCTACTATTCCTTATGAACATATGACAGTAGGAAACAAACATCTGAAACAAACACTGAAAATTAAACACACAAAATGCTGGCATAATTCAACGGGACAGGCAGCATCTCTGGAAAGAAGGAATGAGTGGCGTTTCGGGTCGAGACCCTTCTTCAGACTGAGATTCAGGGGCGAGGGAGACTAGAGGTATGTAAAAGGGTAAGGAGTGATGATCAAAGAAATGTAGAATGGATCATTGTTAGAAAATGATAGAGAGACTCAGCTTGTCAGGCAGCATTAATGGAGAGAGAAATTGCACCAAGCATAATCCTGGTTTCTCTTGTGGAAGGCAGCAAATATCTTGACTGTAAGAAGCAACAAGGCAATTTTGAAGGAAAATGATATTTGTTGGATGCATAGAGTCCAAAAAGATGCATCGGAAAATGTTAATTATGGTAATATGGATTTGAGGGTCTAGTTTTCTGAATGATAAACTTAACGTTCTATTGCAGGGATAGAACTTTATTATAATCAACTTTGAAAATACATTTGAGCCACGTTGATTTATGTGTGATAGCATCCATGGCATTAATCTACAACAACCATGAGGAATGTGCAAATCAGCAGCCCAATGTCTGTTCCAAACTCAGTCTTGAAAACCGATTGGCCTGAGAGGAGTTAAGCACTTTCTCTGGAATTCTTTGTTCAGGCGGTGGTGGAAGTTGGATCATGAGAAATATTTCAGGCGGAGAAAGATTAAAATTTGAAAGGTTAGATGATTTGAGGACTATGGGGAACTGGCACGAATAAAGGTTGTAGCCAGCATAGCTTAGCCATGATCATATTGGATGGGGGGGTAACAAGGGAATTGGTGGCTTACTTCTGCTCCTATTTTATTATAGGGTTCTTTTGTGTTCATTAAATATTTTGAAAGGGTGTTACATTTATATTAAATTACACAACAATTTTGAGTATCAGTTGACTACATAACTATAACTGGATTTTATCAGACCAATATTGCGAGAGTCATAGAGTCATGCAGCCATACACCAAAGAAACAGGCCTTTTGGTCCAGCCCTTCAATGCCCCATCTAAGTAGTTCCATTTGCTTGCACCTGACCCATATTTTACACAACCCTTCCTATCCATATACCTGTCCAAATATCTTTTAAATGTTGTTATTGTGCCTTCCTCAACTACTTCATCTGGTATCTGTTCCATATATCTACCATTGTCTGTGTGAAAAAGTTGCTAATTAGGTTCCCATTAAATCTTTCCTCTCCCACATCAAATATATGATATATGCCCCCTAGTTTTTGATTCCCCTACCCTGGCTCCAAAATTCTCTGTGCTGATCGAACAATACACTTGATCCCAGCTGTTTATATATGACCCAAGCCACAGTTTTTTCCTGACCAGAGCCTTAATTTCCCGCTTGATATCACACCTTCCCTAGCCAACAATTGGCCCACAAGGCAACCACCCTGCCTGAGGTCATCTATTGCTGGCTTTGATTTCTCCTGGTCTTTTGTCGCCTCCAATTCTTCCCACCCCCCGCCCTACTTTCAGTCTGAAGAAGGGTGGCAACCAGAAATGTCACCTATCCTTTATCTCCAGAGATGCTACCTGACCCGCTGAGTTGCTCCAGCACTTTGTTTCAATCTTAATTACTCTCATCAGTCAGGCTTCCTTACTCCTACCTCCTTTGCCTTTCACTCTAACAGAAGAATGCATGAGCTGAACGGTTACTAACACACTTTTAAAAGCATCCTAATTTCCAGATGCATGCATCCTACTACAATGAACTTCATAAAAACTACCTGTGTAATACCATCAAAGTTGGCCTTGCCCCAATTCAGAACTTAAACACGTGGGTCCACCTGTCCATACCCATATTACAGTTCCATATTATAAATTAAAGGAACTGTGAGCGCTGGTCACAAATTCCTCCCCACTTACCATTCAGTCACTTGCTCCTACATTCCCTAAGAGTAGGTCAAGCCTCACCCTTGTAGGAGCCTCTCACATAGGGGGAAACTTTCCTGAATACACTTGACAAATTCCACCCCATCTAAGCCCATCTAAACTCTTGGTACCATGTTAGTCCCAGTCTATATAGGGAAAGTTAAAATGCCCCATGATAGATCCGAAGATAAACACAAAATGCTGGAGTAACTCAGCGAGCCAGGCAGCATCTCTGGAGAGAAAGAATAGGTGACATTTTGGGTTGAGACCCTTCTTCGGACCTATTAGTCTTGCATTAGCCGGCAATCTCCCAGCATATTTGTTCCTCTAATGCTGTTTGATTATTGGAAGCCTTTAGGACAATCCCAACATGGTGATCATCTTCCATTTATTTCTCTGCTCCACCCATATCACCTCACTGGACAACAGCATTGGTATTCTACTTAATCAACAAAGCAACTCCCCCTTCTCTTTTACCTCCACCTCTATCTCGCATGTTACATCTGTACGCTGGATCATGAAGATGCCTGCCAAGGCCCAAAAGAGTCATAGTATCATAGAGTGATACACTGTGGAAACAGGCCCTTCGGCCCAACTCGCCCATACCGACCAACAATGTCTCAGCTACCCTAATCCCACTTGCCTGCGCTTGGTCTATATCCCTCCAAATCTAACTGTTTCTTAAACGATGGGATAGTCCCAGCCTCAACTACCTCCATTGGCAACTTGTTCCATACACCCTCCAGTCCTGGCAACATCCTTGTAAATCTTTTCCAAACCCTTTTAAGCTTGAAATTTTTCCTATAACATGGTGCCCAGATCTGAAAACAATATTCTAAATGCAGTCTCACCAATGTCTTATACAAGTGCAACATGACCTCCCAACATTTATACTCAATACTCAAGACTGATGAAGGCCAAAATACCAAAAGCCTTTTTGACCACCTTATCTATCTGCGACTCGACCTTCAAGAAACCATACACCTGTACTCCTAGATCCCTCTGGTCTACAACACTACCCAGAAGCCTACCATTTACTGTGTAGGTCTTTCCCTTGTTTGACGTCCCAAAATGCAACACCTCACACTTCTCTGTAATAAATTCCATCAGCCGTTCCTCTGCCCACCTGGCCAATCGATCCAGATCCTGCTGCAATCGTTCACAACCATCTTCACTATCTGCAAAACCGCTAACTTTTGTATCATCAGCAAACTTGCTAATCTTGCCCTGTATGTTTTCATCCAAATCATTGATGTAGATGACAAACAGTAACAGGCGCAGCACCGAATCCTGAGGCACACCACTAGTCACAGGCCTCCAGTCTGAGAAGCAACCTTCCACCATCACCCTCTGCTTCCTTACATGGAGCCAATTTGCTATCCATTTGGCTATCGCTCCTTGGATCCCACGCGATCTAACCTTCCAGAGCAGTCTATTATGCGGATCCTTGTCATGACCAGGTTTCCATAATGGCCATAATATCCAGTCGCATGTACCTATACATGCCTTGAATTCATCCACTTACCTGTCAGGCCTCTTGCATTGTAATAAATGCAATTTAATCCAATCATCCCATCTCGCTCCCTGCTGTGCCCCAACCTTTTTTCTCCACAGAACTTGCTGCAATTGACTATTGTATTGACTTCCAGCCCCCCACTTGCCTCACCACTGTAGTAGATCCTGCCATCTGCCAATCTAGTTTAATACCTTGTTGTAAGAAGGAATTGCAGATGCTGGTTTAAATCGTAGACACAAAATGCTGCAATAACTCAGCGATAGAAGGAATGGATGACGTTTCAGGTTGAGACCCTTCTTCAGTCTGAGGGTCTCGACGCAAACGTCAACCATTCTTTCTATTCAGAGATGCTGTCTGTTTGACTAAGTTACTCCAGCATTTTGTGTCTAGTATAATCCCTTCCCGGAAGCACTTTCTTACTGCTGACCCTTCAGGTTCAGATTGTAATGAAACTTAAGCCGGTTACGTGGATTTTGATCAATGATGGAGGATGAACACTCAAACGATATAAAATTAAACATGTATTGAAACAACCATAAAACTACTATAAAACAACAGCAAAGCAGGAAATAAACAACACTTGTTGGTTTGCTCTGGGAACTCGGGTGTCCACCCACCATGGGCGGAAATATTGGAGGGGGTGGGGGGTAGGGGGGACATGCCCTCCCTACGCTTTGAGAGGTGGGGGACAGTCCGTCGCCGGATTTTTTGTAATCCGTTCGCAGAGCCTTTCAGCGCCTGCCGCAGCATAAATTCAAACTGCTCCCAATGTTGAAACCCCCGCCGGCCCATGAAAGCCCCCATGAATGGGCCGATTGAAGCCTCACGATTCGGGGCGGACGAAGCTGCTGTTGCTGGAGTTCAGAGTCGGTCACCAACCAGGTCAGCTTCCAATGTTACCGTCCACAGGGCCCACGGCCGAAGCTTCGCATGTGTGCGCATGCATGCACGGAAGCAGAGAAATTGTGTCCCCCCCCCATATTTTGATAGTGATTCCTGAGCCTGCCTCCCACATTCCAAAGATTTGTAGGTTAAGGTTTGTTCAGATTTGTACAGGTTTGTAGGTTAATTGGCTTCGATAAGAATTGTAAATTGTTCCCAGTGTGTAGGCTTGTGTTAGTGCATGGGGATCGCTGGTATGTACGGACTCGGTGGGCTGAAGTACCTGTATCTCTAAACAAAATGAAACTAGCACATCCTTAAAATGCTAAAGGGTCTGTCCCACTTGGACCGACTCCGAGTTTAGAAGACCCTAGACGAGTTGAAAAAAATGTCAAGGTCGTGTTGACTCGCCAAAGTAAAAGACCTCCTACGACCTCCTACGACTATGTCTACGGCCTCCCACGACCCCCCCTCGACCTCAGTCTTCCACACCTAAGACCAACTACGACTAGCTACGAATGGAAAATGATCACATGATAAAATGATGTCATGTTTGCATTTTTTTTCTCGGGCCAGTTACCGACCTATGACTACCTACGACCACCTACAACTACCATCACGACCTACTATGACCTACCTACGACTTACCTACGAGTAAAAAGTATCGATTTTTTCCATGCCGACCTTTTTTTTACTCGTGGACATTTTTTATCAGACTGGAAAAAACGCCGCGACTTACTTGAGGCCACGAGTATGCGGAGACCACTCACAAGCATGAAGAAGAGTTACGAAGACCTCCTACGACCTCCTACGACCTTGTGATGACCATGCTGCGAGTATGAGTCAAGGGCAAACTTGGCAGAGGTCACCAATTAGGTTGTGAAAGTGGGACAGGGGCTTTAATCTCAACAGGAACTCCTTATGATAGTTTGGGCAGAATATTTTTTTTAAGTTTCTTGAAGTCTGTGTCTCTTGGCATCGTTCTGGGATCACAGCCCAAGGTTTAGCTTGATGTGCTCAATATCAGCATGTACTTATATAATCAATAAGTGCGCGCTTTTACCCTGAACAACAGTTGACTATATTTAAAAATCTAGGTTGTTCCTCTTAGTGCTGAAAAGAAGGATTACTGTATACATCAGACGTCAAATCTCTTTCTGAGAAAGAAAAGTTTATTTTCGTACTAGTTGTTCTTGCAGCTGTGTGATCAGAGTAACTGGTTCTGCTAAGTGAGCAAATATTTTCCAAATATTCACCTAAATATTTTTCCAAGTGAATGTGTTTGCTTGACATATGGTGCTGTTAGCAGATGACCTAATTTTAGCTGAAAATCCTGTTTAACCCTGTTTAACATTACACAGATACTGTACATTGCAGGTACTATCGCAACGTTTAAGAAACATTCAGGCAGGTACATGGATAAGAGGTTAAGAGGGATATGAGCCAAATGCAGGCAGGTGGGACTAGTGTAGATGGGACATGTTGGTCGGTGTGGGCTAGTTGGGACAATGGGCCTGTTTCCACACTGTAAGACTTTATGACTCTGTGACATGAGACAGTTATACACTGTATTCGAAAGTAAAATGCAATGAATGCAACCCTGGGGGAAGACTGCAATCCTTGCAAACGCTCTGCTCATCCACCCACTTCTCTCTAGCAGGGAAGAATGAAATAAAGCCATCTGTTTTTGATCAGAAACCCTCAGTGAACTCCCTTACACTGAAGTAAACTATGAGGTGTTGTTACTTACAGCACTTGCTTGGAGGCATTAAACATATAAGGCTCTGAGACTTCTTGAAAGCATAAATGCTGTGAGGATTTCCCATGGTGGGGGAAAACTGGAGTCATAGGTTTGACACTCAGAAGAAAGGATTGTCTATTTAATATTGAGATGAGGAAGAACTTCTTCTCTCAAAGGGCTGTGAATCTTTGGATACCAATATTTAGTAAATCTGTAAATATGTTCATAGATCATAGGAGAATTAAGGCTGAGACAAGAAAGTTTTAATGGCCCCAACTAGACAGTAGAGCTATACAGCACATAAACCTTCTACAGGCCGACCAAGTTGACATTCTGGTTACACAAAAAGCTGGAGAAACTCAGCGGGTGCAGCAGCATCTAAGGAGCGAAGGAGATAGGCGACGTTTCGGGTCGAGACCCTTCTTCAGACTGGTCAGGGATCAGGGAAACGAGAGATATAGACGGTGATGTGGAGAGATAAGGAACAAAGAATGAAAGATATGCAAAAAAGTATCGATGATAAAGGGAACAAGCCATTGTAAGCTGTTTGTGGTGTGAAAATGAGAAGCTGGTGTGACTGGGGTGGGGGAGGGAGATAGAGATAGAGGAAATGCCAGGGCCCGAGAGCTGAGGAGAGGGTGGGAAGGGGTGGAGACAGCAAGGGTTAACAGAATTGAGAAAATTTAATGTTCAAGCCCAAAGGATGCAGACTCCCCAAGCGGAATATGAGGTGCTGTTCCTCCAGCTTGCGGTGTTGCTCACTCTGGCCGTGGAGGAGGCCCAGGACCGAGAGGTCGGATGTGGAATGGGAGGGGGAGTTGAAGTGCTGAGCCACCGGGAGGTCGGGTTGGTTTTTGCGGACCGAGCGGAGGTGTTCGCCGAAACGATCGCCAAGCCTCCGCTTGGTCTCACCGATATAGATCATCTGGCATCTGGAGCAGCGGATGCAGTAGATGAGGTTGGAGGAGGTGCAGGTGACCCTCTGTCGGACCTGGAAGGACTGCTTGGGTCCCTGAAAGGAGTGGAGGGGGGAGGTGAAGGGACAAGTGTTGCATTTCTTGCGGTTGCAAGGGAAAGTGCCCGGGGAAGGGGTAGAGCGGGAGGGGAGGGAAGAATTGACAAGGGAGTTGCGGAGGGAGCGGTCTTTGCGGAAGGCAGACAGGGGGGGAAATGGGAAGATGTGGCGGGTGGAGGGGTCACGTTGGAGGTGGCAAAACTGGCGGAGGACTATATGTTGTATTTGCCGGCTGGTGGGGTGAAAGGTAAGGACCAGGGAGACTCTGCCCTGTTTGCGAGTGGGGGAATGGGGAGCGAGGGCAGTGTTGCGGGGTATGGAGGAGACCCTGGTGCGAGCCTCATCAATAGTGGGGGAGGGGAATCCCCGTTCTCTGAAGAATGAGGCCATTTGTGATGAATGGAGGAGACCCTGGTGCGAGCCTCATCAATGGTCCTGCACAGTGGTCCTCTTCAGTGGATGAATTCACATCCACTTTTCAAATAGATTTGTCAGCACAACTTTGATATTACCGGTCCACCACTGACTTTCAATTCTGGTTGATGTTTCTACATTCATAATGAAGCACATCAATACAATCCTTCTTGCAACCAATGGTGCCATTATGATACTAGTTTTGATACTGGTATTATTCAACACTTCAACAATGAGAGAAAACAATATTCATAATTCAGCAGTCAAATATTTTGCTCTGTGCCAAGAGCCATTTTTATTTGTCCACAAGGGGGCGTTGCCAGCAATAAGATCATGCCTCACCCGCTGAGTTTCTCCAACATTTTAATCTACCTTCGATTTTCCAGCATCTGCAGTTCCTTCTTAAACATAAGATCATAAGAGGTCATGTTCACACAGACATAGTCTCTTGAGGTTCATCACAACCAGCTAAATAGGCCATATGCCACTCCAAGGATGGAATTGTGCCTGTGTCAGAGGCAGGTGGGTGTACCTGACTGGCCACTTTCTTAGCGCTTTTCATCCACTCCTCCTGCACCTCGTTCTGTTCGATGTGCCTTCTGCTCCAGTTCTAAGTCATGTTGTGTTTCAAAAGTTTAAAGTACACCCATGTTTATATAGAAGTCTTGGTCAGGAAAAAAATACAGCTTCAATTACACACCCTGCAGACTTTCCAACTGGAAACAACCAAAAGCAAGTACTAAAGGTATACAGAATTCCGACATGAGGAAATAAATCACCAACCCATCTGTAAGTATCTGATCTCCTTTGTATGTGCTGATGGAGATTTCTTCCTATTGCTGAGTGTATGATGTGGTGACCGATGCAGCGGTGCCCCAAGCAAGTACCCTTGAGGTGCACAATACTCCCTTCCACAGCACCATGCGGGAGTATTAGACTCAAGGTTCTACGCTATTGAAGTACCAGTTTGGTATGTATTGAAGGTAAAATTGGAAGCTCACCAAATAACTGCAGTGAGATACAGATACAGGTCCACCACCAATTTTCCAAGGTACCTCCTTCAAACTTATGAAAGCACTTTTCCGTCCCGGATGTTCCCCCGAACATCTGGCATATCGGCCGGGTGATGAAGCCGATCTCAACCTCATCAGGACTTCCACGGCGGGACTTCAAATCGGCGGGTCAAATTTACCTCTTGTAGCCGGGGCTCTGGAACTCTGGCCTGCCTGGATGCCGACATCCGAGGCCGACTTTGCAGGTTGTTATCTTGGTACCTTGGTGGCCTAGGCAGACCATTCTTCTGCTGTAATGTCCTTTAAGTTTAAATTTCTAGCATGCCAATGGTGCTTTAGAGATACGGGAAGGGTATAATTAGTGGGTCAGAAGTGTATTATAAGTTTCATTATTATGTGACCTCTGTTGGTCCGGCAAAACAGATAATCCGGCAAGTATCTAGAACCAAGGGTGCCGGAAAGTCAGTGGTGGACCGGGAATATCAAAGTTGTGCTGACAAATCTATTTGAAAAGTGGATGTGAATTCATCCACTGAAGAGGATCACTGTGCAGAACCAAGAGCTTCAGGAGATGGGAGCGCTGTTTGTTACAGAACAACAATAACTGGAAAGAACTGCAGATGCTTGTTTACACAGGATGACAGAGTTTGTACTTTCACCCCGTGACCTGCTTGGGTTTTCGCTGAGAATTTTGGTTTCCTCCCACACACCTAAGACGTACAGGTTTGTAGGTTATTGGCTTGGTGTAAATGTAAAATTATCTCCAGTGTGTGTCCCTAGGGTAGTGTTGATGTGTAGGGATTGCTGGGTGGTGAAGACCCTGTGGGCCTGTTTCCGCGCTGTATCACTAAACTAAACTGGACTGAACTGAGCAGAGATAGGGCTGCAGGAACCTCTTCTTTCTAACTAAACTAAACTAAATTATTATAGTTACCATTTACTAATGCCACAAAACAAGTTAACTGATGCAAGGCGATACACTACAACCACAGCCTCCTCTCTTGCGATCACTGTGCACTTCGAACTCAAGAACAGTGACAATACCATTGCACAGAGTCCACTGGCCAAGGTGACAGCTACTGAAGAGGCACAGGATGCATAGCATAGCTGTATGCATAGCCTTGCTATTTCAACAGGGTGAGCCATTATTCCAGCCAGAGATTTGGTCTGCCATACAGGAGCAATTTGAAGCTCTCCACGGACAGCAGTGTAGGCCACAGGGAGCAGCTTGATATCCTCATCGAGCAGACATGTCAGTTGCAAGCAAACTGCTACTCTTAATAAACAAGCAGATGCTACCCATGAGTAAGTCACTGTCATTCAGGAACAAAGGATGCTGCACTTCAGTGGATTGTTTTCCTTACGAGCAGAGAGATGCCATACATGACTGGATCGTTCTCCTGCAGAGCACAGTAGCACAGTAGCACAGCAGTAGAGATGTTGCCTTACATCACCAGAGACCTGGGTTCGATCCCGACGACGTGTGCTGTCTGTAGGGACTTCGTACTTCTCCCTGTGACCATGTGGGTTTTCTCTGGATGCTCTGGTTCCTCCCACATCCCAAAGCCATGCAGGTTTGTAGATTAATTGGCTTCTGTAAATTGTCCCTAGTGTGTAGGATAGAACTAGTGTACGATGATCATTGGTCAGTGCGGACTCGGTGGGCCAAAATTTTGTTTCCACGCCATATCACTATACTAAACTAAACTGAGTAGAGATAGGGCCGTTGGAACTTGTTCTTTATGCAGGAATAGAGGTGTGATCTTTCTTCCCCACTTCACCCCCATGCCCCTTCTTCATGAACAGAGCACTGCTCTGATTGTACAGACAAGCGATGCTCAGGAGACGGATGAAGCCAACAGAGGCCTGTGCTTTGAGACAAGCCAGTGAGTCAGCACCACCAGGTGGGAAAGTCGAAAGAATGACAATCAGCAGGCGTACACCAGAGCTCAGGTTTGTTGATGTCCTTCCCTCACAAGGGCAATAGGTCACCTCCCACCACAGTCTCTTGGGCTGGACATTCGCCCATGGCCCACAACTAGCCATCCTCTGTTATTTCTGAGCTGGAGGCTGCACCAGGGCCAAATTGTGCAAGAGATTATGAGTAATTTTAAGTTTATGTTTAGGCAGTCATAAACAAAAGGGAGCACCCTTCTGGGAGCTTGACAGCAACTACATCAGGGTTACTGAGAGACAGCGCTTGGATAGTGAGACTCACTTACACTGGATGGGAAAAAGATTGATTTTTATACCATTTCATTTTTGCTGGAAATCATTCATTGAAATGCAGCCTCATCTGTAAAAGTTACTAATTAAATATTTTCAGCAGTGTTACCACCGAAACACCCACTGACTGATGGAGAATAACAACTGTGGGAAAAGCACTCCCAGTCAGTTTTTGCACATTGGACTGTGGACAATTTAAAGGTAGCCTGTGATGAGTGTGAAGTTGCTAAGTCAGGATCCTTATGATTGAGGCAGTGCAGCGTAGGTTCACGAGATTGATCCCTGGGAAGGTGGGACTGTCATATGAGGAAAGATTGAAAAGACTAGGCTTGTATTCACTGGAGTTTAGAAGGATGAGGGGGGTCTTATAGAAACATATAAAATTATAAAAGGACTGACCAAGCTAGATGCAGGAAAAAAATTCCCAATGTTGGGTGAGTCCAGAACCAGGGGCCATAGTTTTAGAATAAAGGGGAGGTCATTTAAGACTGAGGTGAGAAAAAACTTTTTCACCCAGAGAGTTGTGAATTATGGAATTTCCTGCCACAGAGGGCAGTGGAGGCCAAATCACTGGATGGATTTAAGAGAGAGTTAGATAGAGCTCTAGGGGCTAATGGAATCAAGGGATATGGGGCGAAGGCAGGCATGAGTTATTGATAGGGCATGATCAGCCATGATTACAATGAATGGAGGTGCTGGCTCGAAGGGTCCTGTACCTATTTTCTATGTTTCTATGTTTCTATGATCCTGGATATCAGCAGGGCAACCTTCAAAATAGTAAAACTAATGACAAAGGAGCACAATGCACTTCTGCTTCTACAAAGACTGGAAGGGGGGATCGCATTGAAACCTACCGAACAATGAAAGGCCTAGATAGATTGGATGTGGAGAGAATGTTTCCTCTAGTGGGAGAGTCTAGGACCAGAGGGCATAACCTCAGAATTAAAGGACATACCTTTAGATTAATTGGAATTTATTTAACCTGGGGTTGATGAATCTGTGGAATTCATTGCCACAAATGGATGTGGAAACCAAGTCATTTTTAAAATGGAGATTTATAGGTCCTTGAGTAATAAGGCCATCAAAGATTACAGGGAGAAGGCAGTAGAATGGGGTTGAGAGGGGAAAATAAATCAGCCATAATCGACTGGTGGAGCAGACACGATGGGATGAACGGCCTAATTCTGCTGCTCTCTTATCATAGACTGATCCATGAGGATTGCAGGCTACACCTATGCACTCATTAAGGGAGGAAATGAATGCTCTGCAAATAGTGACAACATTAGGAAACAGGGCCCTGAAAATCCAATAGGATCCATTTAACCCAGGATTTATTATGAGAGCCACCTCTCCAGGTCAGATTGATTTTAACATGATTTGTGCTTGAAAATGATAACTGGTCCAATTTTCTAGGCTATGTTCCTAAATAACAAAACTTTGGAGGAATAAATTTATCGTAATGGATTCTATTATTTAGGTTAATATCCACAATCAGAATTGTTTGTTGCAAAGAGATTTACTGATGTGTATTCACATGAACTTAAGACAAACGTTGTTCAAAAGGATTAAGTGTGCTGATCCGACAAACACTATAAATGACCCCTACTTCCTGATTAATATACCTGGTAGTGATTTGATTTTATACCTGGTAGTGATTTGATTTATCATGCCGCAAATAAACATTCCGCTCAGCTGAAAAGCCACTATCTACTGCAGCAGGCAAAGAGTAACTCTATAAATATGCCATAGGGTCAATACGGCTGATTTCATTCTCCCCTCACTGGACATCTGATGATGTCTGACAGGGCACTGCCACTTCATTAATGCTTCACAATGGAAGAGATGGCCTGAAGGGCAGACAACCGTCCTGCAGTAAGCTTGAGGCCTGGCTGCAGCTGTCAACATGATGCTAGGAAAACAAGGGGAGGGAATGATGGAAGGATAGACAACATTGGAAGCTCTTTACTCACTTAACCATTGCTGGAAACATTATCGTCTGTATGCAGCTGTCAGAAACACACTAAAAACAATTTAGTAATTTTCCTTCGCTGTTCTAAGTTCACTATCAGCAATGGTCTCATACCTTCGGCAAGCTGGAATTCTGCAGTTATTTCTATTCATGCTATCTAACTGCGCTGCTGTTACGATATGTTTTGCTAGATTGTAAGTGTGTGGGGCACTGTTTAATGATGGTCATACAAAGTAAAATTGAACTATGCTCTGCGAAAATCTGCATATATATGTGATGAGATTTAAAATAAAAGCTTCAATGTTTTCCAAATATATAAAAGTTTTGACATTCTGATGCATATTTAGACATGAAATAAAAAACCTTCAAAGGCTGCTATGTCAGGGAAAAATGCCAGTTTGTATTTCAACATTGTTAGTCAGGGGACCCTTCATTCCCAGACAGAGTTGCAGACTGAGAATGGCTAATGCCTGGAAATTGCGAAGCTTGTAAATTGTAAACTAAATATGTTAAGCCTGGAAATGGCATTCCTTTTATCTGGTGTGCAAAAACAATGTTGCATTTAATGCAAATAATAGAAAAGTTGCAAAGGTGTGCATGCCTCATTCAATTAAGTGCAGTTGACAACAGTTTACTGAAGGAAGCCAATAAAGCCAAACTCCCCAGGGCAGCCTGATCGCAGCAACACAGCTGTGAAGCACAAGGAGGCTGTCGGAAAGAACAGAGCTCCTGATGGAACATAGAAGTACTACTCAGTGAAATACATGCCAAGTGGAAGGACCGTGTGCCAGAAAGCCAAGAGATTCACCAAGCCCACCAGAAGATGTGTAACAGGCCTGTCCCACTTAGGCAACTTTTTAGGCAACTGCAGGAGACTACATCGTCGCCACATGTTCGCGGGTTGTTGCCGGGTAATCGCCTTTATGGTCATGAGGAGTTCCCGCACTCTGGGAACTAGTCGTGGCCTCATTATGGTCACTGCAAATTTTTCAGCATGTTGAAAAATTAGCGGCGACCAGAATGAAGCCGCCATGGAGAGTAGCGAAAATTCTCTTGCCATAGGTGCAGTGGTAGTGGGTTACCAGGAGGTTGAAGGTTGTCAAAGGTTCTCGTATGTTGTAGCCGGTGCTGACCGGTGGATTTCATGGCTCATTGGGAAAAAAAACGTAAGCAGTAGTTTTCAGAACCAAGGATAACCGACTGGTAATGTTAATGTCCGCTGAGCTTCACAGCCGTGTATCTCTGGCTTCTTAAAAGTTGTCTCCACTCCTTCTCCCCCCTCTTTTAAAGGACTTGCATGACCCTTCCCGTACACTGTGCTTACACCGTCTTAATTACAGCGCCAACCTTCCTGTTCATCGCAGTGTGTGTCTGTATTACATTGGCTTTGCACCATGTGAATTTCACTCAGACAGCGCTCCCCCCGATTGCCCCGTCTCCCCGTCTGCATAACTGGCTGGTGAAGGAATCGATGTGTGTATATGCGTATTCCACTTCCATCGCAGTTCCAGTCGCCGGCTTTTCAAGCGACTGCCGGCGACTTGACAGTCACCTGAAAAATTGCCTAAGTGGGACAGGCCCATACAGTAGTAAGCAGTTACAGTAGTCTCCTCCAGCAATAACAATCCTTCCACATTGGAGCAATTAATATTCTTATAAGATAGGTCAAGGTGACCAGTACACCACTATTTACATTAGTAGAGTGGAGGGAGAATCTCAAATGAAAGGTTATTTTATGTCAAAGTAATTTTTGAAACAAGATACCATCACTGGGAAATATGGTAGTTTAAGTAACTGAAGCAGGATCAAACCTGGGTCGCTGGTGCTGTGAGGCAGTAGCTCTACCAGCTGTGCCACAGTGCCACCCTGTTATCTGTAAACCTATTAATCATTTGGAATATTGTGTGCAGTTCAGGTCATCTCAAAAAGAGGAAGATGCATAGGAAGGAACTGCAGATGCTGGTTTACACTGATTATAGACCCCAAATGCTGGAGTAACTCAGGGGGGCAGGCAACATGTCTAGATAGAATTAATGGGTGATGTTTCTGATTTCAGTCAAGACCCTTCTTCAATTCAACAGAGATGAACAAACATATTTAGTTTAGTTTAGTTTAGAGACACAACGTGAAAATAGGCGCTGTGGTGCACCAAGCCCACGTCGACCAGCGATCCCCGCGCACTAACACTATCCTACACATGCTAGGAACAATGTATAATTTTACCAAGCCAATTAACCTACAAATCTGTACAGTATGTCTTTGGAGTGTGGGAGAAAACTGGAGATCCCGGAGAAGACCCGTGCAGGTCATAGGAAGATCATACAAACTCCATATAGACAGCACCCGTAGTCAGGATCGAACCCTGGGTCTCTAGCGCTGTAAGGCAGCAACTCTACCGCTGAAGAAGTCTGAAGAAGGGCCTCGTCCCGAAACGTCACCCATTCCCTCTATCCAGACATGCTGCCTGCCTTGCTGAGTTACTGCAGCAATTGTATCTATCTTTAAGACTGATATCTTCGATTTCCTCCTACACTCCAAAGACTTACAGGTTTGTAGGTTAATTGGCTTGGTGTAAGTGTGAAAAGAAATGTCCCCAGTGTGTGTAGGAAAGTGTTAGTGTGCGACGATCGCTGGTCAGTGTGGACGGTGGGCCGAAGGACCTGTTTCCGTGCTGTATCTCTAAACTAAACTAAACTATGCATCATGTTTGGCACATTGTGGACCAAAGACCCGTGCCTGTCTGTACTGTTCTATGCTCTAGTAGAGAAAGAAAGTAACCCAAAATATTCCGATTCGGATTTTGGCAGCACATAAAATGATGCAAGCATGCATTCAGTAAATACTATAATTTTTACACATGATTGATATATAACACCTGCATCATCAAGTAATTATGTCTTAGATAATAATTACAAAGTATCATTCCGATTATTCTTCAGCCAAAGAATTCAAGAAGTATTTCTTTAAACATTTAAATAGATTACTTCCCAAATTAGCAAAAAAAATTACATGAAGATTTAATTTCTTGAAATGAAACCATAATCCATCTAGTTTTTGAAGGTGATTTCTGATAACAGAAGTGGATTCTTTATAAGGTTAAAATGATGTTCAGCATTCAAGGAGATAATGCTCTAAACAATTTGCTTATAAATGTTTACAAACGTTTTTTAACTAAATTATTTAAAACACATTTGGACAGGTACATGGATAGGAAAAGTTTAGAGGGATATGGGCCAAACGCGGGCAGGTGGGACTAATATAGATGGGCAGCTTGAACAACATGGGTAAGTTGGGCGGGGGGTGTGGTCGACGGGGTGTGTGTGGGGGGGTGTGGGGGGGTTGTGTGGGGGTGTCGTGTGGGGGGGGTTGTGGGGGGGTGCATGGGTGTGTGTGTGGTGGGGGGTTGTGGGGGGGTTGTGTGTGTGGTGGAGGTTGTGTGGAGGGGGGTTGTGTGGGGGGTGTATTGGCAGGGGTGTATGGGGGTATATTTATGAGGGGGTGTATGGGGGGGTTGTGAGGGGTTGTGTGTGGGTGGGGGGGTGTGGGCAGGGGGGCTTGTGGGGGGGAGGGGTGTGTGGGCAGCTGGGGCTGTGTGGGGGGGAGGGGTGTGTGGGCGGCGAGGGCTGTGTGGGGGAGATGGGTGTGTGGGCGGGGAGGAGTGAGTTCGGTGAAAAGACGGGAAAGAGCCATGGGGGAGAGGGGGGAAGGAGCCAATGAGGGGGAACAGAGGGGTAGTGGCTGCAATTGGCGGTGCAATGGGGACTCACAGCAGGAGCTGGTCGCTGGTCGTTCTCCTCTGCCGGGATCAGTCTCCGATTTCCGTTTGGCAACATCAACGACATCTCCGAGTCTGGGCTGGGTCGGGTCTCCGATGCTGGGCTGCTATTTGGGGCTAGGCTGCTATTTGGGGCTAGGCTACTGCCTGGGGCAGGGCTGCTTGGGATCCCTCCGAAAGTCCGGTTGGAAACCTCCGCCAGCCATCCTCAGCTCCTGTAAAGATGCGACGGAGCAGGAAGGGGTGGACCATCCCGGAGAGTGACAGGGGAAGAGACTAAACCGCTCGCCGCTGACTGGCAGAAGAAATCAATCTGTGCACGCGCGTTTTTTAAGATTTTTAAACATCGCTAACTTTTACGACATTCAACCGATCGGAACAAAGCTTGGTGGACTTGCAGCACAGGAGAACGGTGAGTGAACTGTCAAAAGTCGTAGCGCTATCACAAACTGTTTTTGCGCAAATAGAAAGACTGCCAAACCGGAAGATGACAAGATCAGAGTTTTAATTATATATAGAAAATATAAAATAGAAAAGAATATAGAATAGAATAGATAGATATAGAAAACTATTTGTCATATATCACAAAAGTAAGAGACATACTTGGGTTTCAGAATGCCCTGTTGCAAATTCACTGTGAATTTCATTGTTGCTCACACCTGTAAGCCTCTAATTTCAACATGTGGGCTTTGAGAGCCTTATTATTATATTTTACAGTTTTCATTGATCTTTTAACAGAATAAAATTAAAAGATTGTTAGCTTCACAGAAAATGATTACAAATGCTTTCATTTTTTTCAATGCAATTTGCAGCAGTTTACCAGCTAATATTAATTTAAATTGTGCTCCACTTATAACCATATCAGCACAAAGTGATACACCATTTTATATCTTGTATTGTCCTTTTGCTGGAGAAATTGCTTGCTTGGAGAAATAACTTAATTTTTAGTATTGAGTGAATTCTTCACATTGATAATTCATGGATTAAGATCATTTCTAATTAAAATTTGATGAATCCTGGAACATATTCTTAGCATTGCCTGGAATCACAAGTTTCCTGAATACTGAAACATTTCCTATTGATGACTGATCTGAATGCCCCTCAGTGCAGTTCTCATGTCCCCAGAAGCTACTGAAGCACCAGATTGTTACTATAAATGGGGTAAAATGTGATGCAGTTTCCTCCGACTTCCTCCACTCAACCTAATGGAGATTAAGAGCCATTAAGGGCTCTTTGCTGCATGTGCAGTTTATATTGATCAGATTGACTCACTCGTTTTAGCGAATGATCCGATTACAAGTGTGGTCACCTTTCCGTGATTACTGGCAGTGACATGCCTATGTAGGCACATTAGAAGCAAGTAGAAGATTAAAAATACAGAAGCTGTTATGTGCAAGGAATGTTTCTTTGAGGCTTGTTGCAAACCCCACTTTGTTGTAGCATTGCAGTATTTTGGGATGCCAAACTACACAGGTAAAATCAGAACAGTTTCAATTTCAGTTTCTTATAAGCTAAATAGCATAAGAGAAATTGAAATGAAATATGTTGCTGAATTAATGTTTCTGTTCAATTTAATGGACCTGATTAGAGGGGAAAAGTTCTGTGTTTACTCCAGATAATTATCTGTGCACGTTGCAGAGAAATATCACCACAATATTAAAACATATCCTTCAGCTAATTCTCTAGTGATCATGTTTTTGCAGACCTTTTGAAATCATGCCAATCTATTCACATGAGAATTCAAGAGAGATTTAGAAAATCATGTAAGTGCCTAATTAATGAAAAATCTGTGCATCTTTCACAAACGTAGTCCTGATTCTTTTCCAGTTCCTCAGTTTGTAATTGCAATCTCCAACGCGGCATGGTGGGGCAAGGGAAAAGATGGGTGATGGGTGAGGCATAAAAATCGGTCTGTGCTGTGCTAGCTGATTTGAGCCAGAGGGCATTGGAATGCCACAATCAGCCCATCTGTGGCAGAGCCAAGCCAACTAACATCCTTGATGCCAGTCACTGTCCTCTGATCCTCACTGGTAATTTGTGTCATTCCTTTCCGCATCATATGACAGGTGTAATGTACAACCGGCACCATTTGTTCACCTTCAGGAACAGCCTCACTGGTTTGCTTCATGCAGGTATCTGTCTGTATATAACTAGCACACCACAGAAAAGTCTTCCCCAACACTTTTATAATTCACGAAACCATTAGCCCTTAGATTCAATTCTACAATGATTTCAGTGTTGTAAAACTGATTAACTGACATCAAGTCAAGCATGTGGACCTGCTTTCTCAATTTCAAAAAAACAATAGACAATAGGTGCAAGAGTAGGCCATTCGGCCCTTCGAGCCAGCACCGCCATTCAATGTGATCATGGCTGATCATCCCCAATCCCCAATACCCCATTCCTGCCTTCCCCCATATCCCCTGACTCCACTATTTTTAAGAGCCCTATCTAGCTCTCTCTTGAACATATCCAGAGGACCGGCCTCCACCGCCCTCTGAGGCAGAGAATTCCACAGACTCACAATTCTCTGTGAGAAAAAGTGTTTCCTCCTCTCCGTTCTAAATGGGTTACTCCTTATTCTTAAACTGTAGCCCCTGGTTCTGGACTCCCCCAACATCGGGAACATGATTATATGTTTCAATAAGATTACCTCTCATCCTTCTAAATTCCAGAGTGTACAAACCCAGCCGCTCCATTCTCTCAGCATATGACAGTCCCGCCATCCCGGGAATTAACCTTGCAAACCTACGCTGCACTCCCTCAATAGCACAAATGTCCTTCCTCAAATTAAAGGACCAAAACTGCACACATTATTCCAGGTGTTGTCTCATTAGGGCTCTGTACAACTGCAGAAGGACCTCTGTGCTCCTATACTCGACTCCTCTTGTTATAAAGGCCAATTCGCTTTCTTCACTGCCTGCTGTACCTGCATGCTTACTTTCATAGACTGATGAACAAGGACCCCCAGATCCCATTGTACTTCCCCTTTTCACAACTTGACGCCATTTAGATAGTAATCTGCCTTCCTGTTTTTGATACCAAAGTGGATAACCTCACATTTATCCACATAAAACCTGATCTGCCATGCATCTGCCCACTCCCCAACCTGTCCATGTCACCCTGCATTCTCATAGCATCCTCCTCACAGTTCTCACTGCCACCCAGCTTTGTGTCATCTGCAAATTTGCTAATGTTACTTTGAATCCCTTCATCCAAATCATTGATGTATATTGTAAATAGCTGCAGTCCCAACACCGAGCCTTGCTGTACCCCACTAGTCACTGCCTGCCATTCTGTAAGGGACCCGTTAATCCCTACTCTTTGTTTCCTGTCTGCCAACCAATTTTCTATCCATGTCAGCTCTCTACCCCCAATACCATGTGCCCCAAGTTTTCCCACTAATCTCCTATGTGGGACCCTATCAAATGCTTTCTGAAAGTCCAGGTACACTACATCCACTGACTCTCCCTTGTCCACTTCAGTTCAGCCTTCAACACTATAGTCCCCACCAGACTTGCCAAGAAGCTGCTGGAATTGGGGCTCAACACCCCCCTTTGTGCCTGGGTCCTGGACTTTCTCACCACCAGGTAGTCACGATGGGAGGAAATACATCAAAGTCCCTCACCCTGAGCACAGGATCCACCCAGGGTTGCGTCCTCAGCCCCCTACTGTACTCCCTGTACACACATGACTGTGTGGCTAGGTTCAGCTCCAACTCCATAATCAAGTTTGCTGATGACACTGTGGTGGTGGGCCTGATATCCGATAACGATAAGGCCTACCAAGAAGAGGTGGCTGATCTTGCACTCTGGTATCAGGACAACAGCCTCCTCTTGAATATCAAAAAAACCAAGGAGCTGATTGTGGACTTTAGGAGGGCACATTATCCGAGGACGTACACACCATTGAAGATAAATGGGGATACTGTGGATAAGGTGAGCTGCTTTAAATACCTGGGAGACCACATCTCAGAGGATATGACATGGACATCACACACTGCAGCACTCAGGAGTAAGGCAAGGCAGCGCCTTTACACCTCAGGCAATTGAGGAAATTCAGATTGTCTTCTACTCAGCGGCTGTGGAAAGCATCTTGTCCAGAAATATCACAATTTGGTTTGGGAACTGCTCTGCCCAGGACAAGAAGGCTCTGCAGAGAGTAGTGCGTTCGGCTGAACGTACTATGGGAACTACACTCGCCCCCCCCTGCAGGAACTATACATCAGAAGGTGCAGATCCAGAGACAACAAGATCATGGGAGACCCCTTCCACCCCAGCAACAGACTGTTCCAGCTGCTATGGTCAGGCAAACGCCTCTGTTGCCATGCTGTGAAAACGGAGAGGATGAGAAGGAGTTTCTTCCCAGAGGCCATTAGGACTGTAAACTCCTATCTCACCAGGGACTAACTTTACTGTACCATTTTACTGTTGTGTGGTGTCTTTTCAAAATTGTTGTTTTTTCTTTTATTCCTCCCACAAATATGTAATATGTGAATATGTGATTCTGTTCCATTCTGTTTTGTAGTTCTTTTTGAACAATCCGCAAGCATTGCCACTTTTCATTTCACTGCACATCTCGTATGTGTATGTGACGAATAAACTTGACGACTTGACTTGATTTTCCTAGTTACATCCTCAAAAAATGCCACAAGATTAGTCAAGCATGATTTCCCCTTCGTAAATCCATGCTGACTCGGACCGATCTTGTTACTGCTATCCAAATCGTGGCTATTTCATCTTTTATAATTGACTCCAACATCTTCCCCACCACCAACTGGTCTATAATTCCCTGTTTTCTCTCTCCCGTCTTTCTTAAAAAGTGGGATAACATTAGCTACCCTCCAATCCACAGGAACTGATCCTGAGTCTATAGAACATTGGAAAATTATCACCAATGCATCCACGATTTCTAGAGCCACTTCCTTAAGTACCCTGGGATGCAGACCATCAGGCCCTGGGGATTTATCAGCCTTTAGTCCCATCAGTCTACCCAAAGGCAAAGCCATCATGTTTTGAATAAAGAAATATATGAGGAATTAATCAAATACTTTTGTCTGTCTTCATAGAAGAAAACTCCATAAAACAGTTAGAAATATTAGAAAATCAAGGGATTAGTGAGAATAAGGAATTGAAGGAAATTTGAAATATAATACTATAGTACATATGACTTTAGAGATACAGCACGGAAACAGACCCTACGGCCCACTGAATCCATGCCAACCAACAATCACCCCGTACACTAGCACTATCCTACATGCTAGGGACAATTTACAAATTTACCAAAGCCAAATAACATACAAACCTGCATGTTGTGCAAACCATCGCAACTCCAATACACACACCGACGCTCATACACATGCACACACGCACACATACACTCAAATACACACACAACACACATACAAATTGGATGCTTGCAACCTTTATTGATACATTCAAGAGTGCAATGGAAAGTATTAAAGATAGAGATTTGTAATCGCCAAATATATTGGAAAAAGGCTTATGATCACAGTAGACGCAGAGCATTCTATCATTATATGAGAAGGAACTGCAGATGCTGGTTTAAACTGAAGATAGACACAAAAAGCTGGAGTATCTCTGCAGGTCAGACAGCATCTCTGGAGAAAATAAATAGGTACAATTTCGGGTCGAGACCCTTCTTCTAGCTGAAGACCCTTCCTCAGATCTTCATCTATTCCTTTTGTCCAGAGATGCTGTCTGACCTGTTGAGTTACTCCAGCTTTTTGTGTCTATCTTCGCATTCTATCATTGTGCTGTGTAGATATAATTGCATTGCTCTTTTAATTATACCTTTCCAACAAACTCATTAAAGTTATGCCTCGACTATGTTCATAATGGTTGTTTGAACATGGAGGATTCATGTGGGTTTACCGTGTGATATTTATGGTTTAAAGGCAGCTAGTGAGTGTGGAGTGGGTATGTTAATTAGACTTTTTTTTACAATCATTGATAGTAACAAATGGCCATACTTTTCTAAATTGGTACAAAGATGGGAAAAAGCAAAAATAAAATGGCAACTAAAATGTAATATAACTGTTAATTTGATATGCTGTACCATTACTTTTATTCATCTAACATAATACAATGTAACTCATACACTATTAAGTTTTAATGAGAAATCCCATTAAAGAAACAACTCAAATAATTTTCCTATTTGTAGCAGCAAATGAAAATACAATGTGTACAAATCTCCATCGGCATAGTAATAATCCTTGCAAATGTTGGTTGTAGTTCCCTTGGAGAGAGTATTGCTTCACGTGACTCTGAATGATCTACGAATAATGTTGGCATTTGATTTAGTTCATCCATACCAAGCAAATCAACTTAAAAAGTAGGCAGAGATTTTTCATCAGGATCTAGTATTTGAAATGCTGGGGTGTAAGTTTATTCGTTGCTGGGCAATGTCCTGGATTCTGATGTCAACCGCTTGCACTATGTTGCACTTCCTGTACCAACAACCTTACCGCGAACAAAACATTTTAAGGATGCGTAGACCTGTAAAGTTTTCTTTCACAATGCCATATATTTAATTATGAAATATTAAAATAGCATGGAATATAGAATGGATTTCTACATGAGGGGAGATTTTTGAACGCCTAGGGGCTATGTGTTTAAGGGCTATGTGTCTATTATTTCAGCCTGTCTTCAGCGTTGACATCTGTTTGCCTATTCTCTCAGATAAACCCCTTTATATTTGTACATCCCAACATGTCACAATAAATATTGCATTGCTTTTTAAATAGCCTTGCTAAAAGCAATTCTGCTCTCTCTGCAGGACACATATATACAAGGAAAAATGAGGAAGCTCTACTTTTAAAATAAAATTTAAAACAGCTACCCTTGCACCAAAAAAAACATGTTTTTCACTGCTTCATGCAATTTTGCATTGACTATCTTGTAAGGTTAATGACAACTGCTCAATATCCTGGATGTATATGTATTATTTTGGCCATGTAGTGACAGTTTGTTAGAGACATCTACTTGTCAAGCCCCTGTATTTTATTTAACAGTTGGTCACTGTAAGCAAGGGTCTTCATATGTTAGTTATCCAGAACCCCTGCAAAACGATAAATGTTTTTCCTTGTGGAAGTGGATTACAAATAGAATGTCAGAAATTGATGTCAGTGTTAATCCCAGCCATTTTGTGTTGTTACCTCCTCAATAGGGAAAATGACTGAAGGCTAGACTTAACCTTCAAGAAGAAACAACCATGAGCATTGCTTTATTTATTAAAAAGGTTCCCAAACGTTGCAAAGGTGACATTGAATCTTTAGTTGCTTAGCTCTGTTTCAACACTACGAATACACACACCATGGAGATGAATCTCATGAATTCAGCTAGTTTGTTGTACACTAAATATCAGTTACCTAAAAAGCAATTTGAAATGAATATGACTAAAATGGGTCATGTTTTATGATGAGTTTATAATCTGCACTGCCCCTGTCCCACTGTTGGCCAGAGAAGAGAGTTGTTA
Source organism: Okamejei kenojei (assembly GCA_035221665.1). Lineage (NCBI taxonomy): Eukaryota > Metazoa > Chordata > Chondrichthyes > Rajiformes > Rajidae > Okamejei > Okamejei kenojei. The sequence continues at coordinate 61,533,802 of CM069134.1, forward strand.
CATGTAGCTGTGGACCTGAGCATACCTGAATATATGCACATTTATAATTCTGACCTAAAGTATTTATACTTGCAATGGCTCAATGGTACTTTATTTTCACATGTACCGAGGTACAGCAAGATTCATTTTTGTATACAGTTCTGTACAAGTATTACTATATATAAGCACCTCTGTATCTTCCATGATGCCAAGGGAAGGATCTGTAATGGCAACCAGTTAAATTGTCTCTCAACTTTCCAAAACCATAAAATTAGCAACAGCTGGAGCCAAAGGAGCAGTTGGGGGCTAATTTGTGTGTCCTGCGCCTCTGATGGGACAACATAGAACTTAGGATACTCACACATAGAGTCATACAGCGTGGAAATGGGCCCTTCAGTGCAACTTACCCATTTCCTGAAACAATACTGCACAACCAACAAACCAATTTAAAACCATTCCAGGTTTATGATGTCAGAATTGGGAATTTCTTCAGCATCAGCATGGCCGATGAAGGTGATGCGGCTAGATCTTTCATGGGGCTATCAAAATATTATTAACTGGCAGCTGAAACATAGGATCTAACTAATGGAATCTATGCAGTCAGATGGGTGGAAGAGCAAAGCAGTACAACAGATTTTACTTTGGAGTCACGTGAGTGACTACGTGAAGAAGTCCCGCCTGGCACATGATCGGCATTACGTCGACGCTGTCGGTAGGCAAAGAGCTGCAGAGCGCAGCTCCACCAGTGGTAAGGAACAGGCCCGCAGGTAAGTGGATTGAATAATTTTACAGGGCGTGCTCAAACTCCTTTGTGCTGGCGTGCAGAGCCAGCAGGAGTTGAAAAATACTCCGGAGGAAAAACGGAGGTTAAAATGCGTCCCGGGTAGAAGCTCAGCGATCGGGATGGCAGATTAGTGCGGAGCCGGTTCCGATACCGGTGGCCGTTAAAATTAACCGTAGGGAGCATTTAGTCGCTCCACAAACAAAAGCCACGGGAAGAATCTCCAGTGGGAAGGAAAATAAAGAAGTCTGAGAGGCCGTGGTTTTAAATGGTTTTAAATGATTTTAATAAGGAAAGGCCTCCAAACAAGAAAGCCTTATGGCTCAGAATAAATTAAATGGAGAAATACTCCAAATTATTTTCAACCAAGGGTCTAAAAAACCCAGAATATTCCCAGGCAGGCCCTGAGGGGTTTCCATATACAAGTATATGGTGCTATTACCACTGTGGGAAAATGAACCTCAGATTGGGCTGGAGGTAGTCTCCTTGAGCAAATCTCAGGAGTACCAGGGCAGTAAAGAAACTAACCCTAAAAGTGGTGTTTTGGTCGTGTACCCACCACAGCAATTCAGGTGTGCTTAATGGGTACAAAGTATGATACCTGAAGGAAGCGGTGAAGCCATGGAAGGTAACCATGGTGGCCAACATCAATTGGTTTCACACCAGCTTCAGCAGGCTGTTATGGTTGAAACAGCAGATTATATTGAAACACTTGTGCTTTACTAGGGTGCCAACGGTGAATCCGATTAAGGCACCCATGTCTTCAATAGTGTGGAGGCACAGGGCTACGATTCCAAAGAATTTCAAGTTGCGGGTGTCATCACTGCTTATGGGAAGCAAGCGAAAGATTGTGCAAGGGAAAAAGGACACATGGCATTGTTTTATAGCTCATATGTTGAGCTCAATGGTATGAGAGGAAAATTGCCATTCGGACCATTTTGCACTTTAGATTTGCAGGTCAATACAGATCAAGCTGTGTTCAAACTCCTGGTTATTACGGAGTAAACCTGCCTAAAAACAAATCAAAGACATTGATAAAGAGGCAAAGATATCAGCCTCATTAAACTTTTGCAAAATTGGCTGGTCCAATGTGAAGGGGATTTGATATATGGATCAAACAGAGGCAGGAGTATGGTGAGGAACTATTTTATCCAGCTCAGCCTTATGTTGACCCATATTGTTGGGGAAGAAGACCATCACGTGCATTTGGAGAGGTACAAAAACGTTATTCTATCGCAGAGGAAGCTTTTGTTAAACCTCCGATTGGTGGTAGATTACAGGTGTGTTATGATAAATTATATTGCATAACAGCTGAACGGTTTATATAAGATACTGTGTAAGGATCGACAATAAAATTTGTAGAAGGAGTTGATCCACATGTACAGAATTAATCTAATCCTAGTTTATGTTTCTGCACCTGAAAAATCTCAAATAAAGAAAAGGTAAGAAATTATTTAGGGAAAGTGTAATGGGGAAAAAATGGAGTAAGCATCCACAACACATTGTATCAAATAATTTCCCCAGGCAGAAGAAGATGCTGGTTGAAGAGTCATTCTAGACATCACACACTTTAATACATTTGTCCAGTATAAAACATTTCAAAATGGACACCTTCAACACTGCAAGGCAGTTGTTATCAACAAGTTGTAATTGGTTACTATAGACTTAAAGGATGCGTATGATTTAGTACCAAATTATCATCATGTTCACAGGTACTTGAAAATTAATTAAATGGGTCAGCTATGGCAATTTAAGGCATTATCTAATGGATTAAGCTCAGCTTCTAGGCTGTTCACACAATGGTTAAAACCAGCACTTGCATTGATAAGGACACATGGTTATGGTTATCTTGATGACATTTTAATTGGCAATGCTGATCAGGAGTCAGGTGGAAAATTAGTGCAGCAATTACAAGCCTGTTGAAAGACTAGGGTCCTGATCCATCCAACAAAATCTAAGCTTCAGCCATCCCCAACAATTTACTATTTGGGGTTTGTGAGTGATTATCTGGTTAACCAGATGTGGCATTGGTGTATCTTTAAGAATATTTGGCTTTCAGCTATCTATCTCAGGGAGAGACAATATTGTGGCAGACAACAGATCACGAAAATTTAAAGACAATACAGAATGGATATTAAATCCACAAGTTGGAAAACATTGTCAGTGGTATGGATTACCTGACATTGATCTGTTGCGTCTAGATTAAAGCACTAATTGCCCAAATACGTCTCATGTGAACCCGACCCAGGAGCAATAGCTGTGGATGCATTCTCAATACATTGGGGGGGAAATATGTTCCCCATTCTGTCTGATTAGGCAATGTCTGTTGAAAATATAGCAAGGCTCTGCCACGGGCGGTTTGGTGGCCCAAATCAGACACAGTCGTGGTTCTCATTGATGTTTAGAGTAATAATTGAACCATTTATGACGATTCATGACTGCAGTAAATTGTTGAAAAATTCATCCATGGCATGATCATATGAATTTGTTAATCTGCAGGTTCTGACCAGACCATTACAAGAGCTTGGACTGTTGGATAGGACCATGAATGTTATAACTGCAGCTTGGAAAAATAGCATTAAAAACAGTATTTTGTTTATATTAAGAAATTGGAAGTCTTTGGTAGACAGTTAAAGATATTTTATCATACTGCTAAGATATCAGATATATTGGAGTTCCTTGCTAGATTGCATTTTGATCAGCACCTAAGCGATAGGGCCATTAATAGGGCTCATAGTGCTTTATTGTCCTATTTAGGATAAATTGCTGACCATGAATCTAGCGGGTCTCATCCGTTAAATATCCCGATTGGGAAAGGAATATATATCTGCCCCAAGTAAAAATATAGAAGTTGGGAGGTCAGCATAGTTCTTACTTTGCTTAGACAATGGGCTCCAATTCTATCATTGTTTCGGAAGTTAACATTTGAAGTAATAATGCTCATGGCTTTAGTATCAGCACAAAGAGTGCAAACGTTGCAAATGTTACGTTAGACAGTATGCATGTGGCTACAGATAACATTGTCTTATATGTTTATGACTTAACCAAACAAAGGAGACCAGGAGGAGCTGGAACCAAGGTAAATTTTAAAGCATATCCTGTCGACCAAAAATTGTGTGTGGTTAAGCATTGACTCAATATGTTGAAGTAGGCAAGAGTCTCCATGGGGGTGAGACAACGCTATTTATTACACACAAAAATCACATAAAAGTATCAGTACAAACTGATGGTTCCAGATAGTTACATTCTAGATGGTTAAAACAGGTTTTGGGACTCAGCAGGAGTAGACATTGAGATGTTAAAAATCACTCCACCAGGGAGGTAGATACATCCACGGCAAAGGCACAGGATGGGCCACTCAATCAAAAAAAAAAATAGAGGCTGTAGGAGGATGTAAAAGAAATTTTTTAAAGTTTACAAGAAACCAGTTCTCACGGTGTCAGGGTTGGACACGCAGTGTTGGAGTCTCTTTGATTGTGCTTTGTTTTATATTATCAATTTATATCTTTGGTTATGTCTTCCCCTACGATAGAACGGTTATTACTTTCATTCTTTTAAAATGAAAAGACTTATTACATAAACTAAAGAAATGTTTAAAAGATGTATTATTTACTCACTACTGTGTTGATTGAACCAGAGTGTCGTATGGAATGAATCTACGACATGAAAAATACAGAGCTACAAAATCTTCACGTAGTCACTCACGTGACTCTGAAGTAAAATAGTAAGATTAAACGAGAACTTACCAAGTTTGAAGTTTGATCGTTATTTTATGAGGAGTTACGATGAGGGATTACGTGCCCTCCACTCCCAGCCCTCATAAAATAAATGATCATCTGGTAGTTCTAGTCTATATTGAGCTTTACTACCTTACTCCGGCTATTAGTGCTGTGTTTTTCATGCCGCTGCTTTGAAGTATCCCGATCATGCGCCAGGCAGGACTTCATCACGTAATCCCTCATCGTAATTCCTCATAAAATAACGATCAAACTTCAAACTTGGTAAGTTCTCGTTTAATCTTACTATTCTCCAGTGGAATGTCCCAAGGACTAGCTATTTTTAAATGAATAATGGATTAACTCCAAGAGGGGAGAGATAAAATACTTCACTTCTTAAATGATATTCTGGTAACCATTAGTACTTAGTGGCAGAGATGCAACACTGGGAAAGTACAACAACATCAAAGCAATACATAGTCCTGGACTCACGTCAGGATGAGAAGGCCATTTGGCACATCAAGCTTCTGTTCCAAGAATCAATTCATCTCCCTGCATTCCCCCAACCTTATTCATGTTGTTCTGGAATCTCTTTTAGCCTTGTATATTAATATAATTATTTTAAAGTCTTAATTGCTTCCACAAGGTGCTAGAGCTGCTGCCTCACAGCGGCAGAGACTCAGATTCGATCCTGACCTTGGGTGCTGTCTGTGTGGAGTTTGCACGTTCTCAATGTGAGTATGTGGGTTTTATCCAGATGTTCCGGTTTCCCCCACTTCCCAAAGACATGCGGGTTTGTAAGTTAATTGGCCTTTGTAAATTTACTTTTGTGTGAAGGGAGTGAATGCAGGATAACATAGAGCTGGTGTAAACGGGTAATTGATGGTCGAATGGACTGCTTCCATGCTGTATCCTTCAAGAAATCAATCAAAACCTTTTAGGAAGCACTTTGCTGATCATCACTACTGACTGTATGAAAAGGATTTCCCTTCTATCATCTTTGATTCTTTTACCGGTCACCTTAAATCTGGGCTCATGCTTGTAAATTACCCAGTACCCACTCAAAGACTAATATAATTACTACAATGCAGCAACCAGAATTAGATATAATAATTCGTCCGTGGCCAAACCACATTTTGTAACATTTGCAATAACCTTGTACCGTCCGAAGAGTCCACCAGGGACTATACTGGAAGTTGGGCAATTTTATACTGGAAATATTTTTACATTTATCAAACCAATTATTCAAGCTAATTAACCTACAAACTTAGTATGACTTTGGAATGTGGGAGGAAACCAAAGATCGTGGAGAAAAACCCACGCAGTTCACTGGGAGAACGTAAAACTCCGTACAGACAGCGCCCGTAGTTGGGATGAAACCCGGGTCTCCGGTGCTGCATGCTTTGGGGCACCATTGCATCATATAAAAATACACCATCACTCTATAGATAATCCCAGAAGTCAATGGGCCATTTAAACCACTATCACAGTCGGATGAAACTCAGCGGCAGGTAGAAATCCACAGTCCGCAGAGCATCAGCACCCTATGGGATGAGGCAGAAGTTTCAGGCAATGGTCCAAGAATGTGCAAGGACGTAAGCGGTTGGTGAAATGGCCAAAGTTTAACAGCAAGGAGTGGGAACCATCAATGCAGATGTCAGCTTAAGTGGAATCAAGGGATCAGCAGAAAAGAAGTTGGAGAAGATGGGTGATCTAGTCTACAGCTATGGAAAGGAAAAAAATTGGTGAGAAGGAACCTTGAAGATGCAAAAGATCCTCCACTTTATATATCTCTATTTTGACCAATATTAACTGATATGTTATTACCGATCCACAACCATTAATGTCCGCTCATGAAGAAGCCAAGGATCCAGTTGCAAAGAGAGACACAGAAGCTCATGTCTTGGAGCTGGATACTGAGTCTGATGGGGATGATAGTGTTGCATGATGAGCTGTAGTTGTTGAACAGCAACCTCTAAGTGTGTCTGTCATCAGATGATCCAGAGCAAAGTGGAGCACCAGAGTGCAGGACATGGCATCTGCTGTAGTGATAGGCAAATTGAAGGGGATCCAGGTCATTTCTGAAGCAGAAGTTGATTTGCAACATAACTAACCTCTCAAAACATAGTGGATGTGAACACTACTGGATGGTAGCCATTAATGCAGTTTACCATGCTCTTCTTGCACTAGTATAATCTTTTGATGCAGGTGAGAACCTGTGATGGCAGAAGGGAGAAGTGGAAGATGTCCTCGACTACTCAATCTTTTGGTCCACGCAGGTCTTTAGCACTCGGTCACATATCCCATCTTGGCCTGATGCTTTTTGTGGATTCATTCTCTGGAAGGATGCTCTGACATCAGTCTCAGGGACTGACTTCACAAGGTCATCAGGGACTGTGGGAGCAGAGTCATTGTTCTCCTTTTGAAAGTGTGCACAGAAGGTTGAGCTCATGTTATGCTCATGTCTGGTTTTACAAATGGAATTGTAGAAAGCAACATGACTGGTTGCATCATGGCATAAACTTGCATATTGGCAGTGGACGGTTAGAAACTAGGAATTTTGAAGAAAAACCTTGCAGGATATGTTTGGCACAATTAGTGTTCAGACTGGTCAGTTTGTTAGAAAGGTCCCTAACAGTTGTTAAGCCTTTTGCCAGTATTTTGTGAAAGGTTGATATAGCATTGAGTGTATTTGAATTTGAGATGTGAAATAACACAAATTGGTCAAATCAATTTTAAACTTTAAAATAGGTTAAACGTTATTTATCTCAATATAATTTTTAGTACCTGCTGCGCAAATTAGATTCCCACAACCCCCGACATCACTGTCGTTGCTTCTAAAGAGCTTCATTGTCTGTAAGGCATTTGAGACACCTCCAAAGTTCTGAAGCGCACCATACAAATAAAAGCTCTTCATGTCTTTATTGATGTTCTTTGTAGCCTTTCAGGTCATTAAAATGTCACAGAAATAACCAGTTTTGTATTTTGAACTTCAATCTGAACAAGAACAACTTTTGAAAAATCCCAGTAAATGTAATCAATATTTTCTCTTTCAGAGGCTACACACCTGAGGTTAGAATCCCAGTTAAAAAAAACAATCAGTCTCATCTAGTGTCAGTGCAGATGCAGAGTATGTCTGTGGTGCCTGCTTATCAATTTGAAATTAAATATAAAACACTGGTTTAGGCATGCAGCAGCTAGTACATTATCTTGTTTGTCAGACCTTCTCGTAAAATCAATTTTTAATATCAGATTTATTTTATAGGTTATCTGTCAATTTAGGATATTCAAATGTAAGATGGTGCTAGAAATTCCAGAATGCAGTGCCGGGTTGACCTAAAAAATATATTGGAAAACAACTTGCATTTTAACAGATGGCTAAACTGCCTAATGAAATGGATTATGTGCTGCGGGATTATGCAAGATAATACCAAAAATGATTAAATCAAATTTGTTAACTAAACTGCATATCAGGCAGTCTAGCTTGGTTAACGTGTAAATACTATCCAGAAAGTGCTTTTCATTGCCTTTGTTGCAATGATGACATTGAAACATGTCGAATGCCCAAATGATATTCTTAACTAATGAAAGAAATACTGCTCAGTTTTATACTGAATTTTTTTTTAAATGTACAATAGAGAATCTACAATAATTTTGCCAAACCTATAGATTTTTTCTCAATACCTTAACAGATCATTATATCTGCAAATTCCAACAGTTAATCCACACAATGAATTGTTGTTCACACACGGAACTGCGGATGTTGCTTCATCAAAAAAGACACAAAGTGCTGGAGTAGCTCAACATGTCAGACAACATCTGCAGAGAACATGGATAGGTAACTTTTCAAGTTGGGACACTTCCTCAGACTGATTATAGAGCGGGGTAGAAAACCCGGAGAGAGGTGGCGGTCGGACAAAGTGACAGATGGATACAGGTGAGGGGGATTTGATTGGCAGATGGTTTGACAAAGGCCAGAGATGAAACGACAAAAAATGTGAGATTAGGATAGATGACGTGCGAAATGTGAAGCTAGAGAAAGGAATATAAGTGGAAGGAGATAGGATGAATGAAAAGGGACCAATGGATGTGTATCTAGGTGGAGCACAGGGAAGAGAGGGGGAAAAACTAGAGGGAGAAAAGTGGCAGGGTAAGAAACGTTTACCTAAAATTGGAAAATTCAATGTTCATACTGTTGGGTGGGTGCTGTTCATCCAGTTTACCATTTTGCCTCACTCTGGCAGTGGAAGAAGCCCAGGACAGAGAGGTCAGTATGGGAATGGGAAGGGGAGTTAAAATGGTTAGCAACTGGAGGATCCAGCAGGACTTGGCGGACTGGGCACGGATTAGGCAAAATGGTTGCCTAATCTACATATAGCCTCGACAATGTAAAGGAGGCCACATTTGGAACAATGAATGCACCACAATGCCTCCCTTTCCCATTAGGCCTAGGATAGAAGAGGTACAGGTGCACCTCTGTCTCACCTGGATGGACTGGTAGGGTCTCTGGATGGACATGAGAGAGGAGGTATAGGGACAGGTGTTACATCTCCTGCAGTTGCAGGCATGCAGCATGATGGTTTTGGTAGGAAAGGACAAGTGAACCAAGGAGTTGCGGAGGGACTGGTCTCTGCAGAAAGCAGGAAGGGTTGGGTTTGGGAAGATGTACCTGGTGGTATGATCACATTGAAGGTGACAGAAATGTTGGAGAATGACGTGATTGATGCAGAGGATCATGGGATGAGATGTGCATACCAGGCAGATATCCCTGCACTGCCTGGGGGGAAGGGGAGCGAGAGCAGAACTATGGGACATAAAAGAGATGTGGGTGATTAATCCACCTATGACAACAGAGGCAAAACCACATTTACTAAAGAAAGAGACCATCTCGGCATCCTAGAATGGGAAACCTCAACTTGGGTGCAGATGCGGTGGAGACAGAGAAATTGAGAGTAGGGGGAAGGTGCTTTTGAAAGAGGCAGTGTGGGAGGAGGTATAGTCAAGATAATTGTTAGTGGGTTTATAGTAGATATCCATCAATATTCTGTCCCCTGTGGTAGAAACAGAGAGATCAAGAAAGGGAAGAAAGGTGTCCGAGATAAATTGTTGCTATGAGGAAAACATAAGTCTGTGAAGCTTACGTAGCTCAGGTGAAACAGTGATACATTGATGAAGCTGTACCTCACAGTTAAATCCTGGCGTCTAATTCAGTCTGTGTGCATGTTCTCCTGGTGACTATATGGGATACCTATAGTTACTCCATTTTCCTCCCACTTCCTAGAGACTTTGGGTTGGTAGCTTATGTGGCCGCTAGAAGTGAGTAGTAAAATCTGGGAGGGGTTGATGGGAATCTGGGGAGAATAAAACGGGATTGGTGTGGTTTAGTAGAAATGAGCATTCATTGGGTCAAAGAGCCAGTTTTTGGCACTGGCCAACACTGACAATATTTCTTGAATTCTGCCTTAACAAATTAAATATATGCTTTGCCCATTGCCAAAATGATATTAAACATATTTCAATTTGAAATGTGAAGCAACGTAGCAAATTTAAATCAGTTGACAAATTTTCCTGACTATTGGCCATAACATTTTACTTTATTTTTTTCCCCTGTGACAGTCTTGTTCACGAGGATAGCCTTCAGACAGTAAGAACCATAGAAATTACAATGTAAAACTTGAAAAGAAATTCAACCCATTTGGAAGAGCAGCAGCTGAGCTTCACAAACAGGTACCTTATGTTGAGCAGCAGATGGAAGAGATGGATGAATCAGTTACAGTTAGACAGGTACAGAGATAGGCCAAGTTTGGAGGGATATGGACCAAGCGCAGGCGGGTGGGACTAGTGTAGTTGAGATATGTTGGCCAGTGTGGGCATGTTTCCACACTGTATCACTCTATGACTATGACTCTAACCAAAGAATCAACTGTTGTTCTGTTTGTTGCATGATTTTAAAAAGGTACGCTAATGAAAATGGAAACAGGAACAAATTACAACGGTATTTTTTGCTAGAGTCGTCAAATAAACTCACAACTCTAATGAGTGCATTGATCTAATTCAAAGTGTGATGCTCTAATTAATTATAGGGTTTTGTAGGCCTTTGGCCTTTGAGTCAATTCAGAATTGGCAAGAAGAACACAAAATCTTCACAATTTAGTAATATTGAGCTTCGTCCTCTGCCACCTGCACATTAATTTGGTTGCCTCCAATATCTGTCAAAGGGACATCAAAATCTGAACAGATGATAGAATAGTTTGTAGCCAAAAAATGCTGGCAAAACACAGCGAGTGAGGCAGCATCTATGGAGAAAAGAAGTAGGTGATGTTTCGGGTCGAGACCCTTCTTCAGACTGATGTCGGGGAAACTGAATAGTTTATTTTGTTATACTGATATATATTCACATTATGTACATTTCTTGTCGCCATTAGTTATTCATCCGCATGCCCTCCTCTTCTTAAGCTGCATCATGGGAACAAAGATAACTTGCTTCCACTCCAGTTTCATGGATTTGCAAGGTCACTAATGAGTCCAGTGTGGGAATCACAGACTTTCACATACTGAGCAAGGGGTGGTTATTGGGTGGACGGATGGGTAGTTTGCAAGATTAAGTGCTCCTTTAGTAATTTCTGCAAGTTGCCTCGCTGTGCTCCAGAGTCATGGCCTTGAAGTGATTAATTCCAACCCAAATGCTTCTTCTCCACTTCGTCAAATGTACCAGGCAGTCAGAGGCAATGGTGCATTTCTTCAAGAAAATTTTAAGCACATCCTCGAATCCTTCTCCTAATCCCACCTGATCATCACCTGCCATTACAGAACAGGAATAGAGTCATAGAGTCATACAGTACAGAAACAGGCCCTTCAGCCTAACTCATCAATGCCAACCAAAAGGCCCCATATTAGCTAGTCCCATTTGCCCACATTTGGCCCATATCCTTTCCTATCCACATACATGTCCAAATATCTTTTAAATGTTCTTATTGAACCATCCTCAACCACCTATTCTGGCAGGTCATTTTATACGCCCACTGCCCTCTGTGGAGAAAAGCTGCCCCTCGGATTCCAATTAAATCTTTCCCTCCACACCTTAAACCTATGTCCTTCGGTGCTTGACTCCCTTAGCCTGGGTAAAAGATTCTGTACGTTCACGCTATCTATTCCTCTCATGATTATATACACCACTATAAGATCACTCCTCAGCCTCCTGCTCTCCAAGGAATAAAGTCCTAGCCTGCCCAACCTTTCCCTAAAGCTCGGCCCCACAAGTCCTGGTAACATCCTTGTAAATCTTTTCTGCACTCTTTCCAGCTTAATGACTCTAAGCTTACAACTCACATTTTGATGTCGGGCATGTGGTCATCATGTCTTGCCTTGCATAGCCTTGAGGTCAAAATGTGCAGGAGAGTACAGCAGATGCTGGTTTAAATCGAAGGTAGACACAAAATGCTGGAGTAACTCAGCAGGACAGACAGCATCTTTGGAGAGAAGGAATGGGTGATGTTTTGGGTCAAAATGTCTGAAGAAGGGTCTCAACCCGAAACATCCCCCTTTCCTTCTGAAGCATCATTACTTCAACTTCCACTGGCAGCATACACTAGCACTATCCTACACACTAGGGATAATTTACATTTTTTATTGAAGCCAATTAACCTACAACCTGTGTTTTTGGAGTGTGGGAAGAAAACAGAGCAACAGGAGAAAACCCACATAGTCATGGGGAGCATGTATAGACGCCGTACAGACAGCACCCGTAGTCAGGATCGAACCCGGGTTGCACTGTAAGGCAGTACCACAATGTTAATGAAAGCCATTACATGTTTTTGGTAATAATAGATCATTGCCCTTAATTATTGCCAAGTATGTATAACCTCACAAAATAAAGTTTCTTATTAAGATAACAATTCATATGCAGTAAAACAGTTGTCTTTTGATAACCATTTTATTGCTAATGAAATACAATGAGCCATGAGCTTGCTATAGCTATTGCAAAGTGTAATACATATTTCCAGCAAGCCCATGTTTACAATAGATGAATCAGAAGCTGGTCTTGGCAATTATTATAGTGGCACAAGAGACGACGGGTGCTAGAATCAGATGTCTGAAGAAGGGTGCCGACCCAAAAGAATACCTGTCCTTTTCCCTCCACAAATGCTGCCTGGCCTGCTGAGTTCCTTCACCACTTTGTTTTTTGGTAATTCATGTTCTTTGCTGCTAGATCATGTAGCCGCTTGAATATTTTGGGGATTCTGGAAGTTTACATGCCATTTGATGTTTTTATAAAGCAAAGTTCCTTTGGTTGTGAATGAGAAAAATTGCCTTTCAGGACTTTTTGAAATGCTTTCACTAACTATTATGTCAGTGGTTTGCCTTCTTACCGTTGACTGCAACAGGTTGTTTCGAGGACTGATTATCAGCTTTTCTGAAATCAGGCCTGGTCAGCTGAACTTTCAAGGAATAATTGCAGATGAGAAAGGCTATTTGCCCAATCGTAGTTCACCCATGCAGGAGGGACTGGGTCTGAAGCAGAAGGGTTAAAGAAAGACATGACTAAGGTATATACAATTAGAGGGCTTAGATAGAATATACTGCAGGAAGCTTTGCCCCTTATCAAGGTTAGATAAATCTAGAGGATACACGTTTACGATAAGGAAAAAGATTTTTAGTTGGGCATTTTTAGTTTGCGATCTTTTGCGCACAGAGAGTAGATTAAGATTAATTTATTGTCATATACACTAAGATGCATATACATTCCTTGTTTGCATGTAGTTCATAAAGTAAACAGTGTACATGGTGGTGATGGCGTCAAGAATAAATACAACAGTGAATGCAAAACAGCAGAATTGATGACTATAGTGCAATCTGAACTATTAAAAAAAGAATTGGGGAAGATATCAGGTCACCAACGACTATACAGACACACTCTTCATAGGGTAAACATGTGAAAAGGTTTATTCATATTAAAGGAGGACGGTGAGCAGAAGATCCAGGCCCATGTGGGAGTATATTTCCACGTCTGTGGGCCAGTGAGGATGCTGGCGGTCTCAGGCTTGTCCCGGTGGCACAATCTTGGCTTCAAAGATTAGGCCATTTGTTTCCTTTTCATTCCCTTGGCTGGCTGGAAAAGCCTTCATTTTAAAGAGTAGGGTTGCTGAAGTGTAGGTGAGTTTATCTAATCCAACTTAATTGGATGCAGCTGTTGCTCCTCTGGCTATGGCTTTACAGTTTAGTTTATTGTCACGTGTACCGAGGTACAGTGAAAAGCTTTTGTAGCCTGGGATCCAGTCAGCGGAAAGACAATATATGATTACAATTGAGCCACGTACAGTGTATGGATACATGATAAGGGAATAATATTTAGTGCAAGCGAAGCCAGCAAAGTCCGATCAAGGATAGTCCGAGTCCAATCAAGGATAGTCCATTCTGATCAGTTCGGAGCGTTGGGTGATCTCCAGCAGTTGCTAAACACTTACGAGGTGCTGTTGCTCCAATTTGCACTGGGCCTCCTCCATTGTCCGAGTGAGGCCCAGTGCAAATTGGAGGAACAGCTCCTCATATTTTGCTTGGGCAGCTTAAACCCCAGCGGTATGAACATTGACCTCTAACTTCATGTAGCCCTTACTTTCCCTTTCTCTCCACCCCTCCCACTTCCCAGTTCTCCGACCAGTCTTACTGTCTCTGACTGCATTTTATCTCTGTTTCCTTTGAACAGGGATTTAAAAAAGCAGCTAACTCCCAGCTAACAATGATCTAGTCTACATTTTCCTTCATCTCCATTCCATTTTCGCACCTTACACTTCCTCTATCTCCCTCTCCCCTGTCATCAGTCTGAAGAAGGGTCTCAACCCGAAACGTCACCCATTCCTTCTCTCCAGAGATACTGCCTGTCCTGCAGAGTTACTCCAGCATTTTGTGCCCATGTTTGGAGTTTTCTAATTTCAGGTAATCCTAACCTCCTGCGTGTTTTACTCTGTCTTGTTTCCAATGCACCGGTCGTTCTCCCAATTTTGTTCCCTTTCTCATACACCCCCATCCCCCATTAACTTAACTTCAAGGTTGGCAGAGGAGCACCAGTTGAAGGAGCGAGTGTGGGAATTGGCTGCAGAAAGGTAAACCCTTGGTGAGTTTTTTCATTGTTTCTTCAAGGATGGCAGAGGAGCGGCAGTTGAATGAGAGAGTGCGGGGATTGGCTGCAGAATCTAAATTAGTTAATTGGTAAGTTAGTTAATTGATTAGCAAATAAAAGTATGGCTTGGTCTAGGGCAGTGGCCTGCTGCGAGCAGTTCCTTGGAAGTGCCTTGGAAGGTAAAGTGTGAGCCTTTGGCTCAAAAATCTTTGATGCTGAGGCGAGGAGACTACATTATTCGGTTGTGTGTTAATTTAATTTAAATATTTAAACTTATTGGTGTGATGGCAGGAATATTACTGCAGTGCGTTTACTGCAGGATGTGGGGATTCAGGGGCAGTGCTGGTGTCACTGACCACTACACCTGTGGGAACTGTGGCCAGATGGAGCTCCTCAAGGACCGAGTTGGAGAACTGGAGCAGCAGCTGGATGACATGCGGTCCATCCGGGAAGACAAAAGCTACCTGGACAGGGCTACAGCCGGGTAGACTCCAAGAGTACAAGAGACGGAAAGGAAGGGGATGAAACTAGTGCAGGAGACCTCGGTGGAAGTACCTCTTGAAAACAGGTACATCCCCTTGGGAGCTGTCGGGGCAGACAATGCTTCAGTCCGATCGGTGGACAGGTCTGTGACTCGAAACCTGCCACTGAGGCTCGACCAGCGAGACCGCCCGGCAGAGTCATAGAGGTGAGTGATTCCATTATCAGAGGTGCGGACAAGGGATTCTGTAGCAACAGGGAGACTCGATGATGGTGTGTTGCCTCCCTGATGCCAAGGTCCAAGATGTCTCAGGCCGACTTAAGAATATCCTCTTGAGGGAAGATGAACAGCCGGAAGTAGTTGTGCATGTGGGCACAAATGACATGGGTAAGAAGAGGAAGGAGATTCAACAACGTATAGAGAACTAGGTAGGAGGCTGAAAAGCAGGACTTCTAGGGTGGTTATTTCTGTGTTGTTTCTAGTACCTCGTGCTAGTGATGGTAGGTACAGGGACATAGGGGATCTGAATGTGTGGCTGAGGAGTTGGTGCAGGGGGCAGGGATTTAGATTTCTAGATGACTGGGATCTCTTCTGGGGTAGGGGTGACCTGCACAAAAGGAACAGGTTGGACCTTAATTCGAGGGGGGCCGACATTCTGAGAGGCAGGTTTGCTGGTGCTACACGGGTGGGTTTAAACTAAACAGTTGGGGGGGGGGGGGGGGGTTTGTCAACAACGTGGAAGCGAGTGTAGGAAAGGTCACGTGCAGTTAACAGGAAAGCGAGTGTAGGAAAGGTCATGTTTAAATGAACAGGGCAGGGGGATGGGAACCAATGCGAGTAGACAGGACATAAAAGGAGGGCAGAAACAAAAGGTAGAAGGGAGATAAGGAAAACAAACCTAAATGCTTTGTTCCTTAATGTGAGGAACATTCGTAATAAGGTGGATGAATTGAATATGCAGTTAGCGATTAGGAATATGATGTAGTTGAAAATACAGAGACATGGCTCCAGGGTGACCAAGGCTGGGAGCTAAACATGCAGGGGCATTCGATATTCAGGAAGGATAGACAGAAATGAAGAGGGGGTGGGGTTGCATTGCTGGTTAAAGAGGAGATTCATGCAATAGCAAGGAGAGACATTAGGTTGTATGCTGTAGAATCGGTGTGGGTGGAACTGCGAAAAAGCCAAGGGCAGAAAACGCTTGTTGGAGTTGTGTACAGACCAACAAGCAGCAGTAGGGAGGTTGCGGATAGCTTCAAGCAGGAAATTACGGATGCATGTAACAAAGGTACAACAGTTTTTCATGGGTGACTTTAATCTTCTTATAAATTGGGCCTACCAAATTGAGGAGGAGGATTTCCTGGAATGTATACGGGATGGTTTTTTAAACCAATATGTAGAAGAACTGCTTAGAGGACAGGCCATCCTAGACTGGGTATTGTGTAATGAGGAAGAATTAGTTAGCGATCTTGTTGTGCAAAGCCCCTTTGGCAACAGTGACCATAATATGGTGGAATTCTGTATTAGGATGGAAAGTGACATGGTTAATTCAGAGACTAGAGTCCTGAACTTCAAGAAGACTTTGAATGTATNAATAAAGAGACAGGAATTGGCTAGGATCAAAAAATTTTAACAAAAATTCTTGCACAAAGACTGGTTAAAGAATTAATTCATCCTGATCAAACAGGATTTATACCTAAAAGATATTCTTCATTTAATTTAAGACGGTTATTTAATATTATATATTCCGAAAAGAAGTGATAAAAAAGACTTAGTAGTGATGCAGAAAAAGCTTTTGACCAGGTGGAATGGCCGTGGGACTTTAAGCTTGGTGATACTTGGCAAATCCAACAGATAATAACAAATTATATGTTAAACTAAGTTTAGTTTATCTCGAGGTTGTAGGACAAGATCACCATTACTGTTTGCCGAACCCTTGCTCAAAGGGTGATACTAAGAATAAAATCTCGTTATGCGGACGATGGAACTAATAACGGAACAGGATACAGCCAATAACCATGAATAATTTACACTTTATGTTCATCCCTCATAGTAAATAAAAATTCTGGCAAAAAAAAAAATGGGAAGGCGGAAAAATAAAGGAATTCTCCTTTTCTTTCATTTTCAAGAATCTTCATAATAATGAATGGTAATGAGGGAAATCAAGGAGTGTTAAATCCAATGGAATATAAAGGGAAACAGCAAACTGGACTGGGAAAAGTGTACTTGAACTCAACCGAGAGGGAGAAAGGGTTGTTAATTAAGAGGGGTGGGGGGGAAAGGGGCATGAAAGAAAGCTTGCGGGAAATATAAAAACACTCTAGAAGCTTCTTTAAATATGTAAAAAGGAAAAGATCAGTGAAGACAAATGTAGGTCCCTTATAATCAGAGACAGGTGAAATTATAATGGGAAACAAGGAAATGGCAGAACAGTTAAATGAGTACTTTGGTTCTGTCTTCACTAAGGAAGTCACAAACAATCTCCCAAAAATACTAGGGAACCGGATATCTAGTGGGAGGGAGGAACTGAAAGGAATCCACATTTGTCAGGAAATAGTATGATGGTCTGCATTCCAGAGTACTTGAGGTGGTCCTAGAAATCATGGATGCATTGGTGATCATTTTCCAATGTTCTCTTGACTCTCAATCAGTTCATGTGGACTCCAGTGTAGCCAATGTAACCCCACTTTTTAGGAAAGGAGGGATTGAGAAAATAGGGAATTATAGACTGGTTAGCCTTACATCAGTAGTGGTGAAGATGCTTGAGTTGATTGTTAAAGGTTTAAAGATTAGTCAAAGTCAGCATGGATTTATGAAAGGGAAATCATGCTTGACTAATCTTCTGGAATTTTTTGAGGATGTAACAAGTAGAATCGATGAGGAAGAGCCAGTGGATGTGGTGTATCTGGACTTTCAAAAAGCCTTTCACAAGGTCCCACACAAGAGATTCGTGTGCAAAATTAGGGTACATGATATTGGGGGTAGGGTACTGACATGGATAGAGAACTGGTTGGCAGACAGGAAGCAAAGAGTAGGAATTAACAGGTCCTATTCAGAATGTCAGGCAGTGACTAGTGGGGTGCCGCAAGACTTGGTCGGTGTTGGGACCCCAGTTATTTACAATATATATTGACAATTTAGACGAGGGAATAAAATGTGACATCTTCAAGTTTGCGGATGACATAAAGCTGGGTGACAGCGTGAGCTGGTATGAGGTTGCAGGGTGACTTGGATAGGTTGGGTGAGTGGACAAATGCATGGCAGATGCAGTATAATGTGGATAAATGTAAGGTTATGTTCATGGCAAGAACAGGAAGGCTAATTATAATCTGAATGGGGTCAGATTAGGAAAATGGGAGTTGCACAGAGACCCGGGTGTGCTTGTACATCAGTCACTGAAAGCAAGCATGCAGGTACAGCAGGCAGTGAAGAAAACTAATGGCATGTTGACCTTCCTTGCGAGAGGATTTGAGTTTAGGAGCATGGAGGTCCTACTGCAGTTAAACAGGGCCCTGGTGAGACCGCACCTGGAGTATTTTGTGCAATTTTGCTCTTCTAATTTGAGGACGGACATTATTGCTATTGAGGGAGTGCAGCATCGGTTCACCAGGTTAATTCCCGGGATGGCGGGACTGACCTATGATGAACGAATGGGTCGACTGGGCTTATATTCACTGGAATTTAGAAGGAAGAGAGGGGATCTTATAGAAACATATACAATTCTTAAAGGATTGGACATGCTAGATGCAGGAAAAATGGTTCCAATGTTGGGGGAATCCAGAACCAGAAGTCAAAGTTTAAAAATAAGGAGTAGGCCATTTAGGACTGAGATGAGGAAAACGTCTTCCCCCGGGGAGTTGTGAATCTATGGAATTCCCTGCCACAGAAGGCAATGGTGGCCAATTCACTGGATGTGTTCAACAGAAAATTAAATTTAGCTCTTGGGACTAAAGGAATCAAGGGATATGTGGAAAATGCAGGAATGGGGTATTGATTTTAGATGATCAGCCATGATAATATTGAATGGCGGTTCATGCTCGAAGGGCAAAATGGCCTACTCCTGCACCTATTTTTCCATGTTTCTATAATCCAATTTGGTTTTGAGATATAGCATGAAAACAAGCCCTTCGGCCCACTTAATCCACACCGCCCAATGATCACCCATTCAATAGTGCTATCCCACACACTAAGGACAATTCACAGAGGCCAATTAACCTACAAAACTGCATGTGTTTGGAATGTGGGATGAAACCAGAGTATCTGGAAGAAGCCCATGCAGTCACAGGGAGAACGTGCAAATGGCTTTTATGGCTTTTAGGGCAGAGTGTTTTAGATGTAAAGATTGGAATATTTGACCAAACAATTAACTGCAGTAATTGTTAGATACTAAGGCCAAGACCGATGGATTAACTACAGCCAAAAGACTTGCCAAATAAATATTTTTGGGGTAGGGAGACCCCATGGGCAATTAACTCTTTGCAGAGGTGTGGGCAATAGAGGTGCTACACTAGCTTCAATAAGAAATAAAGATAAGAAAATTGGCACGAGTTACTGCTAGTTGTCTGCACACACTTCGAAATACGAGTTAACATAAAGTTTTGAGAGTTAAACCCCTGTCCCATGGTACGACTTCATTCCAGGAGTTCTCCCGAGTTTGCCCTGATTCGAACTCGGCGATTTACGGTAATGGCTGCTCGTCGGTACTCGGGGCTCTCGTGGACATTTTTCATCATGTTGAAAAATCTTCACGAGTCTTCCCGTGCTTACCTGCCATTAGCAAGTCGTTAGCGCTAAGAGACGTCCCCGAGCTCCAACGTACCCGCTACGTTCATTCTCCGTGCTTACAATGAGTTTGATTTTTTTTTAACTCGGGAGAGCTCTTGGAATGAACTTGTACTGTGGGACAGGGCTATTAGAGCCAACGTGTATGGAGATACATGTTGGCTCTTACTATTAAAATGTTATCAATTGAATAGTAACTACTTGACAACCAAAGGAGACATACAGGTGGTCTTACTAATCTGACAACAAAGAGGAATCAATATCTCCATGAGTGGAGGGGGGGCGGGGTGAAAATTGGTATGATATTTATTTTTGTATCAAAGACCGATTATAAAACAGCGTCAGTATATTGCACCACTGAAAGGCTGAAAACATAATTGCATGTTTGGTTGCATGGTTGAATTTATAACTGCAGAGGGATTTATTGAAGAGCAAATAAATACTTTTCTGAAAGAGGTTTACGAAAATGTTGGTTTTCCATCCTGAATTTTTCTACAGTGCTGATTCCAATGCAATATCTGCAGATGGGAGATTGGCCCCGCTCACCATCAGCTTTGTGCTCGCACAATACATTAAAGAAAGGGTAAAGGTACCAACATTCACCAACATTAATAAAGTGCATTGTCCTTCAAAATTATTTCAGGTGGGTTTTTTTCATGAGTCCTTTGAACTGAGTAAAGGAATCTGCTGGAAAAACCTGGAATCAATGGTCATTCAGAAATACGGGGAAACTGGGAAATGGCACAGTCACTCCTGTGCCTCCATTATTATTCAAACTCGCTAGAAATGCTCTGAAAAAGATTCATTCCTGACTCCTGAATAGAGCAACCGATGGAACCAATACCACCCCGTAGGAAATAAACGTATGGCCTGAAAATTACTTCACTTCACCATAACAACCAGCTGACATGTATATTCTACTCCAATTCCCACTATTTGTGCTTCAAATTCTCGACACCACGAGGCGACGTGCAATCCTGCCAGTAGAGGCCCTCGTTGATTTTAATACACTCAGTCGTCAATGGGAATCGCTTTGCTGTGGCGAGGTTGTGGGTGTGCATAGGGGGGTGGGGTGCAGTTGTGATCACAAGCTGTGCTTTAAAATGAGGGAGATAAGTATTTGGATGTCCCCCATTGTACACACAGTATGAGGCTCCCATGCGTTCGGTATGGACTTCTTTCCAAGCATTGCCAGTGTTTGTTAAATCAATCTCTGGTATTAAGCAAATGGTTAGGTGCAGTAGATAATTGATATCAGTGTTGAAAAAAATGGTTCCCTATTGTCACTCTATTTTCAAGGACACCAAATGTTTCTAATCTGGTTGCTTCGGGTAGTCTGCTGACATTTCTGTCACACATTTGATAAACTGTTTGCAGTATTCTGCAAGTTTCTTTTAACAGCTACAACAAAATTATTTTTGTAAAACAGTGTACTATCATCAAAAGATTGAATAATAGTTGCAGTCCCATTATGTACATATATCTTGTGTCCATCTGTTCTTCTCAGCAGCAAGAAATATGGATAATTAACTGTGTGCATTTGTCATTGCTATGCTAAATTTCTGAAGCAATTTATTTTCAGAAAAGAAATGGACTTCCAGTGGAAACATAGCAAATGCTGTGCGCATAAACAAGGAAATTGGAGGGTGGTTTTGGACAGTAGCAGCCTAAGACCTGCCGAGCATTACCCACCCTCAATGCAACAAGGCCTAGGTCAATAAGCATTACACTGGAAGCTCTTCAAATCTGTTAGCAGCTCTTGGGCGATTTCTGATAAAGTTGATGACAAAGCAACAAACAACAGAATCATTTCGTAGGTCTATTCCTGGTTGGAAATAAAGATGTCTAATGTGTAGAAAGGAACTGCAGATGCTGGTTTAAACTGAGGACAGACACAAAAAGCTGCAATAACTCAGCGGGACAGGCAGCACCTTTGGAGAGTAGGAATGGGTGACGTTTTGGGTCAAGACCTATCTTCAGTCTGAAGTCCAATATTCTTGGTCCAAACCACTTGCAGTGTTGCTGAAGGCTAGCTGCTTGATACCCAAGAGTATCTGAATGCAATTTACTGCTGTGAGAAGTTAACATTAAAGGGGCCAAACAATTATCACAATGGCTCATAAAAGCCCAACCTACAAAGGCCAATACTTCAAGCTTCCTTCCCCATGTTGAGTCGCAGTCTTGTAGTTTTGTCCCTGAGTCAGATGTCTGTGAGTTCAAAACCCTCTCCAGTATTCAAGTATGGACTACTTTCCAATACTTTGGTACTACAGCGTCTCAAGAAAGTGCTGCACCGGTGGAGGTGCAGATTATGGGGATGAGCTGCAAACATAAATGAGAACAGGGAGTCCTCTCAATGTCCAAGCAACATTCGCCTCTCAACAAAAACAGAGTACAGGTAGATGGTTATTTATCTAATTTGTATCTGTGCACTGCTTATCAAAGTATTGGCTGACATTTTTCCCAACAACACGAGGATGAACGAGTTTCAAAAATGTGAGGAGCAAGGAGATCTTAAAATACGACATCAGCAAAAGAGGTGTTTAATCATTGTATTTCTCTTTCTTAATGTATTACTTCTTGAACATCATACTTAATGTTTATGAGCAAAGATACTGATTCTGCCTTGTTTTGGTTCTGATACTTGCATAATTCAATCTATTTATGTGATGTGGTTTTGAGCTTTTCGCAATAAAGTGTCAGATGTGCCAGAAATTATCAAATGTTTACCCCTGTCAGGGAGATAAAACAACATATAACATGCTGTTTATCAATGCAGAGTTTCCAACTATGGAATACTTTCTATCGGTTCAGTTCAATTTAATTTATTATCACCTGTACAGTGAAAAGCTTTTGTTGCATGCTAACCAGTCAGCAGATAGACAATGCATGATTATAGTCAACCCATTTACAGTGTATAGATACATGATAAGGGAATAACGTTTGGTGCAAGGTAAAGCCAGCAATGTCTGATCAAGCACAGCCCGAGGGTCACCAAAGAGATAGATAGTAGTTCAGCACTGCTCTCTGGTTGTGGTCGGATGCTTCAATTGCCTGATAACAGCTGGAAAGAAACTGTTCCTGAATCTAGTGGTGTGCGTTTTCATATTTCTATACCTTATGCCAGATGGGAGAGGGGAGAAGAAGGAGTGGGCAGGGTACGACTCATCCTTGATGTTGCTGCTTGCCTTGCCAAGGCAGTGTGAGATATAATTGGAGTCAATAAAAGGGAGGTTGGCTTGTGTGATGGTCTGGGCTCTGTCTTGCGGTCTTGGATGGAGCTGCTCCAAAACCAAGATGTGATGCATCCCTATAACATGCATTCTATGGTGCATCTGTAGAAGTTGGGGACATGCCAAACTTCCTAAGCCTTCCAAGGAAAAAGAGGCATTGGTGTGCTAACACCAAGACCAACCAGTTAAGTTTTCACATATTGAAAATGCGATAAGTAAAGGCAAACCAACCACATGTGTGTTGGTGTGTCGTATATGAGCAAACATATAGCGTGGAAACAGGGCCTTCGGCCCACCGGGTCTGCACCGACCAGCAATCCCTGTACACTAGGGACAATTTACAATATTACTGAAGCCAATGAGCCTACAAACCTATATGTTTTTGGAGTGTGGGAGGAAACTGGAGCTCCATGGAAACCTCACGCAGTCACAGGGTGAACATACAGACTTCGTATAGACAGCATCCGTAGATCAAACCCGGGTCTCTGGCACTATAAGTTAGCTATGCCACTGTGCTGCACCAAATTCCCCATGACCATTACTGCTAACATACACATGCATTCACCTACCCATGGCTATTATTGGTTATATTGTGAGCTGAAGTGAACTTATTGAATCCATAAGAATGCATACTGTTTTTGATTGACTGTTCTTCTCTTTACTTTTTTTGTCTTTTTTGTATACCAATGCATATCTGGCAAGAAGGTTTTGCTTTGAGTGCAAAGGCTCCTCACCAAATATTCTTTGCAGACAAAATCTTTACTCAATGTAGCCTAAATCAAACTATAGGGCTGATAAGAAACTATAGGCTAATGACTTAATTCAACCGAACAACGGCACTTGGCTTACAGCGCCAGAGACCAGGGTTCGATCCTGACAATGGGTGCTATCTATACAGAGTTTGTTCGTTTTCCCTGTGACCACGTGGGTTTTCTCCGGGTGCTCCAGTTTCCTCCCACACTCCAAAGCCAAACAGGTTTGTAGGTTAATTGGCTCCAGTAAAATTGTAAATTGACTCTAGTGTGTAGGATAATGTTTATGTACCTGCTGATTTGGTGCCAACTCTGTTTCCGCGCAGTACGTTTAAAGTCTAAACTGTAAGTAATTGAAATTAAATGTATACTTATATGTAATTATCTACTTCTAACAATATAGAAATCTTGTTGGCTTTTCTGTAATTATGTTGTTATTGAGATTCTGACCTAGAGATTCAGTTTATAGTACCACGAGTCTGAAAATATTGATTACTTTTATAAAGTAGTTTACGCTTGCTGATTACATTATACCACTCAAAGTGTGTCTATATACTTATCACCAAGATTCTTGCATCTCTGAAAAAATTAATGCATCAGAAGTGCATGAAATGACATCACTCCCTGTGCAACACTCCATCATTGGGACACTCCCAGGGCAGCCATGTTTTAAGGAAAGTACTCTGGGCTGAGTATTTCACCCAAGTAATTCCCATTATTCTTTCTTCTGTAGTGTCCCTTGGTATAACCCATATATCCATCAAAATCACCCCTGAAGTCTTAATCATAAATACCTTTGCTCTTTATTTCTACAATCAATGTGACTCGCTGATTACTGATCATTCTAATACCCTAATCATTTGAATACTTAATTGAAGCCCCAATCTCCTCCCCTATCATCAACAAAGTGTTAAGCTTCATAAGTTCTTAACTTCATGTAATAGGAGCAGAATTAGGCCATTCGGCCCATCAAGCCTACTCCGTCATTCAATCATGCTGATCTATCTCTCCCTCCTTATCCATTCTTCTGCCTTCTCCCCATTATACTTGACACCCGTTCTTCACCAGCTCCTGCCTGTAGCACATGAAAGGAAGTGTGCAATGACAGTTGGGTCATGCAACTTCCTATAACAACTTAGTAAACTACTCGACAATACCCTGGTTCCTTATTCTCCACGGGGTAAAAATATTTAAAAATAAATAATTAGTCCAGTATAATAACTGTAAATTGTGAAATGATAATATAGAATTATTGTTATGTTTCTAAATATTGCTTAATAGCTGAATGTGGACTTCATTTTATATTAAAATAAAATCAATGGTTGGTGGCCTGTGCCATTATCATCACCTGGTTAAGTCACAAGAAATGCTTCATTGATCCTTTGAAAAATAGAGCAAAGAAACCAATATTTTACTTAATTCAACTTGGTGTTTACTTATCTTTCTTAATAAAGTGGCTTGGCAAGAATTAAACTCTTTTTCATATCTAACGGAAACGTTTAGAGGGTTTTGTGAAAGGATTGTGAGTGAGACTAATTGAATAACCCGTTCTACAATTTTGCACAAGAATAATGGGCTGAATGGCTTCCTTCCTTCTTGTTCATTCTTGTTTGCTCATGCTAAATGCACAGTATTATAGCAGCTGTGTGAACTATACTTGCAGACACTGACTCCATTGAAAACATTTGCTTTTGTAACAAAAATAACTGGTGTTCTAAACTCAGTGGTTGTGAAACATGTTTGTGGGCATCTATGGATGTTGCAAGTGTTGAATAAGTGCAGGTTTGTTCTCCTTTCTCTTACCTGTGCTTTCACTCAGCAAAAGCAAAAGAATAGAACCGTGTGAAGAATGTTAAGTAGCCATTAGCCCGCACTTTACAAGGGCTCTTATACAACTTGAAATTTTGTAGAGATCAATTAGTTATTTTTCGTGAAATTTTTACATATCAACAAAAGATAATATTGAAATAGCCTGAAAAGCAATTGTGAAACTGATCAACAACGAGAAAATATTTTGCGGTAATTGAATGTGGATTGAAAACTGAAAAGGCATCTTTGTCATCTGTATCATAGTATTGGCTCAGCATACAATAATTGTTGACAGGTTAATTTTAAATGTAGGAAATTGACAGGCAGATCACTGGGATACAATGGTTGTGCAGCTCTTAAATATTAATTGATTGTACTTTAACTGATTTATTTTGGTGTTAATAGTTCACGTCTGGACCAGGCCCTGCCTGAAAATTCTGCATACAAATCCATTGTTACTTTCTCATTTTTCTATTGTAATTGTGTTTGCAGTTGTTTTTTTTATATATGCCTGCACTCTGGGGCTTATTTCCTCTTCTGTTTAACTGATCTGGAGTCATACCGTATTGATTGCCACTGTACGCAATCAGTTTGCTTATCTGCAGTGGCAGGCTCTGTAGCTTTGTCTCTTTTTACTTCATCACACTGCTGACCCTAGGCTCATTCCCCTTCCCTATAATAGAGAGGGCCCCTGCCCTAATAGGTCTCAGCTGGGATATATGATCAGCCATCCCAATGTGAGGACAGTTATCACAATTACATGTCAGTCCCCAAGCTCTTCGATTTCCCTAATGATTTAGCTGGATGAAGAGCACCCTGACAGGCCAAGAATTAATGTGTTCCAACCAGATTAATTTCTAATCTTCACGTCACAGCACTGTGAATTGAGATATATTTATTTCAAAATTAACTTCCAATTTATTTTTGTCCTTTTGAACTATAGAAAATGTAAAGCTTGTTTTATACATAAGCACCTGCAATAATACTTCATCTGTGTCATTCCAGCAGTCTTTGAATGTCCATGTTTATTGGTGACCATGTACAGGGCAACTCCTGGTTATGTGTTTCTGCCAGTAGGAAATTATGTAACAATAGGTTTGAAATTGAAAAGCTTACGTTATTGCGCTGTTTTACCATTTTTTACGTGAACTTTGCTCATGTAGGCGAGGGGTGCTCAATCAACAGAAGCAACATTCTTTATTTTGGGTGTCCAAAGTCAGCATCAATCACCTCCAGGTCAGCTGAAGGAAAGCCCAATAGACAGAAAAGACATGCATCTTATCGCATTTCTCATAAACATCACAGAATGTCATTAATTATTTTTTGAAGTGGAAATGATGTTGTTATCTACTAAAACTACTGCTGCTTTGTTTCTGCACATGACTAATCCCAGGCTCAGAAAGCGAGGCCTGTTGTGTATCTGCAATTGTTTCTGGTTTCTTCCAACAGCAGATCTCTAGTTTTGTTTAGTTTTAAAGATACAGCGCGGAAGCAGGCCTTTCAGCCCACCGAATCCAAACCGACCAGCGATCCCCGCACACTAATACTATCCTACACACACTAGGGACAGTTTACATTTATACCAAGCTAAATAGCCTCCAAGCCTATACGTATTTGGCAGTGGGAGGAAACTGGAGATTTCAGAGAAAACTCACGCAGGTCACAGGAAGAACATACAAACTCCATACAGACAGCACCTGTAGTCACGATCGAAGTCGGTTCACAGTTGCTGCAAGGCCATTTGGGCTGTAAGAAGCATCCAGACCCAAAACGTCACCTGTCCATTCTCTCGCCAGATGCTGCCTGACCCACTGAGTTCATCCAGCATTTCATGTTTTGTTCAAGATTGCGGCATCTTCAGGCTCTTGTGTCTCCAATTGGGCTTTTTCATCTTTCAAGAGGAGAAGTGAAGTGTTCTCCACAGAATAGTTTACTTCCCTAATCTTCTACTTAATTCAATGGATTAACATGTAACATGGTAGTGGACTCAATAAGGTTACAAAGATAGATACAATGATAAACACAATATACAGATACAGAGGTTATTGAGACCATTGAATTTACATTTGAATGTTTGCTTATTTATTTTTAGAGCTCAATGAGAAATTTTCAAAAGCTTTTTTGTTTTTTAATTTATCTTTGCTTATTACATTATATCAGGATCTATGGTATTGGGCACCCATTGTATTCTCTAGCTAATATTTAGTGCATATTAGTGTAATTAAACATTAAAGGGGATGTTGCTTCAAGACCTGTTTAGTGCGAGTTACTAACAAATAATTTCTGTTTTTTAATCTTTTAGAATTTATCTTTGCCTTGTCTTTTCACTTCAGGTACCAAGTGGATTTGATCATGTCCATTAATTTCATCGTCCACAACCCCTTGTAATGAGGAAGGCTCCAGTTCTGTGGGTTCTGAGCTGGTGGATGTAAACCACAGGTGGGCCAGAAGGTGGTTGATGGGACAGGGAGATGGATTGAGTTAGTTTTGGCAAACAATGTGCTAATTCTACTACTAGCGCTAAGCTTCTGTGTGTTCCCAATGAATGAACATTCTCAGTGGCATCGCACCTGCTCCTCCTCTATTGTGATTGATTATGGGTCAGGGATTCCCATGAACTTGTAGGGATGTTACACTTTTTCCAGGAGGTTCTGAGACCATCCTTCAATGATTTCCATTGTCACGTGGTATTCTTGGATTTCAATGGAGCTTGGATCAGTGTGTCGGGTATATGGGTCCACTTTAAGGACATGGTCTGGTCATTGAAACTTACTGAGAATAATTAGGGGCTCTGTGCTGGGAATGTTGGCCTGGAAGAGGACACTAGTCTTCATTTAATTAATACTATATAAAGATAGGCATTGATGAAGAAATTTACCAATATTTGCAGACACTAGTGTTTATTTGCTTATAGTGTCAACAAATAGTCATAAATAGGGTAGATAGTCAGAAGCCTTCTTTTTCAGGATGGAAATATCAAATGCTCGAGGGCATAGCTTTACGGTGAGAGGACCAATGTTTAAAGGAGATGAGCGGGGCAGTCTTTTTACACAGTGGATGGTGAGTGCCTGGAACATGCTGCTGGGGATGGTAGCGGAGACTGATATGATGGTGGCATTTAAAAGACTCTTGGATGGGTACATGGATAGGCAGAAAATGGAGGGTTGTGGATTATGCACAGGCAGATAAGAGTTGATCTTGGCATCATGTTTGGCACAGTCGTTGTGGGCCGGACTTCAGTTCCTCTACTGTAGTTAGACACAAAACACTGGAGTAACTCTGCGGGACGGGCAGCATCTCTGGAGAAGAGGAATGGGTGACATTTTGGGTCAAATTGTACTGTTCTTTTCTATGTTTTTAATTAGGGGATGTTGGAATCAGCATTGGTGATGCAACTCCAGTACCTTTAGGTGACTCCATGACTTCTAGGCAGCCTATGACACGGCAGCATATGAGAGGGTGAGAAGAAAAGTATAAAGCCCGGTTTCAAGTTTTGATCTTCATTCTTATCCACTGGCATCTAAAGACTGTGCTGCTGCTGCACTGAAGGCGACGGTAAATTGCATCTTCAATGTCTGTCTTTATCCATAATAGTACCAATTAAGTGACGCTTCCAGCTTTTGCTTGTGATGGGTGAAGTAATATGTGCATTTACAGATCAGTTTTTCCAGGCTGGATGTATAATATATAATAGCCCCCTGCTGAACTTGAAAGTTCTAACGGCTGAAACCAGTCTGTGAAGGAATGAGACTGATAGGTTAACTGGCTTTTTGTTAATCTAAGCTCCCCTGTGTTTTCATTTCCTGAGGTAAGTATACCAAAGTCAAGACCTTAAAAAAAGATAAAATAGTGGCATTTCTCTTTGACCCTTCAACACAAACTGCTGGTTAACAATATCAAGCTAAGCTTGTAATCTACACTGTTCAGCACTACCTATTTGCATTAAACAGATGAAATTTCTGTGAGTTTATCACGGAAGGAAAGACATGGCAAAGTATTTGATCATCAATGTACATTTTTTTACTTTCATATTCTTCAGTACTTTCATAAAGAGTTATCCATTGAACTTTAACAAATTAACATGTTACGTTATTTTGAAAATACTTTGATCTCTCTATTTGTGGAGCATGGTGAGAATGGAAAGTATGCCAGCATTTGGTGATGACTAATCAAATAATTTCAACTATTTTAGAATTCATTCATGGGACATGAGTGTTGATAACACAGCTCTTCAGATAGATGTTGTTTGAAGCAATGTATACCTACAATTCTCCTTCCGCTGATGTTGTCTGCCTGCTGAGGCTCAGCAGCTTTATCTGGGATTTTATTTTCAGATTTCCAGCAATTGGGTATTGGTTTAATTCCTTCTCACCAGTCATTCACATCTCAGTGACATTGGAGACTGAACCAGGGCTGGGAAAGTTGAAAAGTAAAATATATTTGAAACACTCACTATTTCAGTCTGTTCCTGTGGAAAGACAGGAACAAAGGCAGGTTTTCAAATGGAGTTACGGGGAACTGCTGATGTTGGAATCTTGAACAAAAAACAAAGTGCTGGAGTAACTCAGCGGGTAAGAGGAAGGGTCCCAATCCAAAATGTCACTAATTCATTCCCTCCGTGGATGGGATGCCTGATCCATTGTGTTACTCCAGCACTCTGTGTTTTGCACAGGTTTTCAAATCATTACTACACAACCAAGTGTTTTTTCATCTGGAATGTATCGATATTTTTAATATATTACGATTTTATGTCCGATCAGTTACATCAGAGTATTTTGCATTTATGTGGATGAGAGATAACTCCAGAACTCCAGAAATATGAATCCAGGAATCCAGAAATGTATCCATTGTTGTATATTCACAGATTTGACATGATACTGAGCTGAATTTGGGGAGAATGCAGGAACAGGGTACTTGTGGATGATCAGTCATGATCAAATTGAATGGCAGTGCTGGCTCAAAGGGCCGAATGGGCTACTCCTGCACCTATTGTCCTAATCTAGAAGTTCAGAGGATACAGTTGTTTTGGTGCTTTGTTCAGATGAAACAAATTCCTACAGGAATTACTACTATAAAACCCCAGCAAGAAAGCCCCAGCACCTTGTTTACATTAGATTCAGCCTTGGGGGTGAGGGAAAAGGGTGGAGAAGAGGTGGGGGCAGGACAAAGATTAGCAAGTGATAGGTGGATACAGGGTTGACTTGCAGATTGGTGGATAAAGGCTGGAGAAAAGAGGCAAAAAAGGTTTCAGATAAGGAGAGCAGATGTTTTGGAAAATAACAATAATTTTGGGATTAGTGTGGGGCCCATTACTGTTTGGAATTTGTCAATGATTAGGATGAGAATGTACAAGGCATGATAAGTGCGTTTGCAGATGCCACTAAAGGGGGAGTCGTAGACAGCAATGATGGTTATCAAAAGTTGCAGAATAATCTTGATCAGCTGGGCAAGTGGGCTGAAGAAAGCCTTGTGGAGTTTGATGCAGATAAGTGTGAGTTGTTGCATTTTGAAAGTCAAATGAGGCCAGCACCCACACAATGAATGGCACTGACCTGGGAATCATAGAGCGGAGGGAATCTAAGAGTGCACTTGCACAGTTCCCTGGAAGTGTCATATCTGACAGATAGGGTGGTCAAGACGCATTCAGTATATTGGCTTTCATCAGTCAGGGTATTGAGTACAGAAGTTCTGATGTTACGTTACAGTTGTGCAAGGTGTTGGTGAGGCCACAATTGGAGTTTAGTGTTAAACTTTGGTCACACTGCCATAGAGAGGATGTTGTTGAGATGGAAAGATGCAGTGAAGATTTATAAGGATGTTGTCAGGTGTTGAGGGCCTAAGATGTGAGGAGAGGTTGGGTAGGTTAGGACTTTATTCCTTGGAGAGCAGAAGGATGAGGGGTGAATTTTTAGAGATCATGAGGGAGATAGATTCATTGAATGCCCAGAGACATTTACTCAGAGTAGGGAAATCAAGAACTAGAGGACATAAGTTTATGATGAGGGGGAAAGATTTAATAGGAACGAGAGGGGTCATTTTTATCCATACAGAGGGTACCGGGTATAAGGTACGAGCTGCCAGAGGAGGTAGTTGAAGGTACATTTTGGTTGGTAACTTGGGCCAAATGGCCTGTCTCCATGCCGTTTGATTCTATGACTCTAAGAGGAATGAAATATAAAGCCAGAGGGAAGTGTATTTGTAGAAGGTGATGGAGGAGGGAGAAAAGGGGACAGGCTAGTAGGAGAAATTGGTAGGGGAGTGGAGCACGGGAAAGTGGGGGGGGGGGGGGGGAGTACTTAAAATTTGAGAATTCCATATTCATTATTACCCAAATGGAAAATGTGAATTCATTTAAGACTGAATTTATACATGCAGTGAAACATATATTGTACAAAACCACAATACTTGCTCTCTCCTCATACATACTGCATGTATGTGTGCTTGCATATGTGTATTTGGCCCTTTTCCTCGCAACATCACTTGTGAAGTAAAATACGCTTCCTTGAAACAAGTTATTGACTAAAGCGCTGCAAGAAATTACAGCTTTCATCCACACTCCTCTTGTCACACGCAGCAGAAATAAATGACTCTATTTTTCTGCCATGGCTATGTTTTATGAGCATTTAGTTCAGCATATTGGGCACCATAATCTTCTCTCACCCCTCCTCAGTGCATGCTCATGCAGCAAATCTTTATGTGATTTCCTCGCCCTCATGCTGCGACATATTGCAGCTACATTCCTGAAAAGACTTTCAACCAGCACTGCGGTCACAGCCAAGTCACCACGTGTACAATTGCTCAGCCTAATGAAAATAAAACATCAAGCAAATGTTGTGCTTTTCTAAAGAATCATTTTCTAATCCCTCTACTGAATTATTAAACAGGGCTTGTCGAACCTTGGCTGATTATCTTGCTGACCACGTGACTCAACACTGACCTTTTATGTAACATCAAAATGACTGCAGTGATCGATTGGACCAAATACCGTTACGTACAACTTCTACTAAGCCGATGATAGCCTCCAAATTCAGCCCCTTCCACACATGCTTTTCCTCAATGTTTTAACCCATGCACCCAATGTCAAGCTAAAAAAAGCCACCAACTATTCAAAATACCTTCAAAAAATTAAATCTGTTTAGTTTAGTTTAGAGACACAGCGTGGAAACAGGCCTTTCAGCTCACCAAGACCACACCGACCAGCCATCCCCGTACACTTGTGCTATGCTACAAACAAGGGACAATTTACAATTTTTACCAAAGCCAAGATAACGTACAATCCCGTACATCTTTGGAGTGTGGGAGCACTTGGGGGAAACCCACGCATGTGCCACTATGCCGCTCTGCCTTTTAAGCTTCCTTTACTAAGTTTGACCTTTATTGACCTTTCTAATAAATGAAATCGGTTTTGATACCAGATGAAAAATAGTCATTCTTTCAAAACAAGTACGTCTTAAATAGTATTTACATTTTGAAGGTGTGGATAAAAATAAATGCAGAAACTGCCGGCAATGCAAAATGTTTTAGGCAATACCTGAAAGAGAAAATGAAGTGACCCGACACAAGAGATTTGCTTCAGACTCGCATCCAACGGATTTGCACGTATTTTACCCTGAGTGATTTATTTTCACAATGTTCTTTTTTTAATGTTAGAATTTCCACTGGCATGCAGGAGCAGTTGGTAAAGTCCTGACCTGAAACGTCACCTATCCATTTTCTCCAGCGATGCTGCCTGATCCGCTGAGTTACTCCAGCATTTTGTGTCTCACTTTGGTATGAACCAGCATCTGTAGTTCCTTGTTATTGCAAATGGTACATGCTTGTCCTCAGGATCAGGAATAAGTAACTTGCTCCAGGAAAATAAAACGGAGGAAAGTAGCCAAAATAAACATTTGGTCCCTAAAGAAAGAGACGCAACTACTGATAAAATTAAAGAATTGGCAAAAATATCAAATGATTATTTTGGATCAAGTCTTTACAATCAAAGCCACTAAAAAAACGATAATAACATGTAATCAAGGGGTACAGGAAGAGAAGAACATAAAACAAAACATTGCAATACAAAAGGATTACATGAAGCACAACGT
This sequence comes from Okamejei kenojei, assembly GCA_035221665.1. NCBI lineage: Eukaryota > Metazoa > Chordata > Chondrichthyes > Rajiformes > Rajidae > Okamejei > Okamejei kenojei. The sequence goes on from CM069134.1 coordinate 61,567,536, forward strand.
ATTAGCATTGTAACTAGCAAGCAATTAATAATGCTAAGAATACACTGACCTTTTTTGCAAGGTGTATGAAACATATAGGTTTTGATGCAGCTTTGCATGGCAGTGATGAGATGGCTCCTTGAGTCATACTAAAATATTGGTCTCCAGTGGAGGATGTGCTTGCACTAAAGATAGTGAAAAGAAGGATCATTAGATTGATCTTAGGTGTGAAGGCGATGATGTATGAAGAAAGATCGAACAACTTAGGCCTACATTTTATTGATGCTTTGGATAATAGGGGATGATTGTACTGAAACAAGTAAGACTTTGTGGGGCGATTAACAGGAGGGCTACTAAGAGGAACTTCCTCCTGTTGAGGGTATCTCAAACTATGTAACATGGATTCAGAATAAGCAGTTGAACACTTCAGAAAGAGAAAAGGACAGTTTATTTTTCTTCCAGAGTTTTGCAAGTTATTAGAATTACTGTCCCACGTAGACGTGAAGGCAGAGTCATGGAATATACTGTATTCAAGGAGGAGAGTGGCATATATTTAAGCTGCACAGAAGCCCAGGGGCATAAGGAGAGAGGGAAATATTGAAGCTAAAACTAGATCAGCCACAATCTTACTGAATGGTGGAGCCGGCTCAAGATACCAGCTGTCTATTCTTGCTCATGCTTCTTATGTTCTTAAGCTATGTTGCACCTGTCACTGAGACAGTGCTGAATGTGCAGCTAAGGAGCATTGTGGCTCAGCATTAGATGTGAAGCAAGAATTCAATAAAATATAAGAAAATAAAATGACTAAGTGAAAATTAAGAAAATATAAGTGAATACTCACAGGTTTTTTCCCAGGATGGAGGACTCTAAAACTAGAGGGTGCAGGGTTAAGGTAAGAACAGAAGGATTTAAGTGTATTGGGAATGAAATCTGGTGCACACTTCGATGAATCTGTTCTGATGTTGCCAACCAAAAATGTCAGTTTGCCACGCATTGCTGAAGAAAACACATTTTAATGTCCAGGCTGATTTAATGACTGGGGATTCACTAGGTAACGACTAGGTACATAGAAACATGGACAAAGAAAATAAGTGTAGGAGTAGGTCATTCGGCCCTTCGAGCCTGCACCGCCACTCAATATGATCATGGCTGATCATCCAACTCAGTATCCTGTACCTGCCCATACCCTCCATACCCCCTGATCCCTTTAGCCACAAGGGCCACATCTAACTCCCTCCTAAATATAGCCAATGAACTGGCCTCAACTACCTTCTGTGGCAGAGAATTCCAGAGACTCACCACTCTCTGTGTGAAAAATGTTTTCCTCATCTCGGTCCTAAAGGAATTCCCCCTTATCCTTAAACTGTGACCCTTTGTTCTCGACCTACCCAACATTGGGAGCAATCTTCCTGCATCTAGCCTGTCCAACCCCTTAGGAATTTTGTAAGTTTCTATAAGATCTTCAATCTTCTAAATTCTAGTGAGTACAAGCCGATTCTATCCAGTCTTTCTTCATATGAAAGTCCTGACATTCCAGGAATCAGTCTGGTGAACCTTCTCTGTACCCCCTCTATGGCAAGAATGTCTGTCCTCAGATTTGGAGACCAAAACTGTACGCAATACTCCAGGTGTGGTCTCACCAAAACCCTGTACAACTGCAGTAGAACCTCCCTGCTCCTATACTCAAATCCTTTTGCTATGAATGCTAACATACCATTCGCTTTCTTCACTGCCTGCTGCACCTGCATGCCTACTTTCAATGACTGGTGTACAATGACACCCAGGTCTCGTTGCATCTCCCCTTTTCCTAAACGGCCACTATTCAGATAATAGTCTACCCTCCTGTTTTTGCCACCAAAGTGGATAACCTCACATTTATCCACATTATACTGCATCTGCCATGCATTTTCCCACTCACCGAGCCTATCAAAGTCACCTTGCAGCATCCTAGCATCCTCCTCACACGTAACACTGCCCCCCCCCGGCTTCATGTCATCCGCAAACTTGGAGATGTTGCATTCAATTCCCTAGTCCAAATCATTAATATATATTGTAAATAGCTGGGGTCCCAGCACTGAGCCTTGCGGTACCCCACTGGTCACGGCCTACCATTCTGAAAAGGACCCGTTTACTCCCACCCTTTGCTTCCTGTCTGCCAGCCAGTTCCCTATCCACATCAATACTGAACCCCCAATACCGTGTGCTTTAAGTTTGTACACTAATCTATTAAGTGGGACCTTGTCGAAAGCCTTCTGAAAGTCCAGATATAACACATCCACTGGTTCTCCCTTATCCACTCAACTAGTTACATCCTCGAAAAATTCTATAAGATTCGTGAGACATGATTTACCTTTCGTAAATCCATGCTGACTTTGTCCAATGATTTCACCACTTTCCAAATGTGCTGCTATCCCATCTTTAATAACTAGCAGTTTCCCCACTACCGATGTTAGACTAACTGGTCTGTAATTCCCCGTTTTCTCTCTCCCTCCTTTTTTAAAAAGTGGGGTTACATTAGCTACCCTCCAATCCTCAGGAACTACTCCAGAATCTAAAGAGTTTTGAAAAATTATCACTAATGCATCCACTATTTTTGTAGCTACTTCCTTGAGTACTCTGGAATGCAGACTATCTGGCCCTGGGGATTTATCGGCCTTTAATCCATTCAATTTACCCAACACCACTTCCCGGCTAACCTGGATTTCACTCAGTTCCTCCATCTTATTTGACCCCCAGTCCCCTGCTATTTCCGGCAGATTATTTATGTCTTCCTTAGTGAAGACAGAACCAAAGTAATTATTCAATTGTTCTGCCATGTCCTTGTTCCCCATGATCAATTCACCTGTTTCTGACTGCAAGGGACCTACATTTGTTTTAACTAATCTTTTTCTCTTCACATATCTATAAAAACATTTGCAGCCAGTTTTTATGTTCCCTGCCAGTTTTCTTTCATAATCTATTTTCCCTTTCCTAATTAAGCCCTTAATGTACGTCTCTGTTGATTCTGTCAGGATTCAGCACAAGGGGCTTCTGGAATGGAAGAAGGTTCCCCATGCCCTGGATCCCAGCTAGCGGCTGCCTGCAATGGGGACAGAACATCTGGAGTATTTTTTTCTTAATGGGCCTGAAGAACTGCTTTCCCAACCCACAAGGGGAAAAAAAAAAATCATCTTTGGAGACGTAAGGAACAGCAGATGCTAGAATCTTGAGCAAAACACAAAGTGCTGGAATATCCCAGCAGGTTAGGCAGCATCTGTGGAGGGAATGGATAGACAACGTTCCAGGTCGGGCACCTTCTTCAGCCCTTCACCGATGCGATTATACCACCCTGTTTAAATTTGTGGGTTCAAATAATTTCTGTATCATTTTGTTCCAATTGCTGGTTCGTAAACCAATTGCTGTCTTGATCTTTTGTGGGCATCACCAGGGCTACCCCTGCTATGTGCACCGATGCCCCCACATTCAAAACATACACATTAACCAGTTAAATTCACAGGGAAACTGAACTATATCAGCAGACTCCAACTCTACAATATTTGAGAGATTGATTTCCCTAAAATTGCAGCAGAATAATATGAGGCATGAGTCCTTTCCGAGAGACAGTGCCTTCATCTTAACTCCTCATAGCCCCCCCCCCCCCTCCCCCCCCCACCCCCTAGAGTTCACATGGACTAGTGGAGGTTAAAATTGAGTCATTACTGCTCGATCTCTTAACATCCCAGAGATTACTCAGGGTTATGTTGGCAGATCGACACTTCATGGGACCATCACTATTTGAATGCTACTTTATTTAAATGGGTAATAGCACTGTTAAAATAATGGACAGGGAAATGATGTATGAGTGCTTTAGTTTTTCAACCACTAATATCAGCAGCTGTCATTTCTTGGCTGTAATGTCACATTTTAACCAATATTAACTAATCTGCCTGGTTAGTTTTTACGCATTCAATCTATTTTTTTCTTTTGTTTGTAGCTGCTTCATCTCTGTTCTCAGCCCCTCTGCCAACTAGGTTCCTTGGGGCAATTGCTCCTTCCCCTCACCTTCCTACTCACAGATTCTCTCCATAAGAGAGCAGCCTTACTGCCAGATACAGATAAAGGTGGAGGAAATGAAGAGAAGCAAATAAGAATATCATCAGATAGGAAAGAGGAAGTAATGAGTTGAGTTTAGTTTATTGTCATATGTCACATGTGTGCTAATAGACAATAGGTGCAAGAGTAGGCCATTCGGCCATTTGAGCCAGCACCGCCATTCAATGTGATCATGGCTGATCATCCACAATCAGTACCCTGTTGCTGCCTTCTCCCCATATCCCCTGACTCCACTATCTTTAAGACTCCTATCTAGCTCTCTCTTGAAAGTATCCAGAGAACTGGCCTTCACCGCCCTCTGAGGCAGAAAATTCCACAGACTCACAACTGTGTGAAGTGTTTCCTCATCTCCATTCTAAATGGCTTTCCCCTTATTCTTAAACTGTGGCCCCTGGTTCTGGACTCCCACAACATCGGGAACATGTTTCCTGCCTCTAGCATGTCCAAACCCAGATGTGGTCTCACTAGGGCCCTGTACAACTGCAGAAGGACCTCTTTGCTCCTATACACAACTCCTCTTGTTATGAAGGTCGACATGCCATTCGCTTTCTTCACTGCCTGCTGTACCTGCATGCTTACTTTCATTGACTTGTCAGCTGAAAGACAATAGATGATTACATTTGAGCCATTCACAGTGTGCAGATACACAATAAAGAGAATAGGGTGGATAACGCTTAGAGCAAGATAAAACAGTAAAGTCCGATAAAATATAGTCTGTGGGTCTCCAATGAAGCAGATAGTAGTTCAGGACTGCTCACTGGTCGTGGTATGATGGATCAGGTGCCTGTTAACAGCTGGGAAGAAATTGTCCCTGAATCTGGAGGTGTGCATTTTCACACTTCTAGCAAGGCTGGAATGAGAGAGAGGAACATTCTATTTTAGGGTGTTTAACTGTGACGTTTCCTGGATCGGGTATCAGGTATCTTTTTTCATATTTAACGTGATGAGAAATTATATTGCTCCAAAGGATTAGATACTACAACCCTCAGGACATATTACTCAGTTTAACAATTTCAGGTAACACTCCCCTTCACTGAATTTCCCGTATCAAGTTGTGATTTCAAATTATTTCTGTATCATTTTGTTCCAATTGCTGGTTGTTAAGGTAATTGCTATCATGGCAACTTCAGTCTGCACCGTTTCACCAATATTCCCTCTGTTCTCTCCACCCTGCTTCCTTTCTGTGACTAAAACTGTGCTCATATTCTCACTCTTCATTTCTGATGTAGGGCTATCAATGCATGCTGATTCTCTCTCCGCAGGTGCTGCCCAATCATCTGAACACTTCCACCATCCATTGTTTTTGTTTCCCCTTCACAGTTGGACCAGAACTTGGAATGTACCATTTACCGCTATCTGATTTATGACAAAGTGTAATCCACCGAGATTGAATGGAATCATTCTCCCAGCACACCAAGAAAAAACAGGGTAACAAATGGCTGGGAAGCACTTAATGTCTGGGAAAAACAAGTTAATCTGCTCCCTTATCATAGTCTTTCATTTTAACATGGTGGCCATAACTCCCAGGTCCTTAAAGGGCAGCACAGTGACACAGTAGTGGTGGAGTTGTTATCTTACAGTGCCAGAGACCCAGATTCAACCCTGACTACAGGTGCTGTCTGTACCGAGTTTCTACATTCTCCCTGTGGCTACGCCATGATTACAATGAATGGCGGTGCTGGCTCAAAGGGCCGAATGGCCTCCTCCTCCACCTATTTTCTATGTTTCTATGTTTCCAACTGGTTTTTTTCCAGGTACTCCTGTTTCCTCCCACGTTCCAAAGACAGGCAGGTTTGGAGGTTAATTGGATTCTGTAAATTGCCCCTGGTGTGTTGGATAAAAATAGCGTAGGGGTGATCAATGGTCAGCAAGGACATGGTGGGCTGAATGTTCTGTTTCCATGCTGTATCTCTAAACTAAACTAAATTAAATATGCAGACCAAGTCTGTGACAAAATCATTGGGGTCAAGCTGCAATTTTTAAGAAAGATCTGAGCAATGAAATGAGTATGGCTTTCTCACCAGGTGAATCGAGCAGGAGGGAAAAGGTGAGAGGAAACTGCAGATGCTCATTAAAACTGAAGATAGACAAAAAGCTGGAGTAAGTCTGCAGAAAAGGAATAGGTGACATTTCGGGTCGAGACCCTTCTTCAAACATTTTGGACAGAGGAGGGGAACTTCTTCAATGTAGGCATTCCTTGAGGAGATTTCGCATTGGAGCTGAGAAAATGTGCAGGAAAGAAATGCAGGTGCTAGTTTGGATGGTTTAGATGCTGGTTTAGTCAGTCTAAAGAAGGGTCTTGACCCGATATGTCACCTATTCCTTTTCTCCTGAGATGCTACCTGACCTGCTGAATTATTCCAGCTTTGTGTGTCTTTCCCTGGTGTAAACTAGCATCTACAGTTCCTTCCTAAACTTTTACTTTTACCCTATACACTTAGTGTAACTTTCAACATGGATATCCTTTTCTGCTCCAGCCTGTGAAATTCACACGTAACCCAATTGCCTCTGTCACTCCCATTATCCCTCACAGATTCCCCTCCCCATCACCTTCTTCTCTCTCCCTCTCTCTGTTTCTCTGTCTCTCCATCTCTCTCCATCTCTGTCTCTCTCTGACTCTCTCTCTCTCTCTCTCTCTATCTCTCTATCTCTCGTTCTCTCTATCTCTCCCCAAGAACAGTCCTTTTAAGTCCACTAGATAAGAGATAGACATTAATTAATTATTGACTATTAATGCTTCATCGTCCTGGGACAGTGTCATCGAGAAAGCTCTGGGAGAAATGCATCATTGGTTGTCAGTGTTTCAGAATCTCAGATTCAGCATCTCACCAAGCTATCAAACACAGGCCACCAGCCAATCAAATATCAGCCACTTCTTCAACTCTTCAGAAATGGTAGTTAATTAATGTCACTAGGGCCAAGGTTAAAGCCCCAGCCTTTGATAAATGATCAGAGCTCCTCTCCTCAGCATTCCTGCGGAAAATTGAATAGTGATACCTTAAGAAAATAGTGAGAATTTCATAGTCATAAAATCGTACAACACCCAAACAGGTCCTTCAGTTCAACTCATTCATGCCTACCATGTTTTATAACTGAGCTAGTCCCATTTGGCTGAATTTTGGCCATATCCCTCTAAACCCTTCCTATCCATGTAACTGCCTTGAATGTCCTTTGAGCATTACCAATGAACCCGCTCTACAGCTTCCTCTTGCAGCTTGTTCCATGTACACAATTGTGGATGCAGCCCAGACCATCACACAAACCAACCTTCCTTCATTTAACTCCATTTATACCCCACGCTGTCTCGACAAGGCCAGCAGCATAATCAAGGATGAGTCGCACCCTAGCCACTCCCTCTTCTCCCCTATCCCATCCGGCAAAAGGCATATAGTGTGAAAACACACACCACCAGATTCAGGGACAGTTTCTTCCCAGTTGTTATCAGGCAACTGAATCATTCCACCACAACCAGAGAGTGGTGCTGAACTACTATTTACCTCTTTGATGACCCTCAAACTATCCTTGATCGGACTTTGCTTGCTTTGCCTTGGAAACATGATTTCCTTGTCATCTATCTATACATTGTAAATGGCTTGATTGTAATCGTGTATTGGCTTTCTGCTGCCTGCAATAAAAGCTTTTAATTGTACCTCAGTGCACTTGACAATAAACTAAACTAAACAAAACTTCCGTGAGAAAAAAATTACCCCTCAGGTCCCTTTAAATTTTGCCTTCTCATTTTAAACCTATGCCCTCTAGTTCTAGATTCCTCTTCCCTGAGACAATTATCTATGCCTCCCCTAATTTTGTATCGTCCTATGAGATCATTCCAAAGCCTCTTACACTCCATGGAATGATCCAGAGCCTGCCCAACCTCTCCTTTTAACGCAAGCCCTCAAGTCCTGATAACATCATGCTGATGTTTTTCTGCTCCCGTTTTCAGCTTAAGGGCATCCTCTCTATAGTCAGGTGACCAGAACTGCACACAATAGTCCAAATGTGGTCTCACCAGTCATTGCTGAGGTGCAACCCATCCCTCTTGTACAGTTTAAAGAAGGGTCTCAACCCGAAAAGTCGCCTATTCCCTTCCCTCCATAGATGCTGCCTCACCCGCTGAGTTTTTCCAGCATTTTTGTCTACCTCTTGTACAGGACATACTTTCCCTAAGAGGAGAGCACAATGATCCATATACCTGAAGCCCTCCCCATTGCGGCAGCTCCTCATGGCAAAGGAAGTGATTCTGAGATTACAAATCCAGAGGTCCTATATTCTAGTTTACTATCAAACTCCTTAAACTTTCATTGCAGGACCTCATCTATCTGCCTACCTAAGTCGTTGGTAAAACTGTGTACCATGACCCCTGGCTCCTCACTCTCTCCTTTCGGAGTATCCTGTGCCCGCTCCTAGAAATCCTTGATTCTGGCACTTGGGAGGCAACATCCCATCCTGGGGTTTTGCTTGCAGCTACAGAAACGCTTGTCCATGCTCTCTACAGAGTCCCCTATCACTATTGTGTGCCTAATCTTTGCCCTATCCTGTTTTACAGATGTGGTGCAGTGATTTAGCTGCTCAAGAACAACTCCGAACCCGACGCATGTGGCAAGGCATCCAGGCCATCACGGACTATAAGCCCACCAACACCACCCCCACATCCAGCGACGCCTCCTTCCTTGAGGAGCTTAACCACTTTTATGGCCGCTTTGACAGAGACAATCAAGAGATGGCCATCAAGGCCGTGCTCCCTGCTGATCACCAGCCCCTCACACTCACCCCCATCGACGTGTATGCGGCACTAAGCAGGATTAATGCACGTAAGGCTGCTAGCCCTGACGGCATCCTCGGGCGCGTCCTCAGGACCTGTGCTGCGCAGCTGACAGACGTCTGGACTGACATCTTCAACCTGTCACTTGCCCAAGCAGCTGTCCCCACGTGCCTTAAAACCACCTCCATCGTGCCGGTGCCAAAACACTCCACTGCGGCGAGCCTCAACGACTTCCGCCCAGTTGCACTTACTCCCATCATCACTAAGTGCTTCGAGAGGCTGGTCCTGGCACACCTCAAAGGCGGCCTACCTCCCACACTGGACCCCCATCAGTTTGCCTACCACCAGAACAGGAGTACGGAGGATGCCATCTCAACGGCACTCCACTCCGCCCTCTCCCACCTCGACAACAGAGACACCTACGTGAGAATGCTGTTCATCGACTTTAGTTCAGCATTGAACACCATTATCCCCTCCAATCTGATCACCAAACTCTATGACTTGGGCATTAACCCCTCCCTCTGCAACTGGATATTGGACTTTCTAAACAACAGACCCCAGTCTGTTAGGTTAGACAATGTCACCTCCTCACCCTGAACACCGACATTCCACAAGGCTGTGTGCTGAGCCCTCTCCTCTACTCCCTCTTCACCTACGACTGCACACCTGTACATGGTACCTACACCATCATCAAGTATCCAGATGATACAACAGTGATTGGCCTCATCAGTGACAACGATGAGTCGGCCAAAAGGGAGGAGGTCCAGCTCCTAGCAGCATGGTGCGCTGACAACAACCTGGCCCTTAACACCAAGAAAACCAAGGAGCTCAATGTGGACTACAGCAGGTCTAGGGGTGGCACGCACCCCCCATCCATATTAACGGGACAGAGTGTGTTTCCAGCTTCAGGTTTCTGGGGGTCAACATCTCTGATGACCTCACTTGGACCCACAATATCTCAACACTGATTAAGAAGGCTCACCAGCGTCTCTTCTTCCAGATTCTGGTCAACTTCTACCGCTGCACCATCAAGAGCATCCTTACTAACTGTATCACAGTATGGTATGGCAACTGCTCTGTCTCTGACCGGAAAGCACTGCAGAGGGTGGTGAAAACTGCCCAACGCATCACCGGTTCCTCACTCTCCTCCACTGAGTCTGTCCAGAGCAGGCGATGTCTGCAAAGGGCGCACAGCATCGTCAAGGACTGCTCGCACCCCAACCACAGATTGTTTACCCTCCTCCCATCTGGAGGCACTACAGGCCTCTCCGTTCCCGGACCAGCAGGTTCAGGAACGGCTTCTTCCCTGCGGTTGTTACCCTACTTAACTCTGAACCTTGGTGATTGCCAGCCATCCCCCCCCCCCCCACCACCACATCGGTCACTCCTTCCCCCAGTGACCGATCTCCCTCCCCGGAAATTGCACTACTGCTACTGTATATTTACTGTTCCATTATTCTGTGTTCGCACTTCTGGATGAGATACTAACTGCATTTCGTTGTCTCTGTACTTGTACACTGCACAATGACAATAACAATTTTTGAATCTGAATCTTTGAATTGAATCCCTGAGAGGCAAACCTCTGCTGAACATCTGAACAGAGAGGGGGCAAGCCACAGGGAACCCTGCACTACCTGTCTGCCATCCATCTACCTGACTGAGCCTACTATGTGACCACCTCCTTGAAACCTTGCCTCCTTTATCTTTTGTTGCTAGCGGTAACTAGAGTATTGGCCACTAATTGCAGTCACTTTGCACATTTTTGTTCTAGTGATTTCAATTGAACTTGAAATCAGAGAAGAGAGTTAAATTCAGCTCTTAGGGCTAAGGGAATTAAGGGATATGGGGATATGGGTAATTATGGGATATGGGTAAAATGCCAGAACGGGGTAATGATTTTGGATGATTAGCCACGATCATATTGAATGGCGGTGCTGGCTCGAAGGGCCAAATGGCCTTCTCCTGCACCTATTTTATATGTTTCTATGTTTAAGATGATTGTTTGATAATCTCACACCTGCTGACAACCAATGATGCATTTCTCCCCTTAGGTTTCACAGTGATATCTTCCCAGGGCAACGAAGCATTAGATAGTCAATAATTAATTAATGTCCACCTCCTTAATAACATAAGAGGATATTTGAAATATTAGCCTTTCTGAATGACAAGCTAATTAACACCAATGAACCTGTGCAAAACATCTTAAAGACAGCATCCAAAGATGATGATAAATTCTGGTTTTGATTTAAACATGGATCAGATGGGAAATATTGTGTGTGCGGGAGCAACAATTGACTAAATTTGTTAAAGGGTCCAAATGAATGGAGAAATTGGTATGGGATGGGATGGTATCTGTGCCTGGGATCAGGGAGAGCAACTCTGGCACTGAAAGAGTGTAGTGACAATGATCAGGGAAGGCATGAAAATACGATTTGGGTAGAGTCAAGTTTGCAAATGGTAAAGGAGAGAGGTTTTGATTGGGAAAGGGGTGGATTGTGTTATTAGGAAAAGGGAGAGATTATGTTGGTGGAATGTGTTTGGTTGCGATAGGGTGACGTATGTAACAGCATGGTTGAATAATAAAATGACCATATCTCCAGTCAACCCTTCCTTGCTTTGCTCCTCAGTTTCACATTTAGTTTTATTACAAGTCCCACTGACAATCTTTCAGACAGCTTTCATGCCTTTGTTACAGGTCTGAAAAGACCTTGCTTAGTTTAGTTTAGAGATAGAGCGCGGAAGCAGGCCCTTCGGCCCACCGAGTATTCCCATGGACCAGTGATCATCTCGTACACTAACACTATCCTACACGCACTAGGGACATTTTTACAATTTTACCAAGCCAATTAACCAGTATATCTGGAGTGTGGGAGGAAACCGAAGATCGCGGAGAAATGCCACGCTGTCACGGGGAGAACGTACAAACTACATTCAGGCAGCACCCGCAGTCTGGATCGAACTCTGGCACTGCAAGCGCTGTAAGGCAGCAACTCGACCGCTGTGTCACCGTACCGCCCACCGATCCTGTAGTCAGGATCAAACCTGAGTCCCTGGTGCCGTAAGGCAGTACAGTAAGGCCGTACACCGTACCATCCAATGCAAGTGAAATAATTATAATAATCTTCATGACTATTAGCATAATTACTCTTTGACCTCTTAACAGTCATTAATTAAGGTAAATACAGTTTCTTCTTCATGAGCAAACCTACGGTGATCTAAAGCAGAACACATAGATCTGTGGAACGCTGCATTGAATGTACTTCTGTTATGAATGTTTCATTGACCTGGAAAACAAACTCTGGTTTTCTCCCTACAGATCTTTCCTGACCTGATAAGTATTTCCAGAATTTTCTTTCATTATTCCTATTAGAAATAAGGTGCTCTTTGACAATTTTCTGACTTGCTTTCTGCCAATGAGTTCAATGTGATGTTGGCTATAGGCGCCCTGATTTTATCTTGGAGTAGACAATTCCCAACTGATTGAAGAAGAATAGCAAGCAAAAGAGAACAGCAGAAGCCTGAGGTAGCTGAGTAGGTTAAGCTGATTGTTAGCTTGGTATGGAGAAGCATTCATCATGGAACCAATTGCACGAAGGCATTTAACACTGTGCTGTCTCTGACCATCTGCCAGGTATGTGCAATACTGGGCAGTCTTGAGATGTCCATTTCTGTGTTGTACAACTTAATGACTCCTTAACAAAAACAACATGAATCAACAGGTAGATCTTTGCAAAGTATAGTGTGGTATTTATAAAACGTGAAAAGCTTGTATACTCTGGAATTTAGAAGGATGAGAGGGGATTTTTATTGAAACATATAAGATTATTAAGGGTTTGGACACGCTAGAGGCAGGAAACATGTTCCCAATGTTGGGTGAGTCCAGAACCAGGGGCCACAGTTTAAGAATAAGGGGTAAGCAATTTAGAACGGAGATGAGGAAACACTTTTTCGCACAGAGAGTTGTGAGTCTGTGGAATTCTCAGAGGGCGGTGGAGGCCGGTTCTCTGGATACTTTCAAGAGAGAGCTAGATAGGGGTCTTAAAGATAGTGGAGTCAGGGGATATGGGGAGAAGGCAGGAACGGGGTACTGATTGTGGATGATCAGCCATGATCACATTGAATGGCGGTGCTGGCTCTAAGGGCCGAAAGGCCTACTCCTGCACCTATTGTCTATTGTCCATTGAATATAGTCCTATTCTTTTATATAATATTATATTATTCTTTCTGGTAAGTTATATGGAATGTCTCATCCTCTGACATCCTAGCAGTGATTCAAGTTTTGAAAACTGTTATGAAATGTTTCATAATACCACAAAGACCCCAGCTTTATGGGGATATGGAGATGAACAAAGAAATGTTTTCTAATTTCAGTACGACCCATGACTATTGCCTGCCAGAAAAGAGCCATTAGTTTTACAAGAAATAAATAAATGATCTTACACATGTGGTTAACAACTTCTTGAGATATCTATCGCTTACAAACATGGTGCTGGTTGTAGAGTTCCGAAATCTTCCCCTGATGTTCTGAGTTCTTTGCTAAGTTTCTACCACATGGAGGGAAAGAAAGAAATTGCAGATCCCACTGCTTGAAATAATGAATGTATATCAGAGGTAGACAAAAATGCTGGAGAAACTCAGCGGGTGCAGCAGCATCTATGGAGTGAAGGAAATAGGCAATGTTTCAGGCCAAAACCCTTCTTCAGAGGTTGGCTAAGGAGAGAAAAAGAAGGATTCAGCCTTAACAAATACTGAAAAAAATTAGCAAATTATGAGGAGTATATTTTTCTCTCCCCGCCCCCATTTTCCCTGCCCTTGCTGACATTTCTAAGTCCGTCAGTAATTTAGAAACAGCTTCCTGATACATTTCCTCTTTCGATCTCCACAGATGAGGATGAAGTCCCTCCAGGGTGAATATATCTGCACACACGGATTCAGATGGGCTGAGGTTATTCATGTATGCCAAACAACATCAGGAATTTCTTTCTTTCATTGCCTTAATTTCTCCAACCCTCACATCACTTCACTTGCTCTTAATTTTCCCTTAAGTTGTGTTCGACATAATTACACCATAAACACACTGCCTCCATCAGCTCAGTAGCAAGCAACCGCAGGCTGCACATCCATCATCACAATCTCCTTGGAGTGTGCAGATTCCAAGCAGCTATTGTTAACTTATCAATATCCATTCTTGTTATCATATGTAAAAGAACAGGCTACTCAGCACAGGAGGCGGATTGGTAGATGGGTTGGGTGGGGTGGAGTGAACAAGTGTAACTTTGCATAATCCAGGTGATTATTTGTTGAATTGGGTGTCAAGGGTTATGGGAAGAAGGCAGAACAATGGGGTTGTGAGAGAAAAATAGATCAGCCATGATTGAATGGCAGAATTCACTCAATAGTCCGGATGGCCTAATTCTGCTCCTATAACTTATGAACGAATGAACTTTGTTGATTACTTGTTTGAACTGCACGGTACATCATATACTGAGATAGACACAAAAATATGGTGTAACTCAGCAGGACAGGCAACATCTCTGGAGAGAAGGAATGGGTGACGATTCGGGTTGAGACCCTTCTTCAGACTAGTTATCGATAAGGGAAACGAGAGATATAGATGGTGATGTGGAGAGATAAAGAACAATTAATGAAAGATATGCAAAAAAGTAACAATGGTAAATGAAACAAAAGTTGTAGAGTGAAAATGTAAAGTTAGTGTGACTTGGGTGGGGGAGCGTTAGAAAGAGAGGGAATGCAAGGGCTACCTGAAGAGAGAGAAATCAATATTCATACTCCTGGGCTGCAAGCTGCCCAAGCGAATATGAGATAATGTTCCTCCAATTTGCATTTAGCCTCACTCTAACAATGGAGGAGACTGAGGAAAGAAAGGTCTGTGTAGGAATGGGAAGGAGAATTAAAGTGTCCAGCAACTGGGAGATCAGGTTTGGATCAGGTAGGCTGAGAGAAACAATCGCCCAGTCTGCTTTTGGTCTCGCCGATGCATAAGAGTCCACATCTTGAACAACGGATACAGTAGATGAGGTTGGTGGAGGTGTAAGTGAACCTCTGCCTAACCTGAACGGACTGTCAGGGTCCCTGGACAGAATTGAGGGAGGAGGTATAGGGACAGGTGTTGCATCATCTGGGTTGCAGGGGAATGTACCTGGGGAGGGGGTGGGAAGGGATGAGTTAACCAGGGAGTTGCGGAGGGAATGGTCTCTGCAGAAGGCAGAAAGGGGTTGAGATGGGAAAATGTGACTAGTAGTGGGATCCCTTTGGAGGTGGCGGAAATTTCAGAGGATTATGCATTCCCTAAAGAATGAGGACATCTCGGATGTTCTCATATGGAACACTTCTTCTTCCTACCCTGCTTCCTGCAAAGACTCAAGTTCTTCAAGTTCATGTGAGTTTATTGTCATGTGTCCCTGATAGGACAATGACATTCTTGCTTTGCTTCAGCACAACAGAACATAGTAGGCATTGACTACAAAACAGATCAGTGTGTCCATATCCATTATATAAATATATACACACATGAATAAATAAACTGATAAAGTGCAAATAACAGATAATGGGTTCTTAATGTTCAGAGTTTTGTCCGAGCCAGGTTTAATAGCCTGATGGCTGTGGGGAAGTAGCTATTCCTGAACCTGGTCATTGCAGTCTTCAGGCTCCTGTACCTTCTACCTGAAGGTAGCAGGGAGATGAGTGTGTGCCCAGGATGGTGTGGGTCCTTGAAGATGCTGCCAGCCTTTTTGAGGCAGCGACTGCGGTAGATCCCCTCGATGGAAGGACGGTCATAGCCAATGATGGACTGGGCAGTGCTTACTACTTTTTGTAGTCTTTTCCTCTCCAGGGTGCTTAAGTTGCCAAACCAAGCCACGATGCAACCGGTCAGCAAGCTCTCCACTGTGCACCTGTACAAGTTGGAGAGAGTCCTCCTTGACAATCCGACTCTCCATAATCTTCTCAGGAAGTAGGGGCGCCGATGAGCTTTCTTGATAATTGCATCAGTGTTCTCAGACCAGGAAAGATCTTCAGAGATGTGCACACTCAGGAATTTGAAGCTCTTGACCCTTTCAACCATCGAACCGTTGATATAAACAAGACTGTGGGTTTCCATCCTACTCCTTCCAAAGTCCACAATCAGTTCCTTGGTTTTGATGGTGTTGAGAGCCAGGTTATTGTTCTGGCACCATATGGACATTTGCTCGATCTCTCTTCTGTACTCCGACTCACCCCGATTAGTGATACGTCCCACAACAGTGGTGTCATCAGCGAACTTGATGATGGAGTTCGCACTGTGACCGGCTACGCAGTCATGACTATAGAGAGAGTACAGCAGGGGGCTGATATAGAGAGAGTACCGCAGGGGGCTGAGCACGCAGCCTTGAGGTGCTCCCATGCTGATTGTTATTGAGTCTGACACATTTCCACCAATACGAACAGACTGTGGTCTGTGAATGAGGATGTCGAGGATCCAATTGTAGAGGATGCGCAGAGACCCAGTTCTGCGAGTTTGGTAACCAGCTTGGAGGGGATTATAGTATTAAATGCCAAGCTGTAATCGATGATTATCAGCCTGACATATGAGTTTTTGTAGTCCAAGTGGTCCAGAGTGGAGTGGAGAACCAGTGAGATCACATCCACCGTTGATCTATTGTGGCAGTAAACGAACTGCAGTGGGTCCAGGTTTTTGTCGAGGTAGGAGTTGATTTGCACCATGATCAACCTCTCGAAGCACTTCATCACCACAGGCGTTAGTGCCACAGGTCGATAGTCATTGAGGCACGTCACCTTGCTCTACTTGGGCACTGGTATAATTGATGCCCTTTTGAAGTTTGTGGGAACCTCAGACCTCAGAAGTGAGAGGTTGAAAATGTCCGTAAAAACTCCAGCCAGGGGGACTCCATCCCCAACTCCCAATTCCTCTGTCTGTGCCACATCTGCGCCCAAGATGAGGTGTTCCATACTAGAACATCCGAGATGTCCTCATTATTTCGGGAGCATGTGTTTCCCGCTCCCATCATAGATGATGCCCTCACTCATGTCTCCTCAGTACCCCGCAGCACTGCCCTTGCTACCCCTCCCCCCAGTTGCAACATCGACAGACTCCCCCTAGTCCTTACCTTTCACCCCATCAGCCGGCACATACAACACATAATCCTCCAAAATTTCCGCCACTTTTAACGGGATCCCACCACTAGCCACATTTTCCCTTTCCGTCATCCGCAAGATGTGGGCACTTATACATCGGCAAGACCAAACACAGACTGAGCGATCGATTCATGAACACCTTCGCTCAGCCCGCCTGAAGCAACTTGATCTCCCGGTCGCTGGACACTTTAATTCGCCTTCCCATTCCTTGCCATTCCTTTCTGTCCTCGGTCTCCTCCATTGTCAGGGTGAGGCTAAAAGTAAATTGGAGGAACAGCATCTCATATTTCGCTTGGGCAGCTTTCAGCCCAGTGGTATGAATACTGATTTCTCTCACTTCAGGTAGCCCCGGCATTCCCTCTCTCTATCCCTCCCCCACACAAATTGCACTAGCTTCTCATTTTCACCCTACAAACAACTTACAATGGCCTGTTTCCTTTATCATCATATACTTTTTCATATCTTTCATTCATTGTTCTTTATCCTTCCACAGCACCGTCTATATCTCTCGTTTCCCTAACCAGTCTGAAGAAGTCCAGACATGAAACGTCACCCATTCCTTCTCTCCAGAGATGCTGAGTTACTATAGCCTTTTTTGTCTATCTTCGGTTTAAACCAGCATCTGCAGTTCCTTCCTACACATCATATACTGAAGTATTACAGAATTTAGCTTGGGTTAATTTTAACATTAGTTTTGTGTGCAATTAAAGATAACTTTGTTCCAAGTTTAAGATGATAGTTACTGTATCATGCAAGGTCAATTGGCAGCGCAGTTACTAATGTGCCCTCACAATGGTGCAATAAATATCAAATTGTTTAAAAAACACTTTTGCTTTAATTCTGCTTAAATTACAAATGGCATGATACATTCAGGTCCTATATTATGAATATATCCATTATAACTGTAAAAAGTGAAAGTAAACAAACAAGGTTTTTAATTTTATGTAACCTTGCATGAAACTGTTGTTTATACTGTGCTCTGTAAGCATTGTCATGGCTTTGCCAGATCACCTTGATGATAATTTAAGGATAGCCAAACACTCTTTATGCTTCCAGGGTCCTCCTACACCATACATTTTGAAATCCTCTTGTCATGTCAGACCTTCTCCTTTCTGCATCATCCACCAAAGTCACTGATCCTCCCTTGGAGATCACACTGGTTCACTCTGTGAATGGTGGTCATAGAATCGGCAGTCATGGAGTTATAGAGCTATATGGAGTCACAGCGTGGACCCTTTGCTGTGTCCCTGGGGCATCAGTGAATTGTAAATCTAAGGGCTGTCATCGTTGCACTCATTTCTTCTGCAGCTGCCAGGCTTTGAATGTGCCACACACAGCAAAGTGATTAGACACCTCTCCCTTTTAAGCACTTAATTTTTATTTTTATATTTTCTATATATTTGCTTCAGAGATATGAAAATTAATGTACATGGTATTCAAAATTTCAGTCATATTCCACAAATATTCCGATATGTTTATTTATGAAGCAATTACTGGTTAAAATGACGCCTTGTTGGTTGAGCTATCATTTTAATGTTTTTTTCCCCGCTCTTTAATGATTTTCTCTAAATGCCATTGAGCCTGTCCTTTGTAAGCATTTAGTAAGGACCTGCATAAATGTTTTAGTTTTCTTTGATTCCTTGCATATTATGGCCTACATGGGCGATAAGGAATATCTTTAGCGTTTAATAGCAATGACTCGTTACACGTTTACTCCTTGTTGCTTACTGCTTACTATTGCCACCTCATTGCCATTTAGTTGTTATGGTGGAATATAACTGAGTATGTTTATTTAATATTGAACTAATTTCTCTCAGGATAAATAAAGAAAATGTTTTTGATTTAAAGTAAAATAATTTTAAATAATTAAATGGATAAACAACCAAGCATTCTCATCCTTTGACCTTTTGAGTTTTAATAAAGCCTGATTCCCCTCATTGAGTATATTGAGATTGTAAAATCAGATTCGGTGCCAGATTTTGCAAGTAGCGTTCAGCAGCATTTGTAAATTGCAATAATCTAAATGTTAATCGTCATCAAGAGAAGACATTAAAATAGAGCATGAGAAAAGCCAAGTGCTTACAAATGCATCAGCTCAGATATGAATGAACCTAAATATTAATGTTATAGAAAAGGCCTAATATAACCTATCAATAATTTTATATGCCATTGTTTTTCAACCATATTTGTGAAAACAAGTGCAATCCTGGAATTTCAGGCATCTGAACCATGCAATTCCAGTAATGGTTGCAATGAACTCTGCTGTCAACACGATTCTCAATCTTTTAATTTAAAACCATTCCAGGAGGAAGCATCTGAGGCTCACAAAAACCCATGGATTATTGTTAGCCCTCCATTTACTTTAATACTGCTCAAAGCAACTTTCTAAAATGCTGACAGCTCTCCCCACTGCTTTCATCTTGTCTGTGCATGGAATTAATGTATTATTTTGCACATTTCTGTTGATCTTTTTATCCCCCCCACCCAACCCCCCCCCCAAATTAACACATGAGCAAGCTCGCTGACACTGTTCATGTCAAATAATAAATGAAGCAGAATTTATGACTGTGTGTTTGTCAACATGAGTACGATCAAATCGTTGCTCAGCAGGAAGGAGCCATAGGAAATCAAAGTTGTATTGGATTAATTAGCAAAATAATAATAAGTCTGCCTAATGATTACTCTGTGTAAGGTCATGATCTTGAAAAAGTCCTTGAGGAGACTTGCAGCTGATTATTAAGGGGATAAGTCCTAAGTGAATGAGTGTGATATAAATGTTCAGCTTGGTGTCAGCAGTAAATGCACACACATTTAATCAGAGAGGGGGCACAGAGGCAGACATGGAAGGTAGGGATAGGGAATCATATTTCATGAATTCATAACTATGTTTTTTTCTTTCTAAAAGGTCTATTCCACTGATAGTTCTATATATGTCCTCTGATGGTTTTATGTTCATTGCTAAATATACAATGTAGTGCAATCAGTACATAAATCACAAATAAACAGAGGTGATATGAGATGGTTAACTTATTTTATTTCTTGTAATGAATCTTGGCCATTACCAGCTTTGGTTCCATCAGGTGCTGTTGCAAAGAAATGTGTCAGACCTGCAGCCAAAATTAAATTATAGCAGATTCGCACCTTGCATTAAAATACCGGCTGGTGATGGGGTTACTAATCACGCAGGGCCTCTCTTTAAAGACTGCACTCTCCGTTAAAGCAGTCGCATTCAGCTAATTCATGCTGGCAATTCCTTTATTGGCTGCTGCTGATGCAGTATCGATTCATGGACACTGCTACGGTCGAGTCACTAGTGAGTGCTTCAAAATACTGCAATATGGGCCGGTAGCTATTGGAAGCAGCCATTCCAATGCACAAAGGTCAATTGGAGGACAGTGCAGCATCGCCATGTGGGAATGGTGGCAATCTAGAAGCGGATACCTTTCTTTCAAGTGTATTACTATAAAGAAAGTGTTAAGCACATTTTTCGAGGTGTTGTTTCCAAATATTACCGCTGCTTGCAATCCAGAACGATTTAACTGATGTTATTCAGCTACGTTTAACAATATGATTCTTGTTTGGGGCTAGAACCGGAATGAATGTTTTAAAATCATTAGGAAGCACAATTCTCCAGATTGTATTTTCGAGAGTGGTAGGATCTACTTTAATTTAACATTCAGGATTTTAGTTCCGTTTTTACAGGATAGCAAATATGCAGCCGGCTCCCCTAGGGATTTATAAAGCTATCTTCCTGTGCAGGCAGTCTCTGAGGTTCTTACAGTTTGTAAAGGGAAGTAGTCAGAACCGGGATGGAAACACATGACACAACTGTACGTTGCGAATGAAGGTCAAAGTGGCATTGCGGTGGAAAGCAAAATGCTGATGCATGTTGACATGTCAGCTAAGAGCAGCTGCCGTATCAGAGCAATTGCAAAATTAATTCCCTACACTCATGATAACAGAAAGCACAATATTCACAAAATAAACCAACAATACCATTTTATTCCACGTGAATTAAAAAAATATATTATTTTCACATTCAGCTACAATTCAATAGTTCCGTTAAAAAAAATTGAAGTTAAAGCCTGACTGCTGCGGTTTTTCAAACGGAGCCGAACAGACAGGAGCCATTTCAGTAATAGGTCAGCTGAAATTCAGATTAGTGGTGCCTTCTGAATATTTTACGCCCTTGTTGCGCGGGTTCAGAGGGACACTCGGCTGCTAAAACGTCTCCTCTCACTTGCAAGACAGAAGCCAAAATGATCAGCAGGCGTTGGTCAGTAATTTGGTTTGCAGGTCACGTCTACCCAGCGACTACTCAGGCCTGATTATTATGATACGTTACTGCCTGAAATAATTGCTTCCTGCAACATCTGCGGCTGTCATCTTCAGCACCTTCCCGTGGACAGCTCCGGGGCAACGCTGGAGGTCAAAGTGGACTCGTGCTGTTCTTCATTCTGAGGGGGCACAGCATGATCGCTTTCACATCTCACATTCGTATATTACACCTTTTTACTCTTTTTTTAATGCACAATTCATGACTTTTATTTCCTGGCTGCATATTGCCATTTTACGTGGTCAGATGATTTCGGCAACTAGAAACTTTCAAAACAGGATGGTTTTCTGACAACTTAGCAAAAAAATGTTTGGAGTTTTGATCATTTATTGTTTGTTCTCTGCTTGTCTTTGACTTTGAGACAGCATTCTTGCTAATTACATATATATCCTGGTGCAAAATCTGACATAAAATGTGTCCCAGAAATGACAGAAACAAGGCACTGAATCACTCATTGAGGGATTTATTTTTTGTTGTTGCAATTGTAGAAATTAAAAGATGTTGGAGTGATTAGAGACTGAAAATGGAAACAAAATCACAAATGTGTGCCTAATGCAATGAATTAAATGACAGTTTAACTAAAAATTTGAATTCCAATGGTATTTCACTTTATTTGTTTTCTGATGGCAGAAACGTTGGCATAGTGGGTCAGATCTTTCAACCCATATCAAACTGAATATTTTGTACCTTTGTTGTAAAATGATAGGTAATGAAGCGGGATGACTGAAATTGTAACCAGATATCCTGTTTATATTAAGCGTAAAGCTGCATCACCAAACAACCAACAATTTATCCTCAGTTAGAGAAGCAGCAAGTTTATGAAAATGTTACATTTATGTATCTGGGGATAGTCTTCTCAGGACAGGATTAAGGCATGCTCTTGAGAGAATGCAAGGAGCTTAACTATTCATATAATGTTTGCTTCATGTTTCTGCTGAGAGCAAAACTAACCGATTTCTTAGTTTCCTACCACCAGCTTTCCTTGCCACACTGTGCAGAAAAGTTCAAAAAAGCAATACTTATAATGGCAGTTTTGATGATGTCAACAGTAAAACGAGATCTAATTAGGAATTAGGAATTATTTTTTTAATGCACATGAGCTTATTAATGCTATAGATATTTAGGGGGAGTTTCTATAAAATCTTTCCACTGGTTTCGTTAGGCTGTGAATCAGTGGTATCAGAATGACATCTTCTCAAAAGTACCTTTGTAAAAATGAACTGGAACTGTTAATCATTTCCCAATCGTTCCTTCACATTTTTATTAAAAAGCGGTTTTGAATAATGGTGTCTGATTTTTTGGGGGAGTCTGTGAGTGAAGATAGTGACTGTTTGTTGATTCCTCCATGTTGTTATAGTCCTTTTTATTCATTGCACTTAAAAGACATTTCTGTGCTAATTATAGCTGTGGCCAAGGATAAGCTGAAAGGTCATTTATATAGGCCAATGGAGTTAGGTTTTTATTTTACACACCCAACTTAACAAAGCTGCTGATGTCAGAAATGTTGAGAAGCTTATCAGTGTTTATTAAAAATTATGAGTAGCGGCAGTGCTTAGGAAGTATTAACACATATTTTCATGTGATTAAGCAGCTATTTCTTCCACAATTCATAAAAATATTACATTTAAACTAGAAAAGCAACCATACTCAAAATTCAGGAAGGTTTCATTTGCATTTGATTGGTACTAACCTGGGAAGTTATAGCTCGAGTCAAAATATTGTAGCAGAGGCCTAATATTGCATAATCCACAATTTCTGCATTTAGTTATTGTACAGTATAAACATGTATTATTAGTTTAGAAAAAACATTTTTGGAATGATGGAATGTAAAAGATAATCCAACTTTTTGACATCAGAGTGTATTAAGCCACTTTCCTTTCAGTTTTTGATGTACAATTTCCATTCTTAGTTTAGTTTAGTTTAGAGATACTGCACAGAAACAGGCCCTTCAGCCCACCAAGTCCACGCTGAACCAGCACTCCCCGCACATTAATACAAGCCGATACAAACCTAGGGACAATTTACACTTATTCTCAATTAGGATTTTGGTTTGCATCCTCTCATTACATGCAAATAAGATAGAAATAATGATTTTGTACCTTTTCCTTTAAATCAATTCTTACTCAAGAAATAAAGGTGAAATGATTACACAACCATGCAATTCACAACACTTAATTTGCTTATTGCTATAATGGATGAGTTTTTATTTTTGATTCTAACTTAATTGATGTTGATATTTACTCCTCGGTATCTGAACCATCGAAACAAACAGGGGCATGTACTCACAATGCTTCCTGAAGTCGATTACCAGCTGCTTGGTTTTGCTGACATTGATGGAGACGTTATTAGCTTGACACCTTGCTCCAAAGCTCTCTTGCTCCTTCTTCTCCTCTGTTTTGTAGTTGTTTGAAATCCATTCCACTATAGTGGTGTCATCTGCGTGTAGTAAGGGGCTGAGAACGCAGCTTTGTGGGGCACCGGTGCTGAGAATGATTGTGGAGGATGTTTTGTTGCTTGTCCTCACTGATTGTAGTCTATCGGTCAGGAAGTTAAGGATCCAGTTGTGGAGCAGGGTGTTGAACCATAGGGTCAAGGAGTTTGGATATGAGTTTGGCTGGAATTATGATATTGAAGTCAGAGCTTTAATCAACAAATAGGTGTCTGACATAGATGTTCTTGTTATCCAAATGTTCCAGGGATGTGTTTAGAACCAGGGAGTTGGCGTCTGACAGGGAACTGTTGTGGCGATGGCAAATTTTGTCTATGATTTACACAAACGAAAGGTGTAGACAGTGCAATCCACGGAACTTTAAGAAAAGTACACATCATAAATGAAAATAATTTCAAGTTTCATGTTAGAGATGCAAACAAATTTGTGGCCTTCTGCCCATTTTCAATTGAGATTGAAAGTAATGGTCATTAAAGTGAATCTTTACTTTGAGTAGTGGGCCCAAACTAGAAGATGTGAATGGAGATAAAAGTGGGTACCACCCAGCTCTCACAGAAAATCATCGTGGATACACAGGGGAAGTATTAGAACATTACAGACCATCCCTATAAATAATGAAAAATACCTCACGTTAATGATGAATACACCTGATGCATCAGTGAAGAATATGTGGGCCGTTGAAGGCCCTGCAGCAGCCCAGGGCTTGGCTGGATCGGGTGAATTGGGTGAAATATACTGACATGGATTGAGAATTGATTATGAGACAGAAAACAAAGAGTGGGAATAATTTGATTATTTCCAGGGTGTAGGGTTGATAGGATGAATGCATAGGATAGATTCCATAATCTATTTCAACAATTTGGAATTGTATAGTTTTTCTGATTATCTGAAGATAGCTGGGATTATGAGTATAAAGAAGGATGCAAAGCGGTTTGAGTGGATATGGGCACGCTGAATGAGTGGGTGAGAACATGACAGATGGAATAGAATTTGGAAAGATTTGAGGTTGTCTGTGTTGGTGCACATAACAGAATAATGAAGTGTTTGTTAAACAATGAGAGATTGGGGATTGCTAATTTTCAAAGGACATGGATGTGCTTATACACATCACCCAAGACCAATGTCTCAGGGATCTGTGTTGGGTCCACTGTTGTTTGTCATGTACATCAATGATCTGGATGATGGGGTGGAAAATTGGATAAGTAAGTATGCAGATGATACTAAGATAGGTGGTGTTGTGGATAATGAAGTAGATTTTCAAAGTCTACAGAGAGATTTGGGCCATTTGGAAAAGTGGGCTGAAAGATGGCAGATGGAGTTTAATGCTGTTAAGTGTGAAGTGCTACATCTTGGCAGGACAAATCAAAATAGGAAGTACATGGTAAATGGTAGGGAATTGAGGAATGCTGTGGAACAGAGGGATCTAGGAATAACTGTGCATAGTTCCCTGAAGGTGGAATCGCATGTAGATAGGGTGGTAAAGAAAGCCTTTGGTGTGCTGGCCTTTATAAATCAGGGCATTGAATATAGGAGTAGGGAAGTAATGTTAAAATTGTACAAGGCATTGGTAAGACCAATTCTGGAGTATGGTGTACAATTTTGGTCGCCTAGTTATAGGAAGGATGTCAACAAAATAGAGAGAGTACAGAGGAGATTTACTAGAATGTTGCCAGGGTTCCAGCAACTATGTTACAGAGAAAGGTTGAACAAGTTAGGTCTTTATTCTTTGGAGCGCAGAAGGTTAAGGGGGGACTTGATTGAGGTCTTTAAAATGATGAAAGGGATAGACAGAGTTGACGTGGATACGTTTTTCCCATTGAAGATTCAAACAAGAGGGCATGACATGAGAATTAAGGGACAGAAGTTTCGGGGTAACGTGAGGGGGAACTTCTTTACTCAGAGGGTGGTGGCTGTGTGGAATGAGCTTCCAGCAGAAGTGGTGGAGGCAGGATCGATTTTAACATTTAAGACTAAAGTGGATAGGTATATGGACGTGAAGGGAATGGAGGGGTATGGTCTGAGTGCAGGTAGATGGGACTAGGGGAAAACAAATGGTCGGCACGGACTGGAAGGGCCGAGAGGGCCTGTTTCCGTGCTGTAATTGTTATATGGTTATATGGTTATATATGGTTAATGTACAGGTGATGAGGTAAATGTATGTGTAAGCCTTTACAATGAGAGGATTTAATTACAGGAATAGGGAAGTCTTATTGCAATTGTGTAAGAACATACTTGAAGTATTTAGTACAATTTTGTTCTCTTGGTATAAAAAATTAAAGCACTTGCCATGAGGTAGCACATCGAAGATTCGTCCTCCGACATTTTCGCCACCTCCAACGGGAAGATGGCTTTACTCAGAGTAAGGTGGAGTCTCAGTCATTAATTCAAAACAAGATCAATAAATTTATGAATATTCAGCGATTCAGGAGCTCTGTTGGATAATACCAGAAAATGGCAGTGAGATGGAAGATCAGCCACAATCTTGTTGAGTGGCAGAGAAAGCTCAAAAGGCCAAATGTTCTACCCCTGCTCCTATTTCTTATGTTTTATGTTTCAAAATTAGCTTTGGAATTTGTGCAGACAATTCTTAGTTTTAATCTAATCGTTATAATATTTCATAATATCAGCTCCACGATAGATGCCCGAGTGTAGATTTGGAGATAACTAATATATTTCTGCAACTGGATTGTAGGAAAGGTTTTGTATTTTGCAGCTCTAAGAATGTAGATTCCTTTGTCAAATTGATCTGTTTTACTTTACTTTAAACTTCATTCAAGTTCAAGTGAGTTTATTGTCATGTGCCCCTGATAGGACAATGAAATTCTTGCTTTGCTTCAGCACACAGAACATAGTAGGCATTTACTACAAACATATCAGTGTGTCCATATACCATAATATAAATATATACACACATGAATAAATAAATTGATACAGTGCAAATAACAGATCATTTGTCCGAGCCAACTTTAGAGATACAGTGTGGAAACAGACCCTTCAACACATCGAGTCCGCACCAACCAGCATGCACACCATACACCAGCAATATCCTACACACTAGTTTAGTTTAGTTTAGAGATACAGTGCGGAAACAGGCCCTTCGGCCCACCAAATCCATACCAACCAGAAATCCGCACACATTAACACATGCCTACACTCACTTGGGACAATTGACACATACCAAGTATACAAACCCAAGCCAATTAACCTACAAACCTGTACACCTGGAATGTGGGTGGAAACTGAAGATCGCGGAGAAAACCCAGGAGGTCACGGGGAAAAGATACTAACTCCGTACAGATAGCACCAGTAGTCGGGATTGAACCCGAGTCACCAGAGCTGCAAGTGCTGCAAGGAAGCAACTCTACCGTTACACCATTTAGGGACAATTTACAATTTAGAGAAGCCAATTAACCTACAAACCTGTACTTCTTTGGAGTGTGGAAAGAAACCGTGGCCCCTGGTGAAAATCCACATGGTCACAGGAAGAATGTATAAATTCCATACAGACAGCCCCCATTGTCAGGATCAAACCCGTGTCTCTGAAGCTACAAGGCAACAACTCTACCACCATGCCACTGTACCACCCATTGCTTCTCTATTTTGAACATGTCCAGAACAATTTAGTTTCCTAACATGTCAAATGTTTTTAGAAAACTGATTATGTAGTTCATTTCTTACAACAGTCTAAGAGTGTGGTACCAGGAAGCTATGGTATTCTTATTACTTTTATGTGCTTTTGAGTTCTGAAATAGCCATTTCTTCTGTGAACTGATCATGTAAATGTACCCTCTTCAACACTCACAATTGCAAAACAACTTGCAAATAAATTCCAGATTCAGTCTGTGTATGATTGAATTCAACAGGAGATACGGTGAAACATTTACAGTTGTTCTCAGCATTTCTTGTCTCTAGTCCCTTATAGCCCAATCTTTGTTGTATGGTGAGGAATGGATCTGATCATCATGCAGAACTCCCCTGTTATTCTGTGAAATAGCAGGATTCACAATTCACATCTGAGAATAAATAATACCTTGGTTTAATCAAGTTGGGCTCTGACTCCTCCCTTTGATATCTTGACTTTAAGAAGTGGCCGTTTGAGTTTGTTTGTATTCATGAACTGTGGCTTCAGAAAATGTTATCAACTGAACTAAATCACAACATAATACATTAATAATTCTATTTTCTGTCTGTGTTTGTATATTTCACTTGTTTAATTCAGTGAACATTATTTTAAATAAAATATTAAGCAAATAAATCACTGGACACCAATCATCCTTTAGTTAACATGAATATATTAACCAAATATATTTTGATTGTCTGAATACACCAAATCTAATCAATACTGCCTTAATGTCAATGGCCGTTATACTCAATTACCCTAGAATTTAATTATTTGGTCCAAGTTTGGACCAAGGCCAAGATAGGTCTGGTGCCATATCATCTTGGTGAGACTCAAACTGGGCATCAAGGAGCAAGTCAAAAGCGCCTTTCATCATTTTGCTTTAAGAGTGGACAGTAAGTGATTTGATTGAATTTGTCCCACTTTTTGTGAACAGGAATATCTGGGCAATTTTCCACCTTGTCAGACAGATGGCAGGGTTAGAAATGCAGTGGATCTGCTTCACAAGAGGCAATGCTGGCTCAGAATGCTGCTCTTCATTAAAGAGCTGGAATAATATCCAATCCCATATTCTTTGTTGTATCCAGTGCTCTTGACTATTGCTTGACATCATGTGAATTGAGCAAAGGCTGGCTTGTGTGCTGAAGTGGAGTTTGGAAGGAGACCAAGTTGGATTATGTATTGGGCACTCCAGGTTGAAGATATTTGCAAATATTTCTAGCTTATTTTCACTCTCATGTGCAAGTACTGCATTTGTTAAAATGATAATATTCATGGATTTCCTCCTTCACTCATTAGTTGAATAACTTTCCACTACCATTAACGATGGGGTGACGCGACTGTGCTGTTTTAAACTAATCTGTTAGCTATGGCAGCACCTAGTTCTGATTTAAGCAGAGTGCTTGTGGAATAGGTAGGCTTTACAAGACAGACATCCATAACATCATTAAAGTTCTGATAACTTGCCCGTCGGTAGATTATTCTAGTTTACAATATTGGGGGAGGATATGAATCTATAATCTTAAATAATAGGAGTGTAGCAATAAATTGTATTTGTAGTTTATTCCTTCCCCAAAAGAAATGAACCTTTAAACCAAGCTTCTAGTTCTAGTGGCTCATATCTCTCTGCATGCTTTCAAGCAAGTTGGTTCAGTGATTGCCTCATAAAGAAATAGGTTTATAGGAATGTGACCTCCTGAACTGGTTTTGATTCTATGAAACGCTTGAAGTATTTCATGATTTCTGTGACCCAGTGTTTGTCTCTACTTTTCTACCTCTCTCTGCAGGTTACATGATTGCAGAAGAGATGGGTGGGATAAGAGGGGATAGTGGGTCTGTGGGTGTTAATTGTCTCATCAAGAGACAATTAACATCCAATAACTAGATAAAATCTCCTCCTGCTTTAAATTTGAATAATGTCCACATACGATAAGTGCTAGTTAGTTGTTGCCATTTGTATGACCAGTCCAGCCAAAGACAAAGAGATCTGCATTATTTATGAACAGATCCCTAAAATGGCATGTTTGAGTAAGTGAACAGCATGTGTAATTGAAATTCGTCTCAATCGTGCTTCAGTCAAGTCATAATTCCATTTCTAATAGAAAGCAAAGAGAGAAAAGTGTGATAAAAGAAAGATAAGTGATAAGACGTGAGAAGTTTAGAGAATTGTTTCAGGGCGTTTCTGTCCTTTCCCTGAAACAGTCGTAACATTTGACTTTCATTCGGTCCAGAACATTTCAGGATTGGCCAACTTTTAAATTAATTTATAACCTGCTTGATATTTCAAACACATTTTTCAATTCCACATCTGCAGTTCCTTGTTTCTATATGTGACCTAATGAAATCTGTTTATGGGCAGATTTCTTTCATTCAACAGTTAACTTGCCTTGTCTTGGACAAACATTGTACCTGCCTAATAGCGAGTTGATATAGTAGCAAGGCAGTTAATTTACTGGGCTGGTAATTTATAGGATTGAACTACTGTTCCAGAGACATGAGTTCAAATTCCAACACAGCAGCTAGGGAGTTTAAATTCAGTTAATTAAATAAAAATTGGCATAAAAGCTTTTTTTGAGTAATGGTGTCCATGAATGTATTAGAGTATCATAAAAATCTACCTGGTTAGTTGTTGCAGTTTTGGGATGGAGCTCTGGCAGGCTGGCCTGGTCTAGCCCTTGGATAACTCCAGACCCAATGTAGACACAAGGAACAGTAGATGCTGGTTTACAAAAATAAGAAACAAAGTGCTGGAGTAACTCAGCAGGTCAGATAACATCTCTGAAAAACATGGGCAGGTGATGTTTTGAGTCAGGACCCTTCTTCACACTGCGATGACCCAATGCGGTTAACTCTCAACTGTCCTCAGAAATAGGCAAGCAGGAGGAGAGGTCGCTACTATCTTGTCTAATGCAATGTGATATTCACGTTAAAATCACCTTGTCAATGAAGCCCATGTTCTACGTTTGAAGGAAAAAATCCATGTACTCTGGCCACTCCATATACATCAAAAGTGGCCTATGAAGAAATTGCTGCTATTACAAACAGCTTCATTAGTAACAATGTTCAGACTTGTTGTGACTTGAGTTCCAAATATTAAAAGGAAGTTTAGAAAGCCATTTTAATTAGCAGTGCCCTATTAATTACTTAATATGCATAGATTTTTACTCTTTCAAAACCAATCTTATTACAATCCAGTGGGTGGCTTAGTGGGTGGAAATAAAATAATATAAATTGCACACTTCAGAGAGAGACCAAGTAATGACATCAACAAGTTTATTAATCAACTCTACACATTGTACATATCATAATTGCCACATATTTCCATTAGATGTTAGGCATAGAGGTTACAATTAACTAATGCATTAGTGGTGCTAAAAAAGAATGTTTGCAATTAATAGCATAATTCAAAACAAAAATACACATTTTTGCAATATTTTTATAGCAACGTTGAGATTGTGACTTTCACATTCACCCAATATTTGGAAAATGCTAGAAGGTTTACCAATATAATGAATCAAAACTGATAGACTTGTTGGTTGCCATAGAAACTTGTATAATTATGATAATCAGTCCCCAGTGTACAACCCCGTGTTAGATGCTCTGCTAAATGAAATAAACATTAGGCATTATTTAGTGAACTATGATATCGATGACGGATGCAATAGATTGCATATATTATTTTATCTTGCTGTATTTTTACATAATAAAGCTAGATTTGCAAGCTATTATTGCAAGAAAGTATTTTTCTAACTAAATGTGACATAAAGTCTTACTCCATTTACAAATTGTCTTACACAGACTTGCTGCTTAATTCTAAAATTCACAAAAAGTACATTTGAAATATAGCAATAAAAAATAACATATTAATGTTCTATATTTCAAACAACCAACTCATGACAGCTTCAGCTGTGAAAGTCAATATTGAATTTGGTTTATTAATTGTTTATACCTCTGGAATTTAAAACATTGTGTAATCTAAAAATAGCATGATAAAAATATTCTTACATATTCATGTTCACTTAAACTAGTGCCAGATAAAGATAACTTATTTTGACTAAAAAGTGGTCACAAGTAGATTAATGCAAATTGTTTTTTTTAATTCCCTATTAGTTTTGGAACTTTAGTTAGATTAAGCTATATAATGAAGTAAACCTCCCATAATGTAATTTTTTAAATCTTTTTAAAAAAAGCATACAATTTTTGAAAATCATCTCTTCTAAATGTTCATGCTTTGACAAGCTAATGTGGTGTGCAGGAGAGTGGTCAGTTATAGTCACTTGAGCAAACAAATGTTAATGTGCCCAAAGATAGACACAAATAGCTGGACAACGAGACAGACAGCATCTCTGGAGAGAAGGAATGGGTGATGTTTTGTGTCGACACCCTTCTTCAGACTGGTTAAGGATAAGGGAAACAAGCGATATAGACAGTGATGTAGAGAGATTAAGAACAATGAATGAAAGATATGCAAAAAAGTAACGATGATAAAGGAAACAGGCATTGTAAGCTGTTTGTTGGGCAAACATGAGAAGCTAGTGCGACTTGGGGGAGGGATAGAGAGAGAGGGAATGCCTGGGCTACCTAAAGTGAGATAAATCAATATTCATACTACTGGGCTGTAAGCTGCCCAAGTGAAATATGAGATGCTGTTACTCCAATTTGCGTTTAGCCTCACTCTGACAATGGAGGAGACAGAGGGCAGAAAGGTCTGTGTAGGAATGAAAAGGAGAATTAAAGTGTCCAGCAACCGGGAAATCAGGTTGCTTCACGCGGGCTGAGCGAAGGTGTTCCGTGAAAAGTTGTCTTGAGGTCTGAACAAGAAGGTTGCACTGCCACCCACCATCATCCTTCATGCAGACAGGCAGAGGTAATCATCATCATCTGAGATATATTCCACCAATAGGAGAAAAAAGGACGCTGAACTGTTGAGCAAAGGTAACAATGGAACTTGAACAATCTACCTGAAAACTGAAAATCTGTTAAATATTCCACAATGACCATAGTAATACATGATTATACTACCTACAAATTAACCATTAAAACAAAACCACATCTACTGACATAGTTATTAAGTATATCTCCAACAAGTTGTTAATATATTATAACAAATTCTATAGACTCACCTGATGTGGCCAAACATATATGTTGCATTTTTCCATTGTTCTGAAGAATGGCATGTTATTATATGAGCAGTTAGTGGTCATGGGACCTTGGCTATAAAACCATATTGCTCAGGTGAACCTAATGATTGATTATCAAAGATGGAAGCTTGCTTCTCTTTAAAAATGGATGCAGCTTGTTTGTTAACACTCCAAGCTGTAAATCTGTTGTCTAGTGATTATGGTGTCAGGGTTTTATTTTTGCAATTATTAATTATTGAACAAACATATGCTAAGGTGCAAAAGCAGATCTCCTATTTATTTTTATTTTGCCTTCCACATATACTCAATACAATACCTTTTCCTTTCTCACCTGCCTTCCCTTCCCTTCCTTTTCCAAAAGGACACAAAAATTCTACTCAGCGGGAATGTTGCAACTTTAAACCTTTATTTTAGAAAGTTGCTGTTTTTCAACGTGCAGATGATGAAATCTTCAGAATCGAGTCTGCCGCTGGCTAAAGTATAAAGCATTGCACGATTTTTCCTCTGTGCACTGGATACTAAAACCATCCAGCTCTCAGTGTCTGAAACTCAAGCCATTGATAAATTATTAAGCTTGACTATCAGGTGATAGGACATTTTCACAAACCATTTCAGCACGTGTCATCACCTGCTGTGAAAGAATAAATAGGCTAGGCCTCCTTGATGTAAATCAACAGTGACGTGCATATCCCTAGTCAGAACTAGTTTAATCTAGATCTCGGTAGCGGCTGCCAGTGCTTTCTCGGGTGAACCCCCCCCCCCCCCCACTATTTCATTTTAATGTGCATCAGATTTGGACCACTAATTTGCTGAATCAGAGCTTTTAATCAGAAATGCTGATTAGGAAACTGACATTTACATTAGCTGCAACGTAGTAAAAGACACGTTAATTCAATTAGTGACTTTCTTTGAATTAAACGCTGAACTATTTGGCAACTTTCTATTCTTTGATTAACAAAATAAATTCACCTAAATATTATAAACTATAACAGGGATAATGGAATGGTGTTTGTTCAAATATGACTTGACAAAAGATTTGGATTAACCCTTTCAGACATAGTAATTAACTAATTTCCATTCTTTTTGACATAACTAGGAATTATGTCAACAGTCTTCGGTCAGCAGAATAGGTTCAGTATGTAAACCTTGCATTACTTTTTTGTAAAGTTTCTCCTGGTTAAAATAATGATCATCGGAAATCTGTCTTCATCGCATTGTAAGATTTTGTGTGGTGACCCGGTGTTTATCACATGAAATGTACATCAATATGCATACTAATTTGTATATAAATAATTTATCTGATTGAAGTATTGTTCATGTTCCTTTGCCTCACATTAATGGAAGTCTAGCTGTTCTCAGATGCCACAATTCAATTTATATTTCATATTGGTCATCAGACACCTCAACTGCAAACATTATGTTTTACTCACTGATTTCTGCAAAAGTCATGTTGCATCCATAGCTGTATGAAACATTAGATACATCAGTGAACAGTTTCAAAGAGCATGATGTACTGTTCCAAATCCATAATACTCAAAACATTCTGTCATCTCAAAAAATTCTTAAGACTTTACCTTACTGAAAATGAGCAGGGTACAGTGGGAGCACAAGGAAAATAAAAAAGCCCAATTTCACCTAGGTGAAATCACTTTTTGTTGTTCTTCAAACAAGGGAAAAGGCATCTTAGGGCATCATAGTCCCTCAAGTATTTGACAGAATGACTGAGTTCAATGATGCAGCTGACTTTTTATATCATTAGACAGAGAGCCCCCATTATTAACAATGGAGCCATAAAAGCTCACCAACAATCAGATCTAATGACTGCTTCAATGGAAAGTGCATTTGCAGAATTAGCAGCCATCACAGATTGTGCAAAATGGAGCTGAGGCAGACAGCCTTGTTTACTTTTAAATATTCAAAATTATTCCAATAAAATCAAAGTGGCTCAGTCAACATACTGTGTAGTAAGACTATACCAACAATAATTATTGGACCGCTTTTAATGGCAAAAATGGAAAATGGCATTCTGATTATAATTCATTTCCATCATAACTGTAAGAACTAACAATGTGGAAAGAGACGCCTCTTAAGCTGTTTCATAAAATACCGTTAGTAAGCCATGGAAATTGCTATCAACAGTCTTGTAATGCTAATGGAGTCTTTTCCCTCTGATATATCAGATTAATAGGTAAATGTTTTGTACAGAGCTACTTGCCTAGAGTGTTTACATATTTACATATACATAATGTACTTTATGAATCGTTAATGGGAGTAGCCGATGCATTCAATTAACACATCGATTCTTTATTCTAGGAAAAAGCTTTATTTGTTTATTGTTTTGTTGCTGAGGATTTGGCATTTTCATTGGAGGAATAAAATAGAGAAAATTGTGACAATAGAGTTTACAACATTAACTACATCCCATCAAATATGGTGTTTGCACAACATTTGGTAGAGACCTTTTTAACACAAATCTTCACACTTTATGGGAAACATGGCAGATACAACATCAAACATTTCATTGCTCATTATTTGCTGCATAAAAAAAGATTAATCAAGTCAGAACCCTGACAATGCCAACTTATTGGTGTAAATAAATCAATCACTACACTTATGGAATAGCAGAATATTTTAAAGATAAGAATTCACCCATGATAATCACTTAAGCTAACAAATAAATATGTAGAAAATTAAACCAATCGACTTGATCCAAATTAGATTTGGATGATTTAAACAAAATATACAATGGTGTTTTTATAACAGTAACTATGATCATTGGTCCTAAGGAGGTGCATGACAAGATTTTCAGTACTACCAGCAGTGGTTAGAAATGACATTAACTCAAATACTACATTGATATGCCTTCTGAATTACCTGATATCATGCAGGGCATATAGTAAATACCTAATATGATTTCTCTTTGCGGTTGACTACTTTCTAAAACACACCACAGTGAGAAGTAACCTTTTATATTCTTGTTCATTGATTGCATGAACATTTATACAGTAATTAAAGGTACCAGCACGCCAAAAAGAAATGTTTTATGATATTAAGGCATCAGCTTCCTTACAGTCAAATAAATTACAAAAATAGTTATAACAGTGAAGGCTGCTGCTTTGGTCTTTTATTTGGTGCTTGAGAAAATGGAACTTAAAATCAGCAACTGAGATTTGAGTAATTAACAATAATGTGAACCTTTGTGCTATGTAGTGCTTGCATTATTTGGATTTTCAGTAGTTTGTGGTGAAAGTAAATACTTTGTTGTTTGTTTATCACTCCACAGCATCATTTTAATTTCAATAGTGGTTTCAACCATGTTTATGAACTGACTACAATAATGGGAAATCTGCAGCAAGTAATTAAGTCTCAAGAAGCAAATCAGCTTACTTTGAAATGCAATAGATAATCAAAATGCAGTTGCTCAAGTGTAAAATGCAGAATTTAATGATCCTATGTAATACAGATTACAGCTTTCATTTTAAAATTTAGTAGAGCAGCCGAACAAAGCTATGGTCCACATTGTGAGGTTTGGATTTCAAATGTGTAAGAAGACCTCGTTGATGTCAATTTCAGAAATTCATAAATAGCAGTGACTCCATATGACACATTTTTTGTTTTTAACAATACTAAGATATTTTACTTTAAATGTATTATTCTTTTAAATGAACTTGCTTTGCTTTTAAAAAAGGTGGTACTCAACCTTCTTAATGAATAATATTTCACAATAACAAGAATAGAGATGGCATTAATCAAACAAGATCCACTGCTACAAATATACCAAAGTATTCAGAGGGTACCATTGTTAAATTCAGGTATATGCACTGGGGGAAACTATTGAAAAATGTGTACATATAGATAAGATATGGGAAAATAAGATGAAACAGAGAAAATGATACAAAAATCTTGACAAATAGATGCACTTGTTGTAACTAAATTGAACAACAAAATACATATTTTTCCAGATTTCTCAAAAGGATGTTGTGAAGGACATTGATTAAAAAAATATGCAAGTAAGTGGCAATGAACTCCTTTCAAAGAATGGGTACTTTAGCTTTTTTTCAAAAACTAGCTTTCATTCTGATCAAGTAAACAAATATTTGCTTGGTATATTTCCTGACACAACAATAAAATTATTAGTCAAATTCCAAAAAGATCTGCCACATCCAGCATCTTAAATTGTGGTTGTGTGATTTAATGGTAGCAACAGAAATCTCCTATCAGTTTCTGGATGGTGCTTTAATGTTCAAAATCATTCTTAAGCACTTTCCAAAATTCTAGCATTCCTGTTAGAGTTTACACAGCATCAACACTATTGCAGTTCCCTTACTTATCCGTAAAAAGCCTGAGATTACCAAAATTGTTTTAATTACACGCTGGCTTTCAACAACCGGACACTTCTTACAATCTTCTTTCTCGAATATCTTCATTTGGGAACCTAACTCCTACAGAGTCTATCTACACATCAACTAACAAGATGCCGGTGATCAGTGCCAAAAATGCAGTAATTGTGTTTACCAAATGACATTAAAGTAATGGGGAGAGTGAATTAGCTCTTTGTTTTCACTGTTTCAAGCGTTGTTTTATAATGTTTGCCTCACTCCAAGGCACTTGTCCAAGCAATCACTTGGGACTTGACAAGGCAGCACTTGTGTTTTATTGCTGGTTGCACTGAACTTTTCTGGTGAGACACTGTTCCTTTCAATAGAATGCCACGCTGAAGGGCACAGTTATTTGAAACAAGTAAATTGAGGGCCTGTTGTACCATGGTGAGTGTAGCCAACAACAAAGAACACACATTTTCATAGATTTCCATGGGAAATAATGCGGCGAGGAAAGAAAACAAACATAGCTAAATTAAAAGACCACTTAACATTGTTTCTAAGCAGAAGATAAGTAAGGACAAGCATCTGGGGCACAATAATAAATCTCCCATTGGAAACAACAGTACATTTTTCCAAGATATTCATGACAAATTTATGGAAGTGAATATTCTGCAGTGCAAAGACATTTCAGCAATTAACCCTGCAGGCCTGTTTGTAAAGATGTATTTCATTAGTTTGCAAATCGCATTACACATCTGAGAAAGTGTTAAATTTGAAATCACCACTAAAGCAAATAAAATTATCTCACTGCAATTTTTGTCCAATAAAACAAAATGAATTTTACTTCAAATCAGATGTACTGCAAAATATTTCACTGCTGCTGCTTCTTCAGTAATAATGCTACCACTCAGTTCAACTAAGTAATAGGAGCCTTCACAAGCTAGTGAAGCTTTTATGATTTCTGTATTTTACGATGAGGCAGCATATTTTACGTTTGGCCCATTTTTTCATTGTAGTTATCCATAACTTTTGCCATGTATTTTGAATAAATTGAAATTGAGTCTTAATTTTTATTTCAAATAATTTCACTGTTTACATTGAGTCATTTGATTGCATGTACATTGTGAGAGAAATTGTTTATTCTATCATTGGATAAAAATTGCTGTCAATTTGGCACTCTGACTGGGTCCCATTTAGATACAGAATCCCAAAGTTAAAGCATCAGAGCTTTCTCTGCTTGTGTTCATGTCTATACGTCAGTGTTTCATTGCATTAAACTCCATCCCTCAGGCATTACGATTCATTGATTTGCAGCACATCATCATTCTTCAGACTTTTATACACTAGTAAAAATAACTTTACAAATGGTGAAAACAATAAAACATATAAAATATATTCCAAAATATCAGCATACAGCTGGCAGATAAGACAGAGCTGCGCCATATATTATTTTCATCATGCTGTGCATTTGGTATACTTTAGTGACATAGACGAGTTTTGCAACAGCAACAATTACAAAGAATATTTCAGGCCTATGTTGATTTTAAATGTGTTTGGTGCTTGGATTCAATATCTTCACTGAGGATTTTTTTTATTAACTTGATAACAATCAAATTCATTTTCTATTAAAAGTTAAATGTGAAATATAGCTTTAACATTTGGAAAGATAAATGCTAGAGTATTTCACTATGAATTATACTCTATCAATAGACAAAAGTGGATAACCCTCTTATTTTTTGGAAACAGTGCAGTGCCCTATAAAGGATGTCAAATGGCTGATGTTATTTTTTTTATGAAATGACTGAGGTGACGCTACCTTTGATTTCCTTCAAATGCTTTTGTTCTACTCTGTAAGCAATTTATTCCTGGCCCAACAACATCTGAACAATCGCAACTTTCAAAGGAGTTACATGTAGAAAAAATATCCTTTTAATAAGATTACCTTTGGCTAACTTCCCAAATGCAGAATGAAGTGCAGTGTTTGTGATTTTTCAACAGCTTACACTAAGCCTGCACCATGGAAATAATCTACATTTAAACCCTGAGAAACAAATCAACTGTGCTAAGGACATAAGTCCCTGTCATTAGACAGTGATTAGGATAAACATTTTTGTATACTCGCCTGTTATCCTGGCTTGGTTTTTGTGACAGACTGAGGAGGGAGGAAAGGGGTAACAAAGGTTCACCAGAAAATCACTTGCCAGTTCAACAAAAAGACTGGCAGCATTAGTATTTATTCAATGCAAGTATATTTCAGCCATTGCAAGAGCATTCTACACTATTGGATGCAATAAAGTCTGTAACTTAAATACAGAAATTGTGATTATTCACTTTATCGGGGTTTACTATCATTACATATTATAGCAATGATTCCTAAATTATGACATTCAATTAATAGCTGTTAACAAAATAATAATGTTTCAGTATAATTACGAAAAAGCAGCAAAATATTTATGTGCAATTTCTTGCATCCTGCACACTGTTTCATGGCTCATTTTGTATTATATTGCTGAAATCCAATAAAATTCTATTTAAAAGCAAGCTCTTAAGATTCAATGCTATTTTTGAACAAGCTCATCAAATATTTAAATACTATAGTGTTGCACTTCCTTTGGAGGAAGCTGCATGTGTGTATTTTGTCCTATTTTGTTTCATTTCTTTGCTTTGTGGATGGCAGTATTATTCAGAGCTATTCCATGCCAAGACATTATTCAATAGCATTTGAAAGGAAATAGGCTAAACAGCTGCAGAATTACACAGCTATGCTTTTTTTTTTAAAAGAGCAACATGAAAAGAAGCAAAATGTGTAAAACATGGATTGAGAAGGCAGCAATAGTATGTCAGTTTAGGATGGATTCTCCTGGCTGGTTGAAGTGCAATATGACAGGACAAAATATTAGGCTGTAGCGCCATATCCCATCCTGTTTTACACTTACTATTACTCAGAAGTACTCCTTGGAAATAAAGATCTACCAAACAAATACCTGGTTCACTCAAAATACAAGGACATCATCCTAGCATTTATCCTGTTTCACTTAAAGGAATTTAGTCATATCACATTATCACTGATAGAAATAAGAACATTTTATTTTGCAGATGTAATTATCCTTTGTTAGTTGGTACCCTGATTTAGTTCTAAAAATAACATTGTTGAATGTTAATGCTGATCACTGTTTTACAATGACGAGAACATATTATTTTTCTGATCATATATTTTTCACATTTATTGAAAAATGAAATTGTAACTCAGGAAAGGGTAGGAAATATAATGAGAGGTAAAAAGAAGGGAGTAGAATGGACATCCCACTGGACAAAAGCAGTTTAGGGAAATATATGGTTATAGTCAGTATTTATGACTAATATTCATTAAATCACACCAAATATTTCGAAAGAATAATCTGGGGATATCTCACAAGGTGATTTTGCCTGCAATGGGAATGGAAAGTCTTTATTTCTGAGCTCAGGAAAAGCAGCAGTGCTTTTGAGGCTACGTGCTTTTAATAAATAGACTCTTTATAACGAACCTTCAAATACAAAATATTATTTTCAATCTTTCATGAAAATGCCTGTAATCTGCGCAATGAAACAGTGAAGGTAAGGACCATCTCTATTTTGGGAGTGCAAAGATTTTTGTCTACATAATAAGACAAAATGGAGGAAAGTAATGTAGTGAATCAGAAGCTGATAGATGTGTGAGAGTGAAGGGGAGGGGGTAGTGGAATGGTGAAGCAGTGGGGGTGGGTGGCATGCTGAATTGTAGAAATGTAATGCAGCAGGATATTTTAAGAGAAGCGGTATTTTAAGCTAAGGTATGATTCAATATTTTAATTATTGATCTACTGTCTATTGCTACCGCACATTCACACTGGCGAAATGTGTAATGGAAAGGAGATAATTTTGAGAGATATGTGAGAGCAGTTGAAGAAATTCAAGGTACGGCATCCTTGGCTGGATGACTGAATGACGATTTGAAAAAAATAAGTGAACGGTACTTCGGATAACATTCAACCTTAGCCCTGCATCAAAAATCATTTGGTGGATTGGAGGCAATGACATGGTAGTTTAACAAATAGTCATGTTATGCACAGGGTGATGAAGAGTGTCTTCAATATATACACTGCAGTGGGTGCTTGTTTTGTGTAATACGTTATGGGTGACTAAAAAATTGTGAAGAATCAGACAGACATAATAGGAAACCTATACTAATACTGATTATGTAAAGGATGCAATTGGAGATTGTTACTGATTTGCATACATCAGAACGGTACCATCAATTTACTTGTTGGTGTGGTATATAATCTGCATTTGACTGTATTTATAATAAGCCTGGGGGAACTGTGATCCCATTCATTGAAAAAAAGACATTTGCCAGATTTTTACTTGCATCTTGATAGCAGCAGGATTTGTTTTGTACAATAAATATAATGACACTGCAGATGGATTGAGAAGAAAGCGCTAATCAGCATACACTCTTGACAAGCCTGCACTGTAGTAACATTTGTAACTTGGTAATCTGAAACATCAATCGAACAACGGCAGTAGTCACCCTAAAGAGTTAAAAGATAAAATAGATCATTTAAATAAACTTACTTAATAAGGTATGAGCGTTTCACTATAGAAATATGTTACGTTTTGCACATTGGATTACAATGATTTTCCTTTAATTGAATAACTCTTCGCTACAACAAACAGTGATAGTCACTTGTCATGGTTACCATCCCCAAGCAAGTCAAATAACATTGTAAAACATGTGCTGCTGAAACATTAAAACAGAACATATTGGAAGCACACAATATTCTGGTGAACCATCTTTAACCGGAAATACTCTTACCATTTCCATCTCAGTTCTCAAGTGGCCTGATTTCATTTCCAGCATTGTATGCCTTATAAAATGTATTATTTACAGCAATTCCCCATGTTTACATAATATTCTGTACAAATTGATCCTAGAATATTATTCAAATATCAGAAAATACCATGACATCTATAGGCACATCATCCCAGCTTAGTTACTAATATTTTACAAATAATTCTATTCCAAAAACAGTGTTTTCAATCAATAGGAATTGACTCGATTACACTTACTCAGTGCTTTGGTCATTACAGGCTTCTAATCATGAATATGATTTGTGCGGTAGTTAGAATGTTGGGGCTGC
Source organism: Okamejei kenojei (assembly GCA_035221665.1). Classification (NCBI taxonomy): domain Eukaryota; kingdom Metazoa; phylum Chordata; class Chondrichthyes; order Rajiformes; family Rajidae; genus Okamejei; species Okamejei kenojei. Next base: position 61,609,546 of record CM069134.1, read on the forward strand.
CCCCGTCAATAGTCATGTACAGTCATCTAGCTGAAGAGATTTGCTTTAATGAATAACCTGCATTCACAATCAGCAACAAAGAGCATAGGCTACAGATCCAACATAAAGAAGCTCTTCCTTGCATTCAGAAACAGGTCAGCAAAACAATCATGCTTAAATTAAAATTCACTCAGAGGGCAAACACATTTCTTCCTCGTTTGAAGTGAGCATCCAGCAATCGCCTCACAACAAAATGTTAATAGAATGAAGGCACAATTCCAAATAAACTTCAACCTATGATATTAATGTGTTGCTTTACTGGGTCAATAATGATGGAAGGGTTGGAGGCAGATATTATCTCACTCCACAATGATTATTCAGGCATGTTGCCTTCCATTCACTGGCACCAGTGTACATTGTTTATTGCTCAAAGAAAGAATTAACAATTTCTTTGCAAATATAATTTCATATAACTGACCAATCCAGGAGCTTGCTAGTTCACTTAAGTTAGCAATGTTACAAAATTTTGAGATTTTAAAAATCAACTCTGCAATTTATCTCATCAGATAAAGCATAAAACAAAGTTCAATTTGACACCTAATTCACTTTCATATCTTCAGTATTAAAAAAGGTTATGGCCATTTTCATACTCGGAAATTAGCATCTTGTTCCCTATTGCTTTTCCATTGACTTAACACAAAAGCTGTGATCGAGGACAGTCAAAAGTCCATAACTTTCTTAAAAATTAAGAGAACTGAATGAAATTTTCAGTAATTATAGATTGAAGTATTCTGAAACAAATATAAAACATCTTACTTGGATGACCGGAAATTAAAGCAAATAGTTTGTTAATTACTTAATTGTAGCCAATCACAAAATTGACTGTTGGAAATAGTAATAAACACCCAGACTGCCTTGAAAATTAAAAAATGTGATATTCTCAAGATCAGAACTTTAATATTATTGTATTATATGCTGTAAAACCCCTGTCTTACGGTGCGAGTTGACCCACGAGTGACCCCGAGTTGTCACTCGCGGTACTCACGTACACTAAACGTAGCGGGAACGTCGGAACTCTTGCGAGCAACTTAGCGACTCGTGGCGCTAACGGCAAGTACCCGTGAAACTTGGTAACTCGTGAAAAAAATCAAACATGTTTGATTTTTTCCACGAGTCAAATTTACAGTTCAAGTTATAAACTGAAATATTTTAAACTCGTTTATAACGTGGTGGCCCGTGCCTTTACCTTAGTGATTCGTGAGTCTACCGTGGGAACTCTTTTAACTCAGCGGGCAGGCAGCATTTCTGGAGAGAAGGAATGGGTGACGGGATGACATTTCCAAATTTCTCCAGCCCCATGTGTTCACTTTTTTCAACTAGCATCTGCCCTTTCTTGTGTATGACATTATTTGTATCTACAGTGCCTTGTGTCTTGGCAATTCATGATTCACACACACACAATGCTGGGGTAACACACACACACACACACACACACACACACACACACACACACACACACACACACACACACACACACACACACACTGCTGGAGTAACACACACACACACACACACACACACACACACACACACACACACACACACACACACTGCTGGAGTAACACACACACACCAGACCTCAACTGCAATGTCACCGCTGGCAATCTGTTAATTCTCATTCTACTGCACCCGCTCCTCGGTGAAGCGGCTAACTTCATTCAAAAAATTGGATTGTCACATTGGCGGCGCAGCAGTAGAGTTGCTGCCTCACAGCGCCAGAGACCCGAGTCACACATGAAAGGGAAAAGACGGTATAGTGTGGGAAAAACCGACCCGAAACCTCACCTATTTCTTTTCTCCAGGGATGCTGCCTGAGCCGCTGTGTTACTCCAGCTTTTTGTGTCTATCTTCGGTGTAAACCAGCATCTGCAGTTCCCTTCCCTCACAATATAGTTTGAACGTCGGGTTTCTAATCTGATACACAATAGATAGGGCACCAACCTTGGGCCAACCTGGTGTCAGGCTGTAGGAAGCAGCTGCAGATGCTGCTTTAAACCGAAGATAGACGCAAAATGCTGGAGTCACTCAGCGGGGCAGGCTGCCGTCGTCCATATTCTAGTGACACTCAACACTTTGGTGTTCCCGTGCAGCTCTACACCAGGACAAAACACTGAAGAAGGGTCTCGACCCGAAATGTCACCCATTCCTTCTCTCCAGGGATGCTGCCTGTCCCGCTGAGTTACTCCAGTTGTTTTATTCTGGTGTAAAGCTGCACGGGAACACCAATGTGTTGAGTGTCACTAGAGTATGGTCGGCGGCTGCTGGATCACAAAGCTTTTCCACGTGGATCCCACTGAACATATGCAGATCTTATCGTTGCACGCTTATTGCAATCCCACGTAAAACTCATTCTCACGAAATCCAATGCGAGGTGCCGCTGGCAATTCAAGTCTAGCCTGCCTTCCGAACATTGCACGCTATAGATACCAGAATGAGACTGATTTAGTCACTTTACCATTGCACCACAAGTCTCTGTTCATTTAGGTTTCTATTATGTTTCATGTTGGTCGTATCGTGTTTTTTTTAATATCACTACCGTGAACTTTCCCGGAGCTTTGTATATTTAAAACGCCTGCATTGTCAATAATTCATACTTTTATTAACATAAAAAAGCTGATGCATATCCTGTAAGTCGAGTTAACTTAAAGGCCGCATTCCTTCTCAGCAGCAATTTAGATGAATTGTCCGGAATAGTTTCGCGAGGCTGGCTATCGGCGGTAAAGAGGAAACATGCTTCAGCGCATTTCAACTTATTGGCTGAGCCACAAAAAAAAGTAGGAGTTTCTGTTGTCAAAACGAACATCTGTCATAATACTATAAATCTCATTTCAGATAGATGTTTAATCTTTCATGTTGCAACACTCGTGCCAATCGCCGATCCTCTGCAAATGTCAGTCAGCGGTTAGTTGTCATTTCACTTGTTGCTTTCTCTCGTCTATTTTCTGACCGGCTTTAAAACAGGGCCAATTTATGTCCGCGGGGAATAAATAGCCCATTGAACAAAAACCCTTCATTCACGGTTGGCTCAAGAGTAACGGGAGAGGAACTTGGTAACTCGGGAGAGGAACTTGCAACATCGCAGAAATGACATACCCGTGGGAACTCGGTTAAACACTTGAACATAAACTTGTAATCTCGTACATAACCACGAGTCTGTTTTTTTCTTTCACTTGGGGTCACTCGTGGGTGGACTCGCACCGTGAGACAGGGCCATCAGTCCATAACACATAGGTAAATACATTACAATTTCTAGCAATAGACCAAGTCTTTATGGAGAAGATCAGTTGCTAGCTGGTACATTGGCATATCATAATCAGTAGCATCATCATACTCCTCAGATTGTAACCAATAAGCAACTCTGTCCACCTTGTTTTTCCTCAACTTTTCAATTTTGGCATTGTAAACTACAGGTTTTTGCTCTTCAAACCATGCATGACATGCCTTTTTTGCCCACTACTTTCCCATTAAGAATGTCCTGTAGATCATCACATTTGTAGTCCAAATTCGGATAATCTCTGCGAATGCAGTCTAAATCAGTCTCTTTTGCTGGGCATTTGGATTGACAATTTTGCATTTCTTCTTCGGAGACATCTGTTTAAAATGTAAAGGAAAAAAAACACTGAACAACATTAACAGAAACAAGTTATTATTTGCAGTTTTAGAAAAAAGGTAGAAATTATAAAGCTAAACGCTAAAACAAATAGTAAATACCTAACAACAAAAGAATCTCCACCCAGCGCGGCCTGGGGACGTCGGGAGCTGCAGACTCTGGTGGGAAGCGGCCGTTTTGGAGGTCCAAGCTGCTGAGGTTGGCCTCCCGTTCCGACGTCGGAGTGCCAACATCCTGGTGAGCGGGCCTGAGCGGCGGGCTGCCCGTAGCGGCGACTGCGGAAGGCTCCGGAGGCTCCTACCATGGGTGAACATCCGAGGAAGATGACTGACTTTGGTGCCTTCCCTCACAGTGGGAATCTTTTGATTCTGCTGTGTGGGGATGTTTTATGTTGGACTCTATCGTGTGTTGTGTTCTTTATTTTATTGTATGGCTGTGTGGTGATCACATTTCACTGTGCCAACTGGCACATGTGACAAATAAATGTATCTTGTATCTTGTATCTTGTCCTCTGTCCACACCTAGAAGCTCCACAGACCACAGCCCCATGATGGCAAAGTCACCAGGGCAGCGATCGGAACACTCCTCTCTGGCAAACCTCGGCGATGGTTCCCCCCCACTCCGCGATGGTTAAGTCAACGCTGCACCCGCTCTGAAGCTCCGGGCCCGACTCCGGGAAAGGCCACTCCAATCCAAGCTGTTAGGCTGTGAGAGGAGAGGCGGAGAAGCGCATTGGAAAAAATCACCTCTCTGTCGAGGAATCAATTGACAAACAGTTTCCCCCTTCCCCCCCCCCCACCAGTCCCCACATAAGACACACCGAGAGACACCAAAACGAACATTTGGACACACTAAAAGAAACAAAAAAAAGTCGAAATAACGAACACGCTGCTGGCAGGGCAGCCAACTCGCAACTACCTCCTCTGGCAGCTTGTTCCATACAGCCACCACCCTTTGTGTGAAAAGGTTACCCCTCAGATTTCTATTAAATCTTGCCCCCTTCACCAAGAACCTGTCCTCTGGTCCTCAATTCCCCAACTCTGGGAAAGAGACTCTGCATCTACCCGATCTATTCCTCTCATGATTTTGTACACCTCTGTAAGATAACCACTCATCCTCCTGCACTCCAAGGAATAGAGACCCAGCCTACTCGACCTCTCCCTAGAGCTCACACCCTCTAGTCCTGGCAACATCCTCATTAACCTTCTCTGAACCCTTTCAAGCTTAACAATATATTTCCTCTAACATGGTGCCCAGAACTGAACACAATATTCTAAATGCGGTCTTATACAACTGCAACATGACCTCCCAACTTCTATACTCTATACTCTGACTGATGAAGGCCAATGTGCCAAAAGCCTTTTTGACCACCTAATTTACCTATGACTCGACCTTCGAGGAACCATGCACCTGCACTCCTAGATCCCTCTTCTCTACAACACACCTCAGAGGCCTACCATTCACTGTGTAGGTCCTGCCCTTGTTAGACATCCCAAAATGCAACACCTCACACTTCTCTGTATTAAATTCCATCAACCATTCCTCGGCCCACCAGGCCAATCGATCCAGATCCTGCTGCAATTGTTCACAACCATCTTCACTATCTGCAAAACTACCCACTTTTGTATCATCAGCAAACTTGCTAATCTTGCCCTGTATGTTCTCATCCAAATCATTGATGTAGATGACATACAGTAACGGGTCCAGCATTGAACCTTGAGGCACACCATAAGTCACAGGCCTCCAATCCGAGAAGCTACCTTCCACCATCACCCTCTGGTTTCTTCCATGGAGCCAATTTGCTATCCATTCAGCTATCTCTCCTTGGATCCCATGTGATCTAACCTTCCAAAACAGCCTACCATGTGGAAACTTGTCAAATGCCTTACTTAAATCCAAGTACACACCATCTACAGCTCTGCCATCATCAACCTCTTCAAAAAATGCTATCATATTTGTGAGACACGACCTCCCACGTACAAAACCATGCTGACTATCCCTAATCAGCATGATCAAAATCAGAGGGGAAATACTCATTGTTAGATCTTGCCCATCTCCAGTGGCTCCACATATAGAGGTGAATGATTTGATTCTTGAGGTCCCACTCTCTCTCTCTAGTTACCCTTTTCCCCCTTATACATTTATCAAATCTTTTTGGATTGATCTTAATGCTATCTGCCAGATCTATCTCCTGGTCCCTTTTTGCCCTTCTTATATCCTTTATAAGTTTACTCCTTAGTTCCCAAAACTTCTCCAGGGATGCACTTGATCCCAGCTGCCTATACCTGTCCCATGCATCCTTCTTGTTTTAGACCAATGCCTCAATTTCACCCTCAGCCAAGCTTCCTTATGTTTGCCTTCTTTGCCCTTCACTCTAATTGGGACATACATATCCTAAGCTTTTGTCAGCACACTTTTAAAAACATCTCACTTGGCCGATGTTTCTTTCTCCTCAAATAACCTGCTCCAGTCAATTAGATCGAGACCTTCTCTCATACCCTCAAACTAACTGGCTTTACCCCAGTTGAGCATTTTACCTCGTGTGCCCACTCCATCCCTATCCATAACTATCTTAAACCTAATCGAACTGTGGTCACTAGTCCCAAAATGCTCCTCCACAAACACTTCATTAACTTTCCCTTCCCAATTTCCCAATCCAGCGTTACCCTCTCACTTGTGGGGGCCTCTACACACTGCTTGAGAAATCTCTCCTGAACACTTTTGTGGAATTGCACCCCATTTAAACCCTTTGCATTATGATTTTCCCAGTCAATATTGGAAAAGTTAAAATCCCCTACTACAACAACCTTATTTGACCTGCAGCTGTTTGCAATTTCCTGGCATATTTGTTATTCTGTTGACTATTCGGGGGCCAGTAGTACACCTTCAACAAGGTGATCATCTCTTTCTAGTTCCTCAGCTCCATCCATATAGTCTCAGAAGATGAACCGTCCATAATGTCACCTCTGACCACTGCCGTGACATCCTCCTTAACGAACAATGCAACCCCCCCCCCCCCCCCTCCTCTTTTTTCCTCGCCCCTGTCTCTCCTGAGGCTCTTGCACCCCAGAACATTGAGGTGCCAGTCCTGCCCCTCCCGTAACCAGGATTCAGTCATGGCTACAATGTCCCAGTCCCTAAGCTCATCTACCTTATAACTGCATTATAATATGTGCAGTTTAAACCAACCCTCCTTCCTCACTCTCCGCCTTACACCTGCCTATTCTGTCCACTAACCTTTCCCTCACCACTCTCTAACCTCTACTAACTTCTAACCTCTCAACTGCCTCTGTCCTGCACGAGATCCCACCCCCCCTGAAAATCTAGTTTAAACCCTCCCATGCAGCATTGGTAAACCTGCCCGCCAGGATGTTGGTCCCCCTCCATTTATGGTGCAACCATCCCTTTTGTTCAGGTCACCCCTGCCCCAGAAGAGATCCCAGTGATCCAGAAATCTAAATCCCTGCCCCCTGCACCAACTCCTCAGCCACATATTCATTTCCCCTATGTTCCTGTTCTTACTTTCACTAGCACAAGGTACTGGAAGCAATCCTGAGGTCACTACCCTGGAGGTCCTGCTTTTCAGTCTTTTACCTAATCCCCTGTGTTTTACCTAATTCCCTAAACTCGTGTTGCATAACCTCCTTCCTCTTCCTACCTATATAATTTGTGCCAACATGCAGAACAACTTCTGGCTGCTCCCGCTACCTTTTGAGGATGCTGTGCAGCCGCTCCGAGACATCCTGGACCCTGGCACTAGGGAGGCAGCACACCATCCTGGAGTCTCGCCTATTTCCTCAGAATCTCCTGTCCGCACCCCCTGACTATCGAGTCACCCACCACTCTGGCTTTGCCTGACGTCACTCTTCCCTGTTGAGCCTCAACACCAGGGTTGGAGTCACAGCCCTAGCTGCCACTCAAACTTGACGTGTCATCCGCTCCAACAGTTCCCAAGAAGGGTGTACCTGTTTTTAATAGGTACAGCCACCGGGGTCTCCTGCACTCTATACTTACTTCGCTTTCTTATTGTCACCCACCTTCGGTGTGACAACCTCACTGTCGGTCCTGTCCAGGAATCTCTCATTTTCCCAGAAGGTCCTGAGGTAATCCAGCTGCTGCTCCAGTTCCCTAACACGGTCCTTCAGGAGCTGCACCTGGACACAATTTCCGCCGGTGTAGTTATCAGAGGCGCCAGCAGTGACCCTGTCTTTCATCATCCTACATGAGAGACACTGTAACAACTTGTCTGCCATTACTTCAGATCACAGGTAGACACACTCACAGAGCTGAGTGAAACCTACTCCATTCTCTGCTGCTCATAGCCTCCTTCAATAAGTCAGGGCAATAAGTCACACACACAGAACCGATTCAAGTTCAGATTCAGAACCGATACATAGCTTCCTCACCAAAGACTCAGGACTTTACCTCTACAAGGCTGTTCAACTACACCTGAACTTAATTTTATCTAATCAACTCAACTATCCACTCAACTAATTAGGAGAAAGCCTTCCTTCAGCCAATCCACTCCCTCGCTGGTCTGGCTGCTGCGACCTTCATGGTATTTGCCCCGAGCTGCGAGGCCCAAAATTGATCACAATATTCCAAATGCGGTCTGACCAGTGCCTTATAAAGCCTGAACATTACTTCCCTGTTTTTGTATTCTAGTCCTCATGAAATAACTGCTAGCATTGCATTTGCATTCGACTTGCAAATTTACTTTTTGGGAATCCTGCACCGGCACTCCCAAGTCCCTTTGCACCTCTGATTTCTGACCTCGCTCCCCATTGAGTGAATAGTCTTTAGTTGTTGACATAAGGAAGCAAGGGGGTGAACACAACCATGTCCTCATCAACAGAACAGCTAAAGAGATGGTTGCAGCTTCAAATTCCTTGGCATCCATATCACCAGCAACCTAACCTGGGCCCATCACAAGGATGTGGTGATCAAGTAAGGGCATCAGCATATTTACTTTATTGGGTGTCTGAGAAGATTCAGTATATCAATGGGAATTCTCTCCAACGTCCACAGATGTGCTATAAAAGGTATCCTGATGGGATGCATCTCAGCCTGGTATGGCAACTGATCTGTTCTTGACCGCATGAACCTGCAGAAAATGATGATTGCAGCCCAGTTCAACGTCAACTCGACACTTCCTTGCATCCAACCACTTTCAGTCTGAAGAAGGGGCCTTGTCCGAAATGTCACCCATCCTTTTCTCCAGGAATCCTGCCTGACCTCCTGAGTTAATCCAGCACTTTGTGTCAATTTTTGGTATAAACCAGCATCTGCAGTTCTTTGTTTCCACCTTCATGGTGCAATGCTTCAGGAAGGCTGGATGTATCATCAAGCTTGCCTGCCACCCTGACCACTCACGTTGCTTCTCTTCTATCTTTTGGGAGAAGATAGAGAGCCTGAAAGCTTGGACAGCCACACTGAAGAACAGCTTTGTCCCCATCGCCATTCGACTTCTGAACCAATTGCCTATCCCACACCCCATTCCCAGAGGTGCTGCCATGTACTGGGTGCTGAGGAAGAGGATTTCTTGGAATGTATGCGGGATAGTTTTCTAAACCAACATAGAGGAACCAACGAGAGAGTAGGCTATTCTAGACTGGTATTGAGTAATGAGGAAGAGTTAGAAACATAGAAACATAGAAATTAGGTGCAGGAGTAGGCCATTCGGCCCTTCGAGCCTGCACCGCCATTCAATATGATCATGGCTGATCATCCAACTCAGTATCCCGTACCTGCCTTCTCTCCATACCCTCTGATCCCCTTAGCCACAAGGGCCACATCTAACTCCCTCTTAAATATAGCCAATGAACTGGCCTCAACTACCCTCTGTGGCAGAGAGTTCCAGAGACTCACCACTCTCTGTGTGAAAAAAGTCTTTCTCATCTCGGTCTTAAAGGATTTCCCCCTTATCCTTAAGCTGTGACCCCTTGTCCTGGACTTCCCCAACATCGGGAACAATCTTCCTGCATCTAGCCTGTCCAACCCCTTAAGAATTTTGAAAGTTTCTATAAGATTCCCTCTCAATCTCCTAAATTCTAGAGAGTATAAACCGAGTCTATCCAGTCTTTCTTCATAAGACAGTCCTGACATCCCAGGAATCAGTCTGGTGAAACTTCTCTGCACTCCCTCTATGGCAAGAATGTCCTTCCTCAGATTTGCAGACCAAAACTGTGCGCAATACTCCAGGTGTGGTCTCACCAAGACCCTGTACAACTGAAGTAGAACCTCCCTGCTCCTATACTCAAATCCTTTTGCTATGAAAGCTAACATACCATTCGCTTTCTTCACTGCCTGCTGCACCTGCATGCCTACTTTCAATGACTGGTGTACCATGACACCCAGGTCTCGCTGCATCTCCCCTTTTCCTAATCGGCCACCATTTAGATAATAGTCTGCTTTCCTGTTTTTGCCACCAAAGTGGATAACCTCACATTTATCCACATTATACTGCATCTGCCAAACATTTGCCCACTCACCCAGCCTATCCAAGTCACCTTGCAGTCTCCTAGCATCCTCCTCACAGCTAACACTGCCCCCCAGCTTAGTGTCATCCGCAAACTTGGAGATATTGCCTTCAATTCCCTCATCCAGATCATTAATATATATTGTAAATAGCTGGGGTCCCAGCACTGAGCCTTGTGGTACCCCACTAGTCACTGCCTGCCATTGTGAAAATGACCCGTTTACTCCTACACTTTGCTTCCTGTTTGCCGGCCAGTTCTCTATCCACATCAATACTGAACCCTCAATGCCGTATGCTTGTGTACTAATCTCTTATGTGGGACCTTGTTGAAAGCCTTCTGGAAGTCCAGATGCACCACATCCACTGGTTCTCCCTTATCCACGCTACTAGTTACATCCTCGAAAAATTCCACAAGATTCGTCAGACATGATTTACCTTTCGTAAATCCATGCTGACTTTGTCCAATGATTTCACCACTTTCCAAATGTGCTGCTATCCCATCTTTAATAACTGACTCTAGCAGTTTCCCCACTACCGATGTTGGACTAACTGGTCTATAATTCCATGTTTTCTCTCTCCCTCCCTTCTTAAAAAGAGGGGTTACATTAGCTACCCTCCAATCCTCAGGAACTATCTGGAGTAATTCTGATCTAAAGAGTTTTGAAAGATTATCGCTAATGCATCCACTATTTCCGGAGCTACTTCCTTAAGTACTCTGGGATGCAGCCTATCTGGCCCTGGGGATTTATCGGCCTTTAAGCCATTCAATTTACCCAACACCACTTCCCGACTAACCTGGATTTCACTCAGTTCCTCCTTTGACTCGCGGTCCCCTGCTATTTCCGGCAGATTATTTGTGTCCTCCTTAGTGAAGACGGAACCAAAATAGTTATTCAATTGGTCCGCCATATCCTTGCTCCCCATGATCAACTCACCCGTTTCTGACTGCAAGGGACCTACATTTGTTTTGACTAATCTCTTTCTCTTCACATATCTATAAAAACTTTTGCAATCAGTTTTTATGATCCCTGCCAGTTTTCTTTCATAATCTATTTTTCCTTTCCTAATTAAGCCATTTGTCCTTCTCTGCTGGTCTCTGAATTTCTCTCAGTCCTCTGGTATGCTGCTTTTTCTGGCTACTTTGTACGCATCATCCTTTGCTTTGATACTATCCCTGATTTCCCTTGTCATCCACGGATGCACTACCTTCCCTGATTTATTCTTTTGCCAAACTGGGATGAACAATTTCTGTAGTTCATCCATGCAGTCTTTAAATGTCTTCCATTGTATATCCACGTCAACCCTTTTAGAATTAATTGCCAGTCAATCTTGGCCAATTCACATCTCATACCCTCAAAGTTACCTTTCTTTAAGTTCAGAACCATTGTTTCTGAATTAACAATGTCACTCTCCATCCTAATGAAGAACTCAACCATATTATGGTCACTCTTGCCCAAGGGGGCACGTACAACAAGACTGCTAACTACCCCTTCCTCATTACTCAAAACCCAGTCTAAAATAGCCTGCACTCTCGTTGGTTCCTCTACATGTTGATTTAGATAACTATCCCACATACATTCCAAATAATCTTCTTCCTCAGCACCCCTGACAATTTGATTCACCCAATCTATATGTAGATTGAAGTCACCCATTATAACTGTTTTGCCTTTGTCGCATGCATTTCTAATTTCCTGTTTGATACCATCCCCAACTTCACTGCTACTGTTAGGTGGCCTGTACACAACACCCACCAGCGTTTTCTGCCCATTAGTGTTTCATAGCTCTACCCATACCGATTCCACATCCTCCAAGCTAATGTTCTTTCTTTCCATTGCGTTAATCTCCTCTCTAACCAGCAACGTTACCACTCCTCCTTTTCCTTTCTCTCTATCCCTCCTGAATATTGAATATCCCTGGATGTTCAGCTCCCAGCATATGTCACCCTGGAGCCATGTCTCCGTGATACCAACTATATCATAATCATTAATAGCTACCTGCACGTTCAACTCACCCACCTTATTACGAATACTCCTTGCATTGAGACACAAAGTCTTCAGGCTTGTTTTTTGCAACGCTCTTACCCCTTATATAATTAAGTTGAAAAGTGGTCCTTTTTGATTTTTACCCTGGTTAGTTACCATTCTTGTTGTGCATGGCCCCTTGGCAAGAGTGACCATAATATGGTTGAGTTCTTCATTAGGATGGGGAGTGACATTGTTAATTCAGAAACACTGGTCCTGAACTTAAAGAAAGGTAACTTTGAGGGTTTGAGACATGAATTAGCCAAGATAGACTGGCAATTGATTCTGAAAGGGTTGACGGTGGATAGGCAATGGAAGGCATTTAAAGACTGCATGGATGAACTACAACAATTGTTAATCCCAGTATGGCAAAAGAATAAATCAGGGAAGGTAGTGCATCTGTGGATAACAAGGGAAATCAGGGACTTGGAAAAATTCAGAGTCCAGCAGAGGAGGACAAAGGACTTAATTAGGAAAGGGAAAATAGATTATGAAAGAAAACTGGCAGGGAACATAAAAACTGACTGCAAAGGTTTTTATAGATATGTGAAGAGAAAAATATTAGTTAAAACAAATATAGGTCCCTTGCAGTCAGAAACAGGTGAATTGATCATGGGGAACAAGGACATGGCAGACCAATTGAATAACTACTTTGGTTTTGTCTTCACTAAGGAAGACATAAATAATCTGCCGGAAATAGCAGGGGATCATGGGTCAAATGAGATGGAGGAACTGAGTGAAATCCAGGTTAGCCGGGAAGTGGTGTTGGGTAAATTGAATGGATTAAAGGCCGATAAATCCCCAGGGCCAGATAGGCTGCATCCCAGAGTACTTAAGGAAGTAGCCCCAGAAATAGTGGATGCCTTAGTGATAATTTTTCAAAACTCTTTAGATTCTGGAGTAGTTCCTGAGGATTGGAGGGTAGCTAATGTAACCCCACTTTTTAAAAAGGGAGCGAGAGAGAAAACGGGGAATTACAGACCAGTTAGTCTAACATCGGTAGAGGGGAAACTGCTAGAGTCAGTTATTTAAGATGGGATAGCAGCACATTTGGAAAGTGGTGAAATCATTGCACAAAACCAGCATGGATTCCGAAAGGTAAATCATGTCTGGCGGATCATATAGAATTTTTCGAGGATGTAACTAGTAGAGTGGATAATGGAGAACCAGTGGATGTGTTATATCTGGACTTTCAGAAGGCTTTCGACAAGGTCACACATAAGAGATTACTATACAAACTTAAAGCATATGGTATTGGGGGTTCAGTATTGATGTGGATAGAGAACTGGCTGGCAAACAGGAAGCAAAGTGTAGGAGTATACGGGTCCTTTTCAGAACGGCAGGCAGTGACTAGTGGGGTACCGCAAGGCTCAGTGCTGGGACCCCAGCTATTTACAATATATATTAATGACCTGGATGAGGGAATTGAATGCAAAATCTCCAAGTTTGCGGATGCAGGCTCGAAGGGCCGAATGGCCTACTCCTGCACCTATTTTCTATGTTTCCATGTTTTACTCTCAACTCATCCAATTATACCATTATCGTGCTTTATTATTCTTTTGCATTACTTGGATTTTGCACTACAATCTTGTACTTTTCTATTTTGCACTTGCCGCATATTAATTGTGTTTATTATTACTGTATGTAAACTATTTATTCTGTGAGTTTAATGCGAACAAGGAATTTCATTGCACCGGTTGTGTGTATAACGATAAACTAACCTGAACCAGATGCAACATTATCTCTCAACCCGACAAAAAAAAATCTGCCCTTGTAGAAAGTTCAACATGCATTAGATTTTAAAGATGAAGATTAAAAATGACTGCTTTGGCTCACAGAAAGATAACCGTTAGTGACTCCTCTTACAAAAATGTGGCTTTTATATATTCCCCAAATAATTTATGAACATGATGTGTTAATTGTAATTTAATGTTAGTGAAGAATAGGCAACTATAGCCAGAGTGTGGTGAATCTGTGGAATTCATTGTCACAGACGAGCGTGGAGGCCAAGTCAATGGATATTTTAAAGCAGAGATTGACAGATTCTTGATTAGTATGGGATTTGGGGTTATAGGGCGAAGGCAAGAAAATGGGGTTGAGAGGGGACGTTAAATCAACCATGATTGAATAGCGGAGTGGTCTTGATGGGCCGAATGGCCTAATTCTGCTCATATAACTTAAGAACATGAGCTCATGTGAGGGGTTTTCTTTAAGTCATTGAATGTGAACCTTATATTATGGATAAGGGTAAGAATTGTATACATTTGTATCAACTTGTATTGTGTTATCCAACGCAATGCATGGACTGGGGTTTGTGTGTCATTTTACTTCGGAGTCACGTGAGTGACTACGTGAAGAAGGCCCGCCAGGCGCGTGCGCGTCATTACGTCCGCGCATGTCGCACCGAACGGGCTGGAGGGCACAGCTTCACCAGCGGGTAAGTAGAAACTCTGCAGGTAAGTGTTAAACAACTTTTCCTGCAGGTTATTTAGCTCCGTAAAACTGGCTCGCGAAGTCAGTTGGAGTTACAACATGGACCGGTCCGGGCGGAGAGTGCGCTCCAAGCGCGTGTCTAGCGACGAGCCGCATTCTCGATCGGGTCGGGAGATAGTAACCGGACCTCCGGTTCCGATACCGGGGGCCGTTTCACCGTTACCACCAGTGGAAAGTGCTTCCAGGCCAGTGCCTGAAACTCAACAGGCTGTGGCTGCTAAGAGGCACAGCAAGGCCACAAGTAAAACAAACAGGCCAGTACTATCTGATGATTCAGATGACGGTGGTGATTCTCCCCCAGGGGCTAAAGAGATGTGGGGAAAAATGCAACAGATGGAACACATGCTGCAGCTTTTGGTACAGCAAGGGGCTAAAGCCACAGAGACTTCTCAGACAATTGAGCAGCAGGGATCCTGTGAAGAGGATTACCTGGAATACCGCTGTGGTGAATACCTTCCAGCGCCTGTTATAGGACTGGGGGATGCCTCCCTAGAATATCAAATGGGAGATGCAGGGCAGGATACAGCTGACCCTATGTCTGGTGTCCCTGCTTATGTGCAAACACCAGAGCACAAGAGCCTTGCTCCGGGTGTACCAGACATAGCAATGTCTTTTGCTATTCCGGAGGGAACAGGTGAGGCCATGGAGGAATATCTCGCAACTAATATAAATTACTTAGTTTCTCACCAGCTGCAACTATCTGTCATGCAGGAGACAAGCAGCAAATATAAAACACCTGTTAACTGTGCTTCATTAAAAGTGCCAATGGTGAACCCAGCAATATGGGCACCCATGAGTCCTTCCATGAGGGGGCAGGAGGTTCGTTATCAGCACGTCCTCAAACTGGTGGCGGCCACGATCACTGCATTTGGCACCATGGTCCGAGGGACCGTGTTATCTCCGTTACAGAAAGATATGTTAGCTATGATTTGTAACGTCTTCTTCGAAATTAACTGCATTCGTAAAATTGCCATCAGGCCTACTTTAAATCAAAAATTTGCTGCACTCTGTAAGGCGACCAACGTCCAGGCGCCTGAACTCCTGTTTGGCTCCGATCTGGTCAAGCAAATTAGAGATATTGATGAGGAGGCGAAAACTATGGGGCTAATGAAGCCGGCCGCATCTCGTCCGTCTCTTCGGAAGCCGGGGATCGTTTACCGCAGGTCCGATCCGGGTGCTGGGCCCAGCAGAGGGAGGCCAGGGTGACAACGAGGGTATGCACCACGTCAGGTTCCATATGACACGGCCAGACAACAGGTTTCCAAAACACCGACAGAGGTACAGGGACTTTGTGTTCAAGTTACAAATTCGGATGTGCAACCTCCTATTGGAGATCGGTTACATTTATTTTATAACGAATGGTGTTGTATAACGTCTGATATCTTTATACTAAATACTGTGTCAGGGTCCACCATTGAGTTTATCTAGGGGATAGATCCACCTTTCCAGCATAAGCCTAGTAAAGTGTTGGTGTTTTCTGTTCCGGAGACTGAGCAAATCAATGTGGAGATTCAGAATTTGTTCCGTAAAGGTGTGATTGAAAAAGCAGTTCATCATGCTCAACAATTTGTGTCTAATATTTTTCCCAGACCCAAAAAAGATGGTGGTTGTCGAGTAATTCTGGATCTCACTCAATTGAATACTTCAGTTCTCTATAGGCATTTTAAAATGGACACATTCATTACTGCAAAGCAGCTGATGTCCCAGGGTTGTTATATGGCCACCATTGATTTACAAGATGCTTATTATTCGGTGCCAATTCATGTTGATTATCGGAGGTACTTGAAACTTAATTGGATGGGACAGCTGTGGCAATATAGAGCATTGCCTAATGGATTAAGTTCTGCACCTAGGTTATTTACTAAATTGGTGAAACCTGTGCTAGGGCAATTGAGGGCCCACAATCACATTGTCATGGCCTATTTAGATGATATCTTAATTGTGGGCACCACTCAAGAGTCAGCTGCAGCCTCTGTTACAGCAACCAAGAATCTCTTTGAATCATTGGGGTTTTTGGTCCATCCACTTAAGTCCAGGTTACAGCCAACCCAACAGATTGAGTATTTGGGGTTTCTTCTGGATTCAGTTCATATGACAGTTACATTACCAGCTGCTAAGGTACTAGATATTGTTAATGTCTGTATTCGTCTTACACAAACTCTTTACCCTTCCATCCGAGACGTTGCAAAGGTCATTGGGAAATTGGGTAGCAGCCTTTCCGGCAGTACAGTTCGGGCCTTTGCATTATCAACATTTGCAAAGAGCAAGAGAACAAGCATTGAAACAGAATGCAGGTCATTTTGATCGCCTTATGCAGTTACCCACCACGGCTCTGGCAGAATTGCAGTGGTGGGTTGTTAATATTAGCCAAGCCACCAATTACATTTTGGTGGATGAACCTTCAGTGATTTTACAGACTGATGTTAGCGCTCTCGGATGGGGGGGCTACAGACACAGAGTCTAGCTGTGGGGGTAGATGGACTGAGAAAGAGCACTTGCTTCTTCACACACATGGTATTAATTGCCTGGAGTTATTGGGTGTTTTTTATGGGCTAAAAGCATATTTCTCCACCATGTCAGATTTCCACGTTCAACTCCAGATTGATAACACTACAGCTGTGGCATATATTAATCATATGGGAGGAGCAAGATCGGTGTTATGTGATAGTTTGGCAAATACTATCTGGGATTGGTGTATTTCACGCAACATCTGTGTTTCGGCCATCTACCTACCAGGGATAGATAATGTGGTAGCAGACCTTAGGTCGAGAAAATTTAATGACAATATAGAATGGATGTTGAATGTCAGCATATTTCAAACCATTGTTGCTAGATTTGGTTTGCCAGATATTGACCTCTTTGCATCCAGACTGAATCACCAGTTGCCTAAATATGTCTCCTGGGAGCCAGATCCAGGTGCAGTAGCTGTGGATGCGTTCTCGTTACACTGGGGACATTCGTTCTTTTATGCGTTTCCTCCATTCTGCCTGATTCCGAAATGTCTTACTAAAATAGAGCGGGACTCTGCCAATGGTGTTTTGGTGGTCCCAGATTGGCCAACACAATCATGGTTCCCCTTGGTACTGAGAATGATGGCACAGCCATTCATGCGCATTCCCAGCAGCAGTCATTTGTTGGTGCATCCGGTTACAGGAGAAAGTCACCCATTACATGACCATATCAATTTGTTGGTCTGCAGGTTCTGACCAGACCATTTCAAGGCCTTGGATTATCGAACAGGACCATGGAGGTTATGACTGCCGAGTGGAGAACTAACACTAAAAAGCAATACCTCGTGCACATTAAGAAATGGGAATGCTTCTGTGTACAGTCTAATATATCATATGCTACTGCTAGTATAAGGGATGTGTTGGAGTTCCTTGCTGCTTTGCATTTTGATGAGCACCTTAGTTATAGTGCTATTAACACTGCTCGCAGTGCTTTGTCCTCTTATTTAGGGCAGTCTTCAGCACGACAACCTATTGGGTCTCATCCATTGGTGTCCAGGTTTATGAGAGGAATTTTTAACAAAAACCCCCCTCAACCCAGATATACAGCAATCTGGGATGTCAGTATAGTTCTCACACTGCTGCGGCAATGGGCTCCAATTGCGTCATTATCTTTGCAAAAGTTGACTCTTAAAGTGGTTATGTTAATGGCGTTGGTTTCAGCACAACGTGTCCAAACATTGCACTTGTTAAGAATAGATGATATGCATTTTTCTCAAGATGATGTTACATTTTATGTCTGTGATTTACTCAAACAAAGTAGACCAGGCAGGTCTGGAATCAGGGTGATGTTTAAAGCATATCCTGGTGACCAACTGTTATGTGTCGTTAAACATTTAACCCAATACGTTGAGTTAACCAGGAGTCTGAGAGGTTCGGAGTTAGGACTTCTCATTAGTCACAAAAAGCCATATCAGCACGTGTCTGTGCAAACTATTTCTAGTTGGTTAAATCTCACTCCACCAGGGCGGCGTCTACATCCGCGGCGAAGGCTCAGGACGTAGGGTGGTCTAGAGAGGCAACTTTTTCTCGGTTTTACGATAAACCAGTTCAGGCAAAGCCACGGTTTGGGTCTGCTGTTTTGGGTTCCCTTTAATTTTATTACTTTGTTTATATCGCTTATTGTTTGTAATTTCCCCCTGGGTCAGAGGGGTCATTACTCTGTTTGTTATCAAAATCGTTATTGAATTATTCATGCAATGTTCAATATCTTCTTTATTGCACTACTGTGTCAACCGAAGCAGCTTGTCGTATGGAGTGCATCTGCGGCATGCAAACACAGAGCTTTGAAATCTTCACGTAGTCACTCACGTGACTCCGAAGTAAAATAGTAAGATTAAACGAGAACTTACCAGTTTGAAGTTTGATCTTTATTTTATGAGGAGTGACGTTGAGGGATTACGTGAAGAAGGCCCGCCAGGCGCATGCGCGTCATACTTCAAAGCAGCGGCGTGAAAACACAGAAACAAATAGCCGAAGTAACATAGTAAGGCTCGTAGAAGACTAGAACTACCAGATGATCTCTTAGATTATGAGGGTGGGAGCGGAGGGCACGTAATCCCTCAACGTCACTCCTCATAAAATAAAGATCAAACTTCAAACTGGTAAGTTCTCATTTAATCTTACTATTATATGACACTGCAGAAACTGTTTCTTCAGTGGCAGTTGGCAAAATAAGTGCTGCTAGCAATGAAATGCTTGTACTATGAATTTGTTACATCATGCTTATGCTAGGAAGGTTTGTTACAGAACAATCTGTAATAAGAATCTGTAATAATAATAAGAGGCTAATATATTAGGAGGTTTGCTTCTTTGAGAACTATGTAAGAATAGAAACATAGAAATATAGAAACATAGAAAAATAGGTACGGGAGTAGGCCATTCAGCTCTTCGAACCAGCACCGCCATTATTTTTTATTGTCATGGCTGATCATCTAAAATCAGTACCCATTCCGGCTTTTTCCCCACATCCCTTTATTCCTTTAGCCCGAAGAACTAAATCTTACTCTCTCTTGAAAACATCTAGTTAATTGGGCACCACTGCCTTCAGTGGCAGATTATTCCACAGATGACAAGTAATAGTATTTTATGTCAACATCCCGCTCTCTGTGGAGTTCTAGTTCAGTTTAGTTTATTGTCAGGTGTACCGTAGTACAATGAAAAACCTTTGTTGCATGCTAATGTCAGCAGAAAGATTATACATGATTCCAATCGAGCCATTCACAGTGTACAGATACATGATAAAGGGAATAATAGTTTGTGCAAGATAAAGTCCAGTAAAGTCCGATTAAAGATAGTCCAAGCGTCTCCAGTGAAGTACATAGTAGCTCAGGACTGCTTCCTAGCTGTTGATAGGTTCAGTTTCCAGAAAGCAGCTGGGAAGAAACTGTCATTGAATCTGGAGGTGTGTGTTGTCACACTTCTGTACCACTTGCCTGATGGGAGAGGGGAGAAGGAGGAGGGACCGGGGTGAGACTGGTCTTTGATTGTGCTGATGTCCTTGCCAAGGTAGTGTGAAGCATAAATAGAATCAATGGAATGGAGGTTGGATGGTGTGCACTTTATGATGACAAAACGTGATGTGACATGCTGAGCCATCTTCTTAGTGTAGTTCCAACAGGTATTTTCATCCTGTTTTCTAAATCTTTCTATGGTCTCTGTTGTCCCTACCTCTAACTCCCTCCTGCCCTGCACTCAAACAATTCAGAACACTTGACCATTCTTGAATTTTATTGTTCATCCATCAGCATTTGGTTCCCCTCCCTAGTCCAAAGGGTTGCAGTTCAAAGCTGGAATCTTCTTTCACAGGACCACACAGCCCATCAGGAGATTTGCTATCTGGACCACACAGTTCAAGGTCAGCACAGACAAAGTTGGGCTGAAGGGCCTGTTTCCATGGCTCAGCGGTATCTAAATTCAAATGATGCAAAACAGGTACAACTATATCAATATGGCAAACTGATGGATCTGTATACAATATGAAAAGAGATGGTGTGCTTTGTGAATGGGAACACCCCATTAAGGATACATGTAGGGGCACTCCATACATCTGGGTAAAGAGATTCTCCCAAAGTAAATAAATTTACTTTTCGATTCAAACAGAGTATAAGCTTAGTGCAGGGCCTGAGGGAGACCAGTGCACTGCTATGTTTAGGCATAAAATTAACTTACATTTTAAAAGGCATTGACTCAAGCACTTTTCCCAGCTGTTATTATTCAGGAGGACACGTTAAACAGTTGCGCAACAATGACACACAGAACATTGTGGTGCGGAACACATTTAAAATATTCCAACAAGGGAACATTAATTTTTTAAGCTAAGATAATGGACATGGCTGCAATTTCAAGAACCTACTCCACAAATCAGCAGACAGAGGACCCGAGAGTCATTTATTGTACTCAAGAAGCTTGTATAATGGGATCATATTTGTGTAAATGCATGTATTTACTGCACTTTCAGTGCAAGAGATGTTATAAGCAATGCTGTGACCTCAACCATTAATCAAATGTGATTTTAGTTCCAATTCTCTATTCCTCTTGACAGCTCAGTTTTTGAGTTAGTCCCACTTGAAAGGCAAGGGCTAGTGGCTTTTTAACGTAGACATATTAAACTTGGTCAGCACACCCATGTTTTAAAGAGTTTGTTCTCTTAAAAGAGGGCATGCCATTGAATTGTAAACCAGCTCTTTCAATGCACACTCTGAGATTATTATCTTAAAGAAATGAGAACATTAATCTGTGGCCCATCACAGAGTTCTTTAGGATCGTGATGGCTGTGAATTATAGAACAGACATGTTCTCCTATTTACTCTTTGTTTCCTTGTATAGGAAGGATATCTTGCAAAGGCATGAAGTTCATGAGCTCGTTACTAGAAGTGGACAAATTTATGATAAGTGCTACACTAAGTGGAAACCATTGGGTCCCATGTTCACACAGGAGGGCTGGTCCCCCAACGCAATATTCCACCTCTCCACCAATTCCAATATTGGTGGCCTGTTGTGGGGGAGGGGGGGCTTTCTGGAGCATTGGTATGGGTGTTGTGGGCTGAAGGGACTGGTCTCCAGAGGGCTAGTATGTACATTGTGGGCCAAATGGATTCTTGGCAGCTCAGTCCCTCAAGTCTGATGTGCTGGCAGCTCACTCACGGCTGGTGGGCTGGCAGTTGACTCATGGCTATTCCTTGAAATTCCATTTCAAGCAGGGTGCAAGGCCACCAAATTCAAATCCATTTTTCTACCCATTTCAAGCAGGGTGCAAGGCCACCAAATTCAAGTGCAGTTTCTTACCACTTCAAGCAGAGTGCAAGGCCACCAAATTCAGGTTCAGTTTCCTACCACTTCAAGCAGGGTGCAAGGCCACCTAATTCAAGTGCAGTTTCATAAAATTTCATGCAAGGTGCAAGGCCACCACATTCAAATGCAGTTTCATACCATTTCATGCAGGGTGCAATGCCACTGCATTCAAATACAGTTTCATACCATTTCAAGCAGGATGAAACCACCATAAAACCACCATAAAACCACCATAACACCACACAAAACACCACACTCACAGTTCAGTAGACATTCAGTGTGTTCAGTCAGTCGTGACCTCTCTCTCCCCATCATGCAGAGACTGAGCCACACCCACACTTCCAGGTTTTTTAATCCCTCCCCCCTCCCACCAGAAAAGATGTGGCCTTCATGGCGCGATTGACAGGAGAGAGATTCTTAACATTTTTTAAACACTAATAACACTTTTATTTTTTATTGATGGGAAGAATCCTCTGCACCTGATGAGCGGGACTGAGTAAGATGGCCAAAAATCACAGCCGTAAGTGGTAGCGTTTTATCTAAAATCGATATACAGTGCAAACAGGAAGTTGTCAAATTTTGACAACCAAACATTTGCAGTGCTTTTACTTCAACCCAAAACCCCAAACCAACCATTTGCAGTGCTTTTGACTTCAACCCAAAGCCTCTAACCAACCATTTGCAGTGCTTTTTACTTCAACCCAAAACCCAGAACCCCAAACCAACCATTTGCAGTGCTTTTTACTTCAATCCAAAACCCCAATCCAACCATTTGCAGTGCTTTTTACTTCAACCCAAAACCCCAAACCAACCTTTGCAGTGCTATTTACTTCAACCCAAAACCCCAACACAACCATTTGCTGTGCTTTTTACTTCAACCCAAAACCCCAAACCAACCATTTGCAGTGCTTTTTACATCAACCCAAAACCCCACCCAACAATTTGCAGTGTTTTTTACTTCAACCCAAAACACCACCCAACCATTTGCAGTGCTTTTAGTTCAACCCAAATTCCCACCCAACCATTTGCAGTGCTTTTTCTTCAACCCAAAACTCCACCCAACAAATTGCAATGCTTTTTCTTCAACCCAAAACCCAACCCTACCATTTGCAGTGCTTTTACTTCAAACCAACCACATTTTCATTTTCAAACCACATTCAAGGTCAGTAAAACCACATTCACAGTTTAGTAGACATGTGTTCAGTGTAATTCACAGCTCAGACTGAGAGATGTGACCCTCTCACTTCCCCCATCTTGCAGAGACTGACTGAAGCACAACACTTCCAGGTTTTATAATCTCTCCTGCCTCCCACCAGCAGGGGCAGCAGAGGGAATGTCAACATTTTTAAAAACATGCATAACTCTTTTATGTTTCATCGATGGGAAAATTCCTCTTGTCCTGCGCAGCGGAGGGGGACTCTAAGTAAGCTGGCCAAAAATCACAGCCACAAGTGGCAATGTTTTTCTAAAATCATGAAACAGAAAAACAGGAAGTGGTCAAGAGCTTACTTTCAGTAATATAAATAACATTGAATATGCTTAGTGTTTAGAAGCTAAGCAATAATGACTGTGAGAAGGACACATCAAGGTTTACCCAATGCCTTCAGCTGAAAATGTATTTCCAAGAGGCTTTGTTTTTTAGACTGACAATTCTCAAAGGTTACAAAATCCTGTTGCATCCATGGATTTATTCTAGCTCTACATCCAGGAAAACATTTCACATCTGCACCAGGAAGGAAACAGGACATCTTTATTAAGTCACTGCAGGACACAAAATGCTGGAACAACTCTGCGGGACAGGCAGCATCTCTGGAGAGAGGGAATGGGCGATGCTTCTGGACGAGACGCCTCTTCAGACACTGAAACGTCAGACTGAACAAGTGTCTCGTCCCAAAACGTTGCCCATTCCTTCTCTCCAGAGGCGCTGCCACACCCGCTGAGCCAGTTGAGCATTTTGTGTCTATCTTCGGAGTAAACCAGCATCTGCAGTTCCTTCCTACACATTTAAATCACTGATATCTAACCTTTTAAAACAATAATGTTTCAAGTGTGTGCATGTCTGACTGTCTGTGTGTGTGCGTGTGTGTGCGTGCATGGTATATGCATGTGGTATATGTGCGTGTACATCATATGACATGCAGCAATACAAACTCATGTACTCTGAGGAGCATCAGCTGCAAAACCAGCAGATTGCTCCTCAGGTTCTTCCCGCAGGCTATAAGACTGATAAACGGACTTTGCCCCCTGCCAAAGTATCGTGCACCAACCACCAACCTGGACACACCGAAGCAGAGCCATTGTTGTGCCGCTGCCGATTGGAACTCATGATATATGAATTTTTATTTTTATTTCTATTTATTTTTTACCGCACACTGAATGAACACTGGTTGAGCAACGTTTTTTCGATTCCTCTGGGTATGTAAGTACTCAGGAAAAATGATAATAAAGATGTACAATACAATACAATTCCATAGAGGGAGAGCCATTTACAGGAAGGATGTGGAGGCCTTGGAGAAAGTGCAGAAATGGTTCACCAGAATGGATTAGTGGGTATTAGCTATGAGGAGAGGTTGGATAAATTTGGATTGTTTTCACTGCAGCCCCAGGAGTGATACATTTGTGCTGCTGGAAAAGAGATTGTACAGATGGCCGGGGTGAATATAGAGTGATACATACAGTTAAGAGTGATCGCAGAGGTCAGGGAGGTGGTGGTGTGATGTTTGTGCGGTATTGTTGAGAGGTCTAATACCATTGGGTGTCTGGTCATCAGAAGAGTTGATTGTGGAGAGGTTTCATTGCTGTTTGTAGTGCTACTAAGGCATGTTCCTTTTCCACATATGTTCTCTTACACCCTGAGCTCTGGGGCTTGCAGCCATATTAAAATAAACATTTCCGGAAGCAATTGGGTTAAACTGTATTAACTACCTTTTCCACCATCCCAATAACAAAGGGAATGTGCGGGAGCATTTAATTTTACTCTCCACAACTGAGTCTAATTTTTATAATCTGGTGGTTATATATATTAGTTTGATGGATAATATTTCAGTATTAATCTTTTATTTTGTAGCTTTTAACTATAATGTTACATCCACATTTAATGCATAAGATGACAATTTGTACTGATTCCTAGTACAGGAAGACAGGAATAATTGTGAACATGTTGACAGGATGTACCTATGACTTTAGGGCTGAGCCTAGAACCGATATTAAGACAGCTACACTAGCTAGGATCCATTTTTGTGTGGACAATATGGGTAACATTTAAACTGTAGGTTTGGAATTTTGTAACATAGTGGACACGGAATAAATCATTTTTCATCTACTTGATTGCAATTTTCTTAATTTGTGCATTATTTCCAGGCACAACAGTGTTGGTAATGAATGGATTTTCTTCCATTGGATTTGCAGATATATAAATAGCGAATCGAATATTTGATTGGCATGAAAATTATTGGGATTTGCACTTGGTGAAGTAAAAATAACCCAACCACTATAAGTCACTGCAAAGTTACACACAGAGTGTAATATGGGTTTTGGATGATAGCATTAAGGAAACAACACTGGTTTGCCATCACTTCACATCCTTTGTGTAGGAAGGAAATGCAGATGCTGGTTTAAATCGAAGATCATCACAAAAAGCTGGATTAACTCACCGGGTCAGGCAGCTCCTGGAGAAAAGGAATAGGTTATATTTCGGGTCGAGATCTTTCTTCAGATTGAGAGTCAGTGGAAAGGGAAATGAGAGATATAGAAGGTACATACAGTGGCTTGCAGAAGTATTCATACCCCTTGAACTTTTCCACATTTTGTCACGTTACAACCACAAACGTAAATGTATTTTATTGGGATTTTATGTGATAGACCAACACAAAGTGGTGCATAGTTGTGAAGTGGAAGGAAAATGATACATGGTTTCCAAATTTTACTAGAAATAAAAAACTGAAAAGTGTGGCGTGCAAAAGTATTCAGCCCCCCGAGTCAATACTTTGTAGAATCACCTTTCGCTGCAATTACAGCTGAAAGTCTTTTGGGGTATGTCTCTACCAGCTTTGCACATCTAGAGACTGAAATGTTTGCCCATTCCTCTTTGCAAAATAGCTCAAGCTCAGTCAGATTGGATGGAGAGCGTCTGTGAAAAGCAATTTTCAAGTCTTGCCAGAGATTCTCAATTGGATTTAGGTCTGGACTTTGACTGGGCCATTCTAACACATGAATATGCTTTGATCTAAACCATTCCATTGTAGCTCTGGCTGTATGTTTAGGGTCGTTGTCTTGCTGGAAGGTGAACCTCCGCCCCAATCTCAAGTCTTTTGCAGACTCTAACAGGTTTTCTTCCAAGATTGCCCTGTATTTGGCTCCAACCATCTTCCCATTAACTCTGACCAGCTTCCCTGTTCCTGCTGAAGAAAAGCATCCCCACAGCATGATGCTGCCACCACCATGTTTCACAGTGGGGGTGGTGTGTTCAGGGTGATGTGCAGTGTTAGTTTTCCACCACACATAGAGTTTTGCATTTAGGCCAAAAAGTTCAATTTTGGTCTCATTAGACCAGAGCACCTTCCTCCACATGTTTGCTGTCTCCCCCACATGGCTTGTGGCAAACTGCAAATGGAACTTCTTATTGCTTTGTTTCAACAATGGCTTTCTTCTTGCCACTCATCCATAAAGGCCCGATTTGTGGAGTGCACGACTAATAGTTGTCCTGTGGACAGATTCTCCCACCTGAGCTGTGGATCTCTGCAGCTCCTCCAGAGTTACCATGGGCCTCTTGGCTTCTTCTCTGATCAATGATCTTATAACCATATAACCATATAACCATATAACAATTACAGCACGGAAACAGGCCCTCTCGGCCCTTCCAGTCCGTGCCGACCATTTGTTTTCCCCTAGTCCCATCTACCTGCACTCAGACCATACCCCTCCATTCCCTTCACATCCATATATCTATCCACTTTACTCTTAAATGTTAAAATCGATCCTGCCTCCACCACTTCTGCTGGAAGCTCATTCCACACAGCCACCACCCTCTGAGTAAAGAAGTTCCCCCTCACGTTACCCCAAAACTTCTGTCCCTTAATTCTCATGTCATGCCCTCTTGTTTGAATCTTCCCTACCCTCAATGGGAAAAACGTATCCACGTTAACTCTGTCTATCCCTTTCATCATTTTAAAGACCTCAATCAAGTCCCCCCTTAACCTTCTGCGCTCCAAAGAATAAAGACCTAACTTGTTCAACCTTTCTCTGTAACATAGTTGCTGGAACCCTGGCAACATTCTAGTAAATCTCCTCTGTACTCTCTCTATTTTGTTGACTTATTATCTTCTTGCCCGGCCTGTCAGTTTAGGTGGACGGCCATGTCTTGGTAGGTTTGCAGTTGTGCCATTTTCGGATAATGGATTGAACAGTGCTCCGTGAGATGTTCAAAGCCTGGGATATTTTTTTATAACCTAACCCTGCTTTAAACGTCTCCACAACTTTATCCCTGACCTGTCTGGTGTGTTCCTTGGGCTTCATGTTGCTGTTTGTTCACTAATGTTCTCTAACAAACCTCCGAGTCCTTCACAGAATAGCTGTATTTATACTGAGATTAGATTACACACATTTACTAATTAGGTGACTTCTGAGGGCAATTGATTGCACTGGATTTTATTTAGGGGTATCAGAGTAAAGGGGGCTGAATACTTTTGCACGCCACACTTTTCAGTTTTTTATTTGTAAAAAAATTTGAAAACCGCGTATCAGTTTCCTTCCACTTCACAATTATGCGTCACTTTGTGTTGGTCTATCACATAAAATCCCAATAAAATACATTTACATTTGTGATTGTAACGTGACAAAGTGTGGAAAAGGTCAAGGGGTATGAATACTTTTGCAAGCCACTGTATGACAAATGAATGAAAGATATTCAAAAAGCAACGATGGTCAATTTTTGGCTGTGGGGCATGTGAGAAGTGTAGATGGTTTATATGCAACCAATAATATAGTTACCTCACTCCCATTAACCCCGCCCAGTTAACATCAATCATAACGCCTTCCCCTTCCTGGGCGCAGCAGTAGAAGAATGTAGCCTGTGCTTGAAGATGTATGTAATACCCTGTGCTATCATTAAAAGACTTAAGAGCTTGTAAAGTTTTCATTTACATGGTGTCAGAAGTGGGATGATACTTGCGTCTCCTGTATATCGGTTTTTATTTCTTTTTTTTGATTTGTGTTTTTTGTGCTTTTGATCTCTCTGGCCATGGCGTCCTCTTGCAGAAAGCCCGAGCAGTTTGTCTTTGATGCTGACATCTCTGAGCGCTGGGCCACGTTTGAATTTGATTTCACACACTTTGTCAACGTCGCACACCGTGCTGATCCTGACTCCCTTAAAGCTTCCCTCCTACTCAACCTTGTCGGACCTGATGCCATGAAGAGAGCCAGAACTTTCACCTACGCTCCAGCGGTCCTGGGCGACGACGACGAGGTGATTACTCCTGCAGAGTCTGCCGACGACCCCGCTTGCCTGCTACGTAAGTTCAGGGAGATTTGTGACGTGCCCTCGAACCGCATTCTAGAGAGGGCACGGTTCTTTACAAGGAGACAGTTGCCGGATGAACATGTTGAATGTTTTATTGCTGATTTGCGTCATCTCGCCCAGCGGTGCCGTTTTGGCGACATGACAGACCAGCTCACTAGAGACATTTTAGTAACTGGCATGCGTGACCAGAAGCTGCGATGTGAGCTTTTGAGGGATCCGGATCTAACGTTGGAAAAAGCTATGCATGCCTGCAGATTGTCTGAGGTCGTTGTTTTGCAAGAGGACCACTGGGACTCGGGCAATAAATCTGTCAACCTGGCTGGGTTTAGGAGCCCACAGCCTCGGATGGGTAACAATGTTTTTCTGCCGCGTGCCAACCCTGGTCCTGGTGATGTGCCCCGAAAAAGGTGCCCGAACTGTAACTACATGCACCATAGACTGTCGACGTGTCCCGCCTTTGGTAAAACCTGTAACTTTTGTAAAAAGCTGAACCATTTCTCAGCCTCCTGTCGCTTACTCCGTTCCCGTGGGAGCCAGGCACAAGCTTCCAGACCCAGTCTAAACATGCTGAGGCAATCTGATATCTGTTTCGACTCACAGCCCAATCTAGCTGAATCCTATGGTGCAGATCCAATTAATCCTGCCGAGGACTCGCATGTGTTTACCCTCCTACAGACACCCGCCCACCGCACTGATCCCTCCGTATCTGTGACTGTCAATGATGTAACCTTCCTTGCTAAATTAGATACAGGTGCGAAAGTCAATGTTTTGTCCATGAATCTTTTCAACAAGACAAGGAATAATGAGCCTCTGGTTGCTGACGATGCTACCCTGCACGCCTATGGTGGAGAGATTCTAAGGCCTGCGGGGAGGGCCACTTTAACTTGCGTGCTGCAAAAGGCCACAAGAAACCTGGTTTTCTATGTTTTGAACTCTGACTGTGTAACCCTGTTGGGCAACCGTGCGTGCCAGGATCTTGGCCTGGTCTCCTTTGACCGCACGGTCCACAAAGTGCAACTGTCGTTTGACCCGGTTGCAGAATACCAGGACCTGTTCGACGATGACCTGGGAAAGTTACCACTGACATACCATATTTCCATTGACCCAAATATACAACCCGTGGTCCGCGCACCTCACAGGGTGTCTCACGCCATGAAGGACAGGGTCGAGGCGATGCTCAACAAGATGGTCGAAAAGGGGGTGCTAGAAGCAGTTAGCGAGCCCACCGATTGGGTCTCCACCATGGTTGCCACGATTAAGAAAGACAAGAACGAAATACGCGTGTGTATCAACCCGAAGGACTTAAACCTTGCCATCAGGCGACCACATTACCCCATGCGTCTGTTGAGGATGTGGCGGCAAAGGTCGGGCAAGCCACCATCTTTTCGGTCCTAGACGCTAAGAACTCGTTTTGGCAGATCCCGTTGGACAAAGCGTCTTCTGACCTGACGACCTTCGCCACACCGTTCGGCAGATTCAAGTTCCTGCGAATGCCATTCGGCATCAATTCTGCTAGCGAGGTGTTCCAGCGGACGATGGAGCAGATATTCTCGGACCTGCCATGTGCCATCATCGTGGATGATATCCTGGTTAATGGGAGTGAGGTAACTATATTATTGGTTGCATATAAACCATCTACAGCGGCTTGCCTCTGTGATTAAAGCAGGGTGGCCAACAAAGCGCTCCGCCGCGCCGTCTGAAACACAGCCTTTCTTCCTGGTCCGCGACGAACTGGTGCTCCAGGAAGGCGTTATGATTGATGTTAACTGGGCGGGGTTAATGGGAGTGAGGTAACTATATTATTGGTTGCATATAAACCATCTACAAGAAGAATTATACAGACAGTGAAACTCAACAAGACGACAGTGAAAGTCATCCAATGACTTGGGTGGTGTAGGAACGGAGAGAGAGAGGATGCAAGGGTTACTTGAAGTTAGAGACATCAATATTCATTCCGCAAATTTACAATTTCATACCGCTTTATTCTTCCATTTACAAATGGAACAATGAGTCTGATGAGGTCTTACAGTACTGCTTTGGCACAACTGACTGGAAGATGTTTGAGGATGCAGCAGAAGGCAACATCAACGAATACACAGACTCTGTCTTAGGCAACATAAGTAAGTGCATCGATGATGTTGTTCCAAATGCCACCATCTGCACTTACCCAAATCAGAAACCCTGGGTCGGACGGGAAATTTGAGCTAAACTCAAAGCACGGACCACTGCCTTCAACTCAGGGGACCCCGACGCCTAAAAAGCAGCCAGATATGACCTGCGGAAGTCCATAAGGAAAGCCACGAGGGACTACAGAAACAAAGTGGAATCTAACTATTACAGCTCCGACCCCAGACGCATGTGGAGTGGATTATGCGGTATCACAGACCACAAAGGGAAAAACAGGAGCACGGTTCAGCCTACCGCATCGCTCCCGGACGAGCTTAACACCTGTTACGCCCGGTTCGATTCAGACAAAGTCAAAGTTCGATTCAGACAAAGTGGGAACCACAGACTTCCCTGAGTCAGTCTGTGGTTCCCACCCCCTTCAAAGCATCCACCATCATTTCTGTTCCAAAGAAACCAGTAACCTCCTGTTTAAATGACTACCGTCCTTTCGCAATGACATCAGTCATCATGAAGTGCTTCGAGCGACTAGACAAAACTCACATCTGCTCCTCTCTACCTGACACTTTGGACCCTTTTCAGTTTGCGTATGGACCAAACAGGGCCACAGACGATGCCATCGCCATGGCAACACACTGCGCTCACCCACCTGGACAAAGGAAATGCATATGTGAGAATGCTCTTCCTTGACTACAACTCGGCATTCAACACCATCATTCCCACAAAACTCGTCTCCAAGCTCATTGATCTCGGACTGGAGACCTCCATCTGTGGCTGGATATTCGACTTCCTGATGGGCAGGCCCCAGGTGGTGAGAATTGGCAGCCACACCTCTTCCTCACTGATCCTCAACACAGGCACACCACAGGGCTGTGTGCTCAGTCCTCTCCTGTACTCCCTGTTCACGCACGACTGTGCTGCCAAGCACAGCTCAAACATCATTGTAAAGTTTGCTGACGACACGACCATCCTGAACCTCATCACAGACAACAATGAGACAGCCTACAGAGAGGAGGTAAGGGCACTAAACAGCTGGTGCCAGGAAAATAACCTCTCTCTCAATGTCAGCAAAACTAAAGAAATGATCGTGGACTACAGGAGACAGCAGGGGAGTGGACACCTCCCCATCCACATCGGTGATGCTGAGGCTGAAAGGGTCAGCAGCTTCAAGTTCCTCGGTGTGCACATCACTATGGACATCTCCTGGCCACTACACACAGACATAATATCAAAGAAAGCCTGCCAGTGGCTCTTTTTCCTGAGAAGACTGAGGAAGTTTGGCATGTACGCCAGCATCCTCACAAACTTCTACAGATGCACCATCGAGAGTCTGCTGACGGGCTGCATCACAGTCTGGTATGGGAATTGTTCTGCCCACAGCCGCAAATCACTACAGAGAGTGGTGAAGGCGGCACAGCACATCACCGGCAACTGTCTCCCGGCCATTCAGGACATTTTCCACCGGTGGTGCCTGCGGAAGGCACACAGCATCATCAAGGACCGCCGTCACCCAGCACGCAGACTGTTCTCCTTGTTACCGTCAGGCAGACGATACAGGAGCATGGTTGCAAGTACCACCAGACTTAAGAACAGTTTTTACCATCAGGCCATCAGGCTTCTGAACTCATAAACACATTTCACATCATAAATCTGCTCACCTGCTTTTTGTTTGTACTTTGTACAGTTTACACAAAATGCACTATTCAACTTCTTGTTCCATTCTCTTCTCTCACTGCATTTGTGCAATACTGTCGAAAAACTGTCACTTACTTTTGCACCCAACCCTCATCTCCATATATGTATATAGGTCTAGTACTACATTTAAGTTATGTCATCTCATCCACCTCTCCACTTATTACATATAAACATAGAAACATAGAAAATAGGTGCAGGAGGAGGCCATTCGGCCCTTTGAGCCAGCACCACCATTCATTGTGATCATGGCTGATCGTCCCCTATCAATAACCCGTGCCTGCCTTCTCCCCATATCCCTTGACTCCACTAGCCCCTAGAGCTCTATCTAACTCTCTCTTAAATCCATCCAGTGATTTGGCCTCCACTGCCCTCTGTGGCAGGGAATTCCATAAATTCACAACTCTCTGGGTGAAAAAGTTTTTTCTCACCTCAGTCTTAAATGACCTCCCATTTATTCTAAGACTGGGGCCCCTGGTTCTGGACTCGCCCAACATTGGGAACATTTTTCCTGCATCTACCTTGTCCAATCCTTTTATAATGTTATATGTTTCTATAAGATCCCCCCTCATCCTTCTAAACTCCAGTGAATACAAGCCTAGTCTATTCAATCTTTCCTCATATGACAGCCCCGCCATCCCAGGGATCACTCTCGTGAATCTACGCTGCACTGCCTCAAACACAAGGATGTCCTTCCTCAAATTAGGAGACCAAAACTGTACACAATACTTCAGATGTGGTCTCACCAGAGCCCTATACAACTGCAGAAGAACCTCTTTACTCCTATACTGAAATCCTCTTGTTATGAAGGCCAAAATTCCATGAGCTTTCTTCACTGCCTACTGTACCTGCACGGC
This sequence comes from Okamejei kenojei, assembly GCA_035221665.1. Lineage (NCBI taxonomy): Eukaryota > Metazoa > Chordata > Chondrichthyes > Rajiformes > Rajidae > Okamejei > Okamejei kenojei. Next base: position 61,642,678 of record CM069134.1, read on the forward strand.
AACTTTCAGTGACTGGTGTACAAGGACACCCAGGTCTCGCTGCACCTCCCCCTTACCTAACCTAACCCCATTGAGATAATAATCTGCCACCTTTTTTTTGCCACCAAAGTGGATAACCTCACATTTATCTATATTATAATGCATCTGCCACGCATCTGCCCACCCACTCAAACTGTCCAGGTCACCCTGCAACCTCCTAACATCCTCTTCACAGTTTACACTGCCACCCAGCTTTGTGTCATCCGCGAACTTGCTAGTGTTGCTCCTAATTCCCTCTTCCAAATCATTAATATATATAGTAAACAGTTGTGGCCCCAACACCGAGCCTTGCGGCACTCCACTCGCCACTGCCTGCCATTCTGAAAAGGACACGTTCACTCCTACTCTTTGCTTCCGGTCTGCCAACCAATTTTCTATCCATGTCAACACCCTACCCCCAATACCATGTGCTCAAATTTTAGTCACCAGTCTTATTGTCTTCACAAAATAAGATAAGATTTTATTGTTATTATTGCGTTGATTATCTTATTATTGTCTTTTTACCTTACCAATGTCTTTTTAATCTTATTTTATCCTTGTTATATTATTGCTGAGGTGACCCATTGTCTTGTCAAACACATTTTGTTGTATCGTTGACCTTGTGTTAACCTACATAGTCGGTGGGGGCGCTGCAAGTCGGCAGCACTGTCAGCAACATGTTTGTTTTTTTCTACTTTTTTTTGGTTTTTTTAGTATGTTTTAATGTCTGTTTTTAATGTTTCTTTGTGTGTCTTGTGTGAGGGGTGGTGTAGAGGGGTAAGGGGGAAACCGCTTTGGTCGCCTCCTCCATGGAGAGGCGACTTTTTCAAGGTCGCCTCCCCCGTGGCCTAACATCAAGGATCGGTGCGGCCTTTCCCGGAGACGCGCCCGGGGCTTCAGCGGCGGGTGCAGAGCGGACTCGCGGTTCAGAGCGGGCAAGCCCTCGCTGGGGCTCGCCGGAGGGGAGTGCGCCATTTCGCTGGCCCTCGGCAGCCGGCAGCCTGAGGTCGCGGTCTGCAGAGCTCCAGCCAGTGCGGCGTCCGCAGCCTGGGATCCCTCGTGGGGACCCGGGGGAAGAAGAACTCCAACTGCCGGCCCGCAGCCTACTTCTAACGTGGGCACGGCGGGGACGTACTTACCATCAGGAGCAGGGTCCCTCACCAGGGATCCCTGGAGAGCAGCTCCAGACTGCGGTGCTTCTGGCTGCGGCGCGAACTTTAAATCTCCGACCGCCGGCCTGCGGCCTACACCAGCATGAAGATGTGGTCTCCGGTGGGGAGGCACCGATTCAGGACTTACCTGGACTTTTTACCTTGTCTGCACATCAGGACGCCTGCAGCAACGGCTGCGGAGGGTGGACGTCCCGACTACGGGGGAAAATGGAGGAGGACTGGCCATTTTTTGTGCCATCCACCACAGTGATGAATGCTGTGATGCATGTTTGTGTTAAATTTTTATTGTGTATTGTGTGTTCTTTATCATTGTACCGCTGCTGGCAAATTCATTTCACTTGCACTTTATGTGCAATGTGACGAATAAAACCGTATTGTATTGTATATGACAAATAAAACTGAAACTGAAATTGTTTTCCTGATTAGCATCCACTTCAGTGTGAATGAAAATTAGAAGAAATTTAAAGTTTCCCTAAAAGTGACTTTAACCAATCAAAGGCATTCAGTTGTTGATTCTGCTGACTTGTGCCCAAAGTGCTGCTCAACCAAGCTGTATGTGTGATGTGTAACTAACACATTTAAATGCAATGAGTTTCTAAAATGCAAGTCTCACCATCAGTGGTGTTTGATAAAAATGATAGTTAAAAGCAACTCTGATTAATGTTACTAACTATTTGTTTCTTCCATCAATTCCAGCTCCAGATTTTGAGTAGTTTTGCACAGTTGTGGTTGAATGCTGGCTACATCAATACAGAACTATTAGGCGATCTGAAAGAATTAGGAAATCTAAAAGAATAAGAGGTTAATACACGCAGTCAGGTGCTTGCTAAAGTAACTTGGATTATTAACAGCTTACAATGGCTTGTTCCCTTTATCATCGATACTTTTTTGCATATCTTTCACTCATTGTTCCTTATCTCTCCACATCACCGTCTATATCTCTCGTTTCCCTGATCCCTGACCAGTCTGAAGAAGGGTCTCGACCCGAAACGTCGCCTATCTCCTTCGCTCCTTAGATGCTGCTGCACCCGCTGAGTTTCTCCAGCTTTTTGTGTAACCCTTGGATTATTAACTACTGTTCAAATATTACTGTGAGTGATCTATTTGTGCAGTCAACCCATTCAACGTAAATTTCTTTCCTTTCTGGATTATAGTATCAGAAGGGCATTAGAGCGCAGAAGGAGGCTATTCAGCCCATTATCTGTGCCAACTCTTTCCACAGCAATTCAGTCAGATCCTCCATTCTTTTCCCATAGATTAGCATTGCTTTTATGTTCAAAATCACGAGAGGAATAGATCAGGTAGATGCACAGAGTCTCTTGCCCAGAGTAGGTGAATTAAGGACCAGAGGACATAGGTTTAAGGTGAAGGGGAAAAGATTTAATAGGAATCTGAGGGGTAACATTTTCACACAAAGGGGAGTGGGTGTATGGAACAAGCTGTCAGGGGAGGTAGTTGAGGCTGGGACTATCCCAACATTTAAGATACAGTTAGACTGGTAACTGGATAGGACAGGTTTGGAAGGATATGAACCATATGCTGGCAGGTGGGATTAGTGTACCTGGGACATGTTGGCTGGTGTAGGCAAGTTGGGCCGAAGGGCCCTTTTCCACACTGTATCACTCAATGACTATGACTCTATTGATCAATTCACTTTCTAGAACCACAACTGAATCTGCATCCATTGCATATTCAGGAAATGCAATCCAAATTACAATAGCATGCTCTGTGAAAAAAAAAAATCCTCCGATCACTACAGATCATTTGCTGTTGGTTTTGAAAACTCTGTCCTCTTCTCCTCTTGTCTTTGATTCCGTACATCTCTTCCACATTTTCACAAATAAACTTAATTTCACTTAAATACCCTGACCTATCTTAATAAATGTAATTCCTCGTCCTGGGGATTTCCTATATCTTCTCCAGACATTCTCCCACAATTGCAATCACCCAAGAAATGGACATATAACTCCAGTTATGTTATGACCAATGTTTTGTAGTTCAACATAATCTCCTCGCTTTTGTACTTCATGCCTATATTTGTGAAGCCCAAAATCCAAAGCACATTATTAACTATTTTCTCCACCTGCCTTGACAACTTCAAAGATTTATGCACACATGCTCACAGGTCTCTCTGTTCCTGCACCCCTTTAAAATTGCACACTTTAGTTTATATTACCACCATTCCTTCATACAACCTATTCCTCTTGCTATTTCTAATGTCCTTATGCTTGAAGAGCATTCAGCTGAATACAAAGCAAAATTGATTTGTTCGGACTGCGAAAAGGAAATGGAAAAACTGAAATAAAGGGAGAGAAATATAAGAAAAGAGAATGGGTTGGAAATATGTTTTAATACAGTGCATTCAGTAAGTATTCAGACGCCTTCACTTTTCCACATTTTGTTACGCTGCAGCCTTATTTTAAAATGGATTAAATTCATTTTTTTTATCATCAATCTACACACAATACCCCAGAATGAAGAAGCGAAAACAGATGTTTAGACATTTTTGCAAAGTAATTAAAAATAAATAACTGAATTATTACATTTACATAAGTATTCAGACGCTTTGCTCTGACACTCAAAAGTGAGCTTAGATTCATCCTGTTTCCATTGATTATCCTTGAGATGTTTCTAAAACTTGATTGGAGTCCACCAGTGGTAGTTGAACATGCTATGTTCAAGGCACACACCTGTCTATATAAGGTCCCACAATTGACGGCACATGTCAGAGCAAAAGCCAAGCCATGGAGACGAAGGAATTGTCCGTAGACCTCCGAGAAAGGATTGTGTCGAGACACAGATCTGGGGAAGGGTATAAAACTATTACTGCAGCATTGCAGGTCCTGAAGAGCACAGTGCCCTCTGTCAATCTTAAATTTGCAACCACCAGGATTCTTCATAATGCTGCCCGCCCGGCCAAACTGAGCAATCGGGGCCGAAGGGCCTTGGTCAGGGAGGTGACCAAGAACACGATGGTCACTCTGATAGAGCTCTAGAATTCATCTGTGGAGATGGGAGAATCTTCCAGAAGGACAACTACATCTGCAGCACTCCACCAACCAGGCCTTTATGATAGAGTGGCCAGACGGAAGCCACTCCTCAGTAAAAGGCACATGACAGCCCGCTTGGAGTTTGCCAAAAGGCATGACAAACAAGATTCTCTGGTCTGATGAAACCAAGATTGAACTCTTTGGCCTGAATGCCAATTGTCACGTCTGGAGGAAACCAGGCACTACTCATCACATGGCCAATACCATACCTATGGTGGAGCATGGTGGTGGCAGCAATATGCTGTGGGGATGTTTTACAGCGGCAGGAACTGGGGGACTCGTCAGGATCGAGGGAAAGATGAATGGAGAAAAGTATGGAGATCCTTGATGAAAACCTGCTCCAGAGCATTCTGGTCCTCAGACTGGGGTGGAGGTTCACCTTCCAATAGGACAACGATCCTAAGCACACAGCCAAGACAATGCAGGAGTGGCTTTGTGACAAGTCTGTGAATGTCCTTGAGAGGCCAGACTTGAACCCGATCAAACATCTCTGGAGGGACCTGAAAATAGCTGTGCTTCGACGCTCCCCATCCAACCTGACAGAGCTTGAGAGGATCTGCAGAGAAGAATGGGGGAAATTACCCAAATACAGGTGTGCCAAGCTTGTAGCGTCATACCCAAGAAGACTTAAGGCTGTAATTGCTGCCAACAATGCCTCAACAAAGTACTGAGCAAAGGGTCTGAATACTTATGTAAATGTGATATTTCAGTTATTTCTTTTTAATTACTTTACAAAAATTTCTAGATGCCTGTTTTCACTTTTTTATTATGGGGTATTGTGTGTAGATTGATGATCCAAAAAAATAATTTAATCCAATTTAGAATAAGGCTGTAATGTAACAAAATGTGGAAAAAGTGAAGTGGTCTGAATACTTTCTGAATGCACTGTAGATAAGGTGACACGTAATTATGCTTAAATAGTTACCTTTCCCTATCACTATAACTTAACCTATGACTGCAGAACAATTCTGGAATGGAATATTATCTGCAGCCAAACAGTGACATTTTAAGACCCAAATAAGTTATGTTCATGAAGTTTTTTTAATTATATTTTCATTGTTTTGTATTGGAAGCTTTGTTCTTTTTTCCTTGCTTGCAATTAGCATTTGTTAGCAGTGCTCAAAGCATTGCTTGTTCTTAAAATCAGCCAGTCAGTGCATTGTTGCATCGGCAGGGTTCGTTTTGCAGTATTCAAGCAGTATGGTACGGAAATTAGGAAGCTCAAAGAATACTTTTGTCAAGAGTCAAGAGAGAGTCAAGAGTGTTTTATTGTCATGTGCCCCAGATAGAACAATTGCATTCTTACTTGCTGCAGCAGCAGAATATGTAAACATAGTACACTGTAAACAATATGATAAACGAGAGAGAAAAATAGTTCAGTGTGTATACACCCACAAGCATATATATCCACAAGTATATATATCCACGTTATATACCCACAAGTATCCACAAGTATATACGCCCCCTATATGCACCCATCATGCACCAATTTATAGTTATCCCCACTGTAAAAGGACAATGGATTAAAGTGGACAGCGGGTTCAGTAAGGCCTTTGACAAGGTTCCCCATGGAAGGTTGGTTAAGAAGGTTCAATCTTTGGGTGTTAGTGGCGGATTAGCAAGATGGATTCAACAGTGGCTGAATGGGAGATGTCAGAGAGTAATGGTGGATGGCTGTTTGTCAGGTTGGAAGCCGGTGACCAGTGGGGTGCCTCAGGGATCTGTGTTGGGTCCACTGTTGTTTGTCATGTACATCAATGATCTGGATGATGGGGTGGAAAATTGGATAAGTAAGTATGCAGATGATACTAAGATAGGTGGTGTTGTGGATAATGAAGTAGATTTTCAAAGTCTACAGAGAGATTTGGGCCATTTGGAAAAGTGGGCTGAAAGATGGCAGATGGAGTTTAATGCTGTTAAGTGTGAAGTGCTACATCTTGGCAGGACAAATCAAAATAGGACGTACATGGTAAATGGTAGGGAATTGAGGAATGTTGTGGAACAGAGGGATCTAGGAATAACTGTGCATAGTTCCCTGAAGGTGGAATCGCATGTCGATAGGGTGGTAAAGAAAGCCTTTGGTGTGCTGGCCTTTATAAATCAGAGCATTGAATATAGGAGTAGGGAAGTAATGTTAAAATTATACAAGGCATGGTAAGACCAATTCTGGAGTATGGTGTACAATTTTGGTCGCCTAGTTATAGGAAGGATGTCAACAAAATAGAGAGAGTACAGAGGAGATTTATTAGAATGTTGCCAGGGTTTCAGCAACTATGTTACAGAGAAAGGTTGAACAAGTTAGGTCTTTATTCTTTGGAGCGCAGAAGGTTAAGGGGGGACTTGATTGAGGGCTTTAAAATGATGAAAGGGTTAGACAGAGTTGACGTGGATGAGCTTTTCCCATTGAGGGTAGGGAAGATTCAAACAAGAGGGCATGACATGGGAATTAATGGACAGAAGTTTAGGGGTAACGTGAGGGGGAACTTCTTTACTCAGAGGGTGGTGGCTGTGTTGAATGAGCTTCCAGCAGAAGTGGTGGAGGCAGGATCGATTTTAACATTTAAAAGTAAAGTGGATAGGTATATGGACGTGAAGGGAATGGAGGGGTATGGTCTGAGTGCAGGTAGATGGGACTAGGAGAAAACAAATGGTCGGCACGGACTGGAAGGGCCGAGAGGGCCTGTTTCCGTGCTGTAATTGTTATATGGTTATATGGTAAAGGCAGATGTAGGTAATCAAGTTTGGGTAAGGGGCCTCACTGAAATAAGGTTGAAACTGGATTATACCAGTTTCAATGACCATTTGCAAACAAATTGGCCTTAAGTGAACCCATGCCTGGATACTGCCTAAAAACACTCCACAGACTCCTGGGAAGGGTAAATGTAGATAAGGGGTAGTATAAAAAACAATGTTTGCTTTGTATCTGTGAGCACCTGCCCTGGGACCAGAAGTAGATGTCCTAGGACACGTGTCTCCCAAGTTGGTTAATTTGTAATGAAGAGAGAAGAGGAGTAGAAACAAGGAACTGCATGTGCTGGTTTACAATTAAAAAAATACACTGTGTGCTGGTGTAACTCAGTGGATCAAGCGGCATCTCTGGAGAACATGGATAAGTAACATTTTGGATTGGAACTCTTCTTTAGACCTTGCAATAAAGAGAGTTTGTTCTGAAATTAATCCCCAGATTCCACATTAATTTTTGCCCACATTCCCATCAATTCATCCCAGGTTCTACCACTAACCTATGGTGAATTTAAGGGCCTGTCCCACTTTCATGACCTAATTCACGACCTTTTTTACTCGTGGACATATTTCATCATGCTAGAAAAAAACGCCACGACCTACTTGATGCCATGAGTACCTACGACTAGCATCACGGCCTGCTTCAACCTACCTACGACCTCGTGACGACCATGCTGCGAATATGAGTCAAGGTCAAATTTGGCAGAGGTCGTGAAAGTGGCACAGGCCCTTTACAGTGCCAATTAACCGACCAAGCTGTCTGCCTTCGGGATTAGGGAGGATTCCAGACCATCTCGAGGAAATCTACACAATCAGACAGAAAACGTGCAAACCCCACACAGACATCACTGGAAGTCAGGGTTAAACCTAGCACTCTGGAGCAATGAGGCTGTGAGGCAGAAAACATACATTCAGATTTTTTCATTCAAAAATATGCTTTATTCAGAATGAAAAATATATACAAAACATGAACTGGGCAAACAGTGTTCCGACATTCTCAGCATCTGTACATTTTTAGTTTTGTTTAGTTTAGTTTAGATTAGAGATACAGCACGGAAACAGGCTCTTCAGCCCACCATGTCGACACCGACAAACGATCCCCGCATATTAACACTATCCTACACATATTAGGGACAATTTTTACCAAACCAATTAACCTACAAACCTGTCCGTCTTTGGAGTGTGGGAGGAAACTGAAGATCTCATAGAAAACCCACGCAGGTCACGGGGAGAATGTAAAAACTCCGTACAGACAGCACCCATAGTCGGGATCGAACCCGAGTCTCCAGCACTGCATTCGCTGTAAGGCAGCAACTCCACCGCTGTGCCACCGTGCCATCATGTTCACAAAAACTATCGTTTAACCAGGCATCCTTGCCATCCATGTGACCCGCTGGGATGATATCCCTTTCTTGTTTGAGGGGTGTCTCCACCAGACCCTGCCCCCCGTGTGTAGAAGCGGAAGAACCCTAGACTGTTGTCCTCCCCCACTGGGCCTTGGCGTTAGATGCACCAAGCTTCAGTGCATCCCTGAGCACGCACTCCTGCAGTCCAGAGCAGGCCAGTCGGCAACATTCCCTGATGGGCATCTCACTCCGCTGGGATGTCAATAAAGCTCGGGCAGACCAAATAGCGTCTTTCACCAAGTTGATGACCTTCCAGCAGCACTCAATGTCAGTCTCCGAATGCTTAACTGGGAACAGTCCGTAAATCATGTGACGGAGCTGATTGGAATAAACCATGACAGGGACACTTACAAACCTCTCCAGACTTGCTTTGCAAATCCACACTCTGCAAAGAGGTGGGCAACTGCCTCCTCTCCAACGCAGCCGTCCCGAGGGCAGCGTGCACTGGTAGTGAGGTTCCGACAGTGCAGGAAAGATCTAACTGGGAGGGCTCCCCTCACAGCCAGCCAAGCCAGGTCTTGGTGCCCGTTAGTGAGTTCTGGCGATGAGGCATTTCGCCAGACAAGCTGTGTAGTCTGTTCTGGGAACCACACCACAGGATCCATGGAGTCATTTCCCTGCAGAGCCTGAGGGACATTCCGTGCTGCCCACTGCCCGATGGACATGGTCAAAGGTGTTGGTCTGGAAGAACCTTTCCACGAACGATGGCTGACTGGCACATTGCGTGGCATCTACGTCAGGCCCATCCTTCTCAACACCGGGGACAGGTAGAACCTCAGCAGGTACTGACACTTGGTGCCCACGTGCCTTGGCTCTACACTCCGCCTGATGCATCCACACACGAAGGTGGCCATCAGGGTGAGGGCGACATTGGGCATGCTTTTACCCCCGTTGTCTGCCAACTTGTGCATTGTGGCCCGTCGCACACGGTCCACCCTCAACCCCCAGATGAACTGGCAGATGGTCCAGGTGACCCCTGTAGCATAGGAGGGAGAGTTAGGCCACACTTGTGCCAAGTACAGCAGCTCCGAGAGCACCTCACAACTGATGATCAAATTTTTCCCCGTTATAGAGAGGGAGCGCTGCTTCCACATCTCCAGTTTCTTCCCCACCTTGGCTATCCACTCCAGCCAGTTCTTGTCACACGCCTCAGCTCCCCTGGACCAGATCCCCAGCAACTTCATGAAGTCAGGCTTCATGGTGAAGGGGCAGAAGATTGGTTGGGCCAGTTGTCAAATGCATGGCCTCGGTCTTTCTGTGGTTCACCCTGGATCTCGTGGCCGACTCAAACTGGTTGCAGATGCTAATCAATCTGCAGACCGACCCTGGATCCAAGCAGAAGACGGCGACATTGTCCATGTGCAGGGAGGTTTTGACTTGTGTGCCCCCACTGGCAATGTCACTCCTCTTATGTTCGCATTCTTCCTGATGGACTTGGAAAAATATTTGATACAACAGACGAACCAGACAGGGGAGAGAGGGCAACCCTGCCTGACTCCAGACCTGATAGGGCCTGACAGGGCCGAATACACCTCGGCCAATAAGCCATCGCTTCCAGGAGTTTTACGCGAGTCAATGGAACAAATGGAGCCAGTCAGCTCCTCTAGGGTTAGTGGTTGGTCCAGACTCTCCCGCTTGCTGTCCTCCAAGATCTCCATCATAGAGGACAGGAAGTTCTGGGAGGCGGTGCTGTCTGTGGCCTTTCTGTCATACAAAAGTATTTGCGGATCCTCAGCATGTCCTTCTGCAAGGATATTACTGAACCGTCCTCCTCCCCAAGCCTGTGAACCTTATGGAAGAAGAAGTGTGAGCACGTCTCATCCTGCTCCATGTGGCGGACCCTGGATTGGAAGATGATTTTGGAGGATTCAGAGATAAAGAGCTTGCCGGCCCTTCAACTTTCTAAGTTCCTCACATCCACCCCTCTCGACTGCAGGAGGAGCACTTGCTGCAAATCTGTCTGGTTGACACAATTCCCTCTGACTCTGTCTTGCTCTCTGAACCTCTTTAAGTATGCAGAACCTCTTGATGTCCTTGGTTGCTTTCCACCAGGGTGTCAGGGAATCAAAGAGGGGCCTCACATTTCTCCAACATGCGTAGTCCCTCTTTAGCTCCTCAATGTTCTCTGGGGTCAACACCTTCACATTTAACTTCCACGTCCCTCTGCCTGCCTTCTGGTCCTCCTGTAGGTGACAGAAAGCCTGAAGGAGGCAGTGATCAGAGAAGAACACCAGCGTGACATTGGTGTGTCTCACCGTGATGGCCTTCGACGTGAAGAGGAAGTCTATCTGTGACCGGACTGAATCGTCCGATCTCGACCAGGTGAACCACGACTGGGACCCACCAGCAGGGTTACTGAAGGTGTCGCGCAGCGTTACGTCTTTTACCATCTCCATCAGGAGCTTGGAGGTGCTGTTCAGTCTCTTGTTGGCACCGCCGGATCGTCCAGCCGCATCAATAATGCAGTTGAAGTCACCATCCAGAACGAGCTGCCAGGACGTGGCCAGCAGCGGTGGGAGCTGCTGGAGAATGGTCAGCTGCTCACTCCGTGCAGGAGAGGCGTACACATTAATCAGCCGGAGCAGAGAGCCTCGGTACATAACATCCACCAGAAGGAGACGCCCCCCCAACCACCTCCCTGACCTCAGTGATGGCGAAGCTCCCTCCCCGCAGCAAGATCCCAAGACCGGAAGAGTGAGTCATTGCCCCCTGACCATAACGACAGTCCGTGGGGCCACCATCGCGACCACCTCCGATAGCAGCGGAGGTGTGGCAGCTTGCACTCCTGCAGAAAAGTCACGTCCGCCTTGACCAGGTGCTGCAAGGTGTTCTTCACACTGCGCAAGTTTAGCTCCATTATCCTTAAAAAGTCACTGACCATCATCTTATCCTCTCATGCCCACCGCTTTGGTGAATTGCAGCACCGTTTGGGGCTCAGGTACTGGCTACTGGCGTCCTCAAGCAGGGAGGTATCCTTTGGTGTAGCGGGAGTTATTGTCGGAGCGATCCTCCTTGTTCCACCCTCTTCTGAATGCACCGCCCCTTCTGTCTCCTGCAGCTGAGGTACCAGTGGCTGTTTCATTGCACCCAGTCTCCCGGTGCTGGGGCCCATTGGCCACTGCACTGCTCCCGGTCTCCCGGAGCTGAGGTCCATTAGTCGCTGCACTGCTCTCCATCTCCCAGATCTGGGGATGACAGGCGTGTCCTTTCCCTTTCCGCTCTCCTCCTCACCAGTTTTCTTCCTCTGCTTCAGTCATTCGGTCCCCGATGTTGCCTCATCCTCCGACGAGGAGAGGTTGCTGTCATCAGTCTGGGAGAGGATTCTTTTCTTAGACTTCTCCGTTCCCTCTAGCCTTGGCACTTTTAGCGGAGCCCGCTGGTGTTTCTTCCTGTTCTGCCATGCCTCCTCCCGTTCCCCCTCTTCCATTGTCTCTCCCTCCTGGACAGGGGGCTGGGGGTCTCTGTCCGGCGGTTGGGGGCTCGAGGAGGTCGGGCTGTCCTCATCCCTGTTCTCTCTTTCTGCTGGGGTCTTGGCAGTGGCGTGGAGCGTCTCGCCCACCCTGATGGTGTTGGCAACAGCACCTCTTATCACCTGTGCATTGGTGCAGGCTCTTTTAGGTGCAGGCTCTTTTAGGGCAGGCCCTGTAGAGGTGACCTGCCTCCCCGCACAGGATGCAGTTCTTGCTCATCTGGCAGTCCTTTGCTCGTGGCCTTCCAGCTTGCAGTTCTTGCAGACAACTGCACTACATTGGGCCGCCACATGCCCAGGCTTGTTGCATTTCCTGCACACCCTGGTTTGCCCCACGTAGGTCAAGTACTCTTGATTCCCTCCGATAGCGAACACCAAGGGAGGGTGGATGATGGCTCCATTCTCGTCCACCCTCAGCTTCATCTTCACTTGCCGCTTGCTCGTCCAGATCCCGAACAGGCCCTTCACATCCACACAGTTCTCTGCTCCGAGTAAGGAAGGTGAGGACATCCACGATGGGCACATGTGGATTAAACATGTGCATCGTGATCATCCGGGTGAGGAGGATGAAGCGTGGCTGCACCTTCAGCAGCGACAGCGGAGCTTTGTTCCCTTTCTCCCAGAAGTATTCCATCACCTTCAGATACTGGAAAGAGACATCAAAGTATCAGTTACCAGGGAAGACCTGGAGACAGTAAATGTCCTCGGCCACAAATTTGCAGGCCTCCAGCAAGACCTCCCTGACGAACAGGTCCCGTGAGAAGGGAGTCCCCTCGCTTGCGGATACGCTGTCCTCCCGCTCCAGTTGCTGCTGCCATTCTTACTGGATGAGGTGTCGGGTTGGTTACCCAACCAGCATGGATCCACCTCTAAGCCAGCAACTGACAGACTCCTGGTCACAGACATGACCCCCAATTTCAATTCGTCCTAGATCCGCGATCCACGATCCTCGTCCTTGACCTGGGAGAACCACCTGGGAGAACAGTTCTGATAAGAACTGCAAAAAAGCACTCGCCACCTTTTTGATCACAGTCTCTACTCTGCCTGGATTTATTTTTTTTATATTTCAAAAAAGACTTCATTCAAATGATAAATATATACAAAACATGAACCTTGCAGAAAATCCATCCGACATTTTCGGAGGCTACACAAATTGATCAGTACAGTTTATACATTTCTTTTCCCCAAATTTCATAAATGTGTCTCCCACCCGTGCCACTCATGGGATACCTTCCCTTATTTTGAGGGGCGTCTCCACCATATCATGCCCCCCATGTCCAGCAGTGGAAGGACCTTAGACTTTGAGCCTTGGCGTTGGCTGCACCGAGCTTCAGTGCGTCCCTCAGCACGTTCTCCTGCAGTCTGCAGCGGGCCAGTCGGCAACATTCCCTGACGGACATCTCGCTCTGCTGGGTGGTGAACAATGCTCGGGCAGACCAAAGAGCGTCTTTCACCGAGTTGATGACCCTCCAGCAGCACTCAATGTCAGCCTCTGAATGTGTCCCTGGGAACAGTCCGTAAATCACAGGGTCCTCTGAGGTGGAGCTGTTCGGGATAAAGCATACTAGGGACCCTTGCATTCTTCTGCAGACTCTTAGCAAATCCACAATCTGCAAAGAGGTGGGGCAACCGTCTCCTCTCCATAGCAGCCGTCCCGAGGGCAGCGTGTGCTGGCAGTGAAGTTCCGACGGTGCAGGAAGGATCTGATTGGGAGGGCTCCCCTCACCGCCAGCCAAGCCAGGTCTTGGTGCTTGTTGGTGAGTTCTGGCGATGAGGCATTTTGCCAGACTAGCTGGGCAGTCTGCTCAGGGAACCACGCCACCGGATCCATCGAGTCCTTTCCCTGCAGTGCCTGCAGGACATTCTGTGCTGACCACTGCCCAATGGACATGTGGTCAAAGGTGTTGGTCCGGAAGAACCCTTCCACAGATGACAGATGGGGCGGCAATGTCCAGCTGACTGGCACATTGCGTGGCACCTGCGCCAGGCCCATCCTTCGCAACACCGGGGACAGGTAGAACCTCAGCAGGTAGTGACACTTGGTGCCCACGTGCCTTGGCTCTACACTCCGCCTGATGCAGCCACACACGAAGGTGGCCATCAGGGTGAGGGCGACGTTGGGCACGCTTTTACCCCCGTTGTCTGCTGACTTGTGCATTGTGGCCCATCGCACCCGGTCTATCCTTGACCCCCAGATGAACTGGAAGACGGCCCGGGTGATCCCTGTGGCGTAAGAGTGAGGGACAGGCCACACTTGTGCCAAGTACAGCAGCCCCGAGAGCACCTCACACCTGATGACCAAATTCATTATGGAGAGGGAGCGTTGCCTCCACAGCTCCAGCTTCCTTCCCACCCTGGCTATCCACTCCAGCCAATTCTTGTTACATGACTCAGCCCCCCCCCCCCGAACCAGATCCCCAGCACCTTGAAGAAGTCAGGCTTGATGGTGAAGGGGACGGAAGATTTGTCAGGCCAGTTGCCAAAGAGCATGGCCTCGCTCTTCCTGCGGTTCACCCTGGCTCCCGTGGCCGACTCAAACTGGTCGCAGATACTAATCAGTCTGCGAACCGACCCTGGATCCGAGCAGAAGACAGCGACATCGTCCATGTACAGGGAGGTCTTTACTTGAATGCCCCCACTGCCTGGCAATGTCACTCCTCTTATGCCAGCATCCTTCCTGATGGATTCGGCAAAGGGTTCAATACAGCAGACAAACAAGACAGGAGAGAGAGGGCAACCCTGCCTGACTCCAGACCTTACAGGGAAACTGTCTGATTCCCACCCATTGATTTGGACTGCACTACGGATATTGGTGTAGAGCAGTTTGATCCAATTTCGGATTCCCTCCCCAAAACCCATTTTGGAGAGCACGTCCCTCATGTACGTGTGCAAAATCCTGTCGAAGGCCTTAGCCTGGTCCAAGCTGACTAGGTAGGCGTCCACCCGTCTGTCCTGCACGTAGGCGATGGTATCTCTCAGCAGCGCTAGGCAGTCTGAGATTTTCCTGCCAGGTAGAGCACAGGTTTGGTCCGGGTGGATCACCTGTCCCAGAGCAGACTTGACCCGGTTGGCGATGGCCTTAGACAGGATCTTGTAGTCTACGTTAAATAATGTTATGGGTCTCCAATTCTTTATATCCTTCATCTCCCCCTTCTGCTTGTAGATTAGGGTGATGCTGCCCTTTCTCATGGAGTCTGACATGCTGCCAGCTAGAAGCATGTCGTTGTACACTTCTGGCAGGTCCGTGCCAGTTGTCGCTGGGCCCATCCAGTCCCACAGAGCCAAATACAACTCGCAGCCGGTAAGCCATCGCTTCCAGGAGTTTTATTCGAGTCAAAGGAACGGATGGAGACAGTCAGGTGCTCCTCTAGCCAGCCGTCAGTGGTGAGGCATGGTCCAGACTCTCCCCCTGCTTGCTGTGCCTCCAAGACCTCCGTGATTGAGGACAGGAAGTTTCTGGGAGGAGGTACTGTCTGTGGTCTTTTGGTCGCACAAATCTGTGTGAAAAGGATTTGCAGATCCTCAGCATGTCTGTCTGTGAGGATGCTACCGTGCCGTCCTCCTCCCTAAGGCTTTTCATCTCAGAGCTCCCCCTGTGAACCTTATGGAAGAAGAAACTGAGCACGTCTCATCCTGCTCCACATGGCGGACCCAATGGATTGGAAGATGATCTTGGAGGATTCAGAGGTGAAGAGCTGAGCTTGCCGGTCCTTCAACTCTCTAAGTTCCTCCCTCACATCCACCCCGCTCGACTGCAGAAGGAGCAGTTGCTGCAAATCTGTCTGGAGTTGGCACAATTCCCTCTGGCTCTGTCTTCTAGCATCTCTGAACCCCTTTAATTATGAAGAACCTCTTAATGTTCTCCTTGGTTGCTTCCCACCAGAGTGTGGAGGAGTCAAAGAGGGGCCTCACCGTTCTCCAACATGCGTAGTCCCTCTTTAGCTCCTCGACATTCTCTGGGGTCAACAGTTTCATGTTTAACTTCCATGTCCCTCTGCCTGCCTTCCGGTCCTCCTGTAGGTGACAGGAAGCCTGAAGGAGGCAGTGGTCGGAGAAGAACACTGGCGTGAGGTCAGTGTGTCTCACCGTGATGGCCTTCGTCGTGAAGACAAAGTCTATCCGAGATCGGGCTAAACCGTCCGATCTCGACCAGGTGAACTGCGGCTGGGACCCGCCTGCAGGGTCGCTGAAGGCGTCACGCAGGTTTGCCTCTTTTACCATCTCCATCAGGAACTTGGACGTGCTGTGCTGTCGGCACTGCCGGATCGTCCAGCCGCATCAATGATGCAGTTGAAGTCACCGGCCAGAACGTGCTGCCAGGACGTGGCCAGCAGCACTGGGAGCTGCTGGAGAACGGCCAGCCTCTCGCTCTGCGTGGGTGAGGCATACACATTTATCAGCCGGAGCGGAGAGCCACGGTACATAACATCCACCACGAGGAGACAGCCTCCAACCACTTCCCTGACCTCAGTGATAGCGAAGTTCCCTCCCCGCAACAAAATCCCCAGGCCGGAAGCACGACAGTCATTTCCCCCCCGACCACACAGACAGTCCGTGGGGCCACCATCGCGACCACCTCCAATAGCAGCGGAGGTGTGGCAGCCCGCACTCCTGAAGAAAAGTCACATCTGCCTTGACCTTGGCCAGGTACTGTAAGGCATTAACACATCGTGCAGTGCTCTTTATACTGCGCACGTTTAAAGATGCCAGTTTGAGCTCCATTGTCTTTAGAGTC
This sequence comes from Okamejei kenojei, assembly GCA_035221665.1. Classification (NCBI taxonomy): domain Eukaryota; kingdom Metazoa; phylum Chordata; class Chondrichthyes; order Rajiformes; family Rajidae; genus Okamejei; species Okamejei kenojei. The sequence continues at coordinate 61,659,270 of CM069134.1, forward strand.
ACTGACCATTTCCATGTCCCCTCATTCCCACCGCTTCGGTGAATTGCCTCAGCTTTCCTGGGCTCAGGAATCCAGCGGTGAGGTGGGTTTCAGGTGGCGTAACCAAAGGTGTCGTTGGGAGGGACCTTCTCGTTCCACCCCCTTTTGGGCACGCCGCTTCCTCTGTCTCCTGTAGCTGGGGCCCAATGGCCTCTGCGCTGCTCCCGGTCACCCGGAGCTGGGGCCCATGGGCCGCTGCAATGCTCCCGGTCGCCCGGAGCTGGGGCCCATTGGCCGTTGCGCTGCTTCCGGTCGCCCGGAGCTGGGGCCCACTGGCCGCTGTGATGATCCCTGTCTCCAGGGGCTGGAGCCCCTCGACCGCTGCACTGCTCCCGATGTCCTGGGGCTGGAGCCCCTCGACCGCTGCACTGCTCCCGATGTCCTGGGGCTGGAGCCCCTCGGCCACTTCTCTGCTCTCGGTCTCCTGGGGCTGGGAGGTGATCGTCGTGGCCTCTCTCTTTTCCTCCCCCGTTTTCTTCCTCTGCCTCCCTCGTTGGGACTTCCCGGATGCCCTATCCTCCGACGAGGAGGAGAGGTTGCTGCCTTCTGTAAGAGAAAGACACCTTTTTTGTGATTTACTTTTTGACTTACCACTCCTTTCTGGCCTCGGCTCTTTGGGCTGACCCCTCTTCTTGTACTTCATTTCTCCTGCTGTTCCCCCTCCTCCATTGACTCTCCCTCCTGGGCAGGATGCTGGGCGTCTCCTTCTGGCACTTCGGGCCTCAAGGTGGTTGGGCTGTCCTCATCTGTGTTCCCTCTTTCTGCTGGGGTCTTGGCAGTGGTTGGGGGGGTGCCTCGCCCCCCTTTGGGGTGCTGGCAGCAGCCCCTCTTGTTGCCTGTGCGTAGGTGCAGGCTCTTTTAGGGCAAGCCCTGTAAAGGTGGCCTGCCTCCCCGCACAGGTTGCAGTTCTTGCTGGCCTGACAGTCCTTTGTCTCGTGGCCCTCCGTCTTGCAGTTTTTGCAGACAACTGCAGTGCATTGGGCCATCACATGCCCAGGCTTGTTGCATTTCCTGCACAGCCTGGGTTGCCCTACATAGCTCAAGTATCCTCGGTTTCCTCCAATCGCGAAAACCGAGGGGGGGTGGACGGTTTCTCCATCCTTGTCCACCCTCAGCTTTACCTTAACTTGCCGCTTGCTGGTCCAAATCCCGTGCATGTCCTTCACGTCCACACAGTCTCCTGTTCCCTCAACATAGCGAGCAAGGAAGGTGAGGACATCCACTACGGACACATGTGGGTTGAACATGTGCACCGTAATGAACCTTTCCTTCTGGGTGGGGAGGGTGAAGAGCGGCTGCACTTTCAACAGCGACAGCGGAGCTTCATTTCCCCTCTCCCGGAAGACTTCCATCACCTTCTGCCATCCCGTTGGATACTTGAAGGTAACGTCAAAATATCCGTTACCCGGAAAATCCTGGAGGCAGTAGATGTCCTTGGCCTCAAATTTGCAGGCCTCTAGCAAGACCTTCTTTACGAACAGGTCTCGTGAGAAGGGGGTCCCCTTGCTGAGGTCCTTGACGCTTATTTGCAGGGTATTCCGAATACCCTGCACTCCTGCTCCTGCTGACATTGTGGCTGAATAAGGTGTTAGGTTGGTTTCCCAAACAGCATGGATCCACCTCTAAGCCTGCAGCCGACCGACTCCTCAACGATTTTGCTCCACAATCCACGGCCCTTGTCCCCAAGGAACCGCCAGAACTGTTCTAATAAGAACAGATAGTCTCTTTCACTCAGAACTGATAAGAACAGATACTATACTTGATCTTAGCCAAAAGGCCGAGAAGCGATCTTCCTGCCTGGATTTATGGATTTACACATACATCATGCCCTAATACAGTTTCAGACCCTGATTGGAACAGCTTGACCCTATCGGCAGAGACTCACCTCTGGTGTAGCATGAGTACGTTTGTGCATTGTGCTCAGCAAAGTAGCCCCGTTACTGCTCATTTTATCCATATAACCATAAAACCATATAACAATTTACAGCACGGAAACAGGCCCTCTCGGCCCTTTCCAGTCCGTGCCAACCATTTGTTTTCCCCTAGTCCCATCTACCTGCTCCATTCCCTCCATACCCCTCCATTCCCTTAACGTCCATATACCTATCCACATTACTTTTAAATGTTAAAATCGATCCTGCCTCCACCACTTCTGCTGGAAGCTCATTCCACACAGCCACCACCCTCTGAGTAAAGAAGTTCCCCCTCACGTTACCCCTAAACTTCTGTCCCTTAATTCTCATGTCATGCTCTCTTGTTTGAATCTTCCCTACCCTCAATGGGAAAAACGTATCCACGTCAACTCTGTCTATGCCTTTCATCATTTTAAAGACCTCAATCAAGTCCCCCCTTAACCTTCTGCACTCCAAAGAATAAAGACCTAACTTGTTCAAACTTTCTCTGTAACAGAGTTGCTGGAAACCTGGCAACATTCTAGTAAATCTCCTCTGTACTCTCTCTATTTTGTTGACATCCTTCCTATAACTAGGCGACCAAAATTGTACACCATACTCCACCTTCAGGGAACTATGCACAGTTATTCCTAGATCCCTCTGTTCCACAACATTCCTCAATTCCCTATCATTTACCATGTACGCCCTATTTTGATTTGTCCTGCCAAGATGTAGCACTTCACACTTAACAGCATTAAACTCCATCTGCCATCTTTCAGCCCACTTTTCCAAATGGCCCAAATCTCTCTGTAGACTTTGAAAATCTACTTCATTATCCACAACACCACCTATCTTAGTATCATCTGCATACTTACTTATCCAATTTTCCACCCCATCATCCAGATCATTGATGTACATGACAAACAACAGTGGACCCAACACAGATCCCTGAGGCACCCCACTGGTCACCGGCTTCCAACCTGACAAACAGCCATCCACCATTACTCTCTGACATCTCCCATTCAGCCATTGTTGAATCCATCTTGCTACTCCGCCATTAACACCCAAAGATTGAACCTTCTTAACCAACCTTCCACGGGAACCTTGTCAAAGGCCTTACTGAAATCCATATAGACAACATCCACTGCTTTACCCTCATCAATTTCCCTAGTTATCGCTTCAAAAAATTCAAGAAGGTTTGTCAAACATGACCTTCCAGGCACAAATCCATGTTGACTGTTCCTGATCAGACCCTGTTTATCCAGATGCTTATATATATTATCTCTAAGTATCCTTTCCATTAATTTGCCCACCACTGACGTCAAACTAATAGGTCTATAATTGCTAGGTTTATTCTTTGAACCCTTTTTAAACAATGGAACAACATGCGCAGTACGCCAATCCTCCGGCACTATTCCCATTTCTAATGACATTTGAAATATTTCTGTCATAGCTCCTGCTATTTCTACACTAACTTCCCTCAATGTCCTAAGGTATATCCTGTCAGGACCTGGAGACTTATCCACTTTTATATTTTTCAAAAGTGTCAGTACTTCCTCCTCTTTGAATCTCATAGTTTCCATAGCTACTCTACTTTTTCCCCTTAACTCACAGAGTTCAATATCCTTCTCCTTGGTGAATACCGAAGAAAATAAATTGTTCAATATCTCCCCCGTCTCTTTTGGCTCTGCAGATAGCTGTCCATTCTGGTTCTCTAATGGTCCAATTTTATCCCTCGTTATCCTTTTGCTATTAATATAGCTGTAGAAACCCTTTGGGTTTACTTTCACCTTTCTTGCCAAAGCAACCTCATATCTTCTTTTAGCCTTCCTAATTTATTTCTTAAGATTCTTTTTACATTCTTTATACTCCTCTAGCACCTCATTTACTCCATGCCTCCTATAATTATTGTAGATATCTCTCTTTTTTCGAAACAAGTGTTCAATTTCCCTTGAAAACCATGGTTCTTTCCAATTTTTACTATTTCCTTTTAACCTAACAGGGACATAAAGATTCTGTACTCTTACAATTTCCCCTTTAAATGTCCTCCATTTCTCTTCTACATCCTTCCCATGAAACAAAGTGTCCCAATTCACTCCTTTAAAATCCTTACGCATTCCCTCAAAGTTAGCCTTTCTCCAATCAAAAATCTCCACCCTAGGTCCAGTTCTGACTCTCTCCATAATTATATTGAAACTAATGGTATTGTGATCACTGGTCCCGAAGTGCTCACCAACGCATACCTCCGTCACCTGACCTGCCTCATTTCCTAACAAGAGGTCCAGCACTGCCCCTTCTCTGGTCGATACCTCCATGTACTGCTGCAAAAAACTATCCTGCACACATTTTACAAACTCCAAACCATCCAGCCCATTTACAGAATGTGTTTCCCAGTTTATTTTTGGAAAATTGAAATCTCCCACAATCACTACCTTGTGCTTACTACTAATATCTGCTATCTCCTTACATATTTGCTCTTCCAATTCTCACTCCCCATTTGGCGGTCTATAATACACCCCTAAAAGTGTTGCTACACCGTTCCCACTTCTCAGTTCCACCCAAATAGCCTCCCTCACATTTTAAACCCAATGTCCATTTCTCCTGACCTTTGAGACTCATGTAATTGGTGGTTTCGGCAATAATTGGCAAAAGTGATTGTAATTAATAAACTAGTTGCCAATTAACATAGCCTACTTTCCAAGTGGCACCAAAACTGCTAATTTTTTTCTTCTGTTTAGAAGTTAAAATATATTAAATCAGCCAACAGCTTAATATTCCTGAGTGGAAGCGAAAACAAAGAGAGTTGAATCTGTACATTGATTGATTCAATTGGTGTATTAACTTTTCCAAAAAAAACAATGATTTTCAGGAGGCAATCACGAAATGCCTACATCATTGTTTGCAGAGATTATGTGTAAGTTTATATGTAATAAATTATTTATTAGAATCTTTCTCCCTTCCCCTAAGATTGTACCCAGCCTTCTCTTGCTTTGGGAGATTCAGGGAATCTTCTGAATCCAACGATTCAACCTCCCAATTCCTGTACACGCTATCGCCAAACAATCCATCCCTCTTGCTGGAGCAAGACCTCCAGCTCACCCCCATTCTCACACTGAGCTCTCTCTGCAGGTTTTCTTCACCATTCTGATGAAGGCCTCATCTTCAATCCTGGCCCTTGTAGCTCTCAAGACTCAGCGTTGTCAAAGTCAACAACATTGAATTCAACAACCAGATAATTACCTTCATTCTTTGGATTAAAATGATGTAAGGTCATCCACCTCTGATAATAATTCATACTTTTCCACTCCATTGATGCCGCCTCATATGCTCAATGTTTCCAACATTCAGTTTTATTTCAGATTTCCAACAATAATTATACTATGCATCTCAGAGTTCCAGTATATTTTCCCTTATTATCCTTGTTCATGCCCATCCACTTGCATTTAACGAGAGATCAGTGATGATTAAAAACATTAATAGGCAGCACCAACAGCAGTTGTGTCACCAGGACAATCACGGTCTCCATTTGATCTCAGACATTTGCTTTGTCCCCTCCAGCCTTCTCCCTCTCTGGAGTTTAGATATACTTGTTTTCCATTTTCCCAGTTTTGATGAGTCATTAACAAAGGGTCTTTGGCGCTTTGAGACAGCAGATCTTCCACCTGCATCATTGTGTTGCCTTAATTCTGTATTTACTACAGCCCCTTGCTTTGCGCCTCTAAGCTAATTGTTTACCCATGCTGTCATTTACCCTTTTATTTGATTAGTTTTGCGAACTGGCCATTTAAGTGGCATTCACCAAGAATCTTCTAAACATACATATTGATAATGTGTAATATATTACCTTCATAAACCTTTGACAGATTCAAAGAATGCACACCATTTTAAGTACTTGCTGCCTTAAAAACTATTAATGGCAAAAGGCAACATTTATTTCCCCTGCTAACTTAACAATAGAGAAAGATACGGGTGAATGCATTCACTTGCTGATTTCCATCCAAGTCATGTGCATTCCTGCTCCTTCTCCTTAATCACGACTGGGAATACTTTCATCACACTCTTCGATAATGGGAAGGTCAATACCCATGATCGACCGGGCAATGTCCACCCCTTTCTACAGCCTCTTTTGTTTTTGAGCATTCGAATTACCGAACCGGTCAGTATGCTGTCCACTTACACCTGCAGAAGTTTGAAAGAGTATTCAGTGACATGCCAAATCTCCTCAAACATCTGAAGTGGAGGCATTGGTGAGCTTTCTTTGTAATAAACATCAATGTGCTGGTCCTAGGATGGATCATCAAAGAAACTTGAAGTGATTGGCCCATTCTGCCATCATTCCACCAAGGAAGAACATGATCCTTGGCATTTCCTTCCTCGTGCACAATTAGCTCCTTGGTATTGCTACAACTGAGAGCAAGATTGTTTCTCTGGCATAATCAATCAGGTTATTCATCTCCCCCCTGATCTTATTCATCATTACCCATCTAACAATGGTGGTATCATTGGTGAAATGAAAGCTAGCATTGGAGCTGTATCCGGTTACATTGTCAAACGTATAGAAAGAGTAGAGCGGGGGACTAAGCACACAGCCTAGAGGTGTTTCCATCCTGATGGCCAGTGAGGAGGAGGTGCTGTTGCCGGTTCTACTGATTGAGGTAGGGCTGCCATTGAAGTTGTAGAGGATATAATTGCATAGGGAGGAGCAGAGACCCAGAGCTTGGCTGTAGTCAATGAACAACAGTCTTACATTCATGTTCCTGTTATTCAAGTGGTTTAGCGGAATGTGGAGAATTAGTCAGATGGCATCTGTTGCTGTTCTGTCATGGTAATAGGCAATGTGTAGTGGATCCAGGTCATTATTGTGGCAGGAAATGTTTTGCTTTTATTCCTTTAGGAAGTTCATTTAAAATATTGCTCTAAGCAAACTCTTGGTCACTCATTTACAAGCCAGATTTCACTCAGTCAAATCTTGTTTCATGATGTCCACATGAAGTGATGGGTTGTTTTCCATGAAGGGTGTTGATGTTTTAAATATGGCACAACTTCAAATAGGTCATTAACCATCAGTAACGCATTAAAAATGTTCCACTCTGTTTTTTCTCACTGTTCCAATACTGGCCATAGTGACTGGTCAGTATAGTACACTTTAGACTTTAGATTTTAGATATACAGTGCAGAAACTGGCCCTACAGCCCACCAAGTCTACACCAACCTACATACTAGGGACAATTATCCTACACACTAGGGACAATTTTACAACTTACAAAAGCCAATTAATCTACAAACCTATAAGTCTTTGGAGTGTGGGAGAAAACCGGAACACCTGTAGCCAGGATCGAACCCGAGTCTCTGATACTGTAAGCGACAACTCTACAGCTGCACCACTGTGCTACCGTATTCTATGGAGGTCCCAGTACTTGCATCATTCACTATTTGACTAGGTAAAATGCCATTGTGTGCTGGATCTCTGCAACACACTAAAACCCTGTTGCAGATGATTCTATACATTTACAATTTCATATTTCACATTTTTGTGCCATCTCCATATTTTCTAACTATGCTCATTGAAACCATCATCTAGATTGTTAAGGAAAAGTGTGGGACAGTTTGAGCTAATTTTCTATTTAGAAACACAGCTCTTAATGTTGGAAACATACAGTATGTCCCCCTGATATGGCATGAAAGTTTAACTCCCACTCTTTTAAAGTTAGACTGAAGCGGTGGCAAATGGTCATTATCTGTTTCATAACCGCATTGCATTGATGGCTGTTGGCCATATCCATACAGCACTGAATTGTTTGATTGGCTGAATAGGTCACCACAATTGGCAATGTGATGAAGGCTGAGTATTCATCAAAAAATTCTGAACACTTCATTGTGCTCACCAAAGGCACTCGTACCTTATTAAATCCTCTCCAGCCAAGCTGTCTGGTCTCTTGTAGTGATAGAATTTTCTTTGAAAAATACTTCATGAAAACTAGGAACCTACATTTCTTAGCATTCTGGCTGGTTCCAACAATCCAAATAAAATGACAGGCACATTAGTTGATGCCCTCTCTGTACCTTCAGATTAATGTAAGCAATGCCATTTTAGACCTGCTCATTTGTTATCTTTTACAAATAATTTTGGAGCCTTTGAAGAACAATGTACAACTATAAACCAATGTTCATAGCTGTCATTTAGATGCGGTTCCTACAAAGTTTTTAAAGAATGTTTTTAACAGTTAATCCAATTTTTTTTGTTAGAATTATAAATATTTCCCTTGAGACTGGAATTTTCCAAAATAATTATAAAACCACTGTCATAAAGCCTCTGTTAAAGAAACCAAATTTAGACAGTGGGCTACTGAGTAATTACAGACCCATATCAAATCTACCCTTTATCAGCAAGATACTGAAGAAAATTGTATTTAACCAAATACAACACTTTCTGAATCAAAATGACATTTTAGAGAAATTCCAATCTGGTTTCAGGGCAAATTACTGAGACTGCCCTGATAAAAAATAGTCAATGACCTTAAAGTTAGCACTGACGAGGACAAAGACTCAGTGCTGATCCTCTTAAACCTCACAACAGCTTTTGACACCATAGATCACAATATTCTTATAGATCGCCTAGAAAACTGGGTTGGCCTGTCAGATCAGGTACTAAGTTGGTTCCAATCATATATAAGTGGAAGGAAGTACTTTGTTAGCCTTGGGGACTATGTGTCACAGCTGCATGATATGTAGCACAATGTAGCTGCCTTGGCCCGTTACTCTTTTCCTTGTATATGCTGCCGTTAGGAGGAGTTATCAGCGAGCATCATGTAAATTTTCTAAGTTATGCCAAAGTCACTCAGTTATACCTCTCTGTCGAACCTACTGATGCAAATGCCTTAAGTTCTTTGACCTCCGGCCTATTTTAGATTAAAAAATGGATGAATGCTAACTTCCTTAAACTCAACGATGACAAGGCAGAAATTTTATTACTTGGATCAAAACCTAAGAGAGATGTTACTCGGTAAACTGGGAAATTTGGCTGCCTATGTCAAACAAGAAGTCACAAGCCTGGGGGTAAAAATTGACGATGATTTTAATTCTCACATAAATAAGGTAACAAAGTGTGATTTCTATCACCTCAGAAATATTGCTAAAGTACGGCCTTTCATAACAATGTAATTGTAGAAAATGTATACATGCTTTCATATCAAGCAGACTTGATTTCTGCAATGCCTTATTTACCGGTCTGCCTTCAAAATCCACCAACAAGTTACAGCTCATTCAAAATGCCGCAGCCCGGCTTTTAACAAATTCCAAGAAAAGGGATCATATCACCCCAGTATTATATTCCCTTCATTGACTCCCAGTGAGATCCAGGAAAGACTATAAGGCCCTCTTTCTTGTCTATAAAGCCCCAAATGGCCTCAGAGCAGCATATTTTACAGTCCCTCCTTCCCTATGCCCCTACTCGAGCACTTAGGACTTCTGAGGCTGGCCTGTGTTGGCTTTGGTTTGGAAATGCTAAAGCTGTGTTGCCTTTGGTTTGGAAATGCTAATGCTGTGTTGCCTTTGGTTTGGAAATGCTAAAGCTGTGTTGCCTTTGGTTTGGAAATGCTAAAGCTGTGTTGCCTAATTAAAGTTGCCTTGCCTAATTAAAAACTTGCCTTGCCTAATTAAAAACTTGCCTTGCCTAATTAAAAACTTGCCTTGCCTAATTAAAGTTGCCTTGCCTAATTAAAGTTGCCTTGCATAATTAAAGTTGCCTTGCCTTCTATATAATTAAAAGTCTAATCTTGACCACTTCCTATTTGCGCTTTATATTGATTTCAGAAAAAACGCTACACGTATGGCTGTGATTTTTGGCCATCTTACTCAGTCCCCCTCCACTCATCAGGTGCCGAGGAATTTTCCCATCGATGAAAAATAAAAGAGTTATTAGTGTTTACAAACTGTTGAGATTCTCTCTCCTGTCAATCACGCCATGAAGGCCACGCCCCTTCTGGTGGGAGGGGCTAAAACCCAGAAGTGTGGGCATGGCTCAGTCTCTGCAAGATGGAGGATGGAGGATGGAGGAGGGAGAGGCCACGACTCACTGTCTTTAGTGGCCTTGCACCCTGCTTGAAATGGTACGAAACTGCACTTGAATTTGGTGGCCTTGCACCCTACTTGAATTGGAATTTCACGGAATAGCCGCGAGTCAACTGCCAGCACACCAGCCGTGAGTGAGTGAGCTGCCAGCACAACAGGCTTGAGTATCTGAGCCGCCAGTCCAAGAATCCATTCGGCCCAAAATTTCCATACTAGCCCTCTGGAAACCAGTCCCTTCAGCCCACAACACCCATACTAGCGCTCCAGCAAACACCCCTCTCTCATTGGTCACCAATATTGGAATTGGTGGAGAGGTGGAATATTGCGTTGGGGACCAGCCCTCCCGTGTGATGCTGGGACCCAACGGGTCCCACTTAGCACAGATTTATATAAAAACTAGACTATTAACATCCTATGTTCTTACTGTTATATTTATGTTATGTTAAATTATATTTTTGTTTAGACCTGTGTTTATGTGGAAGGCACTTTGGGTTGCATTCAATTGTATGAAAAGTGCTATACAAATAAAGTTATTATTAAAGTTATTATAGAACATTAAGGGTTTTTATCTCTTTGAGCTTTTCTTAAAACGAAAGAGATTTAATGCATAATCAATGTTACAGCCTTTATTCATTAACAGTTGCTATCCTATGTTTTCACAATAGAAATGGCTAAGAATCAGATGACAAAAAGTAATCTGTGATGCGAGGTATGAAACTAGAACTAGAATAAAAACTGTTGGATCTATAATGGGTGATTTACTTGGCTAGATTGATATCTAGGTGGTGAAAGTATATATTGCCAACAGTGTGTTCACACATCAAAATTTGCATTTAGATAAAACCTGCAAAATAATTTCTTCCTGACCTTTAAACACTAATCCTGCAAATTATGAGCTATTATTCTTAATTTCATAATTAACATGATTTGACTGGATAGCTACAATTGTTCCTGATTCTGAGGTAGAATTCAGACAGTGGTACTATTCTAAAGTAATGAGATGCAAAAGCAAGGTCTTCTATCATTACCACATGGTGTTATTTGAAAAAAGGTTAATGCTCATAAGTCATAGGAGCAGAATTACGCCATTCGGCCCATCGAGTCAACTCTGCCATTCAATCATGGCTGATCTATCTTTCCCTCTCAACTTTCTTTCCATTCTCTTGCCATCTGCCATTTTGTTTAGTTCAGGAACTTGTCAATCTCTGCTTTAAAAATACCCAATGACAGCCTTCACAGCCATTTATGGCAATGAATTCCATAGTCACTGCTCTCTGACTAAAGAAATTCCTCCTAATTTCCTTTCTAAAGGTACTGTACATCCTTTTACTCAGAGGCTGTGCCCTCTGATCATAGATTCTCCCACTAGTGGAAACATCTACACATTAACTCTATCTAGGCCTTTCATTATTTGGTATATTTCAATGAGATTTTCCCTTCATCCTTGTAACTACAGCGAGTACAGGCCTAGAATCATCAAACGCTCATCATACATTAAGCCAATCATCCCTAGGATTATTCTCATAACTTCCTCTGGACCCTTTCCAACACCAGTACATCCTTCCTCAGATATGGGGAGCAATACTGCTCACAATATAAAGTGTAGTTCTCCTGGTTCCTCCCTCTAGTCTGAAAAAGCATCCGACCCAAAAGATCACCTATCCATTTTCTCCATTGCATCCTGACCCGCTGAGTTCCTCCAGCACTTGGAGTTTTGCTCAAGATTCCAGCATCCAGAGTTCCTTGTGACTCCATAGTCCTCCTGGTGTCTCCATAGTCCTCCTAGTGTCCTGGCCAACATTTGTCTCACAAACAACAGATTATCTGCTCAATAGCTCATCGTTGGATGTCTTTGGTAAATTGGCCGATAATGGCAGATATGATACCGGTTGCTACTTGTCAATGATACTTCACTGGGTATAAAGTATTTTAAAAATATTTCGAGGTTGCGCAATTTGCTATTAAAATGCAGTTTTAAAAGTTTCTCTGTTGATATTTTCGCGATCGATTCTTACTTTTTAAAAAACCTTTCGTTCTTGGAGTGTAAGTAATGATAGCAAGATTTCAGTAATAGAGTCATAGAATCATAGAGCGATATAGTGTGGAAACAGGCCCCCACTTGCCCACACCGGCCAACATGTCCTAGCTACATTAGTCCCACCTGCCTGCATTTGTTCCATATCCCTCCAAACTTTTCCTATCCATGTACCTGTCTAACTGTTTCTTAAACATTGGGATTGTCCCAGCCTCAACTACCTCATCTGGCAGCTTGTTCCATAGACCCATCACCCTTTGTGTGAAAAGGTTACCCATCAGATTCCTATTAAATCTTTAAATCCTAAAGGGCCTGTCCCACTGTACGAGATAATTCAAGAGCTCTCCCGAGTTTAAAAAAAAAATCAAACTCGTGGTAAGCACGTAGAATGTACGTAGCGTGTACGTCAAAGCTCGGGACGTCTCTTAGCGGCTCGTAATGCTAATGGCAGGTACTCGGGAAACGCGGTAAGCTCGTGAAGATTTTTCAACATGTTGAAAAATGGCCACGAGAGCCCCGAGTACCTATGAGTGGCTAATGCCGTAATTCTCCGAGTTCGAATCTGGGGAAACTCGGGAGAACTCTTGAATTAGCTCGTACAATGGGACAGGCCCTTAATGCCTCTGTTTGAGTCTTGAGATTATAATGAGTAGCCTTCTTCTTTCCAGCAGTCCCTGTAGAGATGTCACTCCGAGAAAGTCATGAGTTTAAAAAAATATCCAGGGCACCAATTCCTGAACAATGAGTGGGCAGCATTATTGTATTCAAGTTAGACTTGACCTGGGAACCACTGAAGTACCAGGTCAATTTATGGTCACCAAGTCAGCCTAAAGATAGAGCAGAGAGGAATGAAGCAATTGATCACACATGACTACAATTACAAGCAAAGTCTAGAGAACTGGAATTTTTTCAGATCTAAAAGTAATTAGACTAAGTGGGACTCGTTGGATCCCAGGTTGACACTGGAGGACTGGTCACCCAATGCAATATTCCATCTCTCCACCAATTCCAATATTGGTGGCCAGTGGGGGGTGGGGGGGGGGGGGGGGGGGGGGAGTTCTGGAGCGCTAGCATGGGTGTTGTGGGTCAAATCAGGTCAAGCACAGTGAGTGCAGGCCCAACAAGTCAAGTCAATCCATTTCAAGTCAAGTCACGTCAATCCATTTCTAGTCAAGTCACGTCAATCCATTTCTAGTCAAGTCAAGTTAATCCATTTCAAGTCAAGTCAAGCACAGGGCAGGCGGGGCTAGCCAACAATATAATCCATTTCCTTTCATTTCAGGTGAGGTCAAGCAAAGCAAATGTAAAGCAAAAGCGAAAGCACAGGGCAAGCAGGGCCAGCCAACAATATACAATCCATTTGCTTTCATTTCAGGTGAGGTCAAGCAAAGCAAAGGCAAAGCAAAAGCACAGGGCAGGCGGCGCCAGCCAACAATATACAATCTATTTGCTTTCATTTCAGGTCAAGCAACGCAAAGACAGAGCAAATGCAAAAGCACAGGGCAGGCGGGGCCAGCCAGCCATCAATACAATCCATTTGCCTTAATTTCAGGTAAAGCAAAGCAAAAGCAAAGGCAAGGGCAGGTGTGGCCAGCCAGCCAACAATACAATTCATTTGCTTTCATTTCAGGTCAAGCAAAGCAAAGGCAAAGCAAAAGCACAGGGCAGGCCAAACAACTCATTGCATTTTCATTTCATTTCCATTTCCATTGCAGTTTCAAGCACAGGGCAGGCCAAACAACTCATTGCATTTTCATTTAGGCCTAACACATGATTTATTGCAAGCACATTAAGGGTGAACAAATCATCATTCACTACAAACATTGCTGGCTAACAAATCATTTATTGCAAGCACGTTAAGGGTTAATAAATCATCATTCATTGCAAGCACATTGCTGGCTAACAACTCATTTATTGAAAGCACATTAAGGGTTAACAAATCATCATTCATTGCAAGCACATTGCTGGCTAACAAATAATTTATTGCAAGCACGTTAAGGGTTAACAAATCATCATTCATTGCAAGCACATTGCTGGCTAACAAAATTTATTACAAGCACATTAAGGGATAAAAAATAATCATTTATTGCAAACACATTGTAGACTCATAGTTAAGTAGACTGACAGTTCAGTAGACTTACAGCTTAGAATCACAGTTATGGCCTCTCACTCAAGATCTTCCAGAGTGACTGACTCACATCCAGGCATCCGGGGCTTTATACTGCTTGCCCCCCCCCCCACTCCCACGGAAGGGGCGTTACCTTCATCATGGTGATTGATAGGCGAGAGGACCAATTAGCTGATCTCAAGATTTTTTAAACATTCATAACTTTTTTTATTTTTCAGCGATCAGAAAAATCCTTGAGGCTGCTGCAGCAGGGGAAGATTGTGAGTAAGATGGCAAATAACAGCGTAGACAGGAAGTGGTTAAGATGAGACGTTTAGTTATATAGATATGATAGGGGTGACCAGAATAGAGTTTTTTATTCTAGTAAACTATAAAATAAAAACATCCTGAATATTATTTTATATTTGCACTTACAATACAATACAATACGGTTTTATTCGTCACATTGCTCATAAAGTGCAAGTGCAATGAATTTGCGAGCAGCGGTACAATGATAAAGAACACACAATACACAATAAACATTTTACACAAGCATCCACCACAGCAATCATCACTGTGGTGGATGGCACAAAATTTGGCCAGTCCTCCTCCATTTTCCCCCGTGGTCGGGACCTCAACCCTCCCCAGCCGTCGCTGCGGGCATCCAGATATGCAGACAGGTAAAAGTCCAGGTAAGTCCAGTTGGCTCTTCCACACCGGAGACCATGGCTTTAGGTTGGTGTAGGCCGCAGGCCAGCTGTTGAAGATTTAAATTTCCCACTGCGCCGCAGCCAGAAGCACCGCAGATCGCAGGTCCGGCGGTCGAAGCTCCCCTCCAGGGGTGATGGTAAGTCCACGCTGGACCCGCAGTAGAAGTAGGCTGTGGGCCGGCAGTGGTGGCTTCTTCTTCTCCCGGGTCCCCACGAGGAATCCCAGGCTGTGGACGCTGCACCAGCTGGAGCACTGCAGACCGCAGCTTCAGGCTGCCGCGGGCCAGCGAAACAGAGCGCTCCCCTCTTGTGAGCCCCAGCGAGGGCTCGCCCGCTCCACGCCGAGAGTCCACGCTACGTCCGCCGCTGAAGCCCCGGGCGCGACTCTGGGAAAGGCCGCCCGATCCTCGATGTTAGGCCGCGGGGGAGGCGGCCTGGAAAAAGCCGCCTCTCTTGTGGAGGAGGAGACCGAAGCGGTTTCCCCCTTACCACCCCCCACACCACCCCCCACACAAGACACACAAAGAACCATTAAAAACATACTGTAAAACATACTAAAATAATTTAAAAAGTAGAAACAAACGGACACGCTGCTGACAGGGCGCCGGCTTGCAGCGCCCCCACCGGTAATCTATGTTGGCGATTGGCAAAGGGTAGATGAATTGTTCAAAATGGTGATAGACAGTCAAAATTATTGTCAGATAGTTCTTCATGCGAAGAGCGATCAATTATTACTTAGTAGGTGGTGATGGCAAAAGATACAATAGTTTTCGACACACTGTATTCAAGAAGTATCTTTTCAGGATAAGGGATTGGTCATGTAACATTGAGATGAGGACATATTTTTCTTTGCATGTGGCTTGTGGGTGCTCTGCTATAGGGTAGAGATGCACTATTTTGGGAACTAAAGGAATCCATAAATCTAGGGATCAGATAGAAAAGTGGAGTTGAGAGAGAGAAGAACGGCCATTATCTCATTTAATGGCAGAACAGCCTTAGAGGTCATTTTGGTTTGCTCCCGCTTATACATTTTATATTCTTACATTCATACTTCCTATCTATTTATAAATAGCATTCATCTCAGGGGTGATTTCTAAGAAATTGTATCTTCCTCATTTTATCATCATTTTATGGCCATCGAATTTTCACTGCTGTATTTCGGTGGCATGTGTTTTTTTTACCTCCTAGAATTGCATTTTACAATACTCAATTATATTTGAGTGTGAGAAAAGAAGTGGTAGGAAAGTAACCTTTGGTGAGGATATAGAAGGCTACAAAGGGATATAGAGTGGTTAAGTGGATTAGTTGTAGGTTAAAATATAGCAAAGGGAAGGAAATATGGGAAAATATGAAATTGTCCATTTTGGCATGAAAAAAAACATACTATCTCAATGATGCAATGTCTGAGAAGCAGATGGATCTCGGTATCCTTATGCAAATACAGTAGGTAACTTGGAAAGTTAATACAAAGTTGTGATTCATTGTGAGCAATTGAATACAAAAGTATGGAGATTGTGCATCATATAAGGCAACTAGACGAAGTGGGACCCATTGGGTCCCAGTATCACACAGGAGGGCTAGTCCCCCAATGCAATATTCCACCTCTCCACCAATTCCAATATTGCTGGCCAGTGGGGGGGGGGGGGGGGGGGGCGCTCGTTCTTGGGCTCGCAGTTCTTGGGCTCGCAGTTCAGTCACTCATGCCTGGTACGCTGGCAGTTCACTCAGTCGCCCCTCCTCCCTTCACCCCCCCCCCCCCCCTCACCCCACTGCTCCTTGCCATTCCCGTTCCTGCCACGCATTCACTCCATCTACCCACAACCTCCCCCCATGCACTCTTAGTGGTTCTCCCACAGAGAATCCATTCATGCCCATTAGGTTCCCATTGTGATGAACACACAAGCATTAAATGTGGAAAAAGGATTTATTAAAGTTTAAAATGCGAATGACTCTTAAAATATAAGAACAATTTATATCGTTAAAGATGAGAATTATTAATTTCTTTCTTGTTGTGTCTATTGTTGGGTTCTGCTGCTCGCTGTTGATTTAAAAAAAAAAGAGACAGTTTTAATATAGTGAGATTGAGCAGTCAAATTTTAACAAAGAATATCTGAGAATTTATCTCACAAGTCATCATTCAATGAAGCACGATTTTAATGACAACATTAAAATACAACATTGGTCGATGTTCCATCCTTCAGGAAAACGTTGACATTTCCCTTCATCTTTCTTCGGCTAAGATCCACATATAGTTTTCCATGCTGAAATACCGGTTTGTCGGTGGCTTGCAAAAGTATTCATACTTGAATTTTTCCACATTTTGTCACGTTACAACCACAAACGTAAATGTATTTTATTGGGATTATATGTGATAGATCAACACAAAGTTGCGCACAATTGTGAAGTGGAAGGAAAATGATACATGGTTTTCAAATTTTTTTACAAATAAAAAACTGAAAAGTGTGGCGTGCAAAAGTATTCAGCCCCCTTTACTCTGATACCCCTAAATAAAATCCAGTGCAAACAATTGCCTTCAGAAGTCACCTAATTAGTAAATAGAGTCCACTTGTGTGTAATCTAATCTCAGTATAAATACAGCTGTCCTGTGAAGGCCTCAGAGGTTTGTGAGAGAACATTAGTGAACAAACAATGTTCCTTGGGCATAATGAAGCCCAAGGAACACACCAGACAGGTCAGGGATAAAGTTGTGGAGAAGTTTAAAGCAGGGTTAGGTTATAAAAAAATATCCAAGCTTTGGGAGCACTGTTCAATCCAACATCCGAAAATGGAAAGAGTATGGCACAACTGCAAACCTACCAAGACATGGCCGTCCACTAAACTGACAGGCCGGGCAAGGAGAGCATTGATCAGAGAAGCAGCCAAGAGGCCCATGGTAACTCTGGAGGAGCTGCAGAGATCCACAGCTCAGGTGGGAGAATCTGTCCACAGGACAACTATTAGTCGAGCACTCCACAAATCGGGCCTTTATGGAAGAGTGGCAAGAAGAAAGCCATTGTTGAAACAAAGCCATAAAAAGTCCCATTTGCAGTTTACCACAAGCCATGTCGGGGCACAGCAAACATGTGGAGGAAGGTGCTCTGGTCTGATGAGACCAAAATTGAAGTTTTTGGCCTAAATGCAAAACGCTATGTGTGGCGGAAAACTAACACTGCACATCACCCTGAACACACCATCCCCACTGTGAAACATGGTGGTGGCAGCATCATGCTGTGGGGATGCTTTTCTTCAGCAGGGACAGGGAAGCTGGTCAGAGTTCACGGGAAGATGGATGGAGCCAAATACAGGGCAATCTTGGAAGAAAACATGTTAGAGTCTGCAAAACTCTTGAGACTGGGGCGGAGGTTCACCTTCCAGCAGGACAATGACCCTAAACATACAGCCATAGCTACAATGGAATGGTTTAGATCATAGCATATTAATGTGTTAGAATGGTCCAGTCAAAGTCCAGACCTAAATCCAATTGAGAATCTCTGGCAAGACTTGAAAATTGCTGTTCACAGACGCTCTCCATCCAATCTGACTGAGCTTGAGCTATTTTGCAAAGAAGAATGGGCAAAAATTTCAGTCTCTAGATGTGCAAAGCTGGTAGAGACATACCCCAAAATACTTGTAGCTGTAATTGCAGCGAAAGGTGGTTCTACAAAGTATTGACTCAGGGGGGCTGAATACTTTTGCACGCCACAATTTTCAGTTTTTTATTTGTAATAAAATTTGGAAACCATGTATCATTTTCCTTCCTCTTCACAATTATGCACCACTTTGTGTTGGTCTATCACATAAAATCCCAATAAAATACATTTACGTTTGTGGTTGTAACGTGACAAAATGTGGAAAAGTTCAAGGGGTATGAATACTTTTGCAGGCCACTGTAGATCAACACCTTCTGCATTGTTTGTCCTTGTGCTTTATGGATCGTGATAGCAAAACTTGGTTGAATGGGGAATTGGGCCCGCTGAAGGGGAATGTCTTCACCTTCTGTTAAATTGAGTGCTATCCTAGGAATGAGGACAATGTCATCTTTGAAGGCTCCCATGTTGATTCTTGCAATGATCAGATTATTGTGTAGCTCTTCCACAATCATCCTCGTTCCATTACATAGCTTTGGCGGTTCCAAGTTTCTCATTGATTTGATTGGAGATCCTTTTTTCAACTCCAATTTGCATGTGGTAATCCAGAGAGCTCGAGTGAATCGAGGAATTCTGTTGGGAAGTGTGTATCATGAGTTCCGTCAGTGACAGCATTGGAAGAAAAGTACTCCTTAACAATTCCAGGGAAGCATCTGATGCATGTAGAATTGATCCCTCTCATGGTATTGTTGTGCGGAACCAAGATACAATTTGTTGGACAATAATTCTGCAGGATTGTCTAATGTGGGATAGATTAAATCAATACAATCCTCCAGTGTTTCTGCTGATTAAAGCATGTCTTGTGGTATTTCAATTTCATTGTCTTCATTCTTTAAAATCTCATCTTCTCCAACTTTCAACAAAAATTGAGAATGGTTGCCTTCTCCCTTGGTCAATCGCATATTTGTGTGCAATTGAAACTTGGTGAAAAGTCTCCGCAAGTAGCATTTCTTGATGCAGGTATTTTCAACATCAGCATCATTTCCCCTTTTCACCACAGGAAGGAGATGTCAAAAATTGCCACAACAAACAATAAGAATGCCACCAAAAGGCCTAGTGTTGCTGCGGACATCTTGAAGAGTTCTGTCCACTGCTTCAAAGCTTTCTCGCCTAATCATTGGACATTCATCCCAAACAATGAGTTTCACTTGCCTCATGAAATGTGCCATCTTAGAGTTCTTCTCGATGTTGCAGAATGTATCCTCTGCCAATTGGATGGGTATCTTGGTATCGAGAATGTGCAGTTCTTCCACCAGGCATTAATGTAGCTGCTATCCCAGAGGATGCTACAGCAATAGCCACATCACATTGACCTCTAACTTCGGAGAGGATCAACTTAGTGATAAATGTTTTTCCTGTTCCCCCTGGTGCATCAATGAAAAATTTTGAGGGTAGATTCCTTTTCACATTTTCTGCAAACATTTTAAAACCAAGATAAACAATTTTGCAAACATTTTACAACCAATACATTTTCTACACACACACACACACACACACACACACACACACACACACACACACACACACACACACACACACACACACACACACACACACTGACTCTCTCACACACTGACTCTCTCACATACTGACTCTCTCACACACTGACTCTCACACACTCACACCAATAATAAAATGCCAAGTAACTTCAGAACGTGATAAACATACAGTGTGTAAACGGAATGATTCAAACATTTAAAGCCTCCTGTAGAGGTTGCTGCTGTAGCAAAAATGTGCTTTAAATAACGTCCAACAAACACACTCACCATAGACAGAGCAGTAAGCTATCTTGAATTATTCAATGGCGTCTTCACTCTGGGCCTTCTGCAATCAGCGGCATCTTGCAACGAACCGGAAATGACGCACTCAGCGCCATCTTGCCACTAACCGGAAATGACGTCATCTGCACCATCTTGCCACTAAGCAAAAGTCACGGATTTTGCCAATTTTGCAATTAAACAGTCCTGATCTAATAAAATGTTTATTCACGCTTTATCCATCCGAAAACTGTTGCACGCATTTTAGAAGCAAGACAAACAATTTTGCAAACATTTTTTTTAAACCAAGACAAACAATATTACAAACGTTTTACAACCACATTAAGGGGACTCGCAGTTGAGTAGACATGTGTTCAGTGTTATTCACGGCTCAGAGAGACGTGACCCTCTCACTTCCTCTATCTTGCAGAGACTGAGTGAGCTATGACCATTCCGGGTTCTATAGTCTCTCCCCCTGCCACCAGCGGGGGCAGCAGAGAGAATGGCAACATTTTTTAAAACATTAATAAGTCTTTTATTTTTCATCGATGGGAAAAATCCTCTCGTCCTGCACAGCAGAGGGGGACTCTGAGTAAGGTGGCCAAAAATCACAGTCGTAAGTGGCGGCGTTCTTTCTAAAATCATGAAACAGAAAGACAGGAAGTGGTCAAGATCTTATTTTTAGTAATATAGATGGTGAGACATGTCTGGAAGATTGTACATTTAACCCAACCAAGTCTGAGGTAAGGCACTTTGTGAGGTTGCATGCTGGGCATATAGAGATGCAAGTCCACAACTCCCTGAAAGTGGCAATGCAGGTGGATGAACTAGGGAAAAGTGGCATTTGGGGTGCTTATCTTCATACACTGAGGCATATAAGGTTTGGAATGTCATGTTGCAGTTGTATAAAACATTGGTGAGACCACACAATAGAATTGTGTACAGTTCTGTTCACACTACACGGAGGATGTGGTAGCAATGGAGAGAGTACCATTGAGACTGACCGGGATATTGCCTTAAATAGATGTTGTGGTTATAACAAGAGTTTGGGTAGATTAGTTTTAAAAAATACCTGGTTTGCATGATGGACTGGGCCACATTCGTTACTCTAGAGTTTCTTGTGGTCTTGGGCAGAGCAGTTGCAATTACAAGCTGTTATGACCCAGGAATATGTAAACATAAGATACTTTCTATGGGACATCTGTAGAAATTGATGAGCGATTACCAATGCCAAAATTCCTTTGGTCTTTTGAAGAAGTCAGAGATGTAAATTTGCTTTCCTGGCTATAAGTTCAATGTGGTTGGACTCCATCAAATTGTTGGTGATTTTACACCTAGGAACCTGAAGCTCCTTACCATCTATACTTCATCAGCATCAATGCACACTGGGATGTGTACTCCACCCCACTTCTTGAAGTTGATGACTAGCTCCTTTGTTTTGCTGATATTGGGGGAGAGGTTGTCTTGATAACGTGCGACTGGACTTTCCATACTCCATCTCATCCTTGTTCAAGATCTTACCCGCTACGATGGGTCATCTCCAAACTTGAAAATGTAATTAGAGCAGAATTTGGCCGCATATTCTGTGTCCATTTGGCCGTTGTGGGTCAGCAACATTCCGACTGAAAGACAGAGCAAATCAAATGGGCCTGAGGTACTCGGCAGTTCAGGACTAGTCCAGAGGAAAGGTCTCAATCCAGAACGTTAACCATCTATTTCCCTCACCAGATGATGCACTAACCATCGCAGATGACCCTCTGAGTTCCTCCAGCTGTTTGTTCTTTGCTCCTTAACTATAACAGTGGGGTTTTTGCTATGCATTGGCAGTTGTTGGCAATATTTCATCAGAAATAGCCAAGTCCGACTGGGTGCAGTTGCATTTTAACAGCAAAAACTTGCTAACTTGTACTTGAACAAGTATTGGTTTTATGGTGACTGGTTTGTTGAATTTTATTGAATTAGGTATATTACATGAAATAATTAAAGAATTAGGTGAACTACTGATTGATCACCAGAGGGTTATCATGGTACTGATAACTGCTGATAATCTTTAATATTTAACTATCAATAAGCTTGAAAGCAAATGTGAATTGATGGCATCAGATTATTGATGATAGTTGCAATTTAAAAAAATGATGGAACTGATGCCCTTAATATTCTGCAGAAATATGCCAGGGTAACTAACTCCAAAATGCCCCCCATACACTGCCTACTGAATGGCACAGCCTTCGTGTTTGTTGCATCAATAAATCATTTGTGTCACACTCTTAGACGGAGAGCTAATTCAGCTAAATCACTACTTCACAGAACAAAAAGTGAAATAATCGGAAAACAAGAGAGAAGTAAACAGAAAACGAAATAATTCTATGATAAGAAAACGGCAAAAGCTGGAAATACCAGGTTAGGCAGTATCTGTGGAGAGAGAAATAAAGATAGCATCTCAGGTGACTCTTTTCAAATCTAAATTTATACGTAAAACTATGACTATTATGCCACATCAGGCTCTTACTGTGCCGACAGTGAAAACGAATGAACATTTACACAACTAATTATTAATTAGTAAAAACAGCAACAGTAATATAGCTTTTCTAAGGTACTAAATTCTTTAATGTTAAATTATCGCTTTCATTCCTCATCTATTAACCTAGCAGCACAATTTGACCGTTGCATTCTCTCTATGGTTTATTATTTGTCTTTTTACTGGTTCTGTAAACACTAATACGTTCTGAAGTGAAAAAGAATGGATAATTAATATACAGATGTTAGCAGGATATTTTTTGAGTTTCAATACAAGCGTGCAAATATTCTGCCTGCACAAATCCATGCATGTGATTTGTGAGATGTTTTAAAAATACTGGATATTATATCATTCTCCTGGATTACTGCTTTTCCAAAGCATATGTGTAATTTTATTTCTAACACAAATTTGAGTGCACATATACCACACATGTACAAATATATGAAACATTAAAATATAAATTGCAAAACTGTAAATCTAATTACTGTTAATGGGTTTAGCAGTTTTATGATTGTTGTGCGTGTGTGTGTGTGGGTGAGTGGGTGTGGAAACAATTCTAAAATCCTTTACTTTCTGCAGTCACCAGTGCACAAACACATTTGCTGAAGTGGTTGAATAGCATCAGGTCTATTAACATTTATAAAATAACAAAGCACACATAAAAATAGGTATTTGGTATTAATTTAATCTCATCGCAACAAACAAGGTTGCATCAAGACTATATCATTGGAAACACATTCATGCTGGATTTCATTTTGCCAAACCGAAACACGATTATGAACTGCAGCCACCAAGCTATAGATAAAAACTAGATTTTCTTCTCCTGCAATGACTGCCCCTCCCCCCTTCCATATTGGCTTTCCCAGTCTGTGCCTTCCAAATGTATCACAGACATAATCCACGCCAGCCACATTGTTGACCTGTTTCGACCTCCACCAAAGGCATTAGATACGTTCAGTCCACTGAATTTGTGTAGTTTGCTTATGCAGACGTGCTTAGATTTCCTTTCTCTGCTCACTGTCCCGTGTGCATCTGTTCCACAGCGACATTATAAAAAAAATGTATGGGGATTTTTTGAAACGAATTTCACTGTATCAGACACTTTTCTACATGCTGTTCGCAATACGTACGAATTTAAAAAAATATATTTCGTAAGAGAGTTGTGTGAGCATTCCACAACTGAGTTTTTTGTTAAATTATCTAAAAATAACATACATAATGGTGATTTGATGTATATTTTGTAACTGATTTGAAATAACCTCCGGGTGGGCACTAAACAAAATCTTATTTTGTAACCGAATATGGGGTCAATAATTGAGATGGTTAATAACGCACTTGCACCAATGTAATATCGTGTCATTCGATAAATGGGTTCATGTTTACAAAATAGACCCTTAACTTCGCCTCTAACGTCAAATGGTACAACAGTAAGAGAAAAAAAAACGGAACGAACACTAAGGCATAAGCATCTATGATTGATGCAAACAAGCCTAAGCTCTTTCATAATCGACGCTTTGGAACAGAGGCACTCTCGGTACATAGATGGGAGCTCTGCACAAGTGAACATCAAACTGCATCAAAGCTATTAATAGGAACCAATTCACACTGGCCTTGTGATGCCTTTGATTCCTTTTTCTACAGGGCTGTTATATCAGGTAAAACCTCGTCAAAATCAGTAAGGTTGTCCTCTTATAATTTTGAATTGTAACCCACCATCCTTCTGCAGAGTTTGTTCAGTTATAGACAATGGAAGAAAAATAAGGACTTCAGCCAGTAGAAAGAAAAAATATATATATATTATACACATTCAATGGCATGGTATTTCTATAGCAAATGTACATTTAAAAATTATATTTCATAGCTTTGATGATCCCACCAAAAAAAATCCAATCGGTTGTTTTAATATCAAAATCTGAACCTTGATGGCAAAGCAGTTTTAAAAACATTTTCAAATCTTCAAAATGATTGGAATATGCTTAATACTGCATTTATACTAGGAGACTCAGCAACAGAAATGATTAAATCCTAAGCATCTAAGAAGATCAAGTTTATCTAATTACACAAGCAATGGAGAAAAAAGTGAAATTCAGACAAACAATGAAATGAAAGATCCCATGCACTCTAAATTCTGCACCTGCCAAACAACCCAATGGATATATTTGCTCATTCATTCACCACCAGTATTCTTAGTCACCATTTCAGGGATAAACTTCCATTCAGTATAGAAAGCTCTTGCCTTTGATATCACAATATTATCTTTATTGAAGAACAGCAGAAACAAAATTATTGTTGGCCTTATAAAATGGTTTATTTTGCAGCATGCCTCCCACCCCCTCCCCCCACCCCTTCCTTCAACTAATCAATCAAACAGCATTGCAAGCAGCCACAGCTGATTTTTTGTTATCAATTTCACGAGTTGAACACTGTGAGCACGACACATTTTTGGAATTGATTTTATTAGTTAAGCAACACTATTTTTAATAACTGATTTCACTAGTTTAATTGCAGTGCATGGACGTGGCTTTCTAATAAGGATTTCACTAGTTCAATAATATTTGCTACACTATATTTTCAGTCATTGATTTCACAGGTTTGATGTAAAGGCGCATTGGATTTCAAATCACCGATTTCCTTACAGAAGTTTTTTTTTTAAAACAATGCAAACCTTCTGGATTTTTAGTCTTTATTACACGATGAGTGAAATAATTGCATTCTGGCAAACCAAACACATTTAGACCCTGATTTTAGTCATTTGGAAGCTAGTGATTCAGATGAAGCTACTGCAAACAAACAAGTCCCAATGATAGGAGTTCATATCCTGCCTAAAGGCTGCCCCCACCTCTGGACTACATTAACCTACATGTCTATCATACCCACAAAGTAATGGAACATTGCAAGGTTATTGCATGTGAGCCTTCAAAATGACATATAGCTGATGCAACTCTGCATATCAATAATCATCATCGTGCAGTGTCCAAGGAAACGTTTATTTCATAATTTAGGTAGCCTACCTTAAGCTTATGAAAAAAAAGTTCACAAAACACATATTATAAAATAAACGCTGGTTTTAAAATCTGAAGAAAACAATCTAAGGCGATAACTTTGATGTGATTTCTATTATGTTTGGAGTTGTACATGAGCATCACTTTGGCAAAGAAGTTGGATTGGATTGAATTTTACACAGCATAACATTAGCTTCTCAGACTGTTGCTGTTGATTTATTTTTTATTATTATATTAAGCACCTATAGTTACAAAACAATATATTCAACATACTTTTCCAGCTTTGAGGTAGAAAATCTTTCAATATCAATTGCCAAATCTGCATAAAGATATTAGAGCATATATAATCTTTAGCTGCTGAATTATTCTTCCAAGAAACAGCATGTTTATTAAAACCCTTATAGGTTCTGAGATTCATTTACCAGGTTTAGGTCACTCAGTGTATCCAACCTTGACTTGAGATATAATGTCTCATGTCTATCTGGCAATAACCAGTCTACTGAAGGTAATAAATCCTTGGAAATTCATGGTAAACATAATTTATTAGCTCCAATATTTTTATATAAATACTAGACTAAGTGGGACCCGTTGGGTCCTATTGTCACATGGAAGGCCTGGTCCCCCAACGCAACCCGTTCCCCAATGCAATATTCCACCACTCACCCGTTCCCCCAACGTAGCCCTTTCCTCCAACGCAATATTCCACCACTCACCCATAGCCCCCACAAGAGGCCTGGAACCCCAAAGCAACCTGTTTCCCAATGTAATATTCCACCACTCACCCATTTCCCCCCCAACACAACCCCCTCCCTCACTCACCCATAGCCTCTAAATATGCAGGTGTGGCTCATTTCCCCTCATCCCCTAGGCCACTCTCCCCCTGCATCCTCCCTCTTCTTTCCCCTCTCCTCCTCTCCTCCCCCAAACCCTTCCTTACTTCTCCTTTTCCTTTCCCAAACCCTCAGTCACTCCCTCCCTCCCTCCATAACTCCTCCCCTCCCTACCCCCCTCCTATCCTTCTATCCTCCACCTCCCCCACTCCTCACCTCCGCTATCCCCCCACTATCCCTCCTGACACCCCTCCCACTCTCCCTCCTCACCTCTTCCACTTTACCCCTCTCCCTTCCTACCCCCTCCTCTCCCTCAATCCCCCCACACTTCCTCCTCACCTCCCCAGGATCTCGAGGTTGCAGCAGTCGGCCTTGGAGTCAGACTCGGCCACGGAGTTGGAGTCGGCCTCGGAGTCGGCCAGGCTCTGGGCGACGCAGCTCCAGCCGTGCTCTAGCCACTGGTAATGCACTAAGCCTGCTTGCTCCGCTCATTAATTTTCCCCGCCGGTGAGTGAAGAGGACCTGGCCAATCAGTGTGGCGATGTTGCACCAGAAGGGGAGTCGCTGTCCTGGGTGACTGATCTGCATGGCGGTGGCAGGAGAGGAGACCAATCTGCGCAAGCGTGGTTTTTAAGGTCTTTAAACCTTATTAACTTTTAAACTGTACCATCGATCGGAACAAAACTTGTTGCACTTGAACACAGGAGAATGGTAAGGTGGCGAAATATTGTAGCGCTATCGTGTACCATTTTTGTGCAAATAGAAAACCCATGCAAACTGGAAGCGCACAAGATCAGAGTTTTAGTTATCTATATAATTAAAAGTCTCATCTTGACCATTTCCTGTCTGCGCTGTATAATGATTTTAGAAAAAATGCTACCCTGTGTCGCTGTGGTTTTTGGCCATCTTACTCACAGTCCTCCCTGAGCCAGCCCTGAGGATTTTTCCCATCGATGAAAAATAAAAAGTTATGAGTTTTTTAAAAAACTTGAGATCAGCTGATTGGTCCTCTTCCCTGTCAATCACCGCGATGAAGGTAACACCCTTTCCAGGGGGTGGGGGGGGCAGGACTATAAAATCCCGGATGTCTGTACGTGAGTTGGCCCGAATGCCTGGACATGAGTCAGTCACTCTGCAAGATTGCGAGGGAGAGGCCAGGACTGTCATTCTAAGCTGTGAATCAACTGAACTGTGAGTCTGCAATTTGCTTGCAATAAATGATTTGTTATCCCTTAATGACAATGTCATTAGTTGTTTGGTCTGCTGCCCTGCCTGTGCTTGAAAGTGCAATGCTTAATTGGAAATGAAATGAAATAAAATTACAATGCCATGAATTGTTTGGTCTGCTGCCCTGTCTGTGTTTGAAACTGCAATGCTTTATCAGGTCCGACTGTGTTTGGAAGGAATAAATGCTTTATTAGGTCCGACTGTGTTTGGAAAGAATACGTGCTTTATTAGGTCTGACTGTGTTTGGAAGGAATAAATGCTTTATTAGGTCTGACTGTGGTTGGAAGGAATAAATGCTTTATTAGGTCCGACTGTATTTAGTCCAAAAGTCCCACTCATTTTGTGACTTCCACTTAGTGGACAGGTTGCACTGATTGCGTAATTTCCGGTGAGTGCAAAGTCGCACTGATTGCGGAGATGCCACTGACTGCGGAAGCCCCACAGTGGAGAGGCCACGCTCAGCCGTGTGAGTAGATTCAAGAAAGTTTAC
This sequence comes from Okamejei kenojei, assembly GCA_035221665.1. NCBI lineage: Eukaryota > Metazoa > Chordata > Chondrichthyes > Rajiformes > Rajidae > Okamejei > Okamejei kenojei. The sequence goes on from CM069134.1 coordinate 61,687,594, forward strand.
TGTCATATATATGGTGTGTGAGTCAGTGTGTGTGTGTGTGTGTGTGTGTGTGTGTGTGTGTGTGTGTGTGTGTGTGTGTGTGTGTGTGTGTGTGTGTGTGTGTGTGTGTGTGTGTGTGTGTGTGTGTGTGTGTGTGTGTGTGTGTGTGTGTGTGTGTGTGTGTGTGTGTGTGTGTGTGTGTGTTGGAATCGCTGGAGAGGTGGAATATTGTGTTGGGGGACCAATGGGTCCCACTTAGTCTAGTGTATAGATAAATTTTATTCTACAATTAACATTTAAAATCATTAAAATACCAAAATATAAAAATGACCTATCCAAGGATTGGTATCTTTATCTGTTATCCATGTGTAGATATCAACTGTTGAGAAAATATCTGAAGTTATAATTCAAAACACATACTAAATAAATATTCATAGTTTTTAATTTGATTGAATATATATTATCCCTTTAATTTGAACCATTTCAGGTAGGATGCAATTACCTGCCTGTGGTTCTGCAATTATCTCAATAATAGTTATAAAGAAGGAAAGTAACTATTTTCAAGAACTTCATGACATTTAAAAAAGTTAGAAAATGCTTAAGGAAAGTCAGTTTCAATGGAATCAAAGAACATTTGGTCAATGCAGGGAACTGATACCAAGGTAAATCATGATCTCATTGAATAGCTGAGGAGGTATAAGACACTGATTGGCCTGCTTTTTATGTTCTTTTGTAGTCTAATAATGTGAATATGCATATTTACATCAAAAACCTATTTGAATTAAAAAATTGTAAAAATTAAATATGGTCAAATGTTCAAATAAAAACTATGTAATGTATAGTAATTGGTTGTTCCATTTGGAACTCTAGTTATCAGGGAAAGTCGGAGATCACGGATAATGGTCAGGTGAATGCTAAATACTTATCACTAAATCTACTGTAAAATTAGAATTCATAAGAAACTGTTAAAAAGACACAGAATCATTTGGACTTTAACTGTTGTATGTATATTCTCCTCTCTCCCTCCCCTTCCACCTGCATTCCTTCCTCTAGCTTCACAATTCACAACTTTTCTGTCCTTTTATCTTTTCCCTTCTGGCCTTTATCCAACCATCTGCCTATCAAAAAAGACTCCATTGTGTGTGTGTGTGTGTGTGTGTGTGTGTGTGTGTGTGTGTGTGTGTGTGTGTGTGTGTGTGTGTGTGTGTGTGTGTGTGTGTGTGTGTGTGTAAGAAAAATATAAACGTTCTTGGTGGCTGTGTAGTGTGACCATATCCTTTGAATGGGAAAAACGTGATTCATTTTAACTCACAACATTTCATTATAACACTCAAAACATCAATGTCGGGCACTAGTAAGGACAGGTTTTGTAAAGTGTCTACAGCAAATCACTTTAATTTCCTTATTTTAGAAGGCCATTCCAATGCAGTTTTTAAGTGACTTCTGGACTGTAAATAGCTGAAGCAGTTTACAATATAGCTAATGCGGAATAAATGATTTCTAGAACATTATCCTCTGGAAATAATATTACATACAATTTTAATGCTACACAACAGAAAGATAAGCAAGAAATATTTTTTGTCTTTAGTACTCTTCCCTTATTTAACAACATTTGGAATTTCACGTGAAAACAAAATTATTTTTCATCACTACATGAAAGGAAATGGTTATGTTAGAGAAACTGATGTTAAATTAAAACAGAGAACAATGGCTAGAGGTAGTTAGAAAGTGATTCAAGTTCACAAATAATAATTAGCACATCCTTCCCCAGCTTGAAGAGTTCTTTCACAAATTTTGTAAGCAATTTCAAATCTCAATCCCAGTAGAGGAAAAAAAAATCATTCTTCATACTGATTTTTATTTAAAATTAGTCATTTGGGCATGAAGAATTTGGCCACATAGTAGCCTGTTTCCTCAGTCACAACATTCACTGCTCAAACATGAAGACTGATTTTTTTAGCTTAGCAAGACAAGAAAATTAAGAGCAGTCTTAGATTATCTTGGTACATTTTAAATCATTCAATTTGATAGCCACATCTTCAAAACATACAAAGTTAGCCTTTTATGCTGTCCGTAACTTGATTGAAATACCCAACTTCACTTTAGTAGTTGTCTTGGTAATAAAATGCACACAAATCTGTACAAAGTGAATATTATTCATAACTCTGGGTGAAAACATACAACTTGAACATTGTCTTCTTACTACAATGGTGTTGACATAATATAGCCTTGCAATAATTTTTTTTTAAAAGGGTTATAATCATCCTTACACCCTGACCTCTTGTTTATATTAATATAATATTATATATGCAAATACCATTCTTGTTGCTCATGCAACCCTTTCGAAAGTTATTTCATGTTTTCCAAACAGTTATTTATTTAACCTTTACAATCATGAATTACGTAAAGTAAGAATGAGGGGCATTGCTATTCACATATTGAAATAAAATATTGTATGTGTTCTTTTCTGGGGTTTTATTATTCATATTACTGTTGGCATTGGAACAAAATAAATTAAAACGTTTTCCTGTCCTTGAACTGCAGATCTGAAATTTCAGTATTTTATGTGCAATTAAATTCTTGCTCCTTGATTATGTGCCCTCAGTCTTTATTTTGCTTCACAGTCACTTTCTGGTTTGTTTTAATCACTGCTGGAGATGTTCATAACCTGTGGACCTCTATCTGTAAAAATAAAAATACAAGGCAAATAGTTATCCTTTACCCTCAATGGAGGGATTTTTCATTCTTCTCATTTATTAATTTCTCTACTCTCACAATGAAACAATAATTTATGACATTAATGTTTGGATTTTAAAAAGTTATGCTTAACGAAACCGAATTATATTAGATTTTGCCAGCGAAAACACTTTAAAAATAGTTGTTCGATTCCAAAGCTTTTGTTTGCTGTCTTTTGTTCATAACTAAAGGATGGGATGATGTTATAGATTTGTCGATGAAAAATAGGAGCAGCACCGATAATATTCCTTTTTTTTAAAAAATAACTGATCATTGAAACCTCTGTAAGATATTAGATGACGAATAAAGCCTTAAGACATAATATTAGTCAAATTCTGTACCACAAAAACAAATAATATTTCCAATATATAAAATAAATTATTATAGGTAATCATGTAGTCACTATTAAATTGAGTTTAATTTGGATATTGACTGACAATCATATTTGGAGGGGAAAAAAATAAATTAGTTATTTATTTTATACAAGAAAATCGAATAAGTCTTCTGGTTTGGTAATGGCCAGATGCTACTTTGAATATTCCACTGAAGCCTTTGTCAGCCATTTTGAATGTTCTAGACAATGCAAAGAATTATCACCAGCAAGTCTATTAAATGTAACAGTACAGGCGTGGCTGACAGTCATTATGAGAATGTCAGTGGACATTTTCGGCTCTCTACAAAGAACTGCATTACTGTGAGGAAGTAAAATGGAGAATAAAATCTAAGGAGCAAGGCAAATTTGTTCTCTTCAAGTGGTATGTTGGAGATGCAGCAATATTGGGAAATGAAGAGGGAAACATGATGAACTTAAATGAAAGGTGTTTTATGGAAGTGCTGTTATATTTCAGATGTTAGTGCAGTTTCTTCACAATAATATCATGTCAGTATTTCAACCCAATAAAGATTATTTTAATTTATTTTTCACCTTTCAATTTTCCCTGTGTCAGATGTCATGCTTAAAACAATGGAAAAGGCTGGAACCCCCTTCTGTAACTGTTCTGTAACTAGTTCCCAGAACATGCAAAACTTTGCTTTGATGATTAAGTCCCTGATTTTCCTTCCATTCCTTTTGTGGCATCTCTGTCAAATATCCATATATAATATCCCTGTCTGAACCTAGCAACATTTTAAATATCCAAGTGCAAACACAAACATACAACTTAACATTTGAAACATGATGAATGTGGTGCCAATGCATTACTTTAAAGTAATGTCAGCTTCAAAATGAAAGTATGGGTAAAACCTCATAGTTTACAAAGAGGGCAACTTATGATTCCTATTTTAAAGTACTTTGGTGCTCCCTACCCATTGCCACTCTCCAACATTGCCTGTGAGGAAGGTCCTGGATCTTCTCAAGTCAACATTTATGTTAAACATTTTCTTTTATGTAGGGAATGGCTCCTTGAAAAAATTTACTGCAAGTTTGCATGCTAAACACTTTGCAGCTGCATAGTCAATAGAGTTATAAAATTCAGCAGTAATTCTAGTAGGATGCAAGATCGTTATAGATGATTATACAAGTTCTTTTAAAACGTAGATTGAACAGTTTATCTTTCTTAATACTATTTTCTATGTCGCAAAGCGTCACAAATATATGTGCCCATTTAAGACATTTACTAAGGTAGTTGTTCCCAATGAAGTAGTTATATTTGAAAGTAACATTGTATTGAGAATAAATATATCTAAGGGAGGGGCTGAGAAACGTGAATCAATCATGCCTGTAAAATAGCTAATTATGCAGCTGTGTGATGAGGTAACAGGAGCTGAAAGGGGTCCATTGTTTATATGTAAAGGACGATGAATGTCAAATATGAAAACAGATTCCTCTGAAATTGTTTAAATAGCCACTATTAATACTGAAAATATATCCATAGGAAGAAAAAAAAAAATCAAAATTGACCCTAAAAAGTGCCCAGAGAATTGTAGATACAAACTAGAACTTGCAGTAACGGAAACCAAAGTAGGCACCATCTCTGGTCTGTTATTGCAAGCTTTGTTTTTGTAATAGTTTTGAAAATGCAGTTTTTCATAATTGAGTATGTTTTAAAATTTTATTAATTTCTCCAAATGTTGTGAGATTGTAATAAAAAGATGTTAAAACAGGATTTATATCTCCATTTAATATACAGTATATCTGATACACATATCAAAACAAGAAGTACAAAAGAAAAACTGTAGGGAAGGGTATGGGCTCAATGTCCGGTGAAAGGCATAATCTAATTTTCTGTTGTCCTCCTGTTGTGACAGAAATACCTAAAGGCTCGGAGAAAGGAAAATATTAAAGGTACACAAATGTATTCATGCAGCAGAGATTAGGGCAAATGCAGAGAGGATTACCAAGCTGCTTCTGTGTGTCTCCTGCATTTGTAAACAAACCAAGGCTTTTGGACCAAAACAAAGATTAGAATCCTTAATCGGCCTAAGAGTTTGCATGGAAATAACCTTCAGCACTAGGGTAGTTGATAGAGTGGGGGTTGGGGGATGTGGTAAGTTGCATTAACATCTGATTTACTGCAGTACCATAAAGCTGAATGCACATACTGGGCTATGTCATATCCAATTATTAAGAGGAGAGATTAAGTGCCTTGTCAGCTTTTTCAACCCTGCAGCAAGAACAAAGCTTTTACCAATCAGGTGAAACTGCTGTAGTTCTGAATGCTATGGCAGAATGGTGCACTGTGCACAGGCACACTGTTCATTATTCCATAAAACAAGGTAGAGAGTAAGAGGATGTCAATGTAGTTTGAAAAGGGAGGTGAATACTACATCTGAAATAATGTGGTAGACTGCTAAGGTACTGTAAGTCCTGGCAAACAAAAAGGAGATTGAGCGGTCTTGCCGCATTGCACTCTCTGTACTGCATTCCATTAAGTCAATGGATCAGACCATTCACATGTATTGCAGGGGTTGTGCTGAAAAAAACTGGCCTAGCTGTTGAAACCACATTGTTAACAGTGCAGTAAAAATATCCAAAGGTGTTCTTTGTTTAAATTTGTCATTTCTCTATTTTGTAATCATAAGCATCCCATACATTTTAAAATCGACATTTTGTATTTTATTTGCAGATTATTGTATTATGACTACATTTGGTTTGCAGTATTACTTTATTGTATAATCCTAGTTATCAGCAGAATAATTGAGTTCAATTAAGGAAAGCACATTGATAATGCAAAAAAAAAGACTGAAGCTTTTGTAGGGCCACACCTTGTAATATAAAATGTATAAATTAAAAGAACTGAGACTGAATTCAAACAAAGAAAGCTATTGGATTATTCTGTAAGTAAAACAATTCCATTCTTTCTCTGAATGTAGCTGGGAATTAGGGCTAACAAAAATCTCTACCTGTACACAATGAAGTTAAAATACTTGCATTTGCTGGACATTGCCTTATTAATATCAATGCTGCCTTTGTTACTCAATGGTAGCTGTATCCTTAACACAGAATGACAATGGTACCACAATTATAGATGGTGGTAATTTTGTATAATGAAAGCAGAGATGCGACTGATAATGAGTGTACATTTCCACTTGACATCAAGCTGCAGAGGATTTCATCATATTGGGTGAACTGTTTAAATCAATGAGTGCATCAGAAGCAATACTATTTGCTGTTATTTGATATCTAGTCCCACTGCACAACCAAATTAATGGGTATTCAAACCCGAGGTAGAGCTGCAGGAATAGTTTCATTATTTAACTAAGATTTTTGATATATTTGTTCTAAGAATTGGTTTGTCTCAATTAAGTTGTATGCAAATGTCAAGCTTGTAAATATCAAATATTGGGGTGGAACTACAATAAGACTCCAAAAATCAATTATTGCTGTTGAAACTGTGATGAGGGGAGTTTTCCCAAAATGGAGAAGATTTGTTTATTGGCTGCTTCAATCAGCTTTAACTCGAATTCCGAACTTATTTTCACTAGTGTGAGAGATCCATTTTCTGGGACTAAGAATTCCAGGAAAAGATAAGCAATGATCAGTAAGTATTAAACTCAACTGGAAAGTGTATTATTTTCGGTTAAATTAAGGACTGTCTCAAAATTACTAGATATTATATTAAGGATTTTACAGCTGTTTTGGAATCGTTTTGATGAGGTATGTGGTAAACTGAATAAGTAAATAGCACATACTGTACTATATATTAATCTAAATCTGTTGGATTATAGTTAGAGATACAATTTATGTCAATACAGAACATCCTATTGACCTTCAAAATAAATGCCTTTCTACAGCTATAACGTTAATCTACTGTTAAGTTCAGAAACATCTGCCTATTTTGACATCAATGTTTTATGTGCCTTGAGGATTCATTATGTTGCTAAAATATACTAAGAATGATTTAAATAAAGGAGGTCATCTTCTAACTATTGTTTATTAACTTGCTTTCAATTGTTGGCAGTAAATTAATTTCACTGCATAGCTAATATCTGAGCTGAATGTCCACTATTATGAGTTAGCATACTTTTACCTGTTCATGATTGTCTAACAGTGACCGTTTGACTGTTGCTAAATATTTAATGATGGGCAAAAGTGAAAAGTGCTTTGCTGGGTTTAAAGGGCCACCGTATATGTTTCAGATCCTTCCATTTTCCACCTTTTAATCTTAAAATAATTTTGAGACAAACCATGAGCAACATCATAAATCAGATTATGTCAAAGCCCTGGAAAAAAAACCCCTCAAACTTGAGATATTTATATTGTAGAAGGATCAGTTTGCAAGCTTTTAGTTGGTAAAGAAAATATTATAGGCTGATCTAATTTCAAATGGCCAAAATTGAATTATTTATTTCTGTAACTGACCCCCTTTTTGATATTAACCATCTGTGTAACATTTAGATTTTGCTACCTAATCTTTGAGTTTTTTCATTAAATGATTACTCTCTTACAGTACTCAGTAATAAAAAAATAATAAAGAACAAAGCAAAGGAGTGTGAAAGAAGCCATGGCAACAATTTCGATTAATTATGCGGTAATTAATCTGAATCAACTACAAAGTTTGATTTTTTTTTTTTTTTTGCCAAAGACACGTGTTCTGTCAAAGAGTGGCTGGGAGACTAAACTATTCAAGTTCTCTCCAATTTTGATATCATATGTGGAACGTATCTCCAGGCACAAAACAAACAAGCTGATCCTATTTCATACCTGCATATTCTTCATTTCCTCACTTTCTGGAACTGCTTTCATCTATAAGTGCTATGTCAGAAACTTTGATGAAAATGACTTTAATATACATGTTGTACTGCACTAACCATGATATAGATAAATCAGCTTTGAAGGTCAAACGAATTTGTCCAACATAACATGTACTATAATTTGTTCACCTTTTTCCTTAATGTACACATTAAACTCCTGTGTTCTCTACAGCTTTGTTTTGCCATGTGTATGTTCATAGATATATTTATTAAAATCAATATCATATAACACTGGCATTTACTGTAGGAAGGAACTGTAGATGCTGGTTCAGACTAGTGTGAAGAAGGGTCTCGACATGAAACATCACCCATTCCTTCTCTCCAGAGATGCTGCCTGTCCCACTGAGTTATTCCAGCTTTTTGTGTCTAACACTGCCATTTATTTTGGAACTAAATATTTGTATAAAAGTTGTAAGACAAAAACAAGACCTGCATATATACCGTATTCTTCACAATCAAATAAACTGTTTTCCCATTTCATACAGTAACTTGGTTCAAAACAATGCTGAATATTTGTTTGCATTTATACCACACATTTCCTGGAAAGTTTGTTAATAAAGTGTTGAAACATGGAACAAAGACTGTCAAATTGAATTTATTTGACACAAGTCAAAAACAGGTATGAGGAAACCAATATTTTTTTTAATGCAGATGTGTTAGTGAATATACCAGCATAGAATCTTGTGCAACAAAAGTTATTTATATCATTATGGAAGTGATGCATTAATTGCAACCATTGAACAGATTTATCGATATCTCTGCAAAATAGTTACAACAAATTGGCATCATTTACTATGTTGAGTCCACCGACCTGAAGCTATCACTTTAAGACTTGCTGTGCTTACAATAGTCAATAAAATAGAAAAGAGAACATAGAACAGTAGCTACAACAGCGCTGAGAGAAGATACATGTTAAATACAAGGATTATTTAAAGCGAGCTACTCTAAAAAAGTAAATGATTTAGCACGTGCTGCTTTTGTTATTCCCAAATCACATCTTGCAGATTTGCTTGGCTTCTCTGACAATGTAGCGGGAGCATCCATTTAATGCCTTTTGCACAGCACCCACATAATGAATAGGCAATGCTCATTCATGGCAATTATCTTGGGACATTTGGAGCTTCCCTCTGCACAATCAGGACATTTACATAGAACATGTCATGTTGAGGTGACAAATTTTCCAGGACAGTATTACCATCTGTCACCAACTGAGCTCTGTGGCACTCAGGGTCTCACCAAATAAGCTCAGGCCCCATGCATGACAAAAGCATTGTTATTTCTGACTGTTTAAAACCATACCTGTGTTCACCCAATGTCGTGAAGGCAAATGAACATCTAGTTTTATATTAAAACAGATCCAACCTGGACATTTTTTTTGGTTTGCAAACCACAGGGTGAAGGAGATCAGAGTTTGTTACTATGTGCATAATGTATGGAGAAACCAAACAAAAGTACATCAGTATTATGTACTGGAGAAACGATGTTAGAAATAAAGGCAAACTAAATGCAGGTGGTTAAAAATGAAATCACAATACCCTCCACAATCAAATTAATATTGGATAGGAATAAGTTCTAAATGGTGTGTGGAAAATTAATTAAACATTAAGAATTTTAAGTCACCTAAATAGAGATTAAGTACATCTGCACACATTCAACCCATCAGAATAAGATATTCTCGTGGTCTGTTTCTAGCTATTCCAGTTGTTTTAAGCATTAAAATAAAAACTTGCAGTACCAGTCAAAAGCTCCTGTAAAAGCAGACAGCTGAATGTATATATACAAAGCCTTAAGGCAATTCTATTTAGGAAAATATGTAACAGTTTCAGCAAATTAGACAGTCTGAACTTTACCAACAAATAATCACATCTCAATTCATGAATTTGGCTCACAAGCTGAAATATTATTTCAGTCTGAGCCCAGTCTGAAGATGGGTCTCAACCCAAAATATCATCCATTCCTTATATCCAGGGATGCTGCCCGTCCCGCTGAGTTACTCCAGCATTTTGTGTCTATCTTCGGTGTAAACCAGCATATATGCAGTTCCTTCCTACATATTATTTTGGGCATTTTATAAAATAATAAGAGATCAATACAATATAGTGTAACTTTAGAAGACATCGCCAGCGCTTCTGTATCTATTGACACAAAGGATAATATCAACATTTCCCATTTTATTCTACCCCTACTAATGGTGCAAGTATATTCTGAGTTTTCTTAAATTGAATTAATTTTTTAAATAATTATTAGAGTAATATTTATATATATATGTAGTGTTCCATTATTCTCTGTTCCACTTTCCTATTGTGCTTTTGACAAAGGTAGCGTGCAGCGGTTTATTGAAAATCCTGGAGTTAGACTAAGGCTAATATCTTCCACAAATTTAACACAGGGCTGCAGTGCAGCATCCATATTTGTTTGTGCCTGAGCCACCAGATCCTGCTTGTGGTTGAACGTGCATCAAAAGTCTATTTCATTCATATGTAAAGGCTTGAACACATTGCATTTCATGTGATTTATAACATAAGCATAGATGTATTTAATATTTCTCACTAAGCAGCATTCCTGCAAATATTAACCATTGCTGCTTTTCAGATACGCGTTTGTGGAGATGACGATGGGGGGGGGGGGGGGGGATTGTTTCAGCATTCAAAGAGCAGATTAGCATTGCAGCTCCGCCCAAAATTGATAGAATTCCCTGTGAGAGGTCACTGGGGAAATAGCACCTCTCTCCTGTCCCATAAAATTAATGGCTGAAAATCAGAGCCATCGGTCGCAGCATCCTCCAAGGGCGCTCAGAGCTTTGTTTAATATGCAACAATATCAGCTAGCACTAATTTAGTGAAATTGGAAGATGAATGCGCACAATAAGACTTTAAATCAAGAACAGGCAGTGACAATATATTAAAAGAGACTGTGCAAATACAAAAAGGTTGCAAATGCTCAGCAATATCTCGAATTCCTTCAATGTAGCATAAAGGCTATCTCCTTCCCTTTCTTCTTGGCAATGGGCGCCCATCCCCCAGCAGATTGGCACAACCCCAGCAGATTAATGCCGTGTAGCCTGAACGCGTGGCCGGAGAGAAATTAATCAAAAATCAACAGCCCACAGGATTAATTTAGTAGGTAAATTCCTGTCATCACATAATCATCAGCAATGTAATATTTGACTTTCATCAAATCAGTTTCAGCCAAAGCACCCAGGGATAATAACGGAACTGAGAAACAGCTGTTGTCCATCTCCCTCCACCCCACGGGCTCGGAAGAAGCGTCAAGTCTCCCAGTGTTAACGTGACCTGCTGCAGCGAACATTTCACTGCAGACGCAAGAGGGTTCGCAGTGAAATGCTACAGCCTAACGTCACTTTCACAGCACAAGTGTATTGGTGTTAAGAGTCCTCATTTAACTTTAAAGCAACAACTTTCCTGTGTATGTTTAAGGAGCCCGTGTGCCACCCATCCCTGAAAGTGTTTCTTTCCCCTGCACAGTCACAGACAGGATTTCTTACCCATTAACCTCTTGAAAATGAGGGTGGTCATGGGGGGAAAAGGCAACAATATCAGAGCAGCACTACGGGCGAAGTATTTCATGTTTAGTGCCTTTTAATTCCCTACATTTCCTTTCACGGCTTTGGCAGCCTGCTGTTTTAGTATCTGGTAAAACTCACGCTTGGATTTCACCAAATGTTAATATTTACAACAAATGACGACGTTAATTTAGAAATGTGCAATAAAAAATATAATCTTATTAATTTTGCAGCATTGATATATCTAGGCCTATCGCTTTTGACTCTTAAAAATTGAAATGTAAATTATTATTTTGTAGGGAACCCCATCTTTAAGCCCTAATTCAACCAAACCTTCCTTTAATCTTTAAATTAGATTCTAACCTTTTTACGTTCTAAGCATATTTAAAAAATGCAGGTAGAATTGTGCAGTGTTTACCAGTTTAGTCAGAAATTGTCTTAAATAAAAAGGATGAGGGTTATAGTTCTGAGGGCTGTAGATGGTTGTTAATTAAAGCAGGGACGTTATCCTCCAGCATCTAACATGATTGGCAACATACAGCACCCTGAACATGAAGTTGTATTTCCTACATATCAGAACATGTACCTTAATGTTACTATATTATGGAAGAAAGAATATTCCAGTTGTAACATGTTGAATTTTCATACGTTTAAAGAATTATCTACATTCTACATCAAATGATGTCATATGGAAATATACTGCAATAGTCATTTTGATTATTTTGCTGCAATTCATTGCACTATTGACAAAATTAAATCTGACCAGCACACGGTTCCATTAAATACACCTTACTCCCTTTGCAATATTCTATGCATTTGTTAATGTAATTATATTACTGTGGAGTACCGGTAATTATTTGGGGCCCCAAGGAGAACAGTGAATAGGCCGCATCACACGAGTGCATTCATTAATGCAACTGCCGTCCTTGAAGATTATATGCATAAGCTCAGGTCAGTGGAAGCCCTGGGTGTACAAATATAAATGTTATTTATTTGCATTTGATCCTTTTTGTCATGGTAGGAAAGGGATATTCAACATCAGTAACACAGTGAGGTGAATGGTCCAGGTTAACATTAGCAAGTTCTGTGTTGTTATTAACTTGCAGTCAGTCTGACAGAGAACACTTCTCAAATACCAAGGCCTAGCAGGTTTAGTTTAAATTAAATTTTGCAGAATATCCAAGTCTATTACAGGAAATTAGGAAGAACTAACATCTCAGCATGGCTATCACTCACTTTTATTGAGTCTTTTTGACCAGTCTTTCTTAGCTTCATGTGCACCTGTCGATAAACTGCGATTCATTGTTAGAGTTGTCTTGACAAATTGGTGCACATTAACACTCACAGTAGCTACCCAAAGCAGCAGCACTGGAGGGGATCAGTGGTTCTTCTCTCTTTTAAACACAATGCAATCAAACAGACTCATCACAAAAGCAAGCCATATATCAGCGCAAACATCACCAGAACTAAAACTGCTTTTTTTTTAAAGTGAATTTGGAGAGAATCACATTATTATTTTGCCATTCTAGTGAGAAACTGCTGCATTTCTTTAACTGAGTGTTGTCAACCCTTCCAAAATATATTTGAGAATACAGAGAACTCCTCATATTGGTAAGTAAATTGAGACAAAATATTTGCTCCTAAGATGTGTGTCGAAAAAGCATATTTTTGGTTGTATTTACAAAAATTTAAGAAAGCAGAAACATGCTTACGCATGATTAGCATTGCATCAATAACATTTTAAATGGTTTGTGTTATTCGGCATCTTAAGGAGGGGGTGGGAAATCTACCACCTCTAGTGGGTTTTAGACAGACAATTAGACACTGTGCAAAGTGACCTAACTAACCTGCATCTGTTCTATTCAACCAGTGTAACTTGGGGAAGGAAATTAACAGGATAGTCTGATGTTGCGAATGTGCACCTCTGTCTGCTGATGAGGAATAGTGACTCAGGCCATTCTGCTGTCCTTGATGATCAAAGGGGGGGCTTGCATTGATGGATCCAGTAGAGAGAAAAATAAAAAAAATACAGGCCATTCTTTGAGGTTCTCCTTTCAGAAAATGCCACAAAATAAAATGTATTTACACCAACGTGCAGCCTTTCAGTGCTTTATCATCGATTAAAAGTCACACTCTACAATGGCCCTGGCTATGCCAGGGGCACAGAACCAGAGAAAGAAATGAAATCGATAAAACCATACGATCTATCATAGCCCCCCTGTATACTCATGCTCTTCCCCCTCCCATGCACTGATATATTGAACATTCTTTGGTAGATTGCTGTTTATTTACTATTTATATTTTCCCATACTATTTTCATTTTATCTGTAACCTTTGTTATTAACTTCTGGTTTCAGTTTAATGGTTTTCTTTGCCCGCCTTCCATCTCATTCAAGACAAATGAACTACTTATAGTGTTGCAGAGGATAAGGCAAGATCTGAACTGAATGACCTGGGGAATTTACAGAGAGGCGTATGTTTGCCCTTAAAATATGTTTTTGATGAGTAACACTTAATGACATCAAATCATTTTTAGAAATATCAAAAAAAAATCTGTACTTGGTGTTGAATAATATATAAATTTCTGCTGAAACAGCAAGGATAGATCATAGAACAGAACAAGGACAAAGACATGCAAAGGAATACAAAACATCTGGATCAATTTAAAAGTGCAGAAGCTATCTAATTTTCTGGGGCCATATATGTATAGCTGCCAGAGCACCGACCAAATCCTTTTTATAAAAATCAAGTTAAACAAGCAGAAAATTACACATATGAAGTGGTGGGTTATTCTAATGATTGGATTAACTGCATGTTGATTAATGGACTGGTCCTTGTAGGAGATGGTGCCCCTTTTTTTTGAATGAATGGTTCAAGTAATTGTTAGATTCTCATGCAGCCTCAGATGACACTATAGATCTGTTATAAAGTATGAAAGTCATTCTTAATTTTTGTGAGCAAAGGATGACAATAATTCTCAATTATTGATCGCACTAGCATGTAATAACACCTTTGTATCTTTTCACATTGGTACACTCTCACTAGCTAAATGGTCAGTGAATTCCACACTTTCATAACAGGATACATGAGTAATGCAGTAGGAAAGTATCATCCATGAATGGCACAGAAACCCATTTTAAATTCATTCAAAGCATAAAATGGGATGAATACCCAATATAATGTACCCATAATTTAAACTAAATCAAATAATTAAGTAAAAACAAATTGCTTAAATGCATAAACTTTAATTATTATATATATATTTTTTAATTCATGTTCGGCAGTATAAAAGTTATGACACAAATATAAGACTTTTGGGGTTGGGGAATAGTTTAGATTAATGGTCAGAAAAATAGAGAGTGGATATAAATTGGTCATTTTAAGGATCGGTGCCAGTCAGCAATGGTTTAAATGTGACAACCACGTATAATATATTCAGAAATGCTAATGGTAAAGGTAGCTGGGGAAATAATCTGTAAGAAGGTGTTAAGAGAATAACCATATAACCATATAACAATTACAGCACGGAAACAGGCCCTCTCGGCCCTTCCAGTCCGTGCCGACCATTTGTTTTCCCCTAGTCCCATCTACCTGCACTCAGACCATACCCCTCCATTCCCTTCACGTCCATATACCTATCCACTTTACTCTTAAATGTTAAAATCGATCCTGCCTCCACCACTTCTGCTGGAAGCTCATTCCACATAGCCACCACCCTCTGAGTAAAGAAGTTCCCCCTCACGTTACCCCGAAACCTCTGTCCCTTAATTCTCATGTCATGCCCTCTTGTTTGAATCTTCCCTACCCTCAATGGGAAAAACGTATCCACGTCAACTCTGTCTATCCCTTTCATCATTTTAAAGACCTCAATCAAGTCCCCCCTTAACCTTCTGCGCTCCAAAGAATAAAGACCTAACTTGTTCAACCTTTCTCTGTAACATAGTTGCTGGAACCCTGGCAACATTCTAGTAAATCTCCTCTGTACTCTCTCTATTTTGTTGACATCCTTCCTATAACTAGGTGACCAAAATTGTACACCATACTCCAGAATTGGTCTTACCAATGCCTTGTACAATTTTAACATTACTTCCCTACTCCTATATTCAATGCTCTGATTTATAAAGGCCAGCACACCAAAGGCTTTCTTTACCACCCTATCTACATGCGATTCCACCTTCAGGGAACTATGCACAGTTATTCCTAGATCCCTCTGTTCCACAGCATTCCTCAATTCCCTACCATATTATATGTTGCTTGGAATATAACACTAATGAAATATTTCTGCCGTTATAAAGGGTCTTGATGAGACCTCACCTGGGGTACTGTGTGTTTTCCCTTCTTTACCCAAGGAACATCTTACTGATGGTAAAGGGAGAACAATTGAAGTTCAATAATCTCATTTCTGAAATGAGGGGAGTTCTCATTAAAACAAAATTCTTAAGGGATCTGCAGCGTCGGGACGAGGAGGAGGGTGCTTTCTCTTGAAGAGTCTAGAATTGTGAATTGTAATCTCAGCTTTTAAAAATCATCAGCCATTTAGGACAAAAATTAGAAGAAATGGCATTGCTCCAGTAATTTTAAATTTTAAAGATCTCTACTTCCATGCATTGTGGATCTATTCCATCCACATCACTCCATCTGGCTTTACATTTCACTCCTCCTCCTTCTCTTTCCTTGACATTTTCCTTGCTCTTCAAGTGAGACTGAGACTGACTAACCCCCCTCCCCCCAATCTTTGCACATCCACAATCCTTACCACTCGGAACTTTAATTTTAATTTCATATTTCATGTATTTTGTGTTTTTGTGTTGTTATGACTATTGGCAGATCAATTTCCCTCCTGGGATAAATATTGTATCGACCCACCTTAAGTGCATCCACCTATCACTTGTCAAACTTTGTTGCATTCCTACCACCCTTTGTCAGCTTTCCTACACCCCCCAACCCACACCAATCAATCTTTGAAAGGGTTCGTCTCTTTGTTTCCCTCCACAGATGCCATCAGACCCATCGAGTTCCTCCAGCACCTTGACTTTTGCTCAAGATTACAGTATCCACAGTTCCCTCTGCCTCCATAATATTTATTAATATTCAACCTTTTTTAACTAAATAGTGGAAGCTCGTTCAATGAACTTTCCAATGCCATTGACTGATGGTTTCAAATAAATCCAATAGTCTGTTCATGTTTAGGTTAGTATTGTTTTTTTTCTCTCCAAATATAACACTATTATGTAAGGGAAGATGAATAGTAAACATATGTATAATAGTGTTGTTTTCAGAACAGGGTGCCATTCTCAAAATAATCTTGAGATATGAAACCAGCAGATATTCAATGTGACTTCTTATTCTTATAGGGAAAATGCACACTGATCTCAATAATAACTTTGTCCCAATAATATGCTTTGCATGGCAGCTCAAGGGCAGCAGTACCAAGGTGGAGACACAGGAAACTGCAGATGCTGGATTCTTGAGGGGGGAAGAAAATAAACTGCTGGAGGAACTCAGCAGGTAAAGCAGCATCTATGGTGGGTAATTGAGGCTTAATGTATAAGAATCAGGAAGTTATGTTGCAGCTTTATAAAACATTGGTAAGTTTTGTGTGCAATTCTGGTCACTGCATTATATGAAAGATGGAGGCTACTGACAGGATGTGGAAGAGGAGGTTTACCACAATGCTGCCCAGATTGGAGGTTGTTAACTATAAGAAGTGGTTAGATAACTTACTCTGGAGTGTTAGGGACTGAAGGGAAATCTGATAGGTTTATAATAATAATAATAATAATAATAATAATAATAATAACTTTATTACGTACTCAAGGTCCAGACAAGGGGCAACATTACATTAAAAATGCATTGCATATCAAATATCATAAATATATATAAAATCATGGTAAATCACATAAAAACGTAATTTATATATTTAAAAACCCCACAATACTTAAAAATCCAGAGTAAAAGATGATCAATGTCGTACAACGAGACAACGATACCAGTGTCTCCACAGCTGGGATTCGTAGCGTGTAGTGCTAACCCTTATGTTTGTCAAGGCCACAATAAGCACATTTTTAGTCATTTATCCTGTAAATGAATTTATACATGTGGTGTCTTAAGATAGCTTCTAAAGTACTGACTCCTGCAGCCACAAACATATTACTGGCACTACACCATCTTGGTTGCCTTAGCAGTGTTCTCATGGCATTGTTATATGCCACCTTTAGTCTCTGCATACTTGTCTTTAAATAGTTCGACCACAGGTGCGCAGTGTAGAGGGGTGTGCAGTAAGCTCTAAATAGCGACATCTTCACCACATCTGCACATGCAACAAATTTATGCAAGAGGATATTCGCTTGTATATACAGCATACGTCGTTGCCTATAAATATCCTCATCATCTGTTCCGTAATAATGTCCTAAATATTTTATCTTATTACAGACACTAAGATTGTTGTCAGACAATTTAAAATCAGGATATTTTAGGCTTTTATCCTCTTTGGTTCTACAGACCATAACAGCACATCATACTAGCATTATATTTAATGTCATGTTCCACACCATACACGGAACATGTAGTAAGAAGCTGCTGGAGACCAGCGCTAGATGGACTAAAGACCACAAGATCATCTGCATACATAATATGGTTCACTAAAATATTACCAATCACGCACCCAGTGTTACAGGCTTTCAATTGTTTAGACAGATCATCAATATATAGATTAAAAAGGACTGGGGACAAAATATCCTTGTCTAACACCATTGCTAACCCCAAATGAGGCTGAAACCCTATTGCCCCATTTTATTTGCATAGTCTGGTGGGCATACCAGTAGGCCAGAATTCTAACAATGTATTTAGGCACCCTTCTTTGACTCATTTTACCAAACAGCTTTCTGTGATTAATACAGTCAAAGGCTTTGGAAGATTCAATTAAGCACATAAGGATTGAAGAGTTTTTGCCTCTATATTTGTTTACAATCTCCTTTAGGGCATATATGCATAAGTCAGTGCCATGTTTAGCTTTAAAGCCAAACTGGTTATCTGTGGAGTTAACAAACTCATTTATTCTATCCAGCAGAACTCTTTCTAAGACTTTTGACAATATGCTGGCTAAAGCTATTTAAGACACTCGTAATTATAAAATTACGAGCGTCTTAAATGGGGCAAACAGTCAGAATTGTCAAAATACCAGGGTGGAAATTGTCATATACCAGAGGGCATAGTGAGAGGGGATACGTTTAAAGATGTGCAGAACAAGTTATTATTTTACGCAGCAAGAAAGTAGATGGCTGAAACAAGTGGTGGCAGAATCAGATACAATAGTGGCATCTAAGAGGCTTTTAAAGAAGCACATGAATATGCAGGATTTGGATCACATCAAGGCAGAAGGGATTAGATTAATTATGCATACCATTTGGAACATCGTGGACTGAAGAGCCTGTTCCCGTGCTGTACTGCTTTGTGGAAATAGACAGATGCTGTTTCAGGCCTGGGTCTGTAGAAGTTCAGGCTGGGTCTCTAGAAGAGTCCCAAACTGAAAAGTCATCTGTCCATTTCCCTCCATAAACCTGATGTATGTGGTTCCTCCAGCAGTTTGTTATTTGCTCTGTACAGAGGGAGTTAATTCCACTGCATGGAAATGTGACTGCACACAGTGTGGATCATGAGCAACAAATGTTACATTTATTTCTGTATTGCTTCATTTTATATGCACTTTTATGACCTAAAGTTTGGATATGGTAGGCGTTACTCTTTTTTTAAAACCAGTTTTATACTTTAGGTTCTCATACCTAACTTCCAATAAATATATAGTATTCTGTAGAACAACTGCACTGGTTCCAAACTTGGAAGGCAATTGGAGTTGCAATATGCCTTGTGTTAAAATAATGCATTGTACAACTTGACCTAGCATAATGCCCATAAAATATAGTACTCATGTCAGCAAGGCAGTGTCATAATTGAGAATAAATGGCACCATGAAGAATACAATTTCCATCATGGTGTCACTTGAGTCAGTACACAATCTATTTAGTTCCCATTTAAAATTAAAATCGAACTTATATTTCATTGAATTATGTAATTGAAATATAGCATAAATACATGTTCCATTGCTCTCTTCTGATTTTGGCCATAACTTGGGTTCTCAGCTCAGTCTATTAACGATGCATGTTCCACACTGCCTCATTATATGACTTTCATAATCCTTTTGACACAATAACAAATAAAATTGTAAAGAATTTATTCAAGGTCATAATTTTGTGTCTTAATGCAAAGTTGCCATAAATTAGGTTTTTTTGTATTGCTTCATTAAGCAATACTTTATACATCATTAATTAAGTAGAAATGGATCCATCCATTTACACCACCTTCCGGTCTTAGAACTATTTATACAGAGAATGACAGGCAAATTTTACAATGTAATAATGGAATGAAATCTCAGACATTTTTCTATATTTTGCATGTAAGCTAAATTTTGTTTTTGGTGTTTGTTGTTTTATTTTACAACCACAGCCTTTACCCATGCCTCACAAGCCCCAATAACTAGTGCTCCTCTCTGAACAAAACATCTGACTTTCTTGCCATGCATGCTTCTTATCAGATAAATTTCTCATCAGCTAATCAATAATGCAACAGTAAATTGCATTTAAATAAACATTAGCAACCCCGTTAATGAACAAAAGCCATCTGCAATTTGTCAAAGTCAGAGACTCATTTGATGTTCATTTGAATACAGCAGGATGGGCCTTTGATGGGATTTATCTGTATCATAATTTGCATTTTAAAAAGTAATAGCATATATATGTATATTCCAAATAATGTGCCTGAACTGTTTTGTAATTCAAATTATGTTTTTCTGTTAATTATTTTTTTAAATGATAATTTCATGGATAGAAACAATCTTGGGAATGTAGAATGTAGCAATAGGAATAAGGGGAGTTTAAGATTCAAAATCTTATATGTAAAGAAAAGGAAAATATGAAGCTTGTTGTCAATTGGCTGCTGGGTAAAATGGCCCACACTGTTCTTTAAAAGATCTTTCATTGTGTCAATTTTGTTGTGTTAAGTTTCACTGTATTTTATATGGTGGTTTTATTAAAAGGCTTACTCTTCAGAATTATTGCAACATATATTGAGTGTTTATTATTTAAATCATTTACGTTTTGCTGGAATATTTAAAAAAAGGTAACTGTATCTGCTCTTTGTGGGACATTTTAAATTAGAAAATTCTTTGCAAATGTGTATGGAGAATAAAATGAATCTTATCCACATGTAGTTTGTCATTATTTTGTCCAGTTATACTCAATTAAAAATCGCCCCATTATTATTGGGGAAACAATCCTCCATACCATGTTTGCAATCTTGGAAGGACATTGAATGAAAATAAATCAATCCGTTCCGCTATGAGGATAGGTTTCATGCAAGCATGACAGGAGGGAATATAGAAGGGAAGTGTTTTTGTTGAAATGATAATTTCTCGATTTACTCATAAATGCTGCTTCAATAATCAAGTGTTTTATCCATGCACAGGAGACATTCAGATCACCATTCTTTATAAACAAAATAGAAATAGAAATGTAATATCTATATATATAATTTGAAAATATATGTTGCTGTTTATAGTAATACCAAAAAAAAGTTGACAAAATCGTAAAGAGAATTGAAAATATATCTGTTATCAGAGCATTGTACTCATTTGAGAGAAACATAGTCAAAGGCAATTTTCTTGGCTAATATTACAATGTGTCTTTGACTGACAGAAATAATTCAAAAGTAAATGTAATTACTTTCAGAGATGGTTGTTAACATTTTTTAGTAATTATGTTTCAGCCATTTGCTCAACGTTTTAAGGTCTTTCAAACAATTACTAATGTTTTTCATATCCCTCACATTACTCATTACTAGCGAGTTAAAAACTTTAGGGAGTATGTACAATTGTTATATTACAACTCCAGAAATTACCAAATAGTTGTCAGAATACGAAAGTGTACAAATAGTCACTGCAATGGCTGAAAAATATTAATTACACAAGTACAGGTAGGAAAGAAGCGGGAGAGTGCAGTTGTAATTCAGAAACTAGTCTTTGCTGTAATTGGGTGCAAAGTCTAATGATAGCACAAACTCCACAAGTCAAGCAGGACACAACATGCTTGTATGTAATTGAGCTGGAAGTATGAAACTAGGCCAAACAAAATAATTTAACAAGAATTGACAGCTAGACATACTTGTTAATAAGTACAGAGAGATTGTTAAAAATAGCTTGTTAATTGAATAGTGGAAAATGCAAGATAATATTTAACAAGGGAAAGTCAGGCAGCCTCAAGGAACTGCACCAAAACTAACCATAGTGATGGTCCAAATTTCCATAAAACATATATAATTAAGTCTTATGTTATATTATGTTATTCTGTGGGAAATGTAACATCATTTTTTTGACTAACGATTGTCTGTCAAATTACTTGGGCATTTGTTGCAATAAAATAACCACTTTGCACCTTAAGGGCTAATAAAGTAATAATGATTAGTTGAATCAATGCCGGCCATGTAGGATTTTTTTCTGGTATGCATATTTATACAATCAATAGAGAATATGAATGAAATTCTAAATCAATGTAAATGGAGAAGGCAATGATGGTAATGTCTCCACCTTAGCTTCCGCTTTACACAAGAACAAAATACATAAGAACCATCCAGTGATTTCAACCCATATACTAGTTATAAACATCAGTGCTGTTCAGATAATTTGCCACCATTCTTAATTTGCCTTGTCCCCATAAGTCTGTATCCTTCCCAGGACTAAATTCCATCTCCATTACCTTTATTTATTTTTTTGTTAAATATTTTTATTAGACGTAAGTACATATTAAAAGAAGAATATACTTGTCAAATACATTCTTAATATTATTAATATTAACAATTATGTCTTGTTTGTACTTTTATACATTTTTAGTTTTTAACACAGATAGGAAAAAATAGAGAGAAATAAAGTAAAAATAGAAAATCAAAAAGATGAGTGGAGTGTGAAACAGGTTATCCATCGTTGGAGATATATCCATGATTTGTTATGTATGATTCTTCATCTATTCCATAATTCAGGCTTTAGTGAGGCTCTCGCACCGAGCCATTTTGACCCTTTAAATATTCAATAAATGGAGACCATATCCCTCTGAAAAGATCCAACTTGTCCAGTAGGACAAGCCTTAATCTTTCCAGATGAAGTGTCTCCGACATTCCTGTAATCCACATTTTGGTTGTGGGGGATGTAGGACCTATCCAGAATTTCATTATTAAACTGTAATCAATAAAAATTCTTTGATTCGTTGTTATTAATTGATCTGTTTCTAATATTCCCAATATTATTAATTTTGAGTCAGGAATCAGATTCGTATTAACAACTTTCAAAATTAACTTAAATATTTTTGTCCAAAATTTAGTAATTTTTATACAATTTGTAAATGAGTGCGTTAAGTTAGCTTTTAAGTGCTGACTTAATGTCAAATGTATCATATGACAGATACATTTGAAAAAATACTATGTAATTTGGATTTTGAATAATGTAATCTATGTAATATTTTAAATTGTATAAGAGAGTGTCTAGCATTTAACGAGCAGTGGTGCATATGTTGTAAACTTTCATCCCATACTTCTGGTCTGATTATTTGACCTAATTCGTTTTCCCATGATTGCCTATATATTTCTGTCATTGGGACATCGTTTTCCAATAAAATGTTATAAATATATGATATCAATTTTTCTGTGTTTGGGTGTTTATTTAGACATTCATCTAAAATGTTTATCTTTCTATTTCTAATTTCCTGTGTGTTTGCTTTTACATAGTCTCTAATTTGTAAATATCTAAAGTAATATTTTGAATGCAATCCATAAATTTGTTGTAATTCTTGAAATGAAAGGAAGGAGTTTTCACTGTAGAGATCGCCCATCTTAATAATTCCATAGTTTTTCCATTGTAAAAAACCTTTGAGGGTTTAAATGTAACGTTATTTACAATGGTAAGGACTAGTGGTATACATTCCGATTTTAATGTTTTCTTTATTTGTTTCCAGATACATATCCCACTTTCTATTATAGGGTTTTCACTATAGGTTTTTTTACCTAGTTTAATATTGGCGAATAAAATCGAGCTAATTTCAAAAGACGATCTTCGTTTTCCATTTTTAACCAGATTGGTTGTTTATCTGTCTCTACTAACCAAAAATTCATGTTTTTAATATTAACTGCCCAGTAATAAAACATAAAGTTTGGCATTGCTAGACTTCCATTTATTTTTGATTTACATAAATGTTTTTTATTTATTCTATGGCTCTTATAATCCCAGATAAAGTTGGTGACTATAGAATCAACCTTCTTTAAAAAAAAAAATAGAAAGATATATCGGAATCAATTGGAAGAGATATAGTAATTGTGGGAGAAAAATCATTTTTATTGCATTAATTCTACCTAGCATTGAAATAGGTAATGTTTTCCAATATAAAATATTCTTATTTAATTTATTCAGTAAAAGTGGAAAATTGGATTTAAATAAAGAATCAAATCTTTTTGTTACTTAAATTCCAAGATATTTGATTTTTTCGTTTGTTATCTTAAAAGGAAATTGTTGTAATATATGTATGTTATTTACCATTTTTGACATAAGTTCACTTTTATTCCAATTAATACTATATCCTGAAAATAAGCCAAATTCAGTTATTAAATTTAATAAATTTGGAATACTAATTTCCGGCTTTGTAATATAAAGTAATACATCATCCGCATATAAGGAGATTTTAATTTCAGTATCTCTGGTTTCATATCCATATATTTCAGGATGTAATCTCACGCGTTGAGCTAATGGTTCAATTGCAAGTGCAAACAATAGTGGGGATAAAGGACAACCTTGTCTGCAGCCTCGGAATAAATTAAATTTAGTTGATAGCATTTGATTTGTTAGTATTCTGGCTGTTGGATTAGTGTATAATAATTTAACCCATGTAATAAACTTGTCTCCCAACTTAAAAGTTTCCATGACCGAAAACAAGTAAGACCATCCACTTGGTCAAAGGCTTTCTCCGCATCTAACAATATAATTACTAGGTTTTTATTAATACCTCTTTTCGAATATATAATATTGAATAATCGTCTCAGGTTATATGAGGAATATCGTTTTGGTATAAATCCTGTTTGATCCAGGTGAATTAATTTATTGATAACTGTGCTTAGTCTTTGTGCTAATATTTTGGTTAGTATCTTTTGATCAGTGTTTAAAAGAACTGTAGCTCTATATGATCCTGGGTCATCCAGATCTTTGTCTATTTTAGGTATAAGTGTTATAATAGATTAATTTAACGTTTGTGGTGGGTATAGATGTATTCATAGAGTATCTTCAAATGTGGTGCAATCAGATCATAAAATGTTTTATAAAATTCCGAACCAATACCATCTGGTCCCGGTGTTTTATCATTTTTTAAATGATCAGATAGATTCTTCGATTTCTTTTACTGATATTTCAGCATTTAGTGATTCTCTATTTTCTGAATCCAACCCATTTAGATTACATTTTTTTTTAAATGCTTCTATTCCTATCCGGTTTTCTGTCGTTTGGCTGAATATAAATTTTTATAATATTGCAAAAATCTCTCATTAATATCTTTGGGTTGTACTAATGGTTCGCCATTGTATGATTTAATCCTATGGATTATATTTTCTCCCTCCATTTTCCGTAATTGACGAGCCAATCATTTTTGGGGTTTATCTCCGAATTCTAATTGTAATTGTTTAGTGTATTGATAGAGGTTTATAACTTGATCTGAGCACATTTTATTTAATTTATATTTCAGTGCAGCGATTTTGTTATGTTTTGTCATGGATGGATTAGCAGCATTCTCTGTGTCTAATTGTTTAATCT
Source organism: Okamejei kenojei (assembly GCA_035221665.1). Taxonomy (NCBI): domain Eukaryota; kingdom Metazoa; phylum Chordata; class Chondrichthyes; order Rajiformes; family Rajidae; genus Okamejei; species Okamejei kenojei. The sequence continues at coordinate 61,712,916 of CM069134.1, forward strand.
CCTTTTCCAATTCCTGTTGTTCCCTCCGATTCTCTTTATTATAAAATGCTTGAGAAGGAATAATAATTTCACGGGCATATGCTTTAAAAGTTTCCCATAATAGGGAAGAAGATATTTCCGGTTTATAATTTATTTCAAAGAAAATCTTGATCTGTTCTATAATATATTCCTGAGTTACTTTGTTTTTTAAAATTTGTGGGTTAAATCTCCATTGTCCCTGTTTTTCCGTTTTACCATAAATGTTAAATGTGCGTGATCTGAGATTGTAATATTGTGGTATTTTGAATTGTAAGTAAGTGAGATAAGTTTAGCGTCTACCAAAAAAGAATCTATTCTTGAATATGTTTTATGTACAGGTGAATAACATGAATATTCTCGTCCATTTTCTACTCTCCAAACATCTTTAATATTACTAGTATCCATGCATGCATTTAATAAGTCACTGGAATGGGATTTGATTCTCCTTTGTCTTGTGGATCTATCTAAATAAGAGTCTAGTGTACAATTTAAATCTCCTCCAATTATTAAGTTATGTTGTGCTATTTCCGGGCTGTTATTAAATATTTTCTTAAAGAACAGTGGACTAGCATAGTTTGGTCCATAAACAATAACAAAAATCATTTTTTGTGCATTTAATTCTCCTATTACAATAATGTATCTACCATCACTGTCAGTTATAGTTGATGTATGTTTAAATAAAGTGCCTTTACGAAATAATATTGCTACGAATTGTGTGTAAAAGACGAATGATACGTTTTATCTATCCATTTAGCTCTCAGCCTATGCTCAGCATCTTTTTTTAAGTGTGTTTCTTGGATAAAAATTACATCAGCTTTAATTGCTTTTAAATGTGCTAGTACTTTACCTCTCTTAATTGGCTCATTAATACCTTTAACGTTCCAGCTACAAAACGTTATTCCTTCATTCCCCGTATTCATTTTTAAAACTTGCATCTTTTGTCTATGGAGGTCTATAATAGAGCCAATGGTTCAGTTCGACAGACCTGACCTTACACCCGAACTCCGAATAGACGAATTTCAAGACCCTTGAATGTCTCTCACGTGTATATCTCCTTTGATCCAATTTGTAACCCCATTCAAACTGAAAATAATAATGATAGATTATAATATGAGAAAAGAGGATAGATTAAGAAATTAGTAATGTGCACAAAGAAGGAAAAAACTACATCGGGTATTAGTGTAGTTAGTGCTAGCCATACTAGCATGGCTAACCATCTACCGACTTCCGTAGTTGATGTTACCAACTTAACCAGCTCACTGGTTTCTTGGAATTTTTATTCCATAGCAGTATTTTACCGGGGATATTGGATTTTAAAATATTCGGGTTCCAATAGTCAGGAATGTGAGGATACATGTATTTAAAACCTATTTAAGAATATAATAGAAAACGAAAAAAAAGGAAGAAAGAAAATAAAAATAAAAATTAATTTAAAAAAAAGGTTTCCAAGGAAGGCAAATGAAATCAAACTCTATATTTGACTCTAAACATCCAATTATAAGTAAGTATTAGTCATTATTGATAATTATTAACTCTGATTAGTAATGATACCATGCTATAGTTTTAATATTTATTAGTTATTTGTATTAGTAGTGCAGTTATTCTAATTATTAGTATCCATGGGAGAGTTTCTGATCCACATCTTTCTGTTTCTTGCACATATTTTTGCATTATCAGTCTCTTCTCCCAGGACATAGTCGCCTCACTATTTCAAGTTCGACTTTTCTTGCATTAAACACTTTTCGTTTCCTGGGATCATTTGTCTTGGGGAGCACCTTGTCTTGTCTGGCGTCTCTTCACTCTGTGTGCTCAAGCAAGTAAAGGCTTTTGATCCAGAGATAAAACTTTTTGCAGTAGATTTGCAGTGAAATCTCGGGGATCTTGATCCGCCTCTTTCCCTTCTGGAATACCCGCAATTCTTAGGTTCTGTCTTCTCTGGCGACCTTCCAATTCAGTACATTTCTCAGTTATTTTGCCCAGTAGTTCAGTTAGACGTTGGTTTTCTCTGATAAGTTTTTCCGTAGTCTGAGCACTTGTTTCGGCTAGTTCTTCAAGGTCCTTTATGGCTGGCGTCTCTTGATTCAGTGCTTCCTCCACAGGATTCAGCCTTTCTTCAAGATCAGTTGTCACTTTTCTGATTTTAACATTTGTCTCGTTTGTCATGCTTTCAGCTTGTTCAGTCAGTATTTCTGCAATTTCTTTCTTCAGTTTGTCTGATGTATTCGTAGCCGTGGTATTAATTTCAAGCTTTCCTCCTTTATTTTTTTTATTTCTTCCCTAAAATTCATCTTCTTTAATTCTTTGTTTGTTTTTTCAAGTTCACTCTTTAGTTCCAGCTTTATTTCCTCCTTTAAGCCAGCAATTTCACTTGCAATAAAAGTTTTAAGATCTTCACCTTCCGATTTTTTCATCATTTTTTTCGACACATCTTCTTGGATAGCGTTCTACCTGAGCCCGAGGCTTCTGTCGGGCCTTTTTCTTGTTCTACCGTTTTCTGCCTAGTAACACGACTTTTCGGTTTATCCGAGGGGGGACTGCGCTGCATAGACATAGTAAGTCGCGTTCCTGATGACGTCACTCACGCAATCGGTACAGAAGCAGCAGGCAACAGGTAGGTCGTTTTCTCCCCGATTTTTCAGCATTTTTTTCAAGGAGCTGGCTGGCGTTGCTCTTTAGCCCTCCATAGCGCCACCGGAAGTCCATTACCTTTAAATATATTTAATGACTCAACATCTGAGGTAGAGAATTCTAAAGATTCACACTGTCCAGGAGAAGAAATTACGTTTCTTACATGGATGACTCTACACTATGAGATTATATCAACTAGTTCTAGTTTGATCACCAATACAAAGATTACTGCACAAATTACAAATTACATTCCGTAGGGAAATAGTTCTTGATTCTTTATTGTACTTATGTATATCAGAACACTACTCACCTTATCAGTGAGGAGCATATGATACAATTGAATGCTGTTTGCAAACACTTAAGTCCAGATTATATCAGCAGTACAAATATACACCAATATAATATGCACGCACACATATAATAATATACATAAAATATACATATAATATACACATGTATAAAATAAATATATACATACATGAACCGTCCTGAATGTTTACACACATAATGTGTAGGTAGGAACTGCAGATGTTGGTTTAAACCGAAGATAGACACAAACTGCTGGAGTAAGTCAGCGGGACAGGCAGCCTCACTGGATAGAAGGAATGGATGATGTTTCAGGTCGACGTCCATCTTCAGACTGTCAGGGGAAAGGGAGACACAGATTTAAGAAAGTGTGAAAATGAAACAAAGGAAATGGAGATCAAGGGGAGGGAGATGGAGTTTACACACATATGTGCATCATAAATCAGATTGCTTTTGTTGGCTACTTTATAGTGGATGTACAGCCAAGATATTCTGATTTACTGGTTGAAACAAATTTGTAGTAGTCTTTGATTTTTAAGTGTCCCAAGTTCTGATGTTTCTCTTATTTTTGATAACACTTCCAATCTTACTAAAGTTATTTCAGAAGTGTTTAAGCATCAATGATTTATAATTTATTAATTTTGTTCTGTCAATTCTACATTGTGCATTTATGTAGTTAGACTTTGTTTTTGTTTAAAATTGACATTTTTAAGAGCATGAAAATTAATTGTGAAATGACATTTTTCTGACATATGTTTAAGAAAGAACTGTAGATGCTCCTCACAAAATCTAGTGAGTGGTTCAATAATAAAAAATGACCATTACTCTGGTAAATTCCTGCACAATGGGTAAGCGGGAAACAGGATGCTTTAGTTTGTCCAAATTCATTGGCTTTATATTTGGGGTTCAATTGACGACTAAATTAATGCAACCGATCCCAAAACAAAACATTCAAGATCACAGCTGTACAAAGCATATTGCAACATAATCTGACCTTTCTGAGATGCGCCTCTTCCATCATCAGAGTGAGGCCCTGTGCAAAATGAAGGAACAGCACCTCATATTTTGCTTGGGTAGCTTACATCCCAGTGGTATGAATATTGACTCCTCTAGCTTCAAATAGCCCTTGTTTTCCCTCTCTCCTCATCCCCTCCCCCTTTCCAGTTCTCCCAAATGTCTTATTGTCTCTGACTACATTTTATCTCTGTCCCACCCACTCCCCTGACATCCGTCTGATGAAGGGTCTTGACCCGAAACATCACCTATTCCTTCTCTCTAGAGATACTGCCTGTCCTGCTGAGTCACACCAGCATTTTGTGTCTACCTTGCAATATTTTGATACCCATCTTATTCTATAAAATCCATGCCACCCCCTCACTTGTTTTCCAGTACAACTGACAATAATCCATTCAGGAATTTGCCATGTATTGTTTTCTAATACAATACTCATTGCAAAATGTCAACACGGTATAGAAGTGAAATGCGAACATGAGACAAAAAAAAATTGCAACCTATCAAAGGGAAAGGACAAAATCATTTGACTAGGAGAGCTATAGACATTCTAAACAACATAGCCTGTGGGTCCTGCTGCAGTTCCAAGATGGCTGCTGCTGTTACAGAGTTAAAGCTAGCTCAAGAAAATAAACACCATCAAAATGGGTCGATCCACTTCTACTTTCCCCAGAAGATCTACAAATAGGCCAGTGCTGGTAGAATAGTATGGTCTTGCCTCTTTGACTCATTAAATCACAACAACACTATTTTGTTATCTCATATCTAATTTCTACCTACTAACATCAATGACTTTTTAAAATATGCTTAACATTTTAAACATATATCTTTGGCTATATAAACATCCCCAATTATCTTTTCTTCTCATGATCATACAGTCCCTCTACCCTTTATCTTTCTGTTAAATTTCTCCTCTTTATGAATTGGAGTATAACCTAAAACAAGAATATGAGAATGTAGGATCACTTAGTAGAGAAAGAAGCAGGACTTCTGAAATATTTGTTACCTTTCAGCCCACCAGTATGTACTCTGATCTTCCACTATATGAAGGCTAGTGATCTAAATCGGTGGTTCCCAAAGTGGGTGGCACTGCCCCTGGGGAACGGTGGGATTATTGTGGAAGATGGGGATGGGGGGTGCTGAGGCAAGGGGGTAGCAGGTGGCGCTGAAGGTGAACTGGGCATTGGTCAAAGGAGATGTCAGTATGCACTTGACATGCTTACGGGGCAGTTCTGCCGTGCACTCTACTGACTTTCTCTCTAAAAGCACAAACTGTTTTGCTAAATAGTGTTGCTTAGAACTTCTCAAAGTTGGAAAACTGGTATCACTTCATCAAGCCCATCCATCCTATTTGGAATTTACTGAACAGTGAAGTCGTTACTAAATGTGGTATCCAAGACTCTTGCTAAATGACTATTAAACTTTGAAACGTTGTTATCACTGGATCAAGTTCATCAATTTTGTTAAATTAAGTAAACCAAAAAGATGTAATTTGAATTTGAAATGTGCATTAACACAGAACAATCCAATTTTACTTCGGAGTCACGTGAGTTGCACCGAACGAGCTGGAGGGCACAGCTCCACCAGCAGGTAAGTAGAAACTTGCAGGTAAGTGTTAAACAACTTTTCCTGCAGGTTATTTAGCTCCGTAAAACTGGCTCGCAAAGTCAGTTGGAGTTGCAACATGGACCGGTCCGGGTGGAGAGTGCGCTCCAAGCGCGTGTATAGCGACGAGCCGCATTCTCGATCGGGTCGGGAGATAGTAACCGGACCTCCGGTTCCGATACCGGGGGCCGTTTCACTGTTACCACCAGTGGAAAGTGCTTCCAGGCCAGTGCCTGAAACTCAACAGGCTGCTAAGAGGCACAGCAAGGCCACAAGTAAAACAAACAGGCCAGTACTATGTGATGATTCAGATGATGGTGGTGATTCTCCCCCAGGGGCTAAAGAGATGTGGGGAAAGATGCAACAGATGGAACACATGCTCCAGCTTTTGATACAGCAAGGGGCTAAGGCCACAGAGACTTCTCAGACAATTGAGCAGCAGGGATCCTGTGAAGAGGATTACCTGGAATACCGCCGTGGTGAATTCCTTCCAGCGCCTGTTATAGGACTGGGGGATGCCTCCCTAGAATATCAAATGGGAGATGCAGGGCAGGATGCAGTTGACCCTATGTCTGGTGTCCCTGCTTATGTGCAAACACCAGAGCACAAGAGCCTTGCTCCGGGTGTACCGGAGATAGCAATGTATTTTGCTATTCTGGAGGGAACAGGTGAGGCCATGGAGGAATACCTCGCAACTAATATAAATTACTTGGTTTCTCACCAGCTGCAACTATCTGTCATGCAGGAGACAAGCAGCAAATATAAAACACCTGTTAACTGTGCTTTGTTAAAAGTGCCAATGGTGAACCCAGCAATATGGGCACCCATGAGTCCTTCCATGAGGGGGCAGGAGGTTCGTTATCAGCGCGTCCCCGAACTGGTGGCGGCCACGATCACTGCATTTGTCACCATGGTCCGAGGGACCGTGTTATCTCCGTTACAGAAGGATATGTTAGCTATGATTTGTAACGTCTTTTTCGAAATTAACTATAATTAACTTCATTGGGAAAATTGCCATCAGGCCTACTTTAAACCAAATATTTGCTGCACTCTGTAAGGCGAGCAACGTCCAGGCGCCTGAACTCCTGTTTAGCTCCGATCTGGTCAAGCAAATTAGAGATATTGTCGAGGAGGCGAAAACTATGGGGCTAATAAAGCCGGCCGCATCTCGTCCGTCTCTTCGGAAGTCGGGGATCGTTTACCGCAGGTCCGATCCGGGTGCTGGGACCCAGCAGAGGGAGGACAGGGTGGCAACGAGGGTATCCACCAGGTTCCCTATAACCCTAACACGGCCAGCCAACAGGTTTCCAAAACACCGACAAAGGTACAGGGACTTTGTGTTACAAATTCGGGTGTACAACCTCCTATTGGAGGTCGGTTACATTTCTTTTATAATGAGTAGTGTTGTATAACGTCTGATATCTTTATACTAAATACTGTGTCAGGGTCCATCATTGAGTTTATCTCAGGGATAGATCCTCCTTTCCAGACTAAGCCTAGTAAAGTGTTGGTGTTTTCTGTTCCGGAGACTGAGCAAACCAATGTGGAGATTCAGAATTTGTTCCGTAAAGGTGTGATTGAAAAAGCAGTTCATCATCCTCAACAATTTGTGTCTAATATTTTTCCCAGACTCAAAAAAGAATGTGGTTGTCGAGTAATTCTGGATCTCACTCAATTGAATACTTCATTCTTTATAGGGCATTTTAAAATGGACACATTTGTTACTGCAAAGCAGCTGATGTCCCAGGGTTGTTATAATGGCCACCATTGATTTAGAAGATGCTTATTATTCGGTGCCAATTCATGTTGATTATCGAAGGTACTTGAAATTTAATTGGATGGGACAGCTGTGGCAATATATAGAGCATTGCCTAATGGGTTACGTTCTGCACCTAGGTTATTTACTAAATTGGTGAAACCTGTGCTAGGGCACTTGAGGGCCCACAATCACATTGTTATGGCCTATTTAGATGGTATCTTAATTGTTGGCAACACTAAAGAGTCAGCTGCAGCTTCTGTTACAGCAACTAAGAATCTCTTTGAATCATTGGGATTTTTGGTCCATCCACTTAAGTCCAAGTTACAGCCAACCCAGCAGGTTGAGTATTTGGGGTTTATTCTGGATTCAGTTCATATGACAGTTACATTACCAGCAGCCAAGGTAATTGATATTGTTAATGTCTGTATTCGTCTTACACAAACCCAATATCCTTCCATCCGAGACGTTGCAAAGGTTATTGGGAAATTGGTAGCAGCCTTTCCTGCAGTACAGTTCGGGCCTTTGCATTATCAACATTTGCAAAGAGCAAGAGAACAAGCATTGAAACAGAATGCAGGTCATTTTGATAGGCTTATGCAGTTACCCACCGTGGCTCTGGCAGAATTGCAGTGGTGGATTGTTAATGTTAGCCAAGCCACCAATTACATTTTGGTGGACGAACCTTCAGTAATTTTACAGACTCATGTTAGCGCTCTCGGATGGGGGGCTACAGACACCGAGTCTAGCTGTGGGGGTAGATGGAGTGAGCAAGAGGACTTGCTTCTTCACACACATGGTCTTAATTACCTGGAGTTATTGGGTGTTTTTTATGGGCTAAAAGCATATGTTTCCACCATGTCAGATTTCCATGTTCAACTTCAGATTGACAACACCACAGCTGTGGCATATATCAATCATATGGGAGGAACTCGATCGGTATTATGTGATAATTTGGCTAATACTATCTGGGATTGGTGCATTTCACGCAACATCTGGGTTTCGGCCATCTACCTACCAGGCATAGATAATGTGGTAGCAGACTTTAGGTCGAGAAAGTTTAATGACGATATAGAATGGATGTTAAACGTCAGCATATTTCAAACCATTGTTGCTAGATTTGGATTGCCAGATATTGACCTCTTTGCATCCAGGCTGAATCCCCAGTTTGCCTAAATATTGTCTCCTGGGAGCCAGATCCAGGTGCAGTAGCTGTGGATGCGTTCTCGTTACACTGGGGACACTCATTCTTTTATGTGTTTTCTCCATTCTGCCTGATTCCGAAATATCTTACTAAAAATAGAGCGGGACTCCGCCAAAGGAGTTTTTGGTTTTTTTTGGTCCCAGATTGGCCAACACAATCATGGTTCCCATTGGTACTGAGAATGATGGCACAGCCATTCATGCGCATTCCCCAGCAGCAGACATTTGTTGGTGCATCCGGTTACAGGAGAAAGTCACCCATTACATGACCATATCAATTTGTTGGTCTGCAGGTTCTGACCAGACCTTTTCAAGGCCTTGGATTATCAAACAGGACCATGGAGGTTATGACTGCAGGGTGGAGAACTAGCACTAAAAAGCAATATCTCGTGCACATTAAGAAATGGGAATGCTTCTGTGTACAGTCTAATATATCATATGAAACTGCTAGTATAAGTGATGTGTTGGAGTTCCTTGCTACTTTGCATTTTGATGAGCACCTTAGTTATAGTGCTATTAACACTGCTCGCAGTGCTTTGTCCTCTTATTTAGGGCAGTCTTCAGCACGACAACCTATTGGGTTTCATCCATTGATATCCAGGTTTATGAGAGGAATTTTTAACAAAAACCCTCCTCAACCCAGATATACAGCAATCTGGGATGTCAGTATAGTTCTCACACTGCTGTGGCAATGGGCTCCAATTGTGTCATTATCTTTGCAAACATTGACTCTTAAAGTGGTTATGTTAATGGCGTTGGTTTCAGCACAACGTGTCCAAACATTGCACTTGTTAAGAATAGATTATATGCATTTTTCTCAAGATGATGTTACATTTATGTCTGTAATTTACTCAAACGAAGTAGACCAGGCAGGTCTGGAATCAAGTTGATGTTTAAACGAATATCCTGGTGACCAACTGTTATGTGTTGTTAAACATTTAACCCAATATGTTGAGTTAACCAGGAGTCTGAGAGGTTCTGAGTCAGGACTTCTCATTAGTCACAAAAAGCCATATAAGCACGTGTCCGTGCAAACTATTTCTAGTTGGTTGAAACAGGTGCTCAGTTCTGCGGGTATCGACACTGATGTGTTTAAATCTCACTCCACCAGGGCGGCATCTACATCCGCGGTGAAGGCTCAGGACGTGCCGCTAAATCAAATCCTCGCGGCCGCAGGGTGGTCTAGAGAGGCAACGTTTTCTCGGTTTTACGATAAACCAGTTCAGGCAGAGCCACGTTTTGGGCCTTCTGTTATGGGATCCCTTTAATTTTATTGCTTTGTTATATTACTTATTGTTTGTAATTTCCCCCTGGGACAGAGGGGCCATTACTCTGTTTGTTATTGTTAAAATCGTTATTGAATTATTCATGCAATGTTCAATATCTTCTTTATTGTACTACTGTGTCAACCGAAGCAACTTGTCGTATGGAGTGCATCTGTGGCATGCAAACACAGAGCTTTGAAATCTTCACGTAGTCACTCACGTGACTCCGAAGTAAAATAGTAAGATTAAACGAGAACTTTCCAGTTTGATGTTTGATCTTTATTTTATGAGGAGTGACATTGAGGGATTACGTGCCCTCCGCTCCCACCCTCATAATCTAAGAGATCATCTGGTAGTTCTAGTCTTCTACGAGCCTTACTATGTTACTTCAGCTATTTGTTTCTGTGTTTTCACGCTGCTGCTTTGAAGTATGACGCGCATGCGCCTGGCGGGCCTTCTTTACGTAATCCCTCAACGTCACTCCTCATAAAATAAAGATCAAACTTTAAACTGGTAAGTTCTCATTTAATCTTACTATTTCCCTCTACTGACGCAGAACAATCCAATTTCCCTCTACTAACACTATGCTGCCTAGCAGAGCTTATTTTCACCCTTGACAACTTCTCCTTCGACTCCTTCGATTTCTTCCAAGCCCAAGGCACAGCTATGGGCACCCGCATGCGCCCCAGCTATGCCTGCCTATTTATAGGGTACGTTGAACATTCCCTGTTCCAGGCGTATACTGGCCTATCCCCACACTCTTTCTCTGTTACATTGACGATTGCATCGGTGCTACATCCTGCAGAACTCATGGACTTCATCAACTTCAACAATCGACTGATGTCTATTACAAACCCACTGACTCCCACAACTATCTCAATTACACTTCTTCCCACCCTGCTTCCTGCAAAGATTATCCCCTACTTTCAATTCCTCTGTCTGCACCGCATTTACGTCCAAGATGAGGTGTTCCATATAAGGACATCCAAGATGACCTCATTCTTTAGGGAACGGGGTTTCCCCTCTACCATCATAGATGAGGCCCGCACTTGTGTCTCCTTGGTATCCCGCAGCTCGTCTACCCTAGTCACAACAGAGACAGTCCCCCTAGTCCTTACCTTTCACTCCATCAGCCGTTGCATACAACATATTATCCTTCAAAAATTTCCCCAACTCCAACGGGATCCTAACACTAACATCTTCCCATCTCCACCCCTTCCCGCCTTCCTCAGATACTGTTCCCTCCTCAACTCCCTAGTGAACTCATCCCTTCCCACCCAAACCATACCCTCCCCAGGTACCTTCCCCTGCAACCTGTCCCTATACCTTCTCCCTCAACTCTGTCAAGGATCCCCGACAGTCCTTTCAGTTTGGGCAGAGGTTCACTTGTACCTCCTCCAGCCCTGCCGACTGTATCCATTGTTCAAGAGGTGGACTCTTATACATCAGCGAGACAAAATGAAGACTGGCCGATCGTTTTGCTGAACACATTCGCTCAGTCCTCCTAAACCTACCTGATCTCCGGTTACTAAACACATTAATTCTCCTTCCTATTCCCACACAGACCTTTCTGTCCTAGGTCTCCTCCATTGTCAGAGTGAGGCTAAACATAAATTGGAGGGACAGCATCTCATATTTTGCTTGGGCAGTTTACAACACAGTGGTATGAATATTGATTTCACTAACTTCAAGTAACCCCAGCATTCCCTCTCTCTCTATCCCTCCCCCACCAAAGTCACACCAGCTTCTCGTTTTCACCCAACAAACAGCTAACAATGGCCTGTTTCCTTTATTATTGTTACTTTTTTGCATATATTTCATTCATTGTTCTTTATCTCTCTACATCATCGTTTATATCTTTCGTTGCCCTTATCGCTAACTAGTCTGTGGAAGGATATCGACCCGAAACATCACCCATTCCTTCTCTTCAGAGATCCCTGTCTATTCCACTGAGTTACTCCAGCTTTTTGAGTTTACCTGCAATTAATTACTGTTTTGAGTTTAGTGTGATCATCTTGCTTAGTGGGTTATGCAAATTGCTATTCTTAATAATCATTTTTATAGGGTAGGGTAAGGGCCACCGGGGATGAGTTTATGCAGCCATGGGGTAGTGGCCTGAAAACGTTTGGCAACCACTGGCTCAGATGGTGACAAAAATGTCAAAACTCGTTTCCGCCATCAAATATGTCTAATCTTCCCCTTCTCTTACTGCTGTTTGCAGGGGGTTTTCTCTCTGGAGTAGGCTGGCTCAGTCTGCCATCAATCATACCATCTCCTCTTTTATCCTTGATAGTTTTCATTGCAACTGCGATAGATGTTCTACTGGTCAAATCAAATTCTTTGAGGCAACTATATATGATCCAAATATATGGATTCTGTGAGATGGAATTTTATGTCCCATGTTCACTGCTGGTTGCCTCAAAATTGGGAAACCAAACATAGGTCAGATGAACAGTTTGATCTGACAACAAGTCCAAGCTTAAGAAATTGCCATACCTTTGTTTTTTTTGGAAGCTGCATCTTATTTTTATTTTCATTGGGCACCTTGCGGACTTTGGTTATAGCATTTTTTATTTTTAAATCAACATTAACTTGGGGTAGCACAGGGGCGTAGCTGGTACAGCTGCTGCCTCCCAGCACCAGAGACCCGAGCTCAATCCTGACCTCAGGAGCTCTCTATGAGGTCTTTGAATGTTCTCGTTTTGACCATGTAGACTTCTACCGGGTCCTCTCACAGAGGTATGGGCCTGTCCCACTTACGCAACTTTTTCGGCCACTTCGGCGACTTCGGCGACACGCCATAGGTCATTGAAGGTCGGCGAAAATTTTCAACACGATGAAAATTCAGCGGCAACCAGAAAGACGCTACGACTCTTTGGGCGACTGAGGAGACTACTCCCGACCATACAGGCAACATCCCTGGTGACATGTCGTGGGGTGAAGCCTGTATGGTCGTGAGTAGTCGCTCAAAAGTCGTACCTTGTTCTGGTCGCCACTGGATTTTCAACATGTTGAAAATTTTCGGTGACCTGTAATGACCTATGACGGGTGCTGGCAGTAGCCTAAAAAGTCGCGTAAGTGGGACAGGCCCATAATAGTTTCACTTTTCCGAAGTGAAACTAACTAACCTGCAATATGGTGACATTTTGAATTGTTCACGGCAGTCTCACTTATGATGCCATCATCACCTGCTTTAACATTGTTAAGTGGTTACCGCAGACTGTATGAGAGTCCTATTAAGATACAAGATACATTTATTTGTTACATGTGCCAGTTTGCACAGTGAAATGTGATCATCATACAGCCATACAATAAAATAAACAACACAACAAAACGATAGAGTTCAACATAAAACATCCCCACACAGCAGAATCAAAAGTTTCCCACTGTGGGGGAAGGCACCAAAGTCAGTCATCTTCCTCTGATATTCGCCCGTGATCGGGGCCTCTGGAGCCCTCCGCAGTCGCTGCTAGGGACAGCCCGCCGCTCAGGCCCGCTCGCCGGGACATTGGCATTCCGACATCGGAACGGGAAGCCAACCTCAGCGGCTTGGACCTCCAAATCGGCCGCTTCCCACCGGAGTCCGCAGCTCCGTGGTTACGATCAGTATTTTGTTGGCCAGCACATACAATTTCCCCCTGGTGAAGTAAAACAGAACAGGAGAGCAGTTGAAATGTTGCATGTGAGGATAAGTTTGTCTTTTGCCTGGCTTAAGGTTTGATCACTCTGATGTGTCAAGTCTTAAATATTCAATGAATGACCCAATTTTTTAAAGATATCCCTGATACAACATACACCACATGATGAGGTAGCACATTCATATACATATTTCTCTGTGCGGATAACGTAGAATTGATGTCTACTCACCTGGTGTAATTTAAGTTTTCTTTATTGGCAAAAACCTGCTGGTTTATGAAGAGTAAAGTAAAGTTGCAAAAAATGATGGATGTCTGCTTAGGCTAGATATAGCATTCTTGGTATTCTGAATTTAGTTCAGCAGAATGATTCATGATGTTCTGACCCTATTTACTTGTTCTGAATACGACTTCTACCTGAGCTAGATGCTCATTTTCTCTCATTTTGAATTAGAGGTGAATTACTGTTTGCATAGCATCTGTATCATTTAATTATCAATGAACTGTAGGTCTATGATGTGCATTTGTGATTAGCACACAGCTTATGAATGAATAGGGAAGTTGGATGTATTTTAAATTGTCTTTTCGATTTCTTTTGAATTTGATCAAATCAGTTTCCCAATTTTCAAGTTTCAGATTTGCAAATACACTCACCATCTGTACACCAACTTACTGGCATTTACGCAAGTACATTTTTCTTTGAGCTTGAGGGAAGTGGCCAAGGTATAATTCTATAGGTCCTCCAGACTACTAAACTTCATCTGTAAAGCAAGCATCTCAATCAAATCTACATTGATGTTGCATCTGTTTTCCATGTTCAAAACAAGCACCAAAATGTGCAACATGGCTGATTGCATGCTTGCACGTGCCCGGTCTCTGCTTGCCCCAATGCAATTGAATCCACAACTTCCTCATTGGCAAACCTCAATCAGTTTTATTTAGAGATACAGCATGGAAACGGGCTCTTCAGCCCACCAAGTACGGCCTACCAGCGATCCCCACACATTTCCCCACACATTAACACTACGCTACACACACTAGGGACAATTTACACATACACAAAGCCAATTAACCTACATACCTGTACGTCTTTGGAGTGGGGGAGGAAACCTAAGATCTCGGAGAAAAACCACGCGGTCTCGGGGAGAACGTACAAACTCCGTAAAGCAGCCCCCGTAGTCGGGATTGAACCCGGGTCTCTGGTGCTGTAAGCACTGTAAACTGTGTGCTCAGTCCCCTGCTCTACTCTCCCTACGTCCTATTACTGTGAAGGCAGTCACAGCTCTAAAACAATCTAAAATTAACAATGATATTACTGTTGCTGGACCATTAATGAGTAACGATGAATCAGAGCACAGGACGGAGAATCTAATTGACGGTGTCCAAACAACAATCTTGCACCCAATGTTAGCAAGACCAAAGAGCTGACTGGTGATTTCAGGAAGAGAAATCCGAGGATTCATGAACCTGTCTTCATCAACGGAATAGGTTGTAGAGTTTAATGTCCTCACTTCTGAGATCCTATTTGGACATTTAAGGACTACCAAAGGGAGAGGACAACAAAATATGTTGCAGATATCCTAAAGCATGAAATCCATAATGAAAATTAAACAAGAGGCAAGAAGTAAAGCAATACTCTGTGTCAGCAATTCATCCAGAAAGAAAACATTACAAAATGCCACCATTTTTCAGATCTGTGAAATGTAGGCATACAGGCAATGCGGGAATAGCTTTTTTACGTGTCCAATTCTCATTGTGAACCATGTTAATGCAAATGCAACAGGATTTCACTGCTTGCATAGCACAAGCTATGAATGATACATTTGAATGTGTATTTCATGTCTATATAAATAACATCTCTACACCAATTTGTTGGTACAGTGCAGTGGCTTAAAATAAGCACATCATCTCATTTTTTGTGATGTTTTCACTGTGACACCCTGGTTGACTCATAATACTTGGTTAGCAAATTAAATATTTGAATACCTTTCTGTTTGTTGAATACATTTAAATGGAAATTGCAATATAATACTTGAGAATGCAATCTTTATGTTTTTATGAAAGATTCACTATCTGTGACAAATGCAGACGCTAAAATAGTAAGATTAAACGAGAACTTACCAGTTTGAAGTTTGATCTTTATTTTATGAGGAGTTATGATGAGGGATTACGTGAAGAAGCCCCGCCAGGCGCATGCGCATCATACTTCAAAGCAGTGGCATGAAAACACAGTAACTATAGTCAAAGTGATATAATAAGAATCAGAAGACTAGAACTACCAGATGATCTTTGTGATTATGAGGGCCGGGCGCGGAGGGCACGTAATCCCTCATTGTAACTCCTCAAAAATAAACATCAAACTTCAAACTGGTAAGTTCTCGTTTAATCTTACTATTTTACTTCAGAGTCACGAAGATCCATTCCATACGACAGACTGCTTCAGTTGACACAGGAGTGAACCAATGATGTATTGAACATTGCTCAAATTATTCAATAAACATTTTTTAATAATAATAAACAAAAAACAGTAATAACCCCTCTATCCCAGGGGGAAATTACAAATGAAATTTAGAAAAGAAATCAAACGGAACCCAAAACAGCATGCCCAAAACCTTGCACTGTCGGTACAGGTTTGTCATAAAATTTGGAGAAGGTCGCCTCCCTAGACCATCCTGCGGCTCCGAGGATTTGATCTAGAGGCACGTCCTGTGCCTTCACTGTGGATGTTGATGCCACCCTGGTGGAGTGAGATTTAAGCACATAAGTGTCTACTCCAGCGCAATCCAAAACCTGTTTTAACCATCTAGAAATAGTTTGTACTGACACCTTTTTATGAGTTGTTTTGTGGCTGATGAGCAATGCTGTCTCAGAGCCTCTGAGACTCTTAGTTACCTCAATATATTGACTCAGGTGCTTAACTACATATAGCATTTGGTCAACGGGGTATGCTTTAAAGCTTCCTTTGGTTCTGGCCATTTATGGCCTGCTTTGTTTGATTCAATCATATACATAAAACATCATGTTATCTACAGAAGAATACATGCTATCCAGCTGTAGCTTTTGCAGTTTGAACCTGTTGCGCTGATACTAGCGCCATGAGCATAACCACTCTAAGTGTTAAATTCTGAAAAGATAGTGACATGATTGGAGCCCATTGCCGAAGCAGTGTGAGAACTATACTGACATCCCAGATTTCTGTATATCTAGGCTTAGGAGGGTTTTTGTTAAAGATACCTCTCATGAATCGGGACACTAACGGATGAGACCCGATAGTTTGATGTTCTGAAAGCTGCCCTAAATAGGAGGACAAAGCACTCTGAGTACTATTAATGGCACTATAGCTCAAGTGTTCATCAAAATGCAACATAGCAAGGAACTCCAATACATCCGGTATGCTTGCAGTATGATAAGATATATCTGACTGCAAGCAAAACATCTCCCATTTCTTAATATGAGACACATATTGTTTTTTAGTGCTATCTATCCAAGCTGCAGTAATCACATCCATGGTCCTAATCGACAGTCCATGCCCTTGGAATGGTCTGGTCAGAACCTGCAGATTAACAGATTAATACGATCATGTAACGGATGACTTTCCCCTGTTACCGGATGAACAAACAAATTACTGCACTTGGGGATAGTCATTAATGGCTGAGTCATCATTCTCAGCACCATTGGGAACCATGGCTGTGTAGGCCAGTCCGGAACCACCAAAACGCCTGAGGCGGAATCCTGCTCTATTTTGGTGAGACATTGCCTGATGAGGCAGAATGGGGGGAAAGCGTAAAAGAACGTATGTCCCCAATGTAGCGAGAATGCATCCACCGCTACTGCTCCTGGATCTGGTTCCCACGAAACGTAATTAGGCAGCTGGTGATTTAGCCTGGATGCAAACAGATCTATATCTGGCAAACCATAGCGGCTGACAATCATTTTAAAAACATCAGGATTTAGCATCCATTCTATGTTGTCATTAAATTTCCGTGACCTGGTGTCCGCCACCACATTATCTCTACCTGGTTGGTAGATAGCTGAGACCCAGATATTTCTGGAAATGCACCAGTCCCAAATGAGGTTAGCCAGATTATCACATGATACTGACCTTATTCCTCCCATGTGATTGATATAAGCAACAGCCGTGGTATTGTCAATCTGGAGCTGAACGTGTAAATCATTCATTGCTGAACAAAATGCTTTTAATCCATAGAATGCACCCAGCAATTCTAAGTAATTTATACCATGCCTTTGAAGGATGAATTCCTCTTGCACACTCCATCTACCACCACAGCTAGACTCGCTGTCCGTGGCTCCCCATCCCAAAGCACTGACATCTGTTTGTAAAACCACTGAAGGTTGTTGAGTCAAAATGTTTTTGGTACTTCCTGCAATATTGATTATCCACCATTGCAATTCAGCAATGGCTTTGGCTGGCAACTACATTGGTCTGTCGAAATGACCTGCATGTTCTTTAAGCGCTTGTTCTCTAGCTCGTTGCAAACTTTGATACTGCAGAGGTCCAAACTGCACTGCAGGGAAAGCCACCACTAATTTACCAATAACACTGGCTACTTGCCAGATGGAGGGTTGTTGCTCTTCTACGGGACTTCTATAGACCCCCATGATTTCAACAGCCTTGGCCGTAGGCAAAGTCACTGAGATATCAACTGAATCAATGACAAATCCCAAATAGTTAATTCTTTGGGATGGTACTAGCTTGGATTTTGTTGGATGGATGAGAAAACCTAACCTCTCAAACAGGTGTTTGGTTGATGAAACGACCCCTCGGCTGCTTCCTGAGTGTTGCTTATAATTAAAATATCATCTAAATAAGCCATCACAATGTGATTCTGGGCACGAAGTAGTGCCAGAACTGGTTTTAACAAATTTGTGAACAACCTAGGAGCTGAGGTTAACGCATTGGGCAACGCTTTAAATTGTCACAGCTGTCCCATCCAACTAAATTTCAAGTATCCACAGTACTGATGATGAATTGGTACTGAATAATATGCATCTTTCAGATCTATAGTTACCATTTAACAACCTTTTGATAACAGCTGTTTAGCAGTACTGAAAGTGTCCATTTTAAAATGCCTATACTGGACATATGAATTTAACTGGGTTAGGTCTAGAATGACTCGACACCCACCATCTTTTTTCTGTCTGGGGAATATATTGGACACAAATTGTTGAGGATGGTATACCGTCTTCTCAATTACCCCTTTTTGGAATAAAACCCCAATTTCATCATTCACCTGCAGAGTTTCTGGTCCAGAAAAAAACAATACCTGGTTGGGCATATTTTGTGCAGGTGGATGTTTTCCTGACATAAACTCAAGTCGAGACCCTGAGACACTGTCCAGTATAAACAGATCAGAACCAGAGGTTATTCCCCAGAAGATTTATCCTGGACTGAATCAGTTACCCATACCTCCATAGTCGACCTTGAACTTCTCACTCTTCTGGCCATGTTGGGGTTGTAGTTGCAGTACGCAGGTGGACATGGACGGCGTCCAACTGGTAACACTCAACTTGGGCCTGCTCCAGCATCTGATGCCCGTCTGGTTGAGAAAGACCTGCGAGGTGGTATCCTGGCCAACGGTATGTAGGGTTTCATGAGGCCAATAGTTTTGGCCTCCTCCTCTAGGTCTTTGACCTGTTTCAGCAGGTCTTCGCCGAATAAAAAGTTTGGTTCCTGAATATTAGAGGACCTCTAAAGAGCTGCGAAGCGAGGATTTAACGATGGTTTGATGGCAAGTTTCCGGATGCAGTTGATCTCGAAATGGGCATTACACAGCTGGGCCAACATATCCTGCTGTGTTCCCGACATTGGTGCCCCTTGGACCATTTTCCCAAAAGCCATGATACCTGCCCCCACTAATTTGAGGACTCTCTGGAAACGGAGCTCCTGCCCCCTCATCGATAGCCGAGTTTACGGTGGGCACCTTGAGTGACGCACAGTTAACAGGTGAATGTTAACGCGTTGTCGTCTGTTCCGTGATGGAATCCTGGAGCTGGTGAGAGGCCATGTAGTTTATATTGCAAGCCAGATTTTCCTCCATGGCTTCAACAGTACCCTCCGGAATGGCAACATTTCTAGCCACATCCGGGACACCTGGAGCATAGCTCATGTGCCTTGGCGTATGCACAGAAGCAGTGAAACCAACTTCAGGGTCAGACTCCTCCTGCCCTGGCTCTCCTGAGTCTTGCTCTAGGGAGGTCTCTACCAGCCCGAAACAAGGTGCTGGTGAGGGTGATTCCCATTGGAACTCATAGGCGTTCAAGTCACCTCGCCATATGGGCCTCTGCCTGAGGCTGTTTTGGGAATCCTGGGGGTATGCGGCCCCGATTGGAATACTTCATGGCTCATCATAGTTTGAAGCATTTGTTCCATTTTGTCTAGACGTCCCCAGACCATCTTGTTGGAAGGAGGGGAGTCTTTTTCGTCAGACCCGTCAGAATAAAAGGGCCTGACTGATTTCCGTTTAGCCTTTATCCCTGCTGGAGTGGCCACAGCGCCCTGAGGCACCAGGGTTAACGGAGGCAGTTGAGCTGCTGGCGGTTCTGCATTCTGCGTCGGAACTGGCGTTACCGCAGCCGCTATCTCCCTACCCGATCTGCAAGTACTAACCGCGGTCCCGCGAGTAAAACTCTTACTATGGACGGCAGACTTTTTAACAACTTTCTCCATTTTGAAAATACTCCCGCTGGCTCCTGAACCAGTCTCACGGAGTTTAAATACCCGCAGAAAGTTTTGAAATCACTTACCTGCCGGTTTACTACTTACCGCTGGTGGAGCTGCGCTCTCCAGCCCATCGGTGCACCATGCGTCAGAAGTAATGACGCGCATATGCCTGGCGGGGCTTCTCCACGTAGTCACTCACGTGACTCCGAAGTAAAATTAGCCATCATGCACTACAAGGTAGCAGGAACTTTTAAACCCTAATGAAAACCTGTGAAACCACAATATGGAAAGGAGAGTTCCTGATTATTCAGCATGTAGCCTATATAGAACCAAGAAACCTCTTTGTGCAAAGTATCAGGCACAATTATATAGGACTTCTGGACAATGAAATTGGTATTAGCTAAAATAAGTAAATGGGCTCATGACTATTCTGAACAGCCAATTGAGCCATTTTCTGTTTCATTGAAGTCAACAGAAAAATGATCAGGCACAGGCTAAATAGGCTGCTATTTTGCTTGGAGCTTTTTCACTCTGTCGGCATAGCCCAATTTCAACCCTATACCATATAGTATGTTGTTGTGAGATTGTTTTTTAATTCTTTGTATGAAGCCATTTTTATTTATCAAAGTGTTACGCAACAAACATTTATATATTTCATATCATAATCTAGTTATATTTTTTCTAACATAGTCTCTCAGCATCAGGTAAAACTTCCACTCGAAACTGTATATTCCAAGGTGACTGATAGTTCCAATTTAAGACCTGTAGGTTGTGCTACAGGTGGGTAATTAGGGAGAAGGACTGCTCCTTCCACTATTTTCATCTGTATACCCCCAACAATGGACTCGAGACCCTCAATGCCATTCCAATTCCTCCTACTCCATTTTAAGCAGTCATATGCCAGGGGCTCCCATGAGTTAGTTGGAATGTCACAGTTTTTCAAGGTGGCTTTGCGAATATCCTTCAATTGGTTCTTCTGTCATTCAGGTCGTCTCTTGTCGTAATGAAGCCAATATTAGAATGTTTGTATTAGGTATGTGAGCTATGTCACTTCCCATAGTATCCAACTGAGCATCGTTAGGATTATAATGCTGAATTATTGGGATAGGACACTGAAATAAGCTTGTTTATCTTGGACAATACAGCTCACTCCCTCCATGACACCCTGGTCAACCTGAGGAACACCTTCAGCAACGGACTGTTTCCACCAAGATGCAGCACAGAGCACCACAGGAGATCCTTTTACTCTGTGGCCATTACACTGTACAATTCCTCCCCCCTTCTGTCGTGGGTCAGGCTGACTCCCCCCCCCCCCCCCCCCGTCCCCATCTTTGCACATCCCCAATCCTCGACTTTCCACTCATCACTTTAATTTCATGTTACATGTATCTTGGTGTGTTTATGACTGTTGGCAGACCAATTTCCTGCCTGAGATAAATAAAGTTTGTATTGTTTATCTTGTCAATAGATTTGAAGATATTTGTGGAGACAGAATTGATGGTTCTCTCCTGTACTTTGTCAGCTGCCTCCTGTAGTTAGTCCATATTTGTAAAGCGCACAGGACAGCAAGGATCATTGCTGCCAAGTAGAGCATGAGCTAATTCCTTCTTCTCCCTGCTTCCAACCGGCAGAAGGTACAGAAGTTTGGAGGCGGCACTGCCAAAATCAGTAGTTGCTTCTTTCCCTCTGTTATCAGGCTTCTTCCATAAGCTAGGCTGCTGTCCACTTCAATTCTACCCCATTGTGGACACTCAACATTGGCAGCAGGGAATGAAGAAAGCTAATGGCATGTTGGCTTTCATAACAAGAAGAGTTGAGTATGGATGCAAAGACTGTATGGATGAACTACAACAATTGTTCATCCCAGTATGGCAAAAGAATAAATCAGGGAAGGTAGCGCATCCGTGGATAACAAGGGAAATCAGGGATAGTATCAAAGCAAAAGATGAAGCATACAAAATAGCCAGAAAAAGCAGCCTACCAGGGGACTGGGAGAAATTCAGAGACCAACAGAGGAGGACAAAGGGCTTAATTAGGAAAGGGAAAATGGAGTATGAAAGAAAACTGGCAGGAAACATAAAAACTGGCTGCAAAAGTTTTTATCGATATGTGAAGCACAAAAGATTAGTTAAAACAAATGTAGGTCCCTTGCAGTCAGAAACAGGTGAACAAGGACATGGCAGACCAATTGAATAACAACTTTGGTTCTGCCTTCACTAAGGAAGACATAAATAATTTGCCGGAAATAGCAGGGGATCGCGGGTCAAATGAGATGGAGGAACTGAGTGAAATCCAGGTTAGCCGGAAAGTGGTGTTAGGTAAATTGAATGGATTAAAGGCCGATAAATCCCCAGGGCCAGATAGGCTGCATCCCAGGGTCCTTAAGGAAGTAGCCCCAGAAATAGCAGATGCCTTAGTGATAATTTTTCAAACCTCTTTATATTCTGGAGTAGTTCCTGAGGATTGGAGGGTAGCTAATGTAACCCCACTTTTTAAAAAGGGAGGGAGAGAGAAAACGGGGAATTACAGACCAGTTAGTCTAACATCGGTAGTGGGGAAACTGCTAGAGTCAGTTATTAAAAATGGGATAGCAGCGCATTTGGAAAGTGGTGAAATCATTGGACAAAGTCAGCATGGATTTACGAAAGGTAAATCATGTCTGACGAATCTTATTGAATTTTTTTGAGGATGTAACTAGTAGAGTGGATCAGGGAGAAGCAGTGGATGTGTTATATCTGGACTTTCAGAAGGCTTTCGACAAAGTCCCACACAAGAGATTGGTATACAAACTTAAAGCACACGGTATTGGTGGTTCAGTATTGATGTGGATAGAGAACTGGCTGGCAGACAGGAAGCAAAGAGTAGAGTGAACGGGTCCTTTTCAGGATGGCAGGCAGTGACTAGTGGGGTGCCGCAAGGCTCAGTGCTGGGACCCCAGCTATTTACAATATACATTAAAGATTTGGACGAGGGAATTAAATGCAACATCTCGAAATTTGCGGATGACACGAAGCTGGGGGGCAGTGTTAGCTGTGAGGAGGATGCTAGGAGGCTGCAGGATGACTTGGATAGACAGGGTGAGTGGGCAAATGCATGGCAGATGCAGTATAATGTGGATAAATGTGAGGTTATCCACTTTGGTGGCAAAAACAGGAAAGTAGACTATTATTTGAATGGTGACCGATTAGGAAAAGGGGAGATGCAACGAGACCTGGGTGTCATGGTACACCAGTCATTGAAAGTAGGCATGCAGGTGCAGCAGGCTGTGAAGAAAGCGAATGGTATGTTGGCATTCATAGCAAAAGGATTTGAGTACAAGAGCAGGGAGGTTCTACTGCAGTTGTACAGGGTCTTGGTGAGGCCACACCTGGAATATTGCGTACAGTTTTGGTCTCCTAATCTGAGGAAAGACATTCTTGCCATAGAGGGGATACAGAGAAGGTTCACCAGACTGATTCCTGGGATGGCACGACTTCCATATGAAGAAAGACTGAATAGATTCGGCTTGTACTCGCTGGAATTTAGAAGATTGAGGGGTGATCTCATAGAGACTTACAAAATTCTTAAGGGGTTGGACAGGCTAGATGCAGGAAGATTGTTCCCGATGTTGGGGAAGTCCAGGACGAGGGTCACAGTTTAAGGATAAGGGGGAAGTCTTTTAGGACCGAGATGGGAAAATCGTTTTTCACACAGTGGTGAATCTGTGGAATTCTCTGCCACAGAAGGTAGTTGAGGTCAGTTCGTTGGCCATATTTAAGAGGGAGTTGGATGTGGCCCTTGTGGTTGAAGGGATCAGGGGGTATGGAGAGAAGGCAGGTACAGGATACTGAGTTGGATGATCAGCCATGATCATATTGAATGGCGGTGGAGGCTCGAAGGGCCGAATGGCCTGCTCCTGCATCTAATTTCTATGTTTCTATGTTTCTATGTCACAATGAAGCTGAGATCTCATTCAGCAGATGACGTACTTTGCTGTGTTGCTAAGATTTGAGCCGGGCCTAGTCACAATATCCACACCAGACAGGATGGGTTCCAGACATTACATGAAGGAGTGCGCAAAGTAGCACCTCAATTCATCCACGCCCTTTGATGTTTGTGATAGACCTAAGAAATTGCAGTTGTATAAGACATTGGTGAGACAGCATTTAGAATATTGTGTTCAGTTCTGCGCACCAAGTTATTGGAAAGATATTGTCAAATTTGAAAGGGTTCAGAAATGATTTTACATGGATGTTGCCAGGACTAGAGAGTGAGAGCTATAGGGAGAGGTTGAGTAGGCTGGATCTCTATTCCATAGAGCGCAGGAGGATGAGGGGAGATCTTATAGAGGTATACAAAATCATGAGAGGAATAGATCGAGTAGATGCACAGAGTCTTTTGCCCATTGTAGGGGAATGGAGGACCAGAGGACATAGGTTCAAGGTGAAGGGGAAAACATTTAATAGGAATCCGAGGGGTAATTTTTCACACAAAGGGTGGTGGGTTTTTGGAACAAGTTGCCAGAGGAGGTAGTTGAGGCTGGGACTCTCCCATTGTTTACAAAACCGTTAGACATGTACGTGGATAGGAAAGGTTTGGAGGGATATGGACCAAGCACAGGCAAGTGGGACTAGTGTACAATAGATAGACAATAGGTGCAAGAGGAGGCCATTCGGCCCCTCGAGCCAGCACCGCCATTCAATATGATCATGGCTGATCATCCACAATCAGTACCCCGTTCCAGCCTTCTCCCCATATCCCCTGACTCTGCTATCTTTAAGAGCCATATCTAGCTCTCTCTGTAGCTTGGACATTGTTGGCTGGTGTGGGCGAGTAGGGCCGAAGGGCCTGTTTCCACACTGTATCACTCTATGACTCTAAATACCTTGGGTATCTCAATGTGCCTCACCATTGCTGACATTCATGGGCTGTCGAGTCACAGACCAAAACTGTATACTCTATTAGATGCTTCGTACATAAACCTCATGCACCAGCAAGCTGGCCATCCATTCCACCTGTTGTCAGCATTGTGCTTTTCTCAGTCGGTCCTTAGTTTAATGTTCTATGATGTAGACGCTCGGAACAATGTACTATAATATCCTCATATATTGCCTTCAGTGTAGTTCTGTTCAATAATCTGTACTGTGTACCATCTGTTCTCCTCAGTGTAGTTCTGTCCAATATTTGGTACTCGGTGTACCATCTGAACTCCTCAGTGTAATGCTTTCCACTCTCTCTAAAAAAAGTAATGCCTTAATATATTTACCTCAGTGCAACGTGCCATGTATCTGAATAAATATATTCTCTGTCCTCAGCATAATAGTATCCAATCTAACTCAATTTAATGTTCCGTATAACTTGTCAATTTGTTGCAATATTTACACTGCCGTGTTTAAAGAAGTTTGATCTAACTGTAATATTCTCCACAATGTGACCTTTGTGTAATGTTCTCCATACTTTCACCTTCACATAATGCTATCGGTACCCTGATCTCAGTGTAATGCACTTAAAACACAGGTGTAGAAAACTCTATCAGTGTAATGTTCTCTAAATTCTATATGCTCAGGATATTGCTATCCAAACTTCACTCTCAGTCTACATTCTCTGTGGTCTGCCATCAGTGCAATGTTCCTGAAACTCTGTTCTTCCTGTAATGTGTTCTGCCTACTGACTTTATTGCAATGCTTTATTCAATCTTCCTTCAGTAAGATGCTCCCTAAAAACAAAGCACTCATGGTAATGCTCTCCAAAATATGCCAACAATGCAATGCTCTCACTACAGGTCCAAGTGCATGTACTTCATTATGTAATTCATTATAATGCATTCTCTTCTCACTCTACATATAAATTATCTGCATGCACTGCCTTAATTGCTATGCTTTGCATCTCATGCCCTCGGTCTAATACCTGCTCAATAGGATGCACTCACTTTTGTGTTCTCCATTAATTTATTGTCAAGGCCCCCACACTTTCAGTAATGCCCTCCATATTCTAACTCAGTGTAACACTCTGTATTTCCTCTATAGTTTCTTCTTTTAACTCAGCATGATGGGCATTTTACTGCACTACTCCCCATGTTCTGAGCTCACTGTAATGCACCTCCCTTTAGTGTAATGTGTGAATATTTAATCTTTCTTCCATATAACGATCTGCACGCAAGGTTCTCAATGTAATGTTCCAGTAGTCTGATCTCAAGAATATTGCTCCACACGACCTGCCTCAACATAACACAGTCTGTACTTAATGTATACTCTGTGCTTTGCCCTCACTAAAATAATATTTGCATACTACTATGAGTGTGATACTCTCTTTCCTTCCCTCAATGTAAGTCTCCATGCTCTAAATTAGCATAACACTGACACTTCTGTATCCACAGCATAACCGTTTAAAATCCTCAGTGCACTGCTATAAATGTAAATTGCTCGTTCTTTGCTTCCCCCAGTCTAGTTTCAATCAAAAACCACTGAATCAAGCACTTGATCAACTAATCTTTATTTTGACAAAACACAATTACAGTTCCCACCACTGTACCTAACCACCACGGATTTGATCCTCATATCTGCCTGTTCAAGCCCTCTGGGCCTCACTCAAACAGAGACACTCCAGAAGGTCACGCAGTCCTAAGCGCTCTCACAGAAGATCGATGCGGGACCTCGTGGCAGCAGACCTTTATAGGTCCCCAGACCTTGAGGGGCTGAACCACATGGGGGTGGTCTCTTTACAATCCAATTATAGATATCGATTAACCCCACACATAACAGACATTTCCCCAACCCAATCATACAGCAGCTAATACATTGTAATCAAACAGGGCTTCTCAAGGAAGCAAACATCATAACATTTACCCTGATCTGCAAGAAAACCAGACAAGGCTCAATACCTCCAATCAACACTCAACAAAGTAGAACTCGGCAACATTATTTACAATTATTTACACGGTGTATGTCTGGTTTGCAGTCATCCAATCCATTCTATGCATTTTGCACCCAATTGACAGGGTCTGCAGATGTTCTTATTCTTTTCCTGCAGCTTGGATCTAAGCTCTAGACAAACTGGCACCACTCTGCATTCTCCCAGTTCTGCAGAGAGCACTTCCAAATTGACCAGATCTCTCAGCAGCTCTGAAGCTTTTACCCCATTTTAAAGTCCTAGCCTCTCCAATCTGGCCAGGATTAACATTCCTTCCTTTTTATCATATATGATAACCCATCATTTATGATAACAAATAGTCCAATAATCAGCTAACCAGATATTCATAAGTGTGTCCATTACATTTTCCATCTATCAGCAACACAACCGTCTGACGAGTCTTCACCTCCCGGGTTTTTGTGGGCGCGAATTCCCTCCATCCGTGTTGTTGCCCATTCTTCCATCCCTTTCCATAGTCAAACCTATAACCTAAAATTTCTGAAAAAACTTGGGACAAGGCAAGTTACCATCATGCACCCATGCTTTCCAATACATTCACTATAATTCTATTTCACTTGAACCTATTATCCTATTCCTTAATATACTCTTTATTATCCTAGGATCAACACTAATCAGCCCTCTTCATATTCACACAATGTTATAATATGTATATCTGTTGGTAGGTTCTCATATAAATTTCAGCTGGGTTCCGTCCAGATTTCCCTACAGGCGTGACTCTAATTTAAAGCAAACCATGATAAATGTTCCAATTTAACCAAATTCTGTCTCAGCCTTCAATTTACTTTATCAAATTTCAGTATCCATCTCATCCTTCTTATTCCATTGTGCCCGATAATACAATTCCATTCCAATTCCTGTGGAATTCCCAGCCGTTCAAACTTAAACAATCAATTTCTATATGTTGTTAATATAATCATAAATCCAATTCGGAATGCCGAAACCAGGGACAATTTCTTTCCACCTTGATAATAGAAGCCGCTTTACCATCAAGGGTTAAACAATTCAAATCCATCGGTTAAATATAAATAGCTCTGCTATTCTCAATATCTATTCAAATTTCTCCCTCTAATTCACTAGGTTTTCCTCCAGTACTTCTTATTTATGTATGACTCTTTACTATGTTGACTCTTTACTATGTTGGCTCCATTCTCAGTCTAGCGGTTCTTGCTTATACTAGTTATTTTTTATCTCTAAGTAACTCTTCTGGATGGTTAGTATTTGCTTTCCGAGGGGAACATAAATTTTCAGTCTACCTCATAATTCTATACTACCACCTTACGTTTCCAGGGTATGTCTTAAGTCCTGATATCCGCTAGGGTCTGTCCCTTCCTTGTTAGTAACTAAATAGTCCAGTCACATCTTCAACTATCCTCCTATGGGTGAAACAAGAGAATAATACTGTATCCCTTCGGCCCTCTTTAAATTAATGTACTTATAACTAAAGTTTGGCACAAAGTGAGTATTTTGCCTCGAAACAGAGGAATTCCTTTTCATTCAAATTCAATCCTTTAAAGTGGGGCTTGTCCCAAAAGTTGTTATAGGTCGTCAGTGTTGTTTCTTTTTTTAGGGAAGGTTAGATAGTGTCCTTAACTCTCCTTCCTTTCCTTTCTCCAAAAGCAAGATGATATTAAAGTTGAGCACTAGGGTAGGTCTTCCTCTTTTTCTTTTCTGGTGTCAGTTTCAATTTCAAGGGAATAGGGATACTGAGGAGCTCTTTCTCAGTGTGTCGGCTTCCCCAGATGTGTCTTAAAGGGGCAGGACAGTATCATTTTGTCTTGCTAGTTGATCCTGTTTCTGGGGAGCTACATTACCTTTGCTGTCTTCTGCCCGTTCACAAGGGGTCTGTGCAGTCTTTACCTCACTCCCCAGATAGTATTTTGTCGATATACTGTCCTGCAGGCACAAACTCAGTCACACATTATTATAGTAACTTCTTTCCCCACTCCCATACCTCCTGCACAGTAAGTTTGTTTCTTCTCTCCCTGGTGCCATTTCCATTCCTTAGTTACCATTCCTTCTCATGCCAGCTACTATGTTCCTTTTCTTATTTTCTTTATTGCCCCTTAGTTTTTCTTCCATCCTGCTACATTCTGTCTCCAGTGACCTAATTGGGTGCAGTTGAAACAGGCTCCTTGATTTACAATCTTCTTTGCTCTAAGGGGTTTTCTGGAGTTGTTTTAAGATGGTTTACAATTTTCTTCTATGTGATTTTCAGTTTTTACTACAATAGTACATCCAATTTATTCATTCTGGTAAATTACTTGAGGGAGTTCTAGAGTAGGGGTCATGTCTCCACGCCCACAATTCCAGGACGGGTGGTAAGTCAGGATTGAGAAAATGGGTTAGCTTGAGTGAACGTTGTGTGACTTCTTAGTTCCTGACATTCGGGCCATCTCTCTCTCTGGCCTCTTGGGTCCCAGTAGTCTCTTGAATTAAAAGACCTCCCATAATTCCTCGGATCTCGGATGTTTCTATATTCCCTAGGATCTCTACTTTCTTCGTAATCCTGGAAATCCCTTCTTTGAACCCTCTCTTTCACTTGCTCCTTTGATGGACAGGCCCAATTTCAATGTCCCATCCCCCCACAAGTATAGCATTGATTAGGCAACATGGTTGGTCTTATTCTTGGTTCCATTGGAATGGGTTCTAAATTGGGAGTGTAGTTGTGATAATAATCTGAGAAATCTGGAACCCTAATTTCTCCCAATCCATAATTTGCTGGTACTCTGGGAATCCATGGTTCAGAGTTAGACCTTGGCAATCTTTCTTGGATATACGTTCACTCTCTCTTCTAGTTACAGGATCATTTTGCCTCACAGCTCTGGCCATTTGACTGGCTCGGTTCTTAAACCAGTTCCTGTTATCAGTTCTAATTAAATCCGCTACTTTAGTGGGGAGAAAATTCAATAAGATCACACAATATTGAGGGGGAACTTGCTTCATTCTGATATTCTAAATCACCTGATTGATCCATATATAATTTTGAAAAACAGTCTAGAAATTTGTCTGCTCCTTCACCCTTTGCTGGTCTTATTTCCAGAACTCGTTTTAAATCGCCTGGTTTCTGAAACGTTTTTGCAAAGGCCGTTTAAACAGCCTCTTCTCTTGCACAGTCATTCATTACTACATTTGCCAAAGTTTCATAAGTTGGGTGTCCTAGGGCTACTAGAAATTTGGTATTTTCAGCTGGAGTAATTATCTGTCGTATGGTTTCCCACAAATCCAGGGAATCTGATATACAAGCATTGTGGTTCTTAAATAATCTATAAAGGCAGCAGGTGACTTCTTCCTATCGGGGATTCTGTTTAGTACTGCCATCATTTCATAGAGATTCCATGGAATATGGACGTCTGTGGCACGGGGATTATTCATACTTACTGCGCTGGCTGAATTCGCTGTAACTATCCCTATCCTTACTGGTAGCTGCCTATGGAACTCTCTGCCACAGAGGGTAGTTGAGGCCAGTTCATTGGCTATATTTAAGAGTGAGTTGGATGTGGCCCTTGTGGCTAAGGGGATCAGAGGGTATGGAGAGAAGGCAGGTACGGGATACTGAGTTGGATGATCAGCCATGATCATATTGAATGGCGGTGCAGGCTCGAAGGGCTGAATGGCCTACTCCTGCACCTAATTTCTATGTTTCTATGTTTCTATGGGTTACCTGTTTAATTTTTAAGCTTTCGGTTACATCAAAATCTATCTTGGTATCTTCAATCACTGTCTCACCCTCAGATGAATCTTCCTGTTCGCTAGGGGTTTCCCAATACTGCCCAAATAAATCATTCCTTTTTCCTTCTACTCATGTAATCTGTCTAGGTTGTAGCTCACATAAATACTCTGACGGTTGCACTATATATAACATACCTTTCTTTTCTTTAAACACCAGGCCTAACCTTTTCGTTCTACTCCACAGGTATGTTACAAAACTTACCTTCGGCGGCGCTGCAGTTCTGTCACTCGCCGTGTGCACGACTTTGGCACCTTTGGGGGAGGGGCGGGATTAAAATGTTGTTTTCTCATGCCTGTCCGAGATGTATTTTCTCGGGCTAGTACCTGATGATGAAAAATCGTTCCGACTGCCGTTCTCGGATGTTTTTTTAAAAACCCGCTGGACAATTTAATCCCTGGAGTAAAATAAAAATCTACTTCTAACACCGTCAACGCCGACGACGGGACGGATCTCACGTACGGGACAAAACATAAGGTAAGTCGTTTATTTTACATATAAACTTGGTTCTTAGGATTACTTTAATCAAAATTTCAATGGCGAAAATGAAATTAAGGCCCCATACGAACCGGCAGTGTTTTTCCTGCCGATATGGGGTTTAAATTCACCGAAACTGCAACGTTCCAAACGATCGCGTTCCACAAAATCTCACTCACAAGATGATTTAAATGGCCATTAATTTATGGGAATAAAACACTAAATTCCTTCCATTTGGCCTATAAATTCATGACAATGAGATTTTAAAATCATGTTATATTGTGAATTCTTGTGTGAATGTTATTTGGACACTTAAACCCCTGTCTCACTGTGCGAGTTGGCCCACGAGTGACCCCGAGTTTTCACTCGTGGTGATCACGTAGCGGGAACGTTCGAACTCGCACGAGCAACTTATCGACTCGTGGCGCTAACAGCAGGTACTCGGGAAACTTGTTAACTCGTGAAAAAAATCAAACATGTTTGATTTTTTCCACGAGTCAAATTAACTGTTCAAGTTAAAAATGGAAACATTTTTTTAAACAAAATCATTGTAATAACGTAGTGGGGAGTGCCCGTGCGTTTATCTTAGTGTCTCGTGAGTCTACCGTGGGAACTTTAATAATCACAGCTGTTCTTTTGCTCGAGTAAAGACTGAACCAAAGATAGACACAAAATGCTGGAGTAACTCAGCGGACCAGGCAGTATCTCTGGAGAGAAGGAATAGAGTCGAGACCCTTCTTCAGACTTACCCGAAATGCCACCCATTCCTTCTCTCCAGAGATGCGGCCTGTCCTGCTAAGTTACTCCAGCATTTTGTGTCTATCTTCGGCCTTTCTGCGATGATCTGCCACTTGTCCTTTATTACTGAGGCGCCTGCCCCGTGGCTTCGAATATTCGTCACTCTGTCTCATGAGGACGCGGTTAAAGACCTGCCGAAGGGGCAAGTCTGGGGTGGTGGGTGGGGTGTGTCCACGTGTGATGCTCCATCCACCCCCCGGGGCCGAGAGTGTGGGATTGGGAAGGAACTGCAGATGCTGGTTCACACCGGAGATAGACACACACAATGCTGGAGTAACTCCGAGGGACAGGCAGCATCTCTGGAGAGATGGGATGGGTGAGATTTCGGGTCGAGACCTTACTTCAGACTTCTCCAGAGATCCCGCTGAGCTTAGTCCAGTAGTTGGTGTCTATCCCGGTGACGGGGAGCCCAGCTTGGCCGACCCGCCGCCTCTACTTGCCGGTCAGTCCAGTGATCATCGCCCTCCGCCCGGGATGCAGCGGAGGTTTCCATCCGGTGAGTTGTCCAGCGCTCACGGTGGACGAGGGAGGACAGCAATAGGCCAGGTGAATGAATACAGCACATAAATGAGTCGACCTTTAATATTTCTTGATTTTATGTTTTAATTTACAAGCTGCTTCAAGCGAGGCAAGTTTTATTTTCAGTCCGAAGAAGGGTCTCGACCCGAAACGTCACCCATTCAACGAAAAAGCTGGAGTAACTCAGCGGGTCAGGCAGCAACTCTGGAGAGAAGGAATAGGTGACTTTTCGGGTCGAGATCCTTCTTCAGAAGACGAGCCCTTATCCAAAACGTCACCTTCTCCAGAGATGTTACCTGGCCCGCGTTACGCCAGCTTGTTGCGTCTGCCTTCCGTCCAAAGCCTTGGGATCGTCGCCAACATGAAGACGGTGCGAAGCGCCCGGTGCAATGGACGGGGAGCTGGAGAGGGGAGGGAAGGGGTCACACACATGGCCGGGAAGCAGAGGGGTGGGGGTGGGGTTGGTGACAGTCAGGGCCAACAATGAGATGGAGAAATACAGAAACACCGACGTGCAAAGAAGACCTACAATAGCGCATGACCTCTCTCGCATTATGGCGGATGATTGTCGCCTGTCCGCTGTTTCTGCCCCTAAAGCTTTGGGATCGTTGCCCTTTGTGTTGGCGTGGAGGGGGAGGGGGCTATTGTGCTGCTTGAATGCCCCCTGCTATCATAGGGACAGGGAAACACAGCAGCTTTTGAGACTGGTGGGCAATCACTACCAAAGTGTCTGCCTGCAGTCAGCACTCCTCTCCTACACATGTCTCCCGCGCTAACCATCCCGCAGAGAATGATCCCAGCACCCAAGAGCCTTGTCTGTCACCCCCCACCCCCAACCACCCTCCACCTCAACTTGCGCCTGGGCACCAAAGCAGCTCAGGAGGCGACCCCTGAGGTCCGTCTCCCAACAATCTGATGTGCAACTGATGTGAAAGAACAGCGGCTGCGGCCGGCTCCCGGCATGGACTTCTCACACCCTCACACACTTAGCTGGACAGAGGAAAAAAAAGGTGAGTAAATAAACGGTGATGTCAACATCAGCACGTGACCTGCTCAATCGATGTTGTCAGCTCAAGAGTTAACGGGAGACGAACTTTGTCAGCTCAAGAGTAAACGGGAGACGAACTTGGAACATCGCAGTATACCATACCCGTGGGAACTCGGTTCAAACACTTGAACATCAACTTGGGATATCGTGCACAACCACGAGTCTCTCACTCGGGGTACCTCGTGGGTCAAGTCGCACAGTGAGACAGGGCCATTAGGCTTTTTAAAAATGTTAACCTTTTCTTAAGAAATGGATAGATGTTTAGATCTTTAGATGAATTTTGTAATTAACTACAATTAGGTAACTAACTAATTATATGCTTTAATTTCAGGTCATCCAAGTAAGATTGTTTTATATTTGTTTCATAATGCTTCAATCTATAATAACTGAAAATGTATTTCAGTTCTCTTAATTTTTAAGAAAGTTATGGGCTTTTGACTGTCCTCGATCACAGCTTTTGAGTTAAGTCAATGGAAAAGCAATAGGGAACAAGATGCTAATTTCAGTATGAAAATGGCCATAACTCTTTTAATACTGAAGATATGAAAGAGAATTAGGTGTCAAATTAAACTTCTTTTTATGCATTATCTGATGGGATAAATTGCAAACTTGATTTTTAAAATCTCAAAATGGTGTAACATTGCTATACTCCGGGAGCCATAAGCCACTGGACGATCTATCAATGATGGTGTCTGCAGGAGTTGTTATAGATTCTGCAGACTTAAAGTTACTTATTACGGACACAAGTCATGCATGGTGCTAGTGAAGCTTGGGAAACGCAAGTGGAAAATGGTGGAAGCTGCGCGCTTCCACCAGTGTTAACATTTGTCTACTCTTCCAAATAATAATCTCCTCCCCCCCCACCCGAAGTCAGCACTAACCATCGGATTCCTAATCTTTGATTCAACAGGGACTAATTTCCTTCCAGGAGATCCACCTTCCCCTTGTTCTGTGTGGTTCCCTTCACCTCCACTCCTGTCCTTCCTACTGCCTGGAGGTCGATCTACTTTAGCTTCTTTTAGTTCTATTCCAAGTTTAGCAATCGCTTTTTCACAACTAACCATTCTTTTAACCTCCTTATTCGCCTTCCGTTCCTCTAAATATTTTCTCCATAACCCTATTAATTATTTTGCACTTTCGCTATTACTATGCTGCTAAATAATCCGTACTACGTATTTGATCACTTTTACTGTTCTAATGTCCCCGGCGGCTATAGCTTATTTCCTCATTTCTTATT
This sequence comes from Okamejei kenojei, assembly GCA_035221665.1. NCBI lineage: Eukaryota > Metazoa > Chordata > Chondrichthyes > Rajiformes > Rajidae > Okamejei > Okamejei kenojei. The sequence continues at coordinate 61,747,740 of CM069134.1, forward strand.
TAACGCTCCTGATAAATTTCTTAACTTCTCTGCTTTGTGAGGGAACTCATTACACATTAGTTGCAACAGGCTCTTTTCCTCTTCTGTCACATCCCTATCTACACTATTCCCTATGCTTCTGAACACCCAAACAGAATTCCTAAATCCTTCCTTTCGATCCCTAAATTTATCAAGCTCGCTCTTACAATGGCTAATGGTTCAAAGCATTCACAGCCTCATAACTCTATACTCCTTTGCTCCACCAATCCTAATCTCCTATTCAAATTCTTCTCCTATCTCCCACAAGAGCTCACCCTTTCAACCTTACAACTTTCTCAATCCCCAATCATTCAAGGATCAGAATACTCCAGGGAACAAGCAAACACATCCAAGCACAATCAAGCTCATTCTCGCACTTATTTAATCCTCAATCGAAGTACCTGAAAATTATCTGCAGACATGTAAGTAACACAGTACACAAGCAGGATAACATGCTACCTATTACTATCAGGCACAACCACACTCCTAAATAAACCACAAACATTCACATATTATAAATCATACGCTCTAAGAAATCCTCCTCGTGGCGCAATCGGTCAGCGGAATGACTTCTCCCCCAACACAGCGATCGAAAGAGTACAACCCCTGATCGAACCACCACGACTCAGACTCTTACAGTACTACGCTCTGAACAATTACAAACATTTAACTCAAACACACCTTTACTTCAAGTATCTAAATCCATAAACACTCGCACAAGCAGCAATACAAACAATGGTCCGCGGACTTAACACAATCTAAATCTTAACTTTCTAAATCTTCAAACATTCTAAGTTTATTTACATACACAGAATATTTACACAATTCGGATCCAATAACAATACAAAAAGCTAGATTTTTACAATTTACAAAATGATTTAAAGCGCTAGCGCACAGTTCACAAACACTCGATCTCGACGCCATGTCACGCTGTTATCATTCAGTGAACGTCTCCCTCTGATACCGAAGATTTTCCCCTTCCTAGGTTACTCTTTGCTGAGGGGTACTACTCCTTAAATGACTACTTTTCCTTCTAAATGTTTCTATCCCTCTGCTAAGACTGGACTTCTATAGGGGGACCTCTATCCCTCCTCTCTAAATTCTACAGAATTAGGGGTAACCTTCGCTATTTGGATTACGTTTCACCAAGTAAACATGTTCCCATCTCTCAGGTACTCTTCGCTATCAGGTACTAATCAACAATTGACTAGAGGGTTACTCTTCACACTTGATCAGTCGCTATTCGGAATCAATCACGGACATGCTCCGAAGTTCTATATACAGGAATTCGAATTCCACCTTACGAGCAGAACTTCAATGTGAAATTCTGTATTTGGAAATTTGGCTTTGCAAATATAGACTCGTTCTCGAACTTAATTTCAGTGCGTATCCCTTCTCATACGCGGGCACTCGAATCAACTAAAATTCCCCAATTAAATTTTCGAATGGACTGGAGATTTCCGGCCAATCTATACTCTGAACACCGATACCAAATCTAACCTTGGACCTCCCCTTGCCCAATGATGAGCGTCAGCTCATCAGCTGCAGTCTGCCAACTATGACCAAGTTTTGGGCCACTCCATGCCCGGTTTTATGGGCCCCCAACCCAAAGGAGTGCTAACCACCCCCACGTGCTTGCTAGACTCTATTCTAATGATCTCGATTAGACCCTTTCCCAAGCCCGTGAATGATCGATCCACTCCGACTAACGAAGTACCGAAAACCAATGCGAAAACTGCACAGCATGCCCGATTTCCACTCGCAATCGAAACAGTTCAACACCCTTGATCGCAAACTTGTGTTTGGGGGTCTGTTGAGATTCCGGAGGAGCCCCCAATGTAAATTGCTCGTTTAAGCTTCCTGCCAGTCTAGTTTCAGTCAAAAACCACTGAATCAAGCACTTGTTCAACTAATGTTTAAGAAGGAACTGCAGATGCTTGAAAATCGATGGTAGACAAAAGTGCTGGAGAAACTCAGTGGGTGCGGCAGCATCTATGAAGGGAAGGAAATAGGCAACATTTCAGGCTGAAACCCTTCTTCAGACTTGTTCAACTAATCATTATTTTGACAAAACACAATTACATTCCCACCACTGTACCTAACCACCGCGGGTTCGATCCTCGTATCTGCTTGTTCAAGCCCTCTAGGCCTCACTCAAACAGACACTCTAGAAGGTCACGCAGTCCTAAACGCTATCCCAGAAGATCGACGAGGGACCTCGTGGCAGCGGATTTTTATAGGACCCCGGAACTTGAGAGCCTGAACCACATGGGGGTAGTCTCTTTACATTCCAATTACAGATATCGATTAACCCCATACATAACAGACATTTACCTAACCCAATAATACAGCAGCTACTACATTGTATTCAAACAGGGCATCTCAAGGAAGCAAACACAGCAACATTTACCCTGATCTGCAAGAAAACCAGACAAGGCTCAATACCTCATTGAAACATAGAAAATAGGTGCAGGAGCAGGCCATTCGGTCCTTCGAGCCCGCACCGCCATTCAATATGATCATGGCTGATCATTCAACTCAGTATCCTGTCCTGCCTTCTCTCCATACCCCCTGATCCCTTTAGCCACAAGGGCCACATCTAACTCCCTCTTAAATATAGCCAATGAACTGGCCTCAACTACCTTCTGTGGCAGAGAATTCCAGAGATTCACCACTCTCTGTGTGAATTTTTTTTTTCTCATCTCGGTCCTAAAAGACTTCCCCCTTATCCTTAAACTTTGACCCCTTGTTCTGGACTTCCCCAACATCGGGAACAATCTTCCTGCATCTAGCCTGTCCAACCCCTTAAGAATTTTGTAAGTTTCTATAAGATCCCCCCTCAATCTTCTAAATTCTAGCGAGTACAAGCCGAATCTATCCAGTCTTTCCTCATATGAAAGTCCTGACATCCCAGGAATCAGTCTGGTGAACCTTCTCTGTACCCCCTCTATGGCAAGAATGTCTTTCCTCAGATTAGGAGACCAAAACTGTATGCAATACTCCAGGTGTGGTCTCACCAAAACCATGTACAACTGCAGTAGAAGCTCCCTGCTCCTATACTCAAATCCTTTTGCTATGAATGCTAACATACCATTCGCTTTCTTCACTGCGTGCTGCACCTGCATGCCTACTTTCAATGACTAGTGTACCATGACACCCAGGTCTCGTTGCATCTCCCCTTTTCCTAATCGGCCACCATTCAGATAATAGTCTACCCTCCTGTTTTTGCCACCAAAGTGGATAACCTCACATTTATCCACATTATACTGCATCTGCCATGCATTTGCCCACTCACCCAAACTATCCAAGTCAACTTGCAACCTTCTAGCATCCTCCTCACACCTAACACTGCCCCCAGCTTCGTGTCATCCGCAAACTTCGAGATGTTGCATTCAATTCCCTCGTCCAAATCATTAATATATATATTGTAAATAGCTGGGGTCCCAGCACTGAGCCTTGCGGTACCCCACTAGTCACTGCCTGCCATTCTGAAAAGGACCTGTTTACTCCTACTTTTTGCTTCCTGTCTGCCAGCCAGTTCTCTATCCACATCAGTACTGAACCCCCAATACCGTGTGCTTTAAGTTTGTATACTAATCTCTTATGTGGGACCTTGTCGTAAGCCTTCTGAAAGTCCAGATATAACACATCCACTGGTTCTCCCTTATCCACTCTACAAGTTACATCTCTACTCATCCACTCCACTCTACTCATCCAATCAACACTCGGCAAAGTAGAATTCTGGAACATTATTTACAATTATTTACAAGGTTTTGGTGAGACCTGTTTTGCAGTCATACAATCCATTCTATGCATTCTGCAGCTAATGCAGATGTTCTTATTCTTTTCCTGCAGCTTGGATCTAGGTTCTAGACACACTGGCACTGCTCTGTAGGTTGTCCCAGTTCTGCAAAGAGCACTTCCAAATTGACCAAATCTCCCAGCAGCCCTGAAGCTTTTACTCCAATTTGAAGTTCTAGCCTCTCCAATCTGGCCAGGATTAACTTCCATATCACAGAATGTTACCCTGTATACTCTGCCCTCGGTATAATGTTCCTTTTATTCTGTACTCATTGTAAAGCTTTCCATACTTTGCCCTCACCACCTGTAGTCTGTCCTCACTGTAAAGCATTCCATGTCTAACACAATGTAATGGGGAGGCCCAGGACAGAAAGTCTGAAGAAGGGCCTCGACCCGCGGCATCACGCATTCCTTCTCTCCAGAGATGCTGCCTGTTTTGCTGAATTACTCCAGATTTTTGTGCCTATGTACAATATAATGCATTCTGCACTCTGTCCTTAGTATAATTCATACTCTACATTCAGTCTTACTCTCTCATGCACTTTCCTCAGTGTAATGTTCCCCACAATCTGTCCTCAGTGTAATCCTTTCTATAATCTGTCCTCAGTGTAATGTTCTCCATAATCTATCTTCACTGTAATGCTTAACATAATCTGCCCCCAATGTAATCCTCTCCAATAATCTGCCCCTGTATAATGTTCCCCTAATCTGCCCCTAGTGTAATGCTCCCCATACTCTATTCTCAGAGCAATGCCTTCCATATTCTGTCCTTTTCTCCATACTGACTCAATCTTCTGTGCAATGCTCTCTGTTCTCTGCCTTACTGTAATAATCCCTATACTTTAAACAACCTACAGTGCTGTGTACACTGATCTCAGTTTACTGTTTTGTACTCTGTCCACAATGAAATATTATCTGCAGATAATATTGTTCACATTACTTTGTTGACACTATTAAATGTATTGCTCTGTATTTTCTGGCCTTAGAATAAACCATTGCACTTGTTATTATTTTTGGTTAATAAAATGCATTGCTGGTGCAAAATATCTTGCTAAAATATGATGAAAATTCCATCTACCTTAGTAGATATATAATTAATCAAATATGCAAGCTTATAGCTTTTTATATAATGATGTATGCAGCCACAATTGACACGTGGAGTATACAAATCCTGCAGCGGTTACAAAAGTGTGGCAGTGAATGATACAGAAGAAACAAAGCTCTCCATGTACAAAAAGCACATGCTAATACAACTTCAAATGTAACTCTCATCCAATGTGCTGTTTCAGTTCAATTATTTGTCTTTGAAAGAGACGCATTTTTAATACAATATGCAAATACTCTAAACGTGTAATCTGTATATACTAAGCTGGTTTGTGTTAAGACTTTGCCTCAATGCCCACTGATGGATCACCATACTAACCAAGCGGAGAGCTTTAACAACATTAAGCACGGTATCATGGGTGTCTCTTGTGTGCATTTTTATTTGCTGCAGTCAGGTTAATGAGCCCACCAGCCCACTTAATGTTGAGGGCCTTGCAACAAAGAATTCTCTCATTAAACACTCCTGGCATTGCTTTCAGAAACAAAGTGACATTCAAAGTGTTGAATGCCTTTGTGCTAGTTGTTACTGCCAGGCTGCAGAGTCAGTCATGGCATCGATCCTGCAATGTCCTGGCAGCCATCCAGTGATACGCCGGCCTCTCCAGTGTGCTGCGGCATTTGCCAATCTAAGCAACATCACTATACAAACAAGCATGGCACACGACAAGCCTGGCCAGCAGCCAATATGGAGCAGCTGAGTGGGCTGACTTCTTCTAATGTCTGAAATCAAGTCCTCTTAGTCCATTGAATTCTCTTCTTGTGGCTTGTTTACATTTTCACAATAAGACCAGAAATAGCATTTGTGAATAATACATTTCCTATCTGATTTATAACTTATTGTTCTTTACAAGCTGCTAGAAATTTAATATTTCCGAGAGCGCCACAAAAATCTCTAATGCAAAACAATCTTTTCATTGGTGTAACCCAAAATGTTTTCAGCTTGCTAGTTAATGTGCCCCTTTATCGCAGTGTCTCACACACACTAATGCATGTTGGGTAAAACCCTTAACTTGTGATTCAGTTTAAACCTGAATTATTCATGAGAATCAGTGCTTACAGTTCAGCATCGTTTCACTAGGAAAGACACGATTAAAACAAGTTATTAAGCCTGCTTTTTAATTTGATTGTTATGCATAGCAATAAAATATAAGCAACTTCCATATCCAATCCTTGATTTTGAATTGTGACCAAATTATTTGTCTTATGTTTGGCTTTGAAGCATTCTACAGAACAATCATAAAGTCCTGCCATTTTGTAATTCAAAATTTGCCCTATTAATAAATTGGAAAAAAGATCTTCCACTATCCAAATATATCTTGAGATCTTGGCATTAACAGTTATAACACCAAGAGAGGAGACTACGCCAAATGTTGGATAAGGCAAAACGCAGTGAAGAAATGACATGTAAGCTGATTCAGTGTGCTGCTTGCAGGGTGTGGAAGGTCAGGGACACTGCTGGTGCCTCTGGCTGCTACAACTGTGGAATGTGTGTCCAGGTTCAGCTCCTGAAGGACCGTGTTGGGGCACTGGAGAGGCAACTGGATGAGCATCCGGGAAAATGAGAGTTTCCTGGACAGGACCGTTACACCGAAGATACCGGAAGAGAGTAGGTGGGTGACGATGAGGAAGGGAAGGAAGCTTGGAGTACAGGAGGATGTACTTCTTAAAAACAGGTTCACCCTCTTGGAAGCTGACGGGACAGAAGACACTGCCAGTTTGAGCGGTGGACAGGTCTGTGAGTCAAATGTGGTGCTAAAGCAGAGTCATGATAGTTGGGGACTCCATCGTGAGAGGTACAGACAGGGGTTTCTGCAGCACCAGGCGGGATTCAAGAATGGTGTGTTCTTGATGGTGCCAGGATCCAGGACATCACAGACCGATTGTAGGGCATCCTCATGGGTGAAGGTGAGCAGCCAGAAGTGATAGTGTATGTCGGTACAAATGACGTCGGGAAGAAGAGGAAAGAGATTCTGCAGCGTGACTTTAGAGAGCTTGGAAGAAGGCTGAAAAGCAGGACATCCAGGGTGGTCATCTACGGTTTGCTGCCAGTTCCTCGTGCTGGTGAGGGCAGGAACAGGGAGATAGTGGATCTGAATATGTGGCTGAGGAGCTGGTGTATGGGGCAGGGATTTAGATTCTTAGAGCACTGGGATCTGTTGTGGGGTAAGGGTGAATTGTACAAAAGGGACGGGTTGCACCTTAACAGGCGGGGGACCAGCATTCTGGCAGGCAGGTTTGCCACTGTTACACGGATGGGTTTACATTAAATAGTGAGGGGGAGGAGACAAATTGGAAATACACGGAATTAAAGGGAAAGAGAGTATTAGAACAGTTGAGAAAGACACCAGAAGTAAAGGGATAAAAGACACCAGAAGTAAAGGGAGAGTATGGCCAAGTGAAATAGGAATCGATGTGAAAGATGAGGTGAGTAATGGATTAAAAGTATTATATATGAATGTGTAAAGCATAAGAAGTGGATGAGCTTGAGGCTCAGTTAGAGATTGGTAGATATGACATTGTGGGGATTACAGAGGCATGGCTGCAGGAGGATCTAGACTGGGAACTGAATATTCAGGGTTATACATCCTATAGAAAGGACAGGCAGGTGGGCTGAGGAGGTGGGGTAGCTCCGTTGGTGAGGGATGAAATTCAGTCCCTTTACGAAGGGGGGTGACATAGGAACTGATGATGTAGAGTTGCTGTGGATAGAATTGAGGAATTGTAAAAGTAAGAAGATATTAATGGTAGTTATCTACTGGCCCTCAAACAGCAGCCTGGCTATAGGGTGCAAGTTGCAGCAGGAGTTAAAATTGGCATGTAACAAAGGTAATGCCATTGTGGTTATGGGAGATTTCAATATGCAGGTAGACTTGGAAAATCAGGTTGGTTCTGGACCCCAAGAAAGGGAGTTTGTAGAGTGCCTCCAAGATGGATTCTTAGAGCAGCTTGTACTGGAGCCTACCAGGGAGAAGGTAATTCTGGATTTAGTGTTATCTTATCAATCAGATTTAATAAGGAAACTCAAGGTAAAGGAACCGCTAGGTGGCAGTGACCATAATATGATAAGTTTTAATCTGCAATTTGAGAGGGAGAAGGTTAAATCAGAAGTGTCAGTGTTGCAGTTGAACAAAGGGGACTATGAAGGCATGAGAGAGGAGCTGGCCAAGATCGACTGGAAAAGAAACCTAGCAGAAATGACGGTGGAACAGCAATGGCAGGAATTTCGGGGCGTAATCCAGAAGATGCAGGATCATTTCATTCCAAAGAGGAAGAAAGATTCTAGGGGAAGTAAGAGGCAACCGTGGCTGACAAGGGAAGTTCGGGATGAATAAAACTTAAAAAAAAAGGTGTATGACATAGCAAAGAGTATCAAGAAGCCAGAGGATTGGGAAACTTTCAAAGGACAACAGAAGGTAACAAAAATGGCAATACGGGGTGAAAAGATGAAGTAAGAATATCAAGCCAAGAATAAGCTGGCCAAGAATATCAAGAAGGATAGAAAAAGCTTCTTTAGGTATGTTAAGAAAAAAAGATTAGTAATGACAAACGTGGGTCCCTTGAAGGCAGAAACAGGTGAAATAATTATGCGGAACAGAAGAGTTGAACAGGTAATTTGGTTCTGTCTTCACTAAGAAGACACAAACAATCTCCCAAACAGAGGACCTAGGGAGACAGAGGAACTGAAAGAAATTTGCATTAGGCAAGAAATAGTATTGGGTAGACTGAAGGGACTGAAAGCTGATAGATCCCCAGGGCCTGATGATTTGCATCCCAGGGTACTCAAGGGGTGGCTCTAGACATCGTGGATGCATTAGTGACCATTTTCCAATGTTCGATAGATTCAGGAACAGTTCCTCTGGATTGGTGGATAGCTAATGTTATCCCACTTTTCAAGAAAGGAGCGAGAGAGAAAACGAGAAATTATAGACCAGTTAGTCTGACATCGGTGGTGGGGAAGATGCTGAAGTCAATTATTAAAGAACGGTGCATTTGGATAGCCATAAAAGGATTGGTCCAACTCAGCATGGATTTATGAAGGGGAAATTCCTGCTTGTCTAATCTTCTGGAATTTTTTGAGGATGTGACAAGTAAAATGGATGAAGGAGAGCCAGTGGATGTAGTGCATCTGGACTTGCAAAAAGTCTTTGATAAGGTCCCACACAGGAGATTAGTGGGCAAAATTAGAGCACATGGTGTTGGGGTTACGGTATTGACACAGATAGAGAATTGGTTGGCAGACAGGAAACAAAGAATAGGAATAAATGGGTCCCTGTCAGTTGGGCAGGCAGTGGCGCATGGAATGTCGCAAAGCTCAGTGCTGGGGCCACAACTAACAATATATATTAATGATTTAAATGATGGGATTAAAAGTGACACTAGCAAATTTACAGATGACACAAAACTGGGTGGCAGTGTCAACTGCGAAGAGGTTGCTAGGAGGTTGCAGGGTGACTTGGACAGGTTGAGTGAGTGGGCAGATGCATGGCAGATACAGTATTATGTCGATAAATGTGAGGTTATCCACTTTGGCGGCAGGAACAAGTAGGCAGATTATTATCTCAATGGTGTCAGGGAAAAAGGGAAGTGCAATGAGACCTGGGTGTCCTTGTACACCAGTCATTGAAAATAAACATGCAGGTACAGCAGGCAGTGAAGAAAGCTAATGGCATATTGGCCTTCATAACAAGAGGATTTGAGTATAGGAATAAAGAGGTCCTTCTGCAGTTGTACAGGGCCCTGGTGAGACCATATCTGTAGTATTGTGTGCAGTTTTGGTCTCCTAATTTGAGGAAGGACATCCCTGCTATTGAGTCCGTGCAGCGTAGTTTCACGAGGTTAATTCCCTGGATGGCGGGGCTGTCATATGAGGTAAGATTGGAAACACTGGGCTTATACTCACTGGAATTTAGAAGGATGAGAGGGGATCTTAAGGGCCTGTCCCACTTTCACTACCTAATTCACGACCTCTGCCGAGTTTGCCCTTGACTCATACTCGCAGCATTGTCGTCACAAGGTCCTAGGAGGTCCTAGGTAGATCGTAGGAAGGTCGTGATGCTAGTCGTAGGTACTCGTGCATCAAGTAGGTCGCGGCGTTTTTCTAGCCTACTGAAAAATGTTCACGATTAAAAAAGGTCGTGAATTAGGTCGTGAAAGTGGGACAGGCCTTTTATAGAAACATATAACATTATAAAAGGACTGGACAAGGTAGATGGAGGAAAAATGGTCCCAATGTTGGCTGAGTCCAGAAACAAGGGCCACAGTCTAAGAATAAAGGGGTGGCCATTTAAAACTGAGATGAGAAAAAAAAATTCACCCAAAGTTGTGAATTATCTGCCACAGAAGGCAGTTGTAGCCGATTCACTGAATGCATTTAAAAGAGAGTTAGATAGAGCTCTATGGGGCTAGCGGAATCAAGTGGTATGGGGAGAAGATAGGCATGGGTTACTGATTGTTGATGATCAGCCATGATCACAATGAATGGTGGTGCTGGCTCAAATGGCCGAATGGCCTCCTTTTTTCTCTGTTTATGTGTTTCAAATGAATAAATGTAACTCATTCCTAAAACTAAGTGGTGGACTGTTTTGGTTTTCACTTATTCTTGCTTCCTTCAACATTAAAGTCAGTTTGCTTCAAGTGTCTTGTGTCTCTGAAGAAGGGCCTCGACCTGAAACGTCACCCATTCCTTCTCTCCAGAGATGCTGCCTGTCCCACTGAGTTACTCCAGCATTTTGTGTCTTGTTTCTCTCTCTGTCTCTCTCTCTCTCTCTCTCTCTCTCTCTCTCTCTCTCTCTCTCTCTCTCTCTCTCTCCCTCTCTCTCCCTCACACACAAATGTTCCTGCACAAACCACACATTAGAATTTGACCTTTTCCAGCAGTTCCAACACATCATATATTTAAGTAAAAATATTTAAATACTTAAATATAAAATCTGTCAATATTAATCACAAATTTGTCAATATTAATCACAAATTTTAATCACATAAATAGCTCAATCCTTCGAGCTTGTTGTATTCTTACATTTGTTGGAACTGTGAAGCCATTCTTCTTTTTCTTCCTCTTTTAGGCGTGCACAGCCTAAAATTGTAGGTCAACTTGTTCTATTTGATCTTATTTGATTGTGCTCACCAGGTTGATTGCATTCGTCGAAACAGGGTGGACCACGTGAAGGTTGCAATCTCCTACCCCAAGCCATTAATTTATCTAAATAAAGATGAGAACTCCAGTCATCACTAACTAATCCACTAATGCTCTGATTTTATTCACATTCTTCACAATCATAAAGTTCATCCTTTGGAGAACTGAATTATTCTGAATGCAAACATGTGTGTTAAAACAATTCAAATCACGTCCCAACGGTGAGCCAATGGGTTATTCAGAGTTTGCCACATTCTTCGGCCTGGGGTTATAAGGGTTAAGAACATTTCATGCAAGAAGGCTGCATCTTCCAACAGCTATTTATGGATATTGCAGAAACAGCTGAGCTGACTGAATGATGTCATTCACTGCTGGAATGTTTAGTTCCGCATAATGCTCACAAGCCGCCTGGGTTTCCAGAGAACTTTGCATGCAGCCTGAGCAGCCACACATTATAAAGCTGAGGCTCTCGTTCAGCAGCAGCGCCAATCAATATAACACTGCTGATTCTCGCCTGATCTCTCACCGCTGCAGCACACAGACGGGAAAGCTCTGGGCCTCACTGACTGTCAAGAGAAAGCCACCATAGTAGAGCTGTGGTGACAATCTGTCAAAGCTCACCTATTTTTAGGGGGAGGGAATAAAGCCATAATAAGGAGCAAGTGAAGAGTGTTTAATTGTCATATGTACCGAAAATGGATATAAAAATAAAATTCTTACTTGCACCAGCAGCACCACATGCCTGCAAACAGGGAGAGCATCATAAATGTAGAGGGCATAATAAACAAAGAAATCTATGAATTATAAAGCAATATTATTACAAAAAGCCAAATATCCTCAGTGCAACCAAGACTACATTAGATAATAAATGATAGCTCCAATAATCATGTATTTACTTTGGTTTCGCTGTCCATGGTCGGAGTATGTTAATGCATTAAATTGATTATAGACCCCTATTAGTCTGTTTGTGCTGATTCCTTTAAATTATCTGTTGTAAAATTGGAAACTACCTCTCCCCTTACTCAGCCTGTGGGCATTTTCACTGTCCCTAAAAGCACATAGTTGCCTAGCAACCATCATGGTTGCCATGGTGAATCCATGTGTAAGCAGCTGCTGCAATCAGCATTAACACCAAGCTTGCAGGCAAATCATACCGATACATAAGGGAATGTGCAGAGGGAAAATGCAGAAAGAGAAATTGAACTATATGGTGTTACTCGTTACACAGATATTCCATTTTCTATTTCTCCCAGTTATTATTATTCTAACCAAAAACGATAGTACAAGATAGGCTACATTTCAAAAGCATTCAAGTGAAACGAGCCTAATATTTGGTGCAGCTTGCTTTCCCACAAATGTTTTTCTCCGATGCATTTGAAGCAAATCAATTAACCTCGCCCAGCATGGTATATATTGGGATCTGCAGGAAGACAATATCATTCCCGTGCTTGCAATAGTTTATGATCCCAGGTTTCAGGATTAAATTTCCGCCTAAATTCTGGAAAGTTGGAGGAAATTTTCAGTTTTATCATCCTTACTTTACATCTATCGAATCTGGTAGCAATGCATTTCCTATGTAGAATATTTGATTTTACAGCAATGTTCCAGAAAAGGTTAAAATATAACTAGTGATTCTGAGCATTGGGAAAACTTTCTGAATTCTCCAAAGAGGATTTTGGGCAAGGGACATGGGAGCAGGGGAGCGAGGAACCAAATTCAGATTATAAATCCTTCTAAGGTTATGCATGAACATTGAAGTCCTTTGCAGACCGAGACAGGATAATTTATTTTGGGTATTATGGGACAGAAAGACAACAAATCTCTGGGACATGATGATCTGCATCCTAGGTTTTTGAAGGAGATGGCTTTGAACTTAATAGTTGTTGTTTTCCATTGATTCTAGAGAGGTTTCCACATAACGTAAGGAAACAAATGTGCAGAAAATGCTGGCATCTATTATTAAGGAAATGGAAAATAATACTGTAATAGGATTGGGTAGAGTCAACATGGATTATGAAAAAATAATGATGCTCAGCAAATCTGTTTGATTTTTGTTGTTGTAATTAGCAGGAAAGATAAAGAGCCAAATTATTGTTATGTACTTGGAGTTTCTGAAGACCTTTGATATAATGTCATACAAAAACTTATTAAAAAAGTGAGAGTGCCTGTTATTGGGGGTGATAAATTGGCGTGCATTAAGGATTGCTTACTCAACTGAAAATACAGTATGGGTTATTATTGTGTTGAAAAGCAGTTACAAATGAGGTGCTGCATATATCTATTCAGGTACCCCAGCTGTTCACCATCCATGTTAATCATCTGAACCAGGAAACATTTATAATATATATATGGTTTCTGACAATACAATGTGTGAATTTTTGGGAGGATGCAGAAAGATGTTAAAGAGATATAGATAGGTTTAGTGAATGGTTAAGGATGTGGCAGATGGAATATAATGTTGAAAATGTGAAGTAATTACTTCATAGAACATAGAAAGCAGACTAATTTTTAAATGGTGGGACATTGAAAAGTGTTGGTGTTCAAAGGGAGCTGGGTGACATGAATTACTGAAAGGTAACATGCAGTGCAGTGAGCAACTAGTAAGGCGAATGATATATTGGTGTTTCTTCAAAGAAGATATAAATACAAGAGTAATGTTTTGCTCCAGGTATAAAGAGACCTAGTGAGCCTGTATCTAAAATATTGTGTACTGTTCTTGTCTCCTACCATAGCAAGTTGAGAGGAAGCACAGTGAAGGTTAATCAGGTTGGCAGGTTTATTTTATGTGGAGAGATTAAGCAGACTGATTTAAAAATGACACGTGACCTCATTGACATTAAAGGCTGTATACTAACAGTTTCTTCATAAGTTCATATGAACCTATGAACATTAAAGGCTGCACACTGAACAGTTTCTTCCACTGTCTTACATTAGTGTTAAATCGATCAGATACAGAAACCAAAGCACTCTTGTTCTTCATGAAGGGACATCTTTGGAACAACAATTTTCGCAGAAGATGTCACATGAGAGACTTTTAAGACCCTAACCATATTCTATTGCAAGGTTGTGTGAATTCTCAGGAGAGTCAACAACGATGGATCTGATCACAGGTAGCACCACCAGAATTTATTTTTAGTGCAAAGGCTCTTAAGATGCCTATTATCTTAACAAAATGCACAACAGAAATTCCCAAGGAAGCAAGTAATCATTTGCATGATGTAGTACTACTGTTGTAAAAGTGCTGCACATCAAGAGATTAGAATCCTTTCCTGTTGGTGTAAGTGATCATATTGATCGAAAGAGCATTTAGTACCACATTAGTGCAACTCATGCATCCATGGGCCTTCCGGACTCCATCAACAGGTAAAACATGCTGTCTGGACTTAGGGAAGTGGATGAAATTGCTTACTGCGGCCAACAATACATCTGTGAATTGTCAAATTCAGCAGGGAACAGTCTGTGTTAATGATATCCTTAGCTATGGCCTGGTATGGTAGGAAGGTATAAACCTATGAGTAAATAAGACTTTAGCAACCACTGGCACCCAAACACTAATGACAGTAGGTTAGATCATGGCAGGTGAAAGATTCTTCACTCAACCTCAAGAGACACTCCCTCCAGGCACAGGGGTTCTGAATAATGTACCCCATATGTTCTGACAATAGACAATAGACAATAGACAATAGACAATAGGTGCAGGAGTAGGCCAATTCGGCCCTTCGTACATCATCTGGAGTTTTGGTCTCCTACTTTGAGGAAGGACATCCTTGTGATTGAGGCAGTGCAGCGTAGGTTCACGAGATTGATCCCTGGGATGGCAGGACTGTGATATGAGCAAAGATTGAAAAGATTAGGCTTGTATTCACTGGAGTTTAGAAGGATGAGGGGGATCTTATAGAAACATATAAAATTATAAAAGGACTGGACAAGCTAGATGCAGGAAAAATGTTCCCAATGTTGGGCGAGTCCAGAACCAGGGGCCACAGTCTTAGAATAAAGGGGAGGTCATTTATGACTGAGGTGAGAAAAAACTTTTTCACCCAGAGAGTTGTGAATTTATGGAATTCCCTGCCACAGAGGGCAGTGGAGACCAAATCACTGGATGGATTTAAGAGAGAGTTAGATAGAGCTCTAGGGGCTAGTGGAGCCAAGGGATATGGGGAGAAGGCAGGCACGGTAGCCTTGATAGCGGACGATAGCCATGATCACAATGAATGGCGGTGCTGGCTCGAAGGGCCGAATGGCCTCCTCCTGCACCTATTTTCTATGTTTCTATGTTTCTATGAGCCAGCACTGCCATTCAATGTGATCAAGGCTGAACCCCCTTCCTGCATTCCCCCCACATCCCCTGACTCCCCTATCTTTAAGAGCCCTATCTAGCTCTCTCTTGAAAGTATCCAGAGAACCGGCCTCCACCACCCTCTGAGGCAGAGAATTCCACAGACTCACAACTCTCTGTGAGAAAAAGGTTTTCCTCGTCTCCGTTCTAAATGGCTTACCCCTTATTCTTAAACTGTGGCCTCCGGTTCTGGACTCCCCCAACATCGGGAACATGTTTCCTGCATGTAGCGTGTCCAAACCCTTAACCATCTTATATGTTTCAATAAGATCCCCTCTCATCCTTCTAAACTCCAGAGTGTACAAGCCCAGCCGCTCCATTCTCTCAGCATATGACAGTCCCGCCATCCCGTGAATAAACCTTGTAAACCTACGCTGCACTCCCTCAATAGCAAGAATGTCCTTCCTCAAATTAGGGGACCAAAACTGCACACAATACTCCAGGTGTGGTCCCAATAGGTCCCTGTACTACTGCAGAAGGACCTCTTTGCTCCTATACCCAACTCATCTTGTTATAAAGGCCAACATGCCATTCGCTTTCTTCACTGCCTGCTGTACCTACATGCTTACTTTTATAGACTGATGAACAAGGACCCCCAGATCCCGTTGTACTCCCCCTTTTCCCAACTTGACGCCATTTAGATAGTAATCTGCCTTTCTGTTTTTGATACCAAAGTGCACAGTTATCCATATTAACTCACAGTTATCCATATTAAACTTCATCTTCCATGCATCTGCCCAATCACCCAACCTGTCCAAGTCACCCTGCATTCTCACAGCATCCTCCTCACAGTTCACACTGCCACCCAGCATTGTGTGATCTACAAATTAGCTAATGTTACTTTGAATCCCTTCATCCAAATCATTGATGTATATTGTAAATAGCTGCGGTCTGAGAATCGAGCCTTGCGGTACCCCACTAGTCACTACCTGCCATTCTGAAAGGGACCCATTAATCCCTCCTCTTTGTTTCCTGTCTGGCAACAATTTTCTATCCATGTCAACACTCTACCCACAATACCATGTGCCCTAATTTTGCCCACTAATCTCCTAGGTGGGACCTTATTAAATGCTTTCTGAAAGTCCAGGTACTCTACATCCACTGGCTCTCCCTTGTCAATTTCCTAGTTACATCCTCAAAAAATTCCAGAAGATTGGTCAAGCTTGATTTCCCCTTCGTAAATCCATGCTGACTCGGACCGATCCTGTTACTGCCATCCAAATGTGCGGCTATTTCATCTTTTATAATTGACTCTAGCATCTTCCCCACCACCGATGTCAGGCTAACTGGTCTATAATTCCCTGTTTTCTCTCTCCCATTTTTCTTAAAAAGTGGGATAACATTAGCTACCCTCCAATCCACACGAACTAATCCTGTCTATAGATCATTGGACAATTATCACCAATGCATCCACGATTTCTAGTGCCACTTACAGCATGGAGACCTGTGATCACTATCCTTCCATTCCCTCAATATCCATATGCCTATCTAAAAGCCTCTTAAATGCCACTCATTCCTGCCTCCTTCACCACCTCTAGCATTGTGTTCCATGCACCCACCACCCTCTGTATAAAAAACCTGCTCCCACACATCTCCTTTACACTTTTCCCCTCTCGTCTTAAACCTATGTCCTCTAGTTTTTTGCATTTCCACCTTGGGAAATATGTTCTGACTGTCTACCCTATCTATACCTCTCATAATTTTTATCTCATTCTATCAGATCTCCCTTCTGATGTTCCAGGAAAACCATCCCAGTTTGTCCAACCTCTCCTTATAGCAATTATCCTCTAATCCAGGCAACATTTCGGTAAAGCTCTTGCCCACCCACCCCAAAACCTCCACATCCTTCCAGTGATGGGACGACCAGAACTGCATACAATACTTCAATTCCTGCTTCTCTCGTTGGCAGATCACCAACATGCCCTGCTTACTCATCATGCCAGGAATGGTGAAATATGGAATAAGTGCAGGCAGAGGGAATTAGTTTATGTTGGCAACATGTTTGGCGTGGACATTGTGGGCTGAAGGACCTGTTAATGCGCTGTACAGTTCTACGTTCCAAGAGACTTTTATGTGATTGTAAACAATGGTGCTGTTGAGTCTCGAGGTGGAGATCTCAGTTGAACCGCAAGGTCACCCATCTGTGCGTCTGTTGCCACAGTCCCTGCAGCTATGTGGGGGATGAGCAGGGAATCATTCATCCATCTCTGCTGCCAATATTCTGTTGGGTCTTAGATTTTAACTCCTTTCTGTCCATGACCACTTTTCTTTCAAAACTTTCTCCAGTTCTAAGAGGCATCTTCTCCAATTGCATCCTTCTCTTGTGCACCCTGCTATTATTGCTCTCCCATTAGAAGCCAAGTTGGGTACTTCCTTAAGTACCCTGGAATGCAGACCATCAGGCCCTGGGGATTTATCAGCCTTCAGTCCCATCAGTCTACCCAACACTATTTCCTGCCCAATGTGGATCTCCTTCAGTTCCTCCGTCACCCCAGATCTTCTGGCCACTACCATATGAGGAAGATTGTGGGGCCAACAGGCCTGTTGCATCTTGACCAGTTTGGCATTTCACCATTGTGATGTCCCAGCAGGGTCATGAAATAAGCATTGACCTGTACTCTTCCCTTGGGATGAAGGCATTTTATAGGTGTTTCCGCTAGTGCCACAATTGTCGCATGTTAGCTCACCAGCCCATGATCATGATTAGACTATTTAGTTTGAAGTCATGCTATCGAGGACTAGAGCTGTTCAAAGACACTCTGCATAACCATCTACATCTTCGTGCACATCACGTCAACAGCCTTTTGACATCCACGCTGCTGTCACAAGTGGAGCACACATATAGAATCCAAATGGCAGAAGTATGAGCTAAGTATGAGCTTCAAAGAAAGGCAAACAAGGTAAAGGGACTCATGGAAGGATACTACAAAGTGAAGAAGAACAAATGGATCTCGGAATGGATTTACTCAGTGGGGGATAGATGGATAAAGTGATGAGAAAGCCCATGGAACAGTGCTGTTATTATATAAGAGCATAGAGAGCAGGTTAGAACTTTATCCAACCACAGTCATGCAAGACCAGTGTACAGGTTTCAGTCTGCTCACCACAATAGACAATAGACAATAGGTGCAGGAGTAGGCCATTCGAGCCAACACCGCCATTCAATATGATCATGGCTGATCATCCCCAATCAGTACCCTGTTCCTGCCTTCTCCCCATATCCCCTGACTCCGCTATCTCTAAGAGCCTCAGCTTAGTGGGTGAACTAGCTCTCGAGAGGGCTTGAAGGAGATTTATAAGGACATTGACAAATAACAAAGAATCATAGCATTGAGGAGGGATTGGCTGGAGTGGTAGTTTTCTTTGAAACAGATTACATTGAGCAGAGATTTAACGGTGGTTTATAAAACTTTGAATGGACAGAAAGTAAAGATCTCTCTTCACAGAGAGGTTGATAACACGATTTGTATCTAAGATAATTGTTGAAGGAATTAGAGGGAGATTCGAAATGTTTTCACCCAATTAGTAGTGCGGGTCTAGGAGTCACTGCCTCAAAGAATGGTAGAAACCGAAACCATCACATTCAGAAAGCACCAAGAAGACTACCTATAGACTGAGAGCCAAGAAGCAGGAGAGAACTCTGGAGCTCTATTTTTGGTCAACATGTGAACAGTGGATCAACTGGCCTCCATCTACACATACGTTTCTCCGCTTGTATTGAACCACGTTGGGAGTTTGAGTTTTGACCCACTGTGCAGTTGTGGCTTCCACTCTCTGTTTATGAACCAATGTAACACCAGTTCACAAACATACCAATTCTTCGCAGTCCATCTCTATCAGCCAGAAAACAAAAGAGTGCTCATGTCCTGTCTTTTTGCCTGCTCATGCTGTGTTTATCCAACCTCAGTGAGAGTCATGCTGCCGGAATAATTATTGGGAAGACGTTCAATGCAGCCTCATTTTTAAAGCACAGACAATGATCTGGCAATGCAGTTTTAGTTGTTCCCTTCAATTGATTTTATTTCCTTCAATCATACACTCAGAACGATAAATAATATTTTCAAAAAAAATTGTACTTAAATATAGTATTTAAATACACTTAAATATAGTATTAAATAAGTGTATTTAAAAGCACAAACATATAAACAATGAAATGCTATTATATTCTAAAGTATTTGAATTTCCAGTACTGGCTGTTGATCTAAATGATTTGAAACCGTGCATCAGAATCGTGATTGCCTTGGCTCTTTGTTAAATACTATTGCTTCCAGCTATAATCATCAGAAGGCGAACAACAGACATAACATTTAGAAAGCTGGCACAAATAGATCCTCTAAATCAATAGCTCTGAATGGACACAGCCCATCTCTATAATACTAAAAGTCTTCCTATCGTTTGTGTTTGTGCCCACGATCTGCCCAAGGTATGTCTCTGTGTCAATCTGGTTTTCCTATCTTCTTCC
This sequence comes from Okamejei kenojei, assembly GCA_035221665.1. NCBI lineage: Eukaryota > Metazoa > Chordata > Chondrichthyes > Rajiformes > Rajidae > Okamejei > Okamejei kenojei. The sequence goes on from CM069134.1 coordinate 61,767,600, forward strand.
AAACGCTAAGCCACAGCCTTTCCATTTTCACACATCTTACTCACATTTCTCCTGTTGTGGCGATAAACATCTTCCCGTCACATTCCCACCTATATTTCCAGTTATTAATCCTTGAAATTTTAAACACAGCCCCAAAAACTCGCCCATTTCAGAAAAAAAAAATCCGAATGACGTCACAATGCACTCGCAAGGCAGGACGGGGCACTCCGGAAGGGAGGGACACTCCAGCGCTCATGGTGAATGAGGAGTGGCGGCGGCAGCCGATGCTCGACGGCCAACCAGGTACCTAGTGGGGAGGATGGTGCCGCAGGCAGAGTCCGGGGACTGGGACTGGGCTGGAGCCGAGCCTGGTGCTGGAGCTGGAGTGAGGGCTGAGCCTGGGGTTTGGGATGGGGCCGTGAGCGGGTACGAGAAAGAAGCTGCCGCTGGAACCAAGGACGAGCCTTTGTCCGGGATCAGGGACGAACACGGAGATGAAGTTGGGGCCTGGATTGGAGCTGATGGCTGGAATCTACAGCCAGGGCCGGGCCGAGTATGTGAACCAGGCCGCGTTCCAGGCCCTGGCACTGCTCTATGACCTGGGTAGGTGCTGGGGAAGGGAATGGGAATGAGGGGAGGGGGATGAGGGAAATGAGGTGGAGGGGGATGGGGTGGGGAGTTGTGTTGTAGAGGGAGATGTGGGGGTGGAGGAGGGAGATGGGGTGGGGAGTGTGGTGGAGAGGTGAAAGATCCTGGGGAGGTGAGGGGGGAGAGTGGAGGGATTGAGAGAGAGGAGGGTAGTTGCCACGTCTACATTCGCTCTCTCACCCCCTCCCTCTCTACCCTCATTCCCACCCTCTCTACCTCCTCCTTCTCTACCCCCTCCCTCTCCCTCCCTCGCCCTCATCCGCTCTACCCTCCCTGCACCCACTCTATCCCTCTCCCTCTACCCCCTCCCTCTCTCTACCCCCTCCCTCTCTTCCTCTCTCCCTCTCTACCCCCTCCATCTCTACACCCTTCCCTCTCTACCCCCCTACCTCTCTACCACCCCTACCTCTCTACCCCCTCCCTCTCTACCACTGCCCCCTCTCTACCACCCCTCCCTTCCCCCCCCCCTCCACCTCTCTAGGGATTGAAGAGGGAGGGTGAAGAGGAGGAGGAGGGAGTGCTGGGGGATGAGGAGAAATGAGCTGCGCCTGCGCATTTGTGGGCTCTACGTGAGTGGTACAATATTGCATTGGGGGAACGGGTGAGTGGCGGAATCTTGCATTGGGGGAGCAGACCCAATGGGTCTGCACATGGTCTAGTAAAGAATAAAGCTTTTCTCAATGAATGAATAAGTGATGTGATTAAGAATAACTGAAGAGTCTAAAATACAAATAGTACAAATAGGATTGGATGAGGGGACAATGTGAAATTATATAATAAACATGCTCACCCAACTTTAATCCTTTAGAATCCTTTGGATTTGAAAGTTTATGTCCATTGTGAATCTTCTGATGGAAAAGATATTTATATCATTGAACTGATTCATGCAAATTATATTTAATTAACTACATGGATCCTTTTAAAACTGAATTGTGGTATTAGATTTCACAATCTGATTAGTATGACCATGCAAACAGGTTTCAACGATTCCATGATTTCCATAGGCAGTGTGGAAAGTCGTTATTAAATCTGCATAAACATCCCTTTGTTCTTGATCATAAAAGGTAGATTTATCGTTAATATTTATTATTATGTTGCTCTCCTTTAAATATATCTTATTGAGTATATTCCCTCAATGGCAATATATTCTAGTTTGGAATATTCATGAGTATAAAGTTCTTCACAATGAATGAATGTGTAATTAAGAATAATTTAGGAGTCTAATCTATAAACAGTAAAGATAAGATTGGATGAGGGGAATATGGAAAACTTTGCAATAAACATGCTCACCCACTTTAATCCTTCAGAATTGTTTGCGACAGATATCCACCCGTTCATTGTCATGAGAATATTTGAACCGGAATGTCAGATAATTTTTCTCTTAGAGATGAAGACATTTCACTGATGTTTAGGAGCTACTGAAATTAAAACCTGCTCCGTGAACACTGTGGAAACACAATTGCCAGAGTGACACATTTATCATTATTAAAATGGCCATGGAAATTTAGATTGAAAATGAAAACTGTAAGCATAAAATACAAGATAATTGGAAATAAATTGTGATCTGGATTATACTGAGAGGGATTTGCTTGAGGTGTCTAACGAAAATTATAAACTGGAAATTCTAAGATTAAAAGGACAAATCCCATAATTTCATAAGAGTCAGAAATTGCATCTCAAAACAGAATCTTATTCATCCACAAGGTTTAGTGTCAAAGAGCAGAGAGTGATACAGTGTGGAAACAGGGCCTTCGGCCCAACTTGCCCATACCGGCCAATATGCCCCAGCTACACTAGTACCACCTACCCGCATTTGGTCCATATCCCTCCAAACCTGTCCTATCCATGTAAATGTCTAACTTTTTCTTAAATGTTGGGATAGTACCTGCCTTAACTATGGCAGCTTGTTCCATACACCCACCATCCTTTGTGTGAAATTCCTGTTAAATCTTTTCCCCTTTAACTTAAGCCTATGTCCTCTGGTTCTTGATTCACCTACTCTGGGCAAGAGACTGTGCATCTAACCGATCTACTCCTCTCATGCACCTCTATAAGATCACCACTCCAAGGAATAGTCCCAGCCTACTCTGCCTATATCTCAGACCCTCCAGTCCTGGCAACATCCTCGTAAATCTTCTCTGCACCCTTTGCAGCTTGACAACATCGTTCCTTTAAGACGACGCCCAGAATTGAACACAATACTCTAAACGCGGCCTCACCAATGTCTTATACAACTGCAACATGACTTTCCAACTTCTATACTCATTACTCTGGCTAATGAAGGCCAATGTGCCAAAATCTTTTTTGACCACCCAATCTACCTGCGACTCCATCTTCAAGGATGGAGTCGCAGTTAGAGCGGATTTATTACACCTTTATCTGATTTAATTTTAATATTTTCAAGATGTAGCGTCTCGGACATGTTTATAATCCACATCTTAAGAGTAGGGACTGATGTATGTTTCCAAAATGTGAGTATTAGTTTTTTCGCCGTTATCAGGCCATAATTAAGGAAACGTCTTTGAAATAATGATAGCTCAGAGCAGGTTTCTGACGTACCTAGAATGATCAATTCTGTACAGGGCTCCAATTTTATTTTTAGTGTTTTTGAAAAAATTTCAAAAATTCCTCTCCAGAAATTATGTGACTTTATACAAGTGACAAAGGAATGGGTTACGGTTGCTTCCTGAAGAAGACATTTATCACAAATAGGAGATACATTTGGAAAGATCTTATTCAGTTTAGACTTTGAATAATAGTCTTTTTTTTTAATTTAATAGAGGTAAATACATCAGTGTACATCACATATATATTGTTACAATCATTGTACCCCATAATTTTATGGCTTTTAAGAAAAAAGAATAGAAAGAAAGAGAGTAAAGTAGGTGGAAAGAGTTGTGAAAGTGAAAGAGCATGCCAAAAGGGAGAAAAAAAACCCCTTGGTCAAAGAATTAGAGAAAGGGGATTAAGAGATGGACCCTAGAAACGAAAAAGAAAAAAGAGAGAAAGAAAAAGAGAAAAAAAAGCCAGTTACTATATTATATATATCACGCAAAAGGAATCTACCAACTTGATAGGTTTTCATCCCCCCCTACCAAGACCCGAGGTATTCTTGCACCCTATCTTTGTAGCAATTCTATGAATGCAGACCACGTCTGATAGAACAATCTGATTTTCCTGCCAGGCAGAATCTCATATCTTCCAGATGTAGTGTTTCAAACATAGTTGAAATCCACATATTTAATGTTGGTATAGGAGCATTTTTCCAGAATTTTAAGATTAGCTTTTTCCCTATTATTAAGCCGTAATCAAATAGATTATTTTGATACACATTTAATTCCGAACTACCTTCTGTCATTCCGAAAATAATCCATTCTGGCTTTGGTGTCATTTTTATTTTAAACAATTTTGTGAAGATTTCAAAGATCTCAATCCAAATCCTTTAACTTTTGTACAAAAGATGAATGAGTGCGCTATAGTAGCTTCTTGAAACTGGCATTTATCACAAATTGGTGAGACATTGGGGAAGAATTTATTTAATTTAGTTTTTGAGTAGTATACTCTGTGTAAAATTTTAAATTGTATTAAAGTGTGACTTACGTTAATTGAGCATTTATGCACATTTAATAAGTACTCTTTCCGCCTTTCATTAGAAATTTTTATGTTAATTAGTTTTCCCACTCACCTCTGATACCTTCCGTTGTTGGTATTACTGCATTTAGTATAATATTATATATATATGAAATTAAATTTGCTGATTCCGCCTTTGTATTCATTGCTTCATCCAGTAAGTCTGATGGCATTTTGTAAAAATGTGCATGTTTTTTCAGATAATCACATATTTGGAAATATTTAAAATATTGATTGTTACCCAGATTGTATTTTAGTTGTAATTGTTTAAATTATAGTAGTTTTCTCATTTCATACAAATCTCCCAAAGTTTTAATTCCTGCTCTTTCCCATTGTATAAATGCTTTATCTATAATTGAGGGTTTAAACAGAAGGTTTTTACCAATAGGAGATAGGAGAGATAAGTTTCTTAATTTTAAGTTGTATTTTATTTGTTTCCAAATTCTGATTGTACTAGGTATAATTGGGTTTTTGTTGTAGTTTGTATTATTCACCGTCATTGGTGAAAGACGGATCGCACCAATATTAAAAGGGGAGCAATCCTCTTTCGCCATAATGAACCACTCCGGTTATTGAGGAGAGTTATCCAACAATTGAATCAGATTTCTAATATTTACCAACCAATAATTATACATGAAATTGGGAGTGCTAATCCCCCTACTACTTTGGGTTTATTCAGGTGTGGTCTTTGTATTTAATGGGACACAATCCCAAATAAAATTTGTGATATCTGAGTATAATTTTTTTTTAACTTTTTGGGTAGGTATACTGGGATTGATTAAGGGACAGAGGTTTCGGGGTAACGTGAGGGGGAACTTCTTTACTCAGAGGGTGGTGGCTGTGTGGAATCAGCTTCCAGCAGAAGTGGTGGAGGCAAGATCGATTTTAACATTTAAGAGTAAAGTGGATAGGTATATGGACGTGAAGGGAATGGAGGGGTATGGTCAGAGTGCAGGTAGATGGGACTAGGGGAAAACAAATGGTCGGCACGGACTGGAAGGGCCGAGAGGGCCTGTTTCCGTGCTGTAATTGCTATATGGTTATATGGTTATATGATTGGAACAGGTATAGAATTTGTGCTTTAAAAAATCATTTTAATGGCATTTATTCGACCTATTAAGGACATCGGAAGCGTTTTCCAGAATTTAATTAAATTATGTAGTTTCTTAAGTACAGGGTTATAGTTTGCATTAAGCGATATCTTCTAGTGATATCAATACCCAAGTATTTAAATTTTTCCACAGCTATTTTAAAAGGAAATTGTACGAGATGTGCAGAATCTTTCGGTTTTATTGACATGATTTCACGATTATTCCAGTTTGAATAATAGTCTGTGCAGTATTTTAAATTGAATTAACGAATGCCCAATGTTAATCGAACAATTGTGTATATACAGAAGGATTTCCTCCCATCTGTCTTTTAGAATTTTTAGGCCAAGGTCATCTTCCCAAGCTCTTATGATTACTTCTGATGATGGGATTTCTATATTTAAAAGGGTGTTATACAGATATGATATTAACTTGTTTGACACTGAGTTTGTATTCATACATTCGTCTCGTGTGTCTGGCAACAAGGAGTGGTAGTCTTTGGTATATGATTTCAGATAGTCTTGAATTTGAAGATATCTAAAATATTGACTACCTTTCAGGTGATATTTCGACTGTAATTCTTGAAATGAGAGAAGAGTTCCCATCTCATAAAGATTTTTTTGATTCCTAATCTTTCCCAATGTGTGAACGTTTTGTCTAAAATACACGGCTTGAACGAAGGTTGGTTACAGGCAATTGATGAAAGAAGAGATACATTTCTCACTTTGAGGGTTGACTTCACTTGTCTCCAGTTTCATAAGGTACTGTGAATAATCGGATTTTTCTCATATAGTGTTTTCTTCAAATTTATTGGAGAGATAAGAATCGCACCTATATTAAAAGGCGAACAATCCTCTCTTTCCATTATTAACCAATTTACCTGTTGGCATGTGTGGTCCAACCAGTAGATTACGTTTTTAATATTCGTTAATAGTAATATTAATAATAGTATAAAAAATTGTGGAGAGCCAGTCCACCAATTTCTTTGGGTTTATATAGATGCTGTTTATGGATTCTATGTGTTTTATAATCCCAAATAAAGTTTGTGATCAGAGAATCAAGTTTTTTTTTTTAATGTTTAGGAAGGTATATCAGTATAAGTACAGGATTTGTGGGAGGAAGATCATCTTTATTGCATTTATTCTGCCTATAAGAGACATCGGAAGTGTTTTCCAAAATTGAATAAGAGTAGTTAATTTAGTAACTAAAGGAGCAAAGTTTGCATTTAAATAGAGAGGTGTATTTTCTGGTTACTTGAACACCAAGATATTTGAATTTTTCTGTAGCAATTCTGAAAGGGAATTTTAGGAGGTGTGTCGGCTCTTGAGATTTTATTGACATAATTTAGCTTTTATTACAATTTATTCTATATCCTGAAAAGGAACTGAATTCCTCTATAAGATTTAATATACTTGGAATGCTAACTTGGGAATTTGTAATATAGAGTAATACATCATCTGCATTTAATTATATTTTATTGTTGGAGTATTTAGTATTATAGCCGTGAATATTCGGATGTACTCTTATACTTTCCGCCAAAGGTTCAATCGCAAGGCAAATAACAGGGGTGATAATGCACATCCCTGTCTATTGCCCCTGGATAACTGAAATTTGGGTGAGAGCATATGATTAGTCAGCATTCTGGCAGTAGGCTTATCATATAGCAGTTTTATCCATGAAATAAAATTTTCTCTCAACTGGAATTTTTGCAATACTGTTAAAAGATATTTCCATACTACTTGATCAAATGCTTTTTCTGCATCTAATGAAGTAATTGATAAGTCTTCTTTTATCGTTCTATGTGAGTACATTATGTTAAACAGGCGTCTCAAATTATTAAACGAGTGTCTCTTGGGTATAAACCCAGTTTGATCAGAATGTATTAATTTATTAGGTATCTTCTTGCCAGAGTTTTAGCTAATATTTCTGATCTGTATTTAACAGGGCGATAGCTCTGTATGATCCCAGATCTTCTAGATTGTTATCTTTTTTAGGTATAAGTGTAATAGTTGATTCGGCTAGTGTCTGTTCTTTAAATGCATGTATATAAAGGTTATGTAAACGCGGGGAAATTACCTCATAAAATCTTTTATAAAATTTGTTGCTAAACTCGTCTGGGCATGGTGTTTTGCCATTCTTCAATGAATTGATAGTCTCCTCTATTTCTTTAATTGAAATCTGTGTTCCTAATTCATCCACCACATTAAGTGTCGGAAGATTACAGTTATCAAGAAAGTTTGTAATTTTTCTCAATTCTGTTGATGTTTTGGATGTATATATATTTTGATAGAATTGGGCAAATCTTTCATTAATGTCTTTTGGAAGTGTAAACAATTCACCCTTATCTGATCTGATTTTTTGAATAGTATGGTCCTTTTCCACCTTTCTCAACTAGTGTGCTAGAAGTTTGTGTGGTTTGTCGCCGAATTCAAAATTTTCCTGTTTAGTAATTTGAAATAATCTGATAGCTCTTGCAGAGAGAATTTGATTTAGCTTAAATTTTAATACTGCTATCTTATTATGTTTATCCATTGACGGATCTGTCGCGTTTTCTAAGTCCAACTGTCTGATCTGTTCTTCTAGTTGAATTTGTTCCATCCTATTCTTTTTGTTTTGATATGCTTGATATGAAATGATAGAACCTCTAATAAAAGCCTTAAAAGATTCCCATAATAACGAGGGTGAAATACCTGGAGTATCATTGGCCTCAAAAAAGAATCCCATCTGTTGTTTTAAGTATATACAGCAATCTGGGTTGTCTAGTATTTGAGGATTAAACCTTCAGAATGATTTTTTATTGGACATTCCTTCTAGTTGTAGGGAGAAGGTTAGCAGAGAATGATCAGAAATAGTACTATTATGGTATTTGGGATTAGTTGTAAAAGGTATTAATTTTGTGTCCACCAGAAAATAGTCAATATGTGTATAAGTTTTATGTATGGATGAATAAAAGGAGTATTCTCTTCGGGATGGGTTTACAATCCTCAATACATCTGTTATATTTGTATTTTTTATATACGTATTTAGAAGTTCCCTTGATTTTGATTTTGTGTTATATCTCTTTTGTTGTGAGGATTTATCCAAGTATTGATCCAGAACAAATTTCTCTCCATTCAGCTATCTCTCCTTGGATCACATGCGATCTAACCTTCCAGAGCAGCCTACCATGCGGAACCTTGTCAAATACTTTGCTGAAGTCCAGATATACAACATCTGCAACTGCCCTCATCGACCCTTTTGATCAAAAAACTCAGATTTGTGAGACACGACCCCCCCATGTACAGAACCATGCTGACTATCCCTAATCAGCCCTTGTCCGTCTAAATGCCTGGATATCCTATCACTCAGAATACTCTCCAGTAACTTTCCAACTACAGATGTTAAGCTCACTGGCCTATAGTTCCCAGCATTTTCCCTGCAGCCCTTCTTCAATAGAGGCACAACATTTGCCATCCTCCAGACGTCTGGCACCTCTCATGCATTTAAAAATGACTCGTAAATTTCAACAAGCGCTGCTGCAATTTCCTCTCTGTAATCCCACAATGTCCTCGGATATATCTGATCAACTCCTGGACATTTGTCTACCTTCATACACGATAGTACCTTCAGTACCTCTTCGACCATAACACTGACTGCTCTCAAGATATTTCCATTGACTGCCCAAGTTCCTCTGTCCTCCTGTCTTTCTCCTTGGTAAATACAGAGGAGAAATACTCATTGAGGAATGAGTATCTATGAGTTTCTAAATAAGTTTCTTACCCAAGGTATCGTATTGTTGCTTCTCTTTTCAGATGCTTATGCAACCTGTTGGCAGGATCTTCATTGTCAAACTTCATAAAATAAACACATTTTATTGGAAGGAGTCCCATTGTCACATCTTTAGAGGCAGCCAATGCAACCCATTTCATTGTATGACAGGCTTGTTTTGCCTTCTGCTCCAAGCAGATTGGAAGGTTAGATATACTAAGAACACATTGATATAAACTTCAAAATAGGACAGGGGAATCTGATTTCTAAAAGATATTAAGGAGGTAGCTGAAACTGGAATTATTAAACAACCTTCAGGGGAACTCCAACTTTTACAAGCAGCAATTTGGTCCTGTGCAATAATGACAAAGATAACATTACAACACTTGGTATTGTAACATAGATAGTACATAAAAAATAAGTGCAGACTGCATTCAAAAGTATTCATTCAACTTTGCCAGATGCATGACAAGTTAGTCAAACTGAATGAAAGCAGTAGTTTTAATAAACAATTGCAACTGTAGGATTTTAATGGTTCTCTCGTAAACAAAGTTCCTCCTCACAACATTGCTAATTCAACTTTTGCGCCGTGGGTGGGAATTCTGGTGGGAGATGAACAAAGAAATCAAGCAGAATCCTTATTTATTTCTCCCCACACAAATGGCCATGTTTGAACCATTGTTGTTAATTAGTGCAGTGTTTACAACAAACACAGCCAAATGAGGAAAATGGTGCTGTTCAGCATCAAAATAGGACCACAGAATCAAACAGAGCATAAGGAGTTCATTTGATCAACACACCTCTATGGTGGTGCTAACCAATTTGGTCCTTTCTCCTACCCTATCCATAGTTCCACAATTTGTTTTGTTTTTTAAATAATTTGCCTTGAATTTGATTCCACTCTGTTTCAGACAGTTCACGACAACTTCTACAAAATAAAAGCACCTAATTTTCCCACTGGTTCTTTTCCCAATTATTCTAAGTAAATGTCAACTAAATACTGACCCTTATGAAAATATCTTCCTCTGTGAAATATTAAAGACCCTGTAATTTAACTGAGGAAAACACATCAATGCTAACTATTAATTTTGCTGTGAATTATATTGTTTAACCAGATGACAAATGGTTTATTATTGGGGTAAGGAGACACACACACCTACTGGTAATCAGTTGAAAACCTGGTAAAAAATAATGAATTAACATTTCGAAATGTAATCGATTTCAAGTTTAAACTGTCTGAATTTGACTTGATATTCCAAACTTACTTTTGTGGATTTCTGCACAGAATAATCTGAAACTAATATGTTGGTTATTGAATCAAGTTTTCCACCCAAAAATTATGACCAGATATACTAGATGATCAATGAAAGCCTTCCCTCAGATCAGGGATTTCTATACTGAATTTGGAATACGAATTAGCAATGCTAATCTATATATGAAAGAGATGAAGAACTATGTTTTGAAAGGCTAACTACAGGTATAGGGTTGAATAAATCAACCCTATAAGATATAGGGTTGAATAAGTTACTGTTCTTCTGAAATTCCTTTCAATAAGTTTTCAATGGGCCATTTCTAGATCACAATCTCAGGCACTGTGCCTTAGATATGTTGGTGGATAGTTTGGGTGATTATGAGCTCCTGGTGCTGTTTATGCTTGCTTGATAAATGAACTTGAGGTTCTCTGTGTCATTGTAAATCCCCCTAGCCTAACACTTTGCATCTGTGTTCATCAAGGGTCTGAAGAAGGGTTCAGACCCAAAACATTGCTTGTCCATTCCCTTTCCAGATGCTGCCTGAGTTCCTCCAGCAAGTTGTGGTATGCTCAAGTTTCCATCTTCTGTAGTCTCTTGTATCTCCATGTCTGGACGTTTTTCTATTCAACTGGTAATTGAGTGTCTTGAACCATAAACATGATTCAGAATATCACCAACTGATCAATAACTGATATTATTAATTAATTACCAACAGATTCCCAGTTTTACAGTGAGTCATAAAACTGTTTATAATAGAACGCATGAATATAAACATTTAATGTATAAAACATGAAGAAAGATAGTTTTCACCCGGCATTTATTATTGAGCCAAATTTCAGATCAGAAAACATATAACTATAAGGAAACAAAACTGAAATAAAGCAACCTTCATAACTGAAAAATAATGCACTGTTTGAATTAATGTGCAGTTAAAAACACTTGGAGTGATACATGGATAGGAAAGATTTAGTGGGATATTGGACAAACTTACATGGGTCTTCTTGGTCAGCATGGATGTGTTGGGCTGAAGGGCCTATTTCCATGCTGTATGACTACAAGATTTTGTAAAGTTCATTAAATAGATTACTTGAGTTAAGAAAAACAACAATATCATAGACAGACACAAAAAGCTAGACTAAACTCAGCAGGTCAGACAGCATCACTGGCGAAAAATGAATAGGTCTCAACCCGAAGGTCACCTGTTCCTTCTCTCCAGAGACACTGAGTTACTTCAGCATTTTATGTTTATATTCGGTGTAAACAAGCATCTGCAGTTCCTTCCTAAACAGCAGTATCATGGAACGTCAAGGAAAGGCTGATTCGGGAGTGCAGTCCTCTTGGGAAGAAGTGTGGATGGGGATGAATGTTTGGTGAATTGTTTGTATCAGCACACCTCAGATGCCCTGATAGCCTTTTGACGGCTTACTGCCATCAAAAGCCTTGGAACTATTTTAAAATCTGTCCAATAGAGATTCTTGAAAGCAGTTCAAATGAACTGAAGTAACATTTTTTGGAATGAAAAAAATCATAAATTTACCTGAAAATATCATCAAGTGACAACAAAATTTAAAAACATAAAGGGAAAATCAAGAAAAATGAACTGACAGTTAAACCGCTTCAAGTGAAGTGACTGTTCATGGGCTGATTACAAAATGTTGTGGAGCACGACCTGTCACTGTGGACTTCTACAATGGATGGAGTAAGGTGTCATGGGCAACCTGAGCAGCAAGGGGAATGCTGGTGATTCCCTGCAGAACGGCAGTAAAAAATACCAACTAATTTCACTCCAGAATTAACTAAAGGCACATTTCGTCAGGTGTTAATGAAAGGCTGTCACACACAAGGAGTTTGTATCAGGTGGATTATAATGTGAAGCCTGTGTCGTCAGAGTTAACAAAATGTGTCTATATTTAAAGTGAAATTACTGAGGGTCTCCTGGTGTGCTGAGTTAGTTTTGAGCTTTTCAAAATGTTAAGGAAAGGCATTTTCACCCACCTGCTCTCATAACATTAAAATACATTGTTGAAGGTATCTCGTAATACCTCATCCCTGCTGGTTTACAGCGAGATTTATAATCCATTAATATAACACAGGGTATAGCTGCCTCAATGGCTTGTGGTGTTAGCTCATATCGGAGACTCTTAATTATAAAACCGGTTTACATTCACAAGAGATCCTTGGCTTTTCAGATTGGGAGACTCTTAATTATAAAACCGGTTTACATTCACAAGAGATCCTTGGCTTTTCAGATTGGTCAATTCAAAGGCAAAAACACAGGCCAAATTTAACATTTTAACAAATACTACAGTTCTGCAATGCATTTAATAAAAGCTTGTTGTGTATGAAATTGATAAGGTAAATTATTCACAATCTACAAACGAATATGAGGTTCCTACCACACTATTGGAAGATGTGGCAGTTTTATGCTCTGATAGCAGTAGATAGTGGTAGATGCTGTTTATGTACAAAACCTCCTTGGTTTATTGATGCAGGGCTTTACAGCTGACTGGACACAATTTATTTGAAGTGTCCCCCTCAGCATGATTCATAATGATTGTTACATGATTTTTTCAGACATGTTGCAGGATGGGAAAATACATTTCAAAGAGGGTAACATACATTTAGAATAAGAATATATACCACTGGTAATGCACCTGTTCCATGAGTGCCAAAAAGGACTTGTTTAATATTCAATGGTTGACAAAGCTAGGTAATAATTATTATATGCTTGAGAAGCTGTATGTGTCTATGTCACAATTCCTACATAATAAGGTAGTCTCTCCAAATGACAGTCACAGCAGGGAGTGGCTCTACTCAGCAATGTACCATGGGAAATTGTGAATGTAACATCAATATTTGTTCCTTGAAATACACTGTTTACTATAAAGTTCATACTAAAGATAAGAGAGCTGTAACAATTTTATTTGTCTACAAAGCACAATCAATCTTGCACCTTTATCTGCAAAATACCATTATCTTCAAATGGTGGTCACAATTTTGATAATTAAGGGCAATTATGGTTTGTTTTTATAATTTGTAATATATAACATTTTATAATTAATGTCAATTATGGTATGTTTTGAAATATTATGTATTTATATATATGTTTATATAATTATATTCCATTTGTTTCCTAATGCAAAATGAAGAAATCACCATTGCTATTGCTATTCCAATCTGGTCAAAAGTAAATTGTGCTCCTTGAGAGGAATTTATAGAACATGCTTTAAAGAATTAAAGAAATAAAAGTTTTTATTACTGAAATTTGTTCTGCTTTTTCTTAGATTTATTGCCCCTTGCAGGAGTTATTATTATTCATTTTAATTTAGTGCGTATTCACATGGATGATTCCCTCATGGAAAGGGAGAACATTAGACTCCCAGAAGTACTGGAGGACAGAGGATCAAATGGGGTGAAAATAACCTTTCATTAGGCGGGAAATAGTATTGGGTAGGCTAATGGGACTGAAGGATGATAGATCCCCTGGGAATGATGGCCTGCAACCCAGGGTCCTCAGGGAGGTGGCTCTAGAAATAGTGGACGAATTGGTGATCATTTTCCAATGTTCATTAGATTCAGGATCAGTTCCTGTGGATTGGAGGATAGCCAATGTAATCCCACTTTTCAAGAAAGGAGCAAGCGAGAAAACGGAGAATTACAGACCAGTTAGCCTGACTTCGGTGGTGGGAAAGATGCTGGAGTCAATTATTAAAGAGGTAATAATGGGGCATTTGAATAGCAGTAAAAGGATTAGTCCAAGTCAGCATGGATTTATGAAAGGAAAATCATGCCTGACTAATTTTCTGGTATTTTATGAGCATGTGACAAGTAAAATGGATGAAGGGGAGCCAGTGGGTGTAGAGTATCTAGACGTTCAGAAAGCCTTTGATAAGGTCCCACATGGGAGACTGGTGACTAAAATTAGAGCACATGGTATTGGGAGTAGGGTGTTGACGTGGATAGAAAATTGGATGGCAGACAGGAAGCAAAGAGTAGGAGTGAACGGGTCCTTTTCAGAATGGCAGGCAGTGGCGAGTGGAGTGCTGCAAGGCGCGGTGTTGGGGCCGCAACTGTTTACCATATATATTAATGATTTGGAAGATGGAATTAGGAGCAACACTAGCAATTTTGCGGATGACACAAAGCTGCGTGGCAGTATGAACTGTATAGAGGATGTTAGGAGATTGTAGGGTGACCTGGACAGGTTGAGTGAGTGGGCAGATGCCGTATAATATAGATAAATGTGAGGTTATCCACTTTGATGGCAAGAACAAGGTGGCAGATTATTATCTCAATGGGGTTAGGTTCGGTAAGGGGGAGGTACAGCGAGACCTGGGTGTCCTTGTGCACCAGTCACTGAAAGTTGGCGTGCAGGTACAGAAGGCAGTGAAGAATGTTGGCCTTCATAACAAGACGATTTCAATATAGGAGCAGAGAGGTTCTTCTGCAGTTGTACGGGGCTCTGGGAAGACCACATCTGGAGTATTGTGTGCAGTTTTGGTCTCTTAATTTGAGAAAGGATATCCTTGGGATTGAGGCAGTGCAGCGTAGGTTCACGAGATTAATCCCTGGGATGGCAGGACTGTCATATGAGGAAAGATTGAAAAGACTAGGCTTGTATTCACTGGAGTTTAGGATGAGGGGGGATCTTATAGAAACATATAAAATTATAAAAAGAGTGGACAAGCTAGATGCAGGAAAAATGTCCCCAATGTTGGGCGAGTCCAGAACCAGCCGTCACAGTCTTCGAATAAAGGGGAGGCCATTTAAGACTGAGTTGAGAAAAAATGTTTTCACCCAGAGAGTTTGTGAATTTGTGGAATTCCCTTCCACAGAGGGCAGTGGAGGCCAAATCATTGGATGGATTTTAGAGAGATTTAAATAAAGCTCTCGGGGCTAGTGGAATCAAGGGATATGGGGAGAAGGCAGGCACGGGTTATTGATTGGGGACAATCAGCCATGATCACAATGAATGGCGGTGCTGGCTTGAAGGGCCGAATGGCCTCCTCCTGCACCTATATTCTATGTTTTCTATTTAGACTTGATAGTCATTTCTGATCATCTGCAGCAGGGCAGCACAGTGGCACTTCTGATAAAATGCTGTTTCACAGCGCCAGGGATCGTCAATCGATCATGACCTTGGGTGTTGTCTGTGTGGAGTTTACCTGTGTTCCCTGCGACCACATGGGTTTCCTCCGGGTGTTCCAGTCCCCTCCCAAATCCCAAAGATGTGCGGGTTTGTAGGTTATTCAGCCTCTGTGAAACTGCCCCTGATGTTTAGGGAGTGGTTGAGAAACTGGAATAATATAGAATTAATGTGAATGGGTGATCAATGGTGGGTGTGGACCTGGTGTTTCAATGTTGTATCTCTAAAACTAAAGTCTATAACACAACAATTGTAATCTGTAGGATCGCATTTTGCAAGGTTTGAATCTAACCCACTGATCTTCAATGTAGTAATCCATGCTGGGACACATTTCTTGAGATTACTGGAGATCACTGGTACGAGACTGAAATGACAATTTTTCACCTCAGGAAATGTTCAGGAGGCGACCACTAATAATGAGTTTTAACTGACATTCATATGTAGTACTTTCGAATCATAGAGTTATAAGCCACAGAAACAAGCCCTTAGCTCACTTTCAAGTACCTATTCATACCAATCCTATTTACCTGCACTTAGTTTCTAGCCCACTATGCCCTGGCAATTCAAGTGTACATCTGATTGCTTCTAAACTGTTGTCAGAGTACCTGCATTTACCATTTTCTTAGGCACTGCGTTCCAGACTGCAGTCACCCTCTGGGATGAAAAACATTGTCCTCTGATCTTCTCTAAGACTCTTACCCCTCAAGTTAAACCTATGCTCTTTAGCCTCTCACCGCTCTATCATGGGGATAGGTTTCTTACTATCTACCCTATCAATGTCTTCCATGATTGAATATCACTCCATCAGGTCTTGCTTTTGCCTCTCCTTCCTTAAGGAAAACAAGCCTTTCCCATTCCATCTCTCCTCATGAATGAATCATTGCATCACAAGCAATATCCTGTAAACCTTCTCTGTGGCCAATCTAGTGCAGTCATGTTCTTTCTATAATGTTGGGATCAGAACTGCTCACAATATTCTAGCTGTGGCCTAACCAATGTTTTATAAATGGATACACAAGGAACTGTAGATGCTGGAATCAGGTCCCAAACTGAAATGTTGCCTATCCATGTCCTCCAGAGATGCTGCCTACCACTCCAAATTACTCCAGCACTTTGTGTTCTATACAATGTTTTATATACGAGTATTAAGACTGCCCTACTCTTATCCCCCTATGATTTCCACAGAATGTCAAATGGACTATATTATGAGGTTTTATTTAGTTTGCCTAGTGTGCATAATTAATAAATTAATTCACAAAACAAAAATGATTGTCTCAAATATTTTTCAGGAATCAAAGTTTCTGGAGCTAATGGACCTGTATTACTGACCTTGCGGAGTTTTGAGAAAGCTACAATAACTAAATTTTTACGGTGTCTACATTTTACTGGTAGTCAATTTGAAATACACTTTGCACAGATTGACAAAAAGAGACAACTGTCACTTTAAAATCTGGCAACAGTAGCAAGTCTGGATTTAAGTGCTTTGAAATACTGTGAAGAAATGCTGTAGGTGTTTGCAGATGATATAAACTCAAGTAGATGCCAGCATGCAATATGGCAAAAACGATTCAAGCAAATCAACTTCATGGAGCCTCTGCTACTTGCCATCTGGCGCAAAATCAACCAAATGGATCTCTGCATATTCATCTTCATTTGTGAAAATACTCAGGAGAATGTCATTCCTGGGTAAAAATGCATAAAATATCTATAATACAAAATATTCATGATGTTCTGACACTTGCTGTCTTCTCAATTCATATCATGCCTATAGTTAGTTGGAATTAAAGCTTAATAAGTGCTTGTCTTTCTGCCCTTTCGTTAATATGCATATGTGGTCACTTAATCATTGAAGCCCTTGTGCTTACTGTAGAGCTAGTTGTCATGATAAAATAATAGACATAAAAATGGCATGAAAGCTGTAGTATACTTGTGACTTACTCTTTTCTATTTATTGTGGGACTCCATTTGTATTGTTTGAGTAAAAGGTGGAGATGAAAGATTAAAGCCAACGGGAACGTAACTGCACATCTCTCTCAGATGCATAGAATCTCGGAAGAATTTTATCAACAAATAAGTCATGGCTTTCCCACAGTCTGGCATGTGATATTCAAGGCAGTGTTTGCTGCGGCCTGTACCTTGACATGGACAGAGGAAACTAATACTTGTTACCAGCAAACATGTTGTAAGCATGAGTATAATTACTATGTTATAGTGGAGAGTAAGAAAAGTTTTATATGTGTAGATAAGGCAAATGAAGTGTCAAAAAATAATACCAAAGCTAATTGCTCTACATTGGTAACTTATATGTTCAGCTTTATTCTTCTTTGCACAGAAGTATCCCCAAGTACTTCTCTGTACAGATGTGAAAAGTCCAGAACAAACTGAATAGAACACAGAGAAATGGTACGTACATGAAACATTGTTTTTTGAGAGGCTATAATATTATAGAGACCCACACTAAGACACTGATAATAAGAGATTTTCAGGGACATAAACATCAAAACTGAAAATAAAGGCACATTCTAAAGCTTTTTTTTTTAATTGATTAGCTTCTGATTAGGCAGTAAGGATATTTTGCATTAGATTAGTAAAGTATAGCAATAAATGCTGTTTTACTGATGTTTACTGGATTGTCATGATTCTTTTTAAACTATAATTTCATGATGCTCAGGTTAATAATTAAATGCTCTTCATCTTTGTGTTTGGAAAATGGATTTCAGTTAGTCTAAAGTTAATCTTGTTTGTTAATTTAAAACATATTATTTCATTTTAGGCAAGAAAGACATTTTCTTTCCATAACAAATTCTCCTGAACACATAAACCTATTCTTACGCCCTCTCGTGCAACTTGGCTTCACACTATCTCAGTATTTATTTTATTATGTCTTTGTACAAGACATTGGTGAGGCCACATTTGTAGCATTGTGTTCAGTTTTGGTCACCTTGTTATAGTAAAGTTAAACTGGAAAGGATGCAGGAAGGAAGTACAAGATGTTGCCATGTGTCAAGGGCATGAGCTACACGGAAAGGTTGAGCAGGCAAGGAGTTTATTCCTTGGAGCGCAGGAAGATGAAGGGTGATCTTATAAACGTGTATACGGACATTAAAAGATTAGATAGGGTAAATGGACAGTCTTTTACCCAGAATAGGGGAATCTAAAACTTGACTACATACGAGCTGCAGGAGGGGATAGATGTGGCAGGTAGTTACAATATTTAAAATACATTTGGTCCGGTATATGACTAGGAAAGGTTTAGAAGGATATGGACCAAATGCAGGCAAGTGGGACTAGTGGGTGGGGCATCTTGGTTGGTGTGGGCAAGTTGGGCCGAAGGGCCAAAATGCTGTATGTCTCTACGACTATATAACTTAACTTTCAAAATTGTTTGTATGATATCTGTTACTTTCCCCTGGCTTGAGTAACATTATATGCCTTGTGGGTTCCTGTTCTCTGGACTAATATTTAGAGAGTGCAGACCAGTGTACAGGAGACATGGAGAACGCTCGTACATATGCCTGGCTTACTTGAGATGTTACTCAAACTGTGCACATGCACACAGTACATGCACTGTACATGTATGATCGAGAAAATCAAGTAGTAACAGCACACTTATTTACATGTCTGTCATTTCTTCCCCTCTTAAAAAGAAAAAAATACTACTTTTAGCAATATTTACATATTTAATCAATGACCTGTGTTTTAGGTTCCCTTCGATGTTTAGAACTGTACTCGTGTTAGGGTTAGTATGATAGAGTTGTACAACACAAATGAGCTCTTCAACTTTTCACATCCATGCCATCCCTTTTGCCCATCGACACTAATTCCATTTGGTTGCATTGGGTCCATATATTCATCTTTTCAAATGCTTCTTAAACACAGTGATTCTCTCTCCTCTGCCAGCACGCTCCATGTGGATATATATCATCATGTTATTGATATACCATTAATATTTAGGCTCACTGATCAATTTTAAACTCGCTCAAGTCAACTTCTATGTCAACTCCTCTTCAATAACTGTAGGAATCATTTCAAGTATACATTCATAACTGTGCTGTACTGTTCTATGTTCTATAACTCATTATGTTACTCCTGGGGATCTGAAACAAAATCAGTGTCCATGTGAATCATTCTGAATTGTTTTCCAGCTAATTGGAGATAATTTAGTTTAGTTTAGTTTACTTTAGTTTGCAGCACGTAAAAAAACAGGCCCTTTGGCCCACCGAGTCTGCACCGACCAGCAATCCCCAC
The DNA here is from genome assembly GCA_035221665.1 of Okamejei kenojei. Lineage (NCBI taxonomy): Eukaryota > Metazoa > Chordata > Chondrichthyes > Rajiformes > Rajidae > Okamejei > Okamejei kenojei. Next base: position 61,787,339 of record CM069134.1, read on the forward strand.
ACATTAACACTACGCTACACACACTACACTACACAAACTGATGATAGTTTTACACATACATTTAGACTAAACCAATTAACCTGCAAACCTGTATGTCTTTGAAGTATGATAGGAAACCGAAGATCTCAGAGGAAACCCATGCAGGTCACAGGGAGAACGTACAAACTCCATACAGACAGCACCCGAGGTCAGGATAGAACCTGGGTCTCTGATGCTGGCAGGTAGTAGCTCTACAGTTATGCCACCGTGGCACCCTATAATTCTTGGAACTATGTATCTTACTGTTTCTAAAATATCCCATTTTATCATCTCTGATGTCTTCAGAAATGTTCGGGCGTCAAAGGTTACGAGGAAAAGGCAGGGTTGAGAAGGAAATATAGATCATCCATGATCGAATGTTGGAGTAGACTCGGTGGACCGAATGGCCTAATTCTGCTCGTATGGTCAACACATAGACTTTATAATGTGATCTAAACCTCCTTGTACAGCACTTGTCCTCAAGTTTGTAACGTTTCAACTATCTGCCTTCTGCCTTCTCTTCCAAATTCAACTAAATCACACGCAGTTAAGACCTGACCTGTGTGTTGGCATTTTTGCGGGAGTGCATTCTCTGGTGGAATGCAACATTGATCTGAGTCTCAAAGGAACATCCCTGAATCAATGCTTTATTGTAAAACCTGATCTGCCTTGCATGAATGCTTCAGAGAGCATCTTTGACAGTGTATATTGATCTCCTAGCTTCTCTGTTTGAAGGTAGATGATGAGAAGATGTGAAGCGATGTCCAATCCTATTTTGTTTTGAAATAGCTGAAATGGACCATTAAACTAATAACAATTATTTGGGAAGACCAGATGTTGTGAAGATGAGTTCTTCCGAGTTCCTCTGACGCATGTTCAGTGAGGGCGCATAATCCAACAATGTACACCTCAATCTGATGGCGCATAATCCAACAATGTACACCTCAATCTATCGTGGATGGCTGCCCACCAATACTAGGAAGCTGTTCAATCCTCTGCCATTGGTCAAGCTGCATGGGCCGTTTCCACAATTGTAATTGCTCTCGGTGCTTTAATCTCAAGGTTTAATAAACTCTGCACTTGCTACCTGGCTCTTGTGGATCCTCACCCATGTCAGGCACAAGACAAATCTAAGACCTTCTGAGATAACAAAGCCTTAATGCTCTTGATGAAGTTTTCATTCTGCTTCATAACTCAAAGTATTACTGCTCTGTGCTGCAGTCATGATCTTTGGAGAGCTTGTGACAACATGTGGTGGAACGGATATACTGTATATCCCCAACCAAATGTGTGCCTAAACCATTCCAACTGAATCAAAGTGCACAAATACTTGCTTTCATTCCGCATTCCTCGTCATCAGTTTTGAAGTTAAAGGAAAATTATCCTCTACTGCCTGAAGGATGATTGTTTCATTCTCTGAGCTGGAGCAGCATAAGGCAGTCTTAATAATTTGCAGTGGTATAAGAATTATAAAATCATGGCAAATGGACAAGTTAGCCATTCAGCCCAACTTGTCCAACCAGTGGGTACTCTTCTGTATAATTCTCATTGTGTACCACTCGGCTCATTGACTTCTACGGGAGCTAAAATGGTTAGCAGTCAGAATATCCCGTAGGTCTTGGCAAACCGAGCGCAAGTGTTTGATGAAATGGTTGTCCAATCTACGCTTGGTCTTGCTGCCTGGTGGGATGGGGAAGCAGGAGCAGAACTACGGGACACAGAGGAGATGTGGGTATTAGACAATAGACAATAGGTGCAGGAGTAGGCCATTCAGCCCTTCGAGCCAGCACCGCCATTCACTGTGATCATGGCTGATCATCCACATTCAGTACTCCGTTCCTGCCTTCTCACCATATCCCCTGACTCCGCTATCTTTAAGAGCTCTATCTAACTCTCTCTTGAAAGTATCCAGAGAAATTGGCCTCCACTGCCTTCTGAGGCAGCAAATTCCACAGATTCATAACTCTCTGGGTGAAAAAGTTTTTCCTCATCTCCATTCTAAATGGCCTACCCCTTATTCTTAAACTGTGGCCCCTGGTTCTGGACTCCCCCAACATTGGGAACATTTTTCCTGCCTCTAGCGTGTCCAATCCCTTAATAATCTTTTAACTTTCAATAAGATCCCCTCTCATCCTTCTAAATTCCAGAGTATATAAGCCCAGCCACTCCATTCTCTTAGCATATGACAGTCCCGCCAGGGATCCAGGGATCAATCTTGTGAACCTACGCTGCACTGCATCAATCACAAGGATGTCCTTCCTCAAATTTGGAGACTAAAACTGTACGCAATACTCCAGATGTGGTCTTACCAGAGCCCTATACAACTGCAGAAGAACCTCTCAACTCCTATATTGAAATCCTCTTGTTATGAAGGCCAACATTCCATTAGCTTTCTTCACTGCCTGCTGTACCTGCATGCAAACTTTCAGTGACCGGTGTACAAGGACACCCAGGTCTCGCTGTACCATCCCCTTACCTAAGCTAACCCCATTGAGATAATAATCTTCCCCTTGCATTTGCCACCAAAGTGGATAACCTCACATTTATCTATATTATACTGCATCTGCCACGCATCTGCCCACTCACTCAACCTGTCCAGTTAACCCTGCAACCTCCTAACATCCTCTTCACAGTTCACACTGCCACCCAGCACACTTGCTAGTGTTGCTCCTAATTCCCTCTTCCAAATCATTAATATATATGGTAAACAGTTGCAGCCCCAACACCGAGCCTTGCGGCACTCCACTCGCCTCTGCCTGCCATTCTGAAAAGGATCCTCTCACTCCTACCCTATGCTTCCTGTCTGCCAACCAATTTTCTATCCATGTCAACACCCTACCCCCAATATCATGTGCTCTAATTTTAGTCACCAGTCTCCCGTGTGGGACCTTATCAAAGGCTTTCTGAAAGTCTAGATACAGTGGCTTGCAAAAGTATTCATACCCCTTGAACTTTTCCACATTTTGTCATGTTACAACCACAAACGTAAATGTATTTTATTAGGATTTTATGTGATTGACCAACACAAAGTGGCGCATAATTGTGAAGTGGAAGGAAAATGATACATGGTTTTCAAATCTTTTTACAAATAAAAAAACTGAAAAGTGTGGCGTGCAAAAGTATTCAGCCCCCTTTACTCTGATGCCTCTAAATAAAATCCAGTGCAACCAATTGCCTTCAGAAGTCACCTAATTAGTCCACTTGTGTGTAATCTAATCTCAGTATAAATACAGCTGTTCTGCGAAGGCCTCAGAGGTTTGTTAGAGAACATTAGTGAACAAACAATGTTCCTGGGGCATCATGAGGCCCAAGGAACACACCAGACAGGTCAGGGATAAAGTTGTGGAGAAGTTTAAAGCAGGGTTAGGTTATAAAAAAATATCCCAAGCTTTGAACATCTCACGGACCACTGTTCAATCCATCATCCAAAAATGGAAAGAGTATGGCACAACTGCAAACCTACCAAGACATGGCCATCCATCTAAACTGACAGGCCGGGCAAGGAGAGCATTGATCAGAGAAGCAGCCAAGAGGCCCATGGTAACTCTGGAGGAGCTGCAGAGATCCACAGCTCAGGTGGGAGATTCTGTCCACAGTACAACTATTAGTCGTGCACGCCACAAATCAGGCCTTTATGGAAGAGTGGCAAGAAGAAAGCCATTGTTGAAACAAAGCCATAAGAAGTCCCATTTGCAGTTTGCCACAAGCCATGTGGGGGACACAGCAAACATGTGGAGGAAGGTGCTCTGGTCTGATGAGACCAAAATTGAAGCTTTTGGCATAAATGCAAAACACTATGTGTGGTGGAAAACTAACACTGCACATCACCCTGAACACACCATCCCCACTGTGAAACATGGTGGTGGCAGCATCATGCTGTGGGGATGCTTTTCTTCAGCAGGGACAGGGAAGCTGGTCAGAGTTGATGGGAAGATGGATGGAGCCAAATACAGGGCAATCTTGGAAGAAAACATGTTAGAGTCTGCAAAAGACTTGAGATTGGGGCGTTGGTTCACCTTCCAGCAGGACAATGACCCTAAACATACAGCCAGAGCTACAATGGAATGGTTTATATCAAAGCATTTTCATGTGATAGAATGGCCCAGTCAAAGTCCAGACCTAAATCCAATTAAGAATACCTGGCAAGACTTGAAAATTGCTGTTCACAGACGCTCTCCATCCAATCCGACTGAGCTTGAGCTATTTTGCAAAGAAGAATGGGCAAAATTTTCAGTCTCTAGATGTGCAAAGCTGGTAGAGACATACCCCAAAAGACTTGCAGCTGTAATTGCAGTGAAAGGTGGTTCTACAAAGTATTGACCCAGGGGGGCTGAATAGTTTTGCACGCCACAGTTTTCAGTTTTTTATTTGTAATAAAATTTGGAAACCATGTATAATTTTCCTTCCACTTCACAATTATGCACCACTTTGTGTTGGTCAATCACATAAAATCCCAATAAAATACATTTATGTTTGTGGTTGTAATGTGACAAAATGTGGAAAAGTTCATGGGGTATGAATACTTTTGCAAGCCACTGTACACTACATCCACTGGCCCCCCTTCATCCATTTTACTTGTCACATCCTCAAAAAATTTGAGAAGATTAGCCAAGCATGATTTTCCTTTCATAAATCCATGTTGACTTGGACTAATCCTTTTACTGCTATCCAAATGCCCCATTATTACCTCTTTAATAATTGACTCCAGCATCTTTCCCACCACCGAAGTCAGGCTATTTGGTCTGTAATTCCCCGTTTTCTCTCTTGCTCCTTTCTTGAAAAGTGGGATAACATTAGCTATCCTCCAATCCGCAGGAACTGATCCAGAATCTATTGAACATTGGAAAATGATCACCAATGCGTCCACTATTTCTAGAGCCACCTCCCTGAGGACCCTGGGATGCAGTCCATCAGGCCCAGGGGATTTATCATCCTTCAGTCCCATTAGCCGACCCAATACTATTTCTCGCTGAATGAAAATTTCTTCCAGTTCCTCGACCCCCTTAGATCCTCTGTCCTCCAGTACTTCTGGAAGATTGTTTGTGGTCTCCTTAGTGAAGACAGATCCGAAATACCTGTTCAACTGCTCTGCCATTTCCTTGTTACCCATAATAATTTCACCCGTGTCTACCTTCACGAGACCCTTACATTTGACTTTGCTATTCTTTTTCCCTTAACATATCTAAAGAAGCTTTTACTGACCTTCTTTATATTCCTGGCCAGCTTCCCCTCGTACTTCATCTTTTCAGCCTGTATTGCTCGTTTTGTTTCCTTCTGTTGTCCTATGAAAGTTTCCCAATCCTCTGACTTCTGGGTACTCTTTGCTGTATTATACATCATTTGTTTTAGTTTTTGCTGTGTTATACATCTTTTCTTTTAGTTTTATTCTATCCCTAACTTCTGTTGTAGCCACGGTTGCCTCCTACTCCCCTTAAAATCCTTCTTCCTTTTTGGAATGAAATGATCCTGCGTCTTCCGGATTATGCCCAGAAATTCCTGCCATTGCTGTTCCACCATCATTCCTGCTAGTATCCCTTTCCAGTCTACCTTGGCCAGCTCCTCTCTCATGCCTTCATAATTCCCTTTGTTCTACTGCATCACTGCCACTTCCGATTTAACCTTGTCCTTCTCAAATTGCAGATTAAAACTAATCATATTATGATCACTACCTCCAAGCGGTTCCTTTACCTCGAGTTCTCTTGTCACATTTTTGTTCATTGGACAACACTAAATCCAGAATTGCCTTTTCTCTGGTCGGCTCCATTACAAGCTGCTCTAAGAATCCATCTCGGAGGCATTCTACAAACTCTCTTTCTTGGGGTCCTGAACCAACCTGACTTTCCCAGTCTACCTGCATATTGAAATCCCCCATCTCCACAGTGGCATTACCTTTGTTACATGCCAGTTTTAACTCCTGCTGCAACTTACACTCTACATCCAGGTTACTATTTGGGGATCTGTAGATAACACCAATTAGTGTCTTCTTGCCTTTGCAATTCCTCAACTCAATCCACAGTTACTCTACCTCGTCACTCCCTTTGTCTTCCCTCGCAAGGGACTGAATTCTATTCCTCACCAGAAGAGCTACCCCCCCTTCCCCTGCCCCCCTTCTCTGCCCACCTGCTTGTCCTTTCTATAGGATGTATAACCCTGAATATTAAGTTCCCAGATCCGATCCTCCTGCAGCCACTTCTCAGTAATCCCCACAATGTCATATCTACCAACCTCAACCTGAGCCTCAAGCTCAACTACATTACTTCTTATAATTCGCGCATTCAAATACAGTACTTTTAATTACTTATGCATCTCACTATTCACATCGATCCCTACTCCACTTGGCCATACACTCCTATCCCTCCGTGAGCTTTCTTTCCCATTAATTCTGGGGTCATTAACTATCCCCTTACTCCCTTTCCCTTTAACTACCCCCCCCCCCCTCCCCCCTATTTAGTTTAAAACCACCTGTGTCGCAGTGGCAAACCTGCATGCCAGAATTCCGGTCCCCCACCTGTTAAGGTGCAATCCGTCCCTTTTGTACAGTTCCCCCTTACTCAAAACCAGATGCCAGTGGTCTAAGAATCTAAATTCATGCCCCCTGTCCTCTGACTCACCTCTTTCTCTCCTCCCACACGGGCTTCAGCCGATCAGTGCTTCTTCCTGCTTCTTCTTGTTGCTGCTTCTCCAAAATCCACGTAAGCTCTGTGTTAAGTCTGTCTGAGTCAACTCCTCTTGTCATGAAGACAGCATGTACCTGCATGCTTACTTTCAGTGAGTGATGAACAAGGACCCCCCCAGATCTATTTGTGCTTCCCCTTTTCCCAACTTGACACCATTCAGATAATAATCTGTCTTCAACATGTTTGCCACTAAAGTGGATAACCTCACATTTATCCACATTAAACTGCATCTGTCATGCATCCACCCAGTGGGTATCCTTTCAGTACACTACCCCCAATACCATGTGCTCTAATTTTGCCCACTATTCTCCTATGTGGGACCTTATCAAATGCTTTCTGAAAATCCAGGTACACTACATCCACGGGCTCTCCCTTGTCCATTTCCCCAGTTACATACTCAAAAAATTGCAGAAGATTTGTCAAGCATGATTTTCCCCTCTGTAAATCTATGCTGACTCGGACCGATCCTGTTACTGCTATCCAAATGTTCCGTTCTTTCATCTTTTATAATTGACTCCAGTATCTTCCCCACCACCAAGGTCGAGCTAACAGGTCTATAATTCTGTTTTCTCTCTCCCGCCTTTCTTAAAAAGTGGGATAACATTAGCTACCCTCCAATCCACAGGAACTGATACTGAATCTATAGAACATTGGAAAATGCCCACCAATGTGTCCACAATTTCTAGAGCCACTTCCTTAAGTACCCTGGGATGCAGACCATCTGGACCTGGGGATTTATCAGCCCTCAGTCCCATCAGTCTACCCAACACCATTTCCTGCCTAATGTGAATTTTCCTCAGTTTATTCCGTCACCCCAGATCCTCTGGCCACTAGTAAATTAGGGAAATTGTTTGTGTCTTCCTTAGTGAAGACAGATCTAAATTACCTGTTCAACTCAGCTGCCATTTCTGTCTTCCCCATAATAAATTCACCTGTTTCAAGGGTCAAACTTTCCAACATATCTAAAGAAGCTTTTACTATCCTCCTTTATATTCTTGGCTAGCTTATCTTCGTACCTCATCTTTTCTCCCTGTATTGCCTTTTTAGTTATTTTCTGGTGCTCTTTAAAGGTTACCCAATCCTTTGGCTTCCCACTCATCTTTGCTATGTGATACTTTTATTTTTATACTGTAATTCCTTTGTCAACCACGGTCACCGCTTATTCCCCTTGGAATCTTTCTTCCTCTTTGGAATGAACTGATTTTCTGTATTATTCCCAGAAATACCTGCCATTGTTGTTCCATTGTCATCTTTGCTAGGATATCTTTCCAGTCAACTTTGGCCAGCTCCTCCCTCATGGCTCCATAGTCCCTTTGTTCAACTGTAATACTGACACTTCCGATTTTCCCTTCTCCCTCTCAAATTGTAGTTTAAAACTTATCACATTACGCTCACTACCTCCTAACGGCTCCTTTACCTCAAGTTCCTTTATCAAATCCGGCTCATTACACAACACTGAATCAAGAATTGCCTTCTCCCTGGTAGACTTCAGTACAAGCTGATCTAAGAATCCATCTATGAAAGAAGGGGGGTTGGGAACCACATTTACCAAAGGAAAAGGTCATGTTTGGCAAAGGCATTGTGGGCCAAATAGCTTGTTCCTGCACTGTACTGATCTATATTCTATAAGTTTCTTCACCAAGAGGGTAGTAAATCATTGGAATTCTCTGTTCAATCACTGAGTGATAGAAGGTAGAAATTGATAGGTTATTTAATATTAAGTGATTAAGGGAATTTCACTGTTTCCAATTCGTATTTGTTTTTATTTTGTTTTTGTCTTTCAATAATGTTTCAACGTGTAACTTACTTCAATGGGTACTCCAATCCAACATACTCCAACCCAACTTCATGATGTTTTGACATTGTATGTTATTCAAGAGAGAAATAACTGTTTAGGTGCACCATAATGTCAACACAACACAGAGATTTTCTGAAGATGGACACAATGTGCTGGAGTAACTCAGCAGGTCAGGCAGAATCTCTGGAGAAAAATAATAGGTTATGTTTTGGGTCAGAACCCTTCTTTACTCTGAAGAAGGGTTCTGACCTGAAATCTCACCTATTCTTTTTCTCCAGAGATGCTGGCTGACAAGGCGAGTTATTCCAGCACTTCAGTGTAAACCAGCATTTACAGTTCCTTCCTACACACACAGATTTTCAGCACACAAGAATTTCAGGAAATTATGGACCTACATATAGCCATTCTGAACAACTTTTTTATCACTACAGCAATTATATACATCAGTTAATCATATGCATTACTAATTACATTATTTTATTTATCTAATGTTACAAAAATCTTATATTATGCCTGGTTTGCATGTATTTTGTCTTTTTTGTACTTGATGCGCATTCTAATTACTAATTTAATACACTGAGTGACATTTAAACCTCACTCTTTCCTTACCTGACAATCTTTAGTCTCCTTTTCAGGAGTGCTTTTGTCATAGTGCCATTGTCATTTACTCCAGCTCTCTTTGTCACTTACTCCACCTATCACTTGCCAGGCATTGTTTCACCCCATCTCCCTTTTACAGCTTTCCCCTGCTCCAATAAGTCTGAAGAAGGGTTCCATCCCAAAACATTGCCTTTCCATTCCCCCCACAGATGCTGCCTGACTTGCTGAGTTCCTGCAGCACCTTGTTTTTGCTCACGATTTCAGTGTCAGCAGTTTCCCGCATCTCCATTAGATTGTATTATCCAGTGCAAAAAAAAAATGTTAACGGGCTAAAACAAGTTTCATGAAATGCCTGTCTATTACTAAATTTGGCTTAGTTCTCTTTCCATTGAAATAAATAGTTTTTTTTAATATCAGGTTTTCTGTGTCGATTGTTTCTCTGGTGGCAACATGAAAATGTACCCAAATATCTTTGCCACGTTTTACTTCCGAAATAACCACACAGTATTAAGTATAATATATCAACAATCATATTTCCCGTCTGTAGTACATCTTTAATCTGACCATAGACACAGCAAAGAAGAAAACATTGCTCTATTGTTGCTTTCACCGAACAGCAGAAAATCTGTAAATCTGTCACATAAAAATCTCTTAGCTTATGGAATTCTTGCTTTCCATGTGAAAATATGTATTATTAACCAAATCCTTGCATGGAACATTAAAATTCAGTCCATTTGAGTTATTTTAGGATGGCATCAATTCCATTATTTTCTGCTTCTTTTGCACAGGTGTCCATGATAAAGATTTGTGTAACTTGTTCTAACTTTGCAGAAGTGAACAAATGTACAATTTATTATTACAACACACTGTTCAGCATCTAGTAGGTCATTAGTTTCAGCACAGATATTTTAAAGTAAAATTTGTCTTTGCACATCTGCACCGAGTGAAACGAATGGCTTTTAAAAGCGAAAGAATGTTTAATTCCAAAGCTAATAATTGCACTCTCTTGAATTTTGTGAAATGAGTGAAAATTGTTGCCCGAATGTCAAGGACCAGAAAGAATGAGAAGATTTGGAGCTCAAGGGATTTTTGCATTGAATAACCTAATGGAAAGTTTGCAATCAGAAATTGACAATAATTGGTTTGTGAAAACTGCAACCATTACCTGATGCCATCTCTCCTGTCTTGTTTGGATTCTACTCCCTCTCACTATGTGACGTACTATTGTAATGTATTGGTTCAATTTCCAATAAAAGTTTAGTGCCCTTCTTCTGACGGTCTTTCTGTCAAATTAACCACCATTCTATTTAAAGTATGCTTGAAATGTTGTATATTTTTTCTACCCACATTTTGAACTATTCAATACTTGGGCAGCTTCCTTCATGAGGGGGAGGGGAAGAATAGCAAGTGTTTCCTGCTGCTAAATGTTCACTTGAAGGACTTTCATAGGATGACCTCCATCTGATTGATGACAACTTTGCTGCAAGCACTGTCTCTTATGGATTAAAATTAGTTTCTAAAGCATTAATTAACAATGTTTGGTATTAAGCAAGTTACATGGCACACAGGAAAGTGGCATGAACAGAATGCAGTCCAGCATCTCCACACAGCAACAACAGCTTGTATTTACATACTGCCTTTAACATAGCAACATATCCCAAGTGGATTCACAGGAGCAGAACCAAACAGAGTCTGACACCAAGTCATGTAGTGTGATATTATGTGACCAAAAACTTGATCAAGGGGGTAAGCCTTAGGGAGCATTGTGAAGGAGAACAATGTGGAAGAAAGATGGAGAGGTTTGGAAAAAACAATGAGCATTGCAAGGATTGAGCATTGATCAATAATAACAGCAAAGATAGACATAAAATGCTGGAGTTACTCAGCAGAACAGGCAGCATCTCTGGAGAGAAGGAATGGATGACGTTTGGGGTTGAGACCCTTCTTCAGACCCCAAACGTCACTCATTTCTTCTCTCCTGCCTGTCCCAGCATTTTGTGTCTACCTTCGATTCAAACCAGCATCTGCAGTTATTTCCTACATAATAATAATAGCAACATTTATAGCACTGTTGACTTAGTAAATATCCCAAGCCATTTGCTAGGAGGGTCATTAGCTATCAAATGATTATTATTTCCACACATTCTGTACTCTCACATCCTGAAATTGGTATAGAAAGCAAATGGAAGAACCTGCCAAGATTTATATTAAACATCTCTCAATACCCTATTTGTTAAATAACAGAAACAAGTATCCCAAACAAATCTTCTGACACAAGCAATATCACTACCATTCATTCAATAATGTTGTTGTATTTAATCAGCTGTGCAGTAAAATACATGAGGGCTACCCACCCAAACAAGTCCCTTATAACATGCAACCAAGCAGCTATCCCTTTGTTTTTACAAAACAATGCGCAAGGAGAAAAGGCAGAGCAGGAATAGATCACATAGACGCACAGAGTCTCTTGCCCAGCATAGGTGAATCGATAACCAGAGCTCATTGGTTTAAGGTGAGGGGGAAAAGGTTTAATAGGAATCTGAAGAGTAGTTTTTTCACACAAAGCGAGGTGGGTGTATGCAACAAGCTGCCAGAGGAGGTAGTTGAGGCAGGGACTATCACAACATTTATGAAACAATTAGACAAGTATATGGATGACAGGTTCAGCAGGATTAGGGCCAAAGGCAGGCAGGTGAGACTAGTGTAGATGGGACCTGTTGGTTGGTGTGGGCAAGTTGGGCCAAAGGTCCTGCTTCCAGTCTGTATGACTCAATGACTCTATGTACTGGAGTGAAAGAATCAACTTGAAGCTCAGGCTGCGAACTCTGGCAATCAATGCAACAAATTCAGATGTATTGATGTGCCTGTATGAAACATCCATATGTACACATGCAATGGAAGAATGTGAACATGAATCTATCCTGCGAGTTCCTACAGCACCTGTTCAGAATTGACATGGCAATCAATGAAACAAGTTGTTTAGCTTAGCTCTGGCATGACATGGCTGTTTGTGATGTTTCTCTAATGTAATCTGTCCAATATGCAAAAATCATTTCCCTGGACATAACTTCAAAGGTCTGAAGTGGCTTGATGCCATGTCACATTCCAAATAATAATGTAAAATATCTATTTTCCTGAGGTGTGCATTTTGAAATGCAACTGGACAATTTAGATCTGTTGGTATTGGACATGATGCACAATATTTAACAGGTTATTATTCATCATGTGATTGTACTAACTTTCGTTCAGGGAAATAGCAAAAATATGTGGACTGGATTGGAAAAATTGACACCTATATAGCAAAGAGCACCTTATTGGGGTTTAATAATATACTACGGGTACATTTTCTTCTCCTCACACTAATGAGGCAGGATCTTTGCCAACTTTGCATGAAGCCAATCTAATTAGCCACAATCGGCATGCTTCCAATCTGATTGCACTCATCACAAGGTCTAACTGTGCAACTCATCAAAAGGTTGCAGCAACATTTAAAGGAATGCCACCTGAGTAACCATGTGTCTGTCATCACTGGCTTTACAAAGTAAAGGCATGAACAGCATTTTGCAGATATGTCATACTAATGTTGCTATTCGGTGAACGAGTGCTTGTCAGATATGGCTACAATATCACGGGTTTTCCATGACTGATGAAGGAAATACCAATTTCCAAAAGATTTATGTTTAGGATGGAAACTTGCAAAGCCTTTCGCTCTGGCAGAAATTAAGATGATTGTACAAATGTGAATTTGTATTTCAGGTGGTACACAGGTTAACAGAAGGCATGGGGGAAAGTTGTTTGTCGGTTAGTTACCTAAACTTTGAGAAACTTAGTAGTCCCTACACACTAGGGACAATTTACAGAAGCCAATTAATCTACAAACCTTCACCTTGGAATATGGGAGGAAACTGGAGTACCCGAGGAAAATCCAAGCGGTCACACAGAAAACGTACAAACTCCATACAGACAGCACCCGTAGTCAGGATTGAACCTGGTTCTCAGGCAATGTAAGGGAGCAACTCTACCGCTGCGCCACTGTGCCACCCACACTCTGAAGCAATTGTAATTTTGGAGGAAATTATAGAGAAAGGGATGCTGAGAAAATGGAGAAATCAGAAGCAAAGATCGATATTTTAAAATGGATTTATTCTCAAATTTGCATACTTAGGGGTCACTGTAACTCAGTACAAGTGACAATAAACTAAACTGACTGACCGACTGACGAAAACACCAGCTTCACATTAAATTATTTCATTGGGGTGCATGGTAGAGTTGGAATGCTCTGCCTTGCCCTGCAAAGTGGGATTGCCTACAATTCGATCAAACCCTTATATTCACGGCTGGCAAAGTACAATGAAAATGTTTCCTGTCTTTATACAGAGTCCTCCTTTGATGCTAATATCTCCAGTGTCTGAAGAAGAACTCCGATCTGAAATCTCACCTATTCCTTTTCTCTAGAAGTCTGAAGAAGGGTTCCGAGCTGAAACGTCACCTATTGCTTTTCTCCAGAGATGCTGCTTGTCCCGCTGAGTTACTCCAGCATTTTGTGTCTATATTCTGTATAAACCAGCATCTTTCCTACACGTCTATTTCCAGTGACCTAGAGTTATTAAAAAATTATAGATTTATAATCACCGACACTTCCATAGCTGCTGGCTTAACACTTCATAACTGTCCAAAGGTGAGAGTTGTGGCTGTTGTCAGATTTCAGTGATGACTACATCAGTGAAGAGAACCATCTGCAGCATTGGTCATTGTTGAGATTAGATAACAAAACTATACACTGAACATACTGTGAGTTGACAAACCCTTTCAATCGTCCCTCTCCTGATAATTTGGCCTGCTCTAAGTAGGCCTTGTTTATTCTGCCAGCCATGCTTAGTTCTACCGGTGCCAAAAATAATCAAGGATACCACCAAAAGCATGCAGCATTCTCACAGCAAAAAGGTTAATTCAACCAACCGATAACAATGTACCAATAAAATAGCACTGGCGGGGGGCTCTTCCTGCTTCTTAATGCACGCCCTGCCATGCAACTAGAGGTACAGTCATCAAAGTAATAAAGAAAGGGAAATGGAATATGAGAGTAAACTATTAAGGTACAGTGCATTCAGAAAGTAGTCAGTCCCCTTCATTTATTCCACATTTTGTTACATTACATTCTAAAATTGATTACATTATTTTTTTTAATCATCAATCTACACACAATACCCCTTAATAAAAAAGTGAAAACAGGCGTTTAGAAATTTTTGCAAAGTAATTAAGAAGAAATAATTGAAATATCACATTTACATAAGTATACAGATCCTTTACTCAGTACTTTGTTGAGGCATCTTTGGCAGCGATTACAGCCTCAAATCTTCTTGGGTATGAAACTACAAGCTTGGCACACCTGTATTTGGGTAATTTCTCCCATTCTTCTCTGCAGATCCTCTCAAGCTCTGTTAGGTTGGATGGACAGCATCGATGTACAGCTATATTCAGATCCATCCAGAGATATTTGATCGGGTTCAAGTCCGGGCTCTGGCTGGACCACTCAAGGACATTCACAGACTTGTCACAAAGCCACTCCTGCATTATCTTGGCTGTGTGCTTGGGGTCATTGTCCTGTTGGAAGGTGAACCTCCACTCCAGTCTGAGGTCCAGAACACTCTGGAGCAGATTTTCATCAAGGATCTCTTTGTACTTTGCTGAGGAGTGGCATCCGTCAGGCCACCCTACCATAAAGGCCTGATTGGTGGAGTGCTGCGGTTATAGTTATCCTTCTGGAAGGTTCTCCCATCTCCTCAGAGGAACTCTGGAGCTCTGTCAGAGTGACCATCGGGATCTTGGTCAGCTCCTTGACCAAGGCCCTATGGCCCAGATTGCTCAGTTTGGCCGGGAGGCCGGCTCTATGAAGAGTCCTGGTGGTTCCAAAGTTCTTCCATTTAAGAATGCCGGAGGCCACTGTGCTCTTCAGGACCTGCAATGCTGCAGAAATTGTTTTATACCCTTCACCAGATCTGTGCCTCAACACAATCCTGTCTCGGAGGTCTACAATTCCATCGTCGTTATGGCTTGGTTTTTGCTCGGACATGCACTGTCAACTGTGGGACCTTATATAGACAGGTGTGTGCCTTTCCAAATCATGTCCAATCAATTTAATTTACCACTGGTGTACTCCAATCAAGTTGTAGAAACATCCCAAGGATAATCAATGGAAGCAGGATGAACCTAAGCTCATTTTGAATGTCATAGCAAAGCACCTGAATAATGATGTATATGTTTAAAAAGGAACTGCAGATGCTGGAAAATCGAAGGTAGGCAAAAATGCTGGAGAAACGCAGCGGGCGAGGCAGCATCTATGGAGCGAAGAAAATAGGCAACGTTTCGGGTCGAGACCCTTCTTCAGACTGATGTGAGGGTGGGGAGGGGGGGAAAGAAAGCAAGAGGCGGAGACAGTGGGCTGAGGGAGAGCTGTGAAGGGGAGGAGAAAGCAGGGACTACTGAAATTGGAGAAGTCAATGTTCATACTGCTGGGGTATAAACTGCCCAAGCGAAATATGAGGTGCTGCTCCTCCAATTTACGGTGGGCTTACTCTGGCCATGGAGGAGGCCCAGGACAGAAAGGTCGGGTTCGGAATGGGAGGGGGAGGGGGCCAATACTATACCTACGGTGAAATGTTGCCTATTTCCTTTGCTCCATAGATGCTGCCTCATCCGTTGAGTTTCTCCAGCATTTTTGTCTACCTTATGTAAATGTGATATTTCAGTTATTAATTTTTAATTACTCTGCAAAAATTTCTAAACTCGTGTTTTCACTTCTTCGTTCTGGGTTATTGTGTGTTGATTGATGATTTAAAAAAAAAATTAATCCATTTTAAAATAAGGCTGTAACATAACAAAATGTGGAAAGGTGAAGGGTTCTGAATACTTTCTGAATGCAGTGTACATTAAAGCAGACTGTATGATCTTCTATTGCACCAGAAAAATGAAAAGACCAACAAGGACATACAGAGATGGTCTGTAATCCAAGTAGAGATTAAATAGATTGGGTTTCTATTTTTCAAGAGTTCAGAAGAATAACAGATGATCTTTATTACAAGGTATAAAATTCTCAGAAGACGTGGCAGGGTAGATAGAAACATAGAAACATAGAAATTAGGTGCAGGAGTAGGCCATTCAGCCCTTCGAGCCTGCACCGCCATTCAATATGATCATGGCTGATCATCCAACTCAGTATCCCGTACCTGCCTTCTCTCCATACCCTCTGATCCCCTTAGCCACAAGGGCCACATCCAACTCACTCTTAAATATAGCCAATGAACTGGCCTCAACTACCCTCTGTGGCAGAGAGTTCCAGAGACTCACCACTCTCTGTGTGAAAAAAGTCTTTCTCATCTCGGTCTTAAAGGATTTCCCCCTTATCCTTAAGCTGTGACCCCTTGTCCTGGACTTCCCCAACATCGGGAACAATCTTCCTGCATCTAGCCTGTCCAACCCCTTAAGAATTTTGTAAGTTTCTATAAGATCCCCTCTTAATCTTCTAAATTCCAGAGAGTATAAACCGAGTCTATCCAGTCTTTCTTCATAAGACAGTCCTGACATCCCAGGAATCAGTCTGGTGAACCTTCTCTGCACTCCCTCTATGGCAATAATGTCCTTCCTCAGATTTGGAGACCAAAACTGCACGCAATACTCCAGGTGTGGTCTCACCAAGACCCTGTACAACTGAAGTAGAACCTCCCTGCTCCTGTACTCAAATCCAATGTGGAGAAAACATTACCCCTGGATAAAGAGTCTAGAACTTGAGGTCACCAGCTCAAAGAAGCCATTTAGGAGTGAAATGGAGTGAAACATTTTCACTCAGAGGAAGGCGAATCATCGAAATGTACTATCCTAATGAGCTTTGGTGGGTCAGATATTGACTGATGTCAAAACAGAGCTTGATAGATTTCTGGATATTAAAAGAATTAAGGGATTTTGGAATAGTGTTGGAAAATGGTGTTTGAGGTAAAAGATCAGCCATGAATTTCCTGAATGGTGGGGCAGATTCAATGACTCAAATAGCTTACTCTTGCTATTATTCCCTATTTTCTTGTGTTCCAAAGCAGCATAATACACTAATTTAAGCCATAATTTGTAATAAACAGCAACAGTGCAAAAGCCAATCCCTTCACCAGGATGGTATCAGGAGAGCTTCATATCAGAAGTGTGCATGTCTACTGTAAATGGCACCTATCGCTTCTAAAAGAATCAAGTAGAACAGAAAAATATTTTTGTGCAGGAAGGGACTGCAGATGGTCATTTACACTGAAGATAGACACAAAATGCTGGAGTAACTCAGCGGGACAGGCAGGATCTCTGGAGAGAAGGAATAGGCGACGTTTCTGGTCGAGACACCTCTTCAAACTGAGGGACGTTTCGGGTCAAGACCTTTTTTCAGACTGATCAGCTCAGTCTGAAGAAAGGTCTCGACCCGAAACTTCACCCATTCCTTCTTTTCAGAGATGCTGCCTGTCCCGCTGAGTTACTCCAGCATTTTGTGTAAAAAATATTTTTAAAGCCTTTGGTCTTTATGGCAGCCCAGGGTAATCCTGTATTAACTGGGTGGGAGATGACATTCACTCAACATTATTGCAATACAACATTTTAATAAATATTTAATGTAACTTGAACTACAATACTTCAGTCTACCCTAAAAGCATAGATGTAGATGACAGTCTGATTTTCCATTTGAGTATCCTGGGACTTATTTCTGGTACTGCTGGACCTGGCTGCCAGGATCATAGTGTCTATAAATCTAGGATTGCTTGATGCTAATACTATGAGATGTAAGTAGGAAATGCTCAATGTCATAGGATTGACATCACACATCATACATCACTTTCAAGACTTTCACATTCAATATACATTATACAGTGGGTCTTGCAGGAAAAGATAAATTAAGTGAAACATGCCTCATGCTTCCCATGAAAGGCTTACATGTATACTGAAGATCACATACCAAAATGCAATTATGCACTTCTTTCCATTTTTCTCTCAGCTCTCTTGAAGCTACTAACTTGTACAGATTCCCTGATGCTGACCTTGCCAGAGTGGATTTTGTTATCTAAGTCATTGAAAGTGCATATTCTGATGAGGAATCACAAATGCCCTTGATTCTTTTCTTACATGGAGTTCACACACGTGCATTTTCAAAATGGGCCACTAGAATAAGGATTTGGAACAAGAAATTGACCTGATTTATCTTTTCCTACCCGCAGTGCATTGGGATAATTGTAGTGCCCTAATTGCAGTTCTGGTTGAGCTGGGCTGACTCATTAAGGTATGCTGCAATTGCAAGTGAAAACAGGACCCACTATTGGTCAAGAGTCAAAGGCACTTTTTTTTCTGAATTGGAATAATTATAGCTGTCATCTCATTATGTCGAAGAAAGTCATAATGGTGATCTTAGAATCGGTGATTCTGAAAAACGGGAAAGATGATGCAAAATCTGACATTTGGTAATTATACATTATAATTCCCTTTAACTATTTCTGAATCTGGAAGGTTAATAAAAGGTGTTATGTTCTTGTTAATCATTAGAAAATGCCACAATTCTTGCATATTTATGTAATTATTCCAAATTGTACTGATTGGCAATTATCCCAAGCTTGGAAGAGCCACTTCTACAGTGGAAGCTACATACCTGGATTTATCACACACTTGGAACATGTGAGAACAAAGCACAATGGTCTGTACATGCTGCCTTACTCTAACACTCAGCTGGTAAAAATCACAAATTATTTTGAGTATTCTCAGTCAAATCATGAGAGTTATACAAAGATCTTCCTTGAACAAAAGAGTGAGGTTGAATGGTATTTGAACCCATGTTCAACATATTGGATATCTACAGTCCTGTGCAATAGACAATAGACAATAGGTGCAAGCAATTTGGCCCTTCGAGCCAGCACCGCCATTCAATATGATCATGGCTGATCATCCCCAATCAGTACCCCGTTCCTGCCTTCTCCCCATGTCCCCTGACTCCGTTATTTTTAAGGCCTATCTAGCTCTCTTTTGAAAGCATCCAGAGAACCTGCCTCCACCGCCCTCTGAGGCAGAGAATTCCACAGTGCAGATAGATTATCAACTGTGAAGATTACAAGGTAGTCTTAGGTTGCGGTAATTAGCTAGGAAGTGGTCAGCAGTTCAAGCAGCATCAGTAGAGGATGGGTTTTGAGCCAAAACATCACCCATTCCTTCTATCCAGAGAAGCTGCCTGTCCTGCTGAGTTACTCCAGCATTTTGTATCTATCAATAGAAGGAAAAATGAGGGTATAGCTCAGGTCAAATATTAATGAAAGTATAAGGTCACTGATACCAAATGGTGGTTTCTGTTTCTTTCTTCACATACGCTGACTGGCCTATTGTGTAACTTCAACACTTTTTAGCTAATAGATTAAAATTAATGGCACTCTGACATCAGCCATAATGGGCCTCTTTTCTCTCTGATTCCAGAGGCCACACAGACATTTTGTTCACGTAATTCAAGGTTTACTGAACAATTCAATGGTTAAATGATTGAAAAGGATATCCAATTCAATGCCACTTCACAAGCCATGCAAGACAGTAGTGAAGGATTGTAATGGAGCCAACTCTACTGTAAATATAATAAACTGTAATGACAGTAATGTGATATGGTTCAGAATGTTAGACCCTTATTAATTAACCTCATTTGTCTCTAGCATTGCAACCCCCCCCCCCCCAACTCCTACATTAATTAAGGATTCTAAATATAGTTTTCATAAATCTGTTGTGATATTTAACTTACCAGGATATATGGGAAGAATTCAGCACTTCTGTTCTTTTGATGAGATTCCCCTCTGCAATGTGCAGGACTTTGCAGTGATGGCGATGATAAAATTGTTAGTGTTCACTTTTGTTTAGTTTAGTTTATTGTCATATGTACTGAGTACAGTGAAAAGCCTTTTTGTTGTATGCAATCCAGTCAGCGAAAAGAATATACATGATTACAATCAAACTGTCCACAGTGTACAAATACAGGATAAAGGTAATTTTAGTGCAAGATAAAGCTAAAGATAGTTTGAGAGTCTCCAATGAGGTAGATGGTAGCTCAGACTGCTCTGTGATAGGATGGTTCAGTTGACTGATAACAGCTGAGAAATAACTGCCCCTGAATCTGTAGGTATGCATTTTCACATTTCTGCACTTCTTTCCCGGTGGGAGAAGTGGGAAGAGGACTCATCCTTGATTATGCTGGTGGCATTACCGAGGCAGCGTGAAGTGTAGATAAAGTCAATGGAAGGGAGGATGCTTTGCATGATGGTCTGGGTTGCATCCACAATTCTTTGCAATTTCCTGCAGTCATGGATGGAGTTGTTCCCAAAGTAAGCTGCGATTCATCCTAACAAAATGCTATCTACGGTGCATCTGTAGGAGTTAGTGAGAGTTGTTGGGGACATGCCAAACTTCCGTTTCTATGAAAGTCGACTTAGTACAGGGTGTAGTGACAGATTTGTATATCGTTTCAAGGATTTAGTCCTTGAGTCACTTTAATTGAAGACAGGGGATCAGAAGATAATCGATACACAGCCACAAGCTCTCCACAGGACAGTCAATGCCGTTGAAAGATGAATCATCCAAACACAGTCTCTTGATTAATAATTTCTTTATTGTAGTAGTAAAAACAGTAAGATATTTATCCAAACTTCTTCTTGTATAAGTACATTTCAATTCAATCGTGGTGATGCTTGGCATGGTCGAAAGCTATGACCTCTCCCCCATTTTTCTTCAAACTAAACTAACTACTAGAGAGTCTGCGCAAGAATCCCAGCCGCAAACACGTCTCAGACTACGTATTAATCCCACCCACAATTACAGGCAGATAAAATTTAAAGGTAACTGGTTATAGTTATAACATATTGAATTAAGCTAAATGGCGATGACACAGAGTCTGATTTCTTGGCCAATGCTTCGATGTGGCTGGTCCAGGATAATTTGCTGGTGATATTTACTTGCAGAAACTTGAAGTTTTCAGCCATCTCTATTTCGGTGCCACCTATGCATACCAGGGTATGTGTACCACTTCCATTCCTGAAGTCGATCACTATTTCATTTGTCTTGCTGCCATTGAAGGAAATGTTGTTGTCTTGACACCAGGTTAAAGGGTTCAGAAATCTCCTTTCTGCATTCCATCTTGTCATTATTTGACATCTGGCCCACTACAGTGGTATTATCTGCGAATTTGTAAAGTAAGTTGGATTTGTATTTGGCAGCACAGTTGTGGGTGTATAAGGAGTGGAACGGAGCTGAGCAAGCAATTTGGTGGCGCACCAGTGTAATGGGCCTGCCCCACTTACGCAACTTTTTTGGTGACTGCCGGCACCCATCATAGGTCGTTGCAGGTCGCCAAATATTTTCAACATGTTGAAAATCCAGCAGCGACCAGAACAAGGTATGAATCTTTGGGCGACTACTCATGACCATACAGGCTTCACCCCACGACATGTCACCGGGATATCGCCTGTATGGTCGTGAGTAGTCTCCTCAGTCACCCAAAGAGTTGTAGCCTCTTTCTGGTCGCCGCTGGATTTTCAACATGTTTTTCGGCAACGTGCAACGACCTATAATGGGTGCCGGCAGTCGCTGAAAAAGTCGCGTAAGTGAGACAGGCCCATAAGGATTATCAGTGAGGATGATTTGTCGCCTATCCTCACTGATTGTGTTAAATCATGAAAAAGACTCCACCCTGGCAGCAGAAGTTTGAGTTCAATTACATGTGCTAAACACCTGATAGAGGCACACATGAATAATAAATCCACGCTTGATAGTCATTTGTTTTAATTTTGTTCATATAGAGGATGTTGAGGTGGCATGAATTACCTATAGTTATATAGTTCTATAGCCTTCTTCAACTGTTATAATCCTTCGATTGACGGTACTCCCACATTACTATTAAGTAGAAGTTTCAGATTTCAACAATGACTCTAAAATAAACAATGTAATATTGCCACATCTCAATGGAGTGAAAAATGGTGATGCTGCTCCCATGCACTGCAGTCCTTCTCCTTCAAGGTGTCTGAGGACAAGGGTTTAGAAGTAGCCAAAGCAAATAACTGCAGTGCATTTTGTTGATAGTACATACTACATTCAGATTATGTTAGGTCTGGAAGAAATGACTGGTCAGAGAGATGGATGGGTGTTAATCAAGCGGGCTATTTTGTCCAGCATGGCATCAAACGTTTTAGAGCTACACTGAGGCAGGCAGGTAGACTATATTCCATCACACTCCTGACCTTTACCTTCCAGATGGTGGAAAGATTTTGAGGAGTCACTCACCACAAGAATACTGTTTCCTATAGCCACAATTAGTGCATGATTAAGCTTGGCTTCTAATTGTAGACAAGAGGTATTGACAGTAGAGGACAGCCATGATAATGGCTGGGTTTGTCAAGTTGCTAGTGGTAGAAGCAGAGTACAAGAATATTCAACAATAATGTGCAGTTTGCACATGCGACCAGGAATGATGTTAGTTGCACTAACTGGAGTGTGTGAACAATGACTCACGACTACTCCTCAAACTGCATGGATTTGCAGCCTTAACCAGGATTATTTCCAGAAAAAATGTTAAATTAAAACTTCAACCATTTACAGAGTTTTCTCACTCTAAAAGATTGAAAATCTTATGCATTGCTGCATGGGATGTAAAGATTTTTTGATGCATAGTAAGTCATGAATACAAATCGGGTCTTGACCCAAAACGTCACCTATTCCTTCTCTCCCGAGATGCTCCTGTCCCACTGAGTTACTCCAGCTTTTTGTATCTATCTTTGGTTTAAATAAGCATCTGCAGTTCCTTTCTACACAATACAAATCAGTAAACTCTTCAATCTAACAAAATAATTGTGTGGATTTAATTTTTATTAATTTTAAATTAATTAATAAAATTGAAGGTTACGAAGTATATTTGTTTATATTTTAGCAAATTGCTCATTATAGTTCAACTTCTATATTAACCTCACAAGTTTGCTCATTTCCTTATTTTGTATTTGATAAAATGTTTAAAGTATTAGTTAAAGATTACTTCTTGTGTTGTGGTCAGTGAGAAGAATTTGAAGTGATTAACTGCTCATTCATTTGAGTCCCATTGTAGTTGTTGGATACCAAGAGTCTGACAACCGATATGTACCAGGAACCAAATTCAGAGAAGGGTTCTCTTGACATTGAAGGACAGCTTTTTTCAAAGCAAGAGGAACAAAGAAAATTGACTAATTAAAATAATATTTCACAGCTTTTAGCTGCTACCAATTAAACTAATAAATAAAATATAAATCAAAATATTATTCTACTTTGGATCATTATGACGCTGGGTAGTCCTATTAATTATTTTCCATTCCTTGAAAGATTAGGATTGAGTTTCCATATAGTGGGAAAATTATGGCCTTGCTGTCTGTCCAATCAGGATTGCTGTTCCATTGTGATAACCAACTTCACTGTCAATTCATTCTGTCAACAGTGAACTGTCATATTGGTGGAGTATTCCCCGAGAGCTTCACACCAATGTAGTGTTTCCAAGTGTGACTGCATTTGTTTAAAGTCTGCAACACCCCTTTCTTTTATCCTACCATTGCTGCACAATGGAAGTAGCAACAGAAGTCAACATAAAATGCATTTAGTGAACCCTGAAGCTGGAAAAATACTGCATTCTTTAAAAAGATCAGTTGGACTATTTCCCATTTATGATAAATAATTGGCTAGTGTTTTGTACTGTATGGTAACATTTATATATTTCTTTTAAAAAGTCACATTTTATATTCCAATAAATTACAAATTTACAGATGACCAAGATGCAAAAAATATTTTGCTAAAATGATTATATCATTATCCACAAATAAAATACATTGATTAACACATTCAATGAAATCGTTTTGAATTAAAATCAATCAATCTACTTCCCAAATCACAATTTTCTGGACTAAAGATTTAAAGATATGATTTTCTGGCCAGTGGTTTTGTCATGTTATGCAAACAAGAAAAAGGTGCATTTTGAGTAAAGCTTCTCAAATACTTACAACCATGTTACGATGAGCCCCTTCAATATTTAACAATGAATAAATATACAGAACAGTATTCAGATTAATAGAGCAAATACCACAGAATCAGAGTCCTGCAGCATGGAAACAGGCTCTTTGGCCCAACTTGCCCACAATGGCCATTATGTCCCATCTACACTCATCCCATCTGCCTGCATTTGGCCCATATCCTCTAAACCTGTCCTATCCATGTACCCGTCTAAATGTTTCTTGAACGTTGCAATAGTCCCTGCTTCAACTACCTCCTCTGGCAGCTTGTTACATACACCTACCACCGTTTGCGTGAAAAGTTTATCTCTCGGATTCCTATTAAGTTTACCCCTCGGGTTCCTATTAAATCTTTCCCCCCTCACAAACCTATGTCCTCTGGATCTCGATTCCCCTACTCTGGGCAAGAAACTCTGTGTGTCTACCTGATCTATTCCTCTCATGGTATTGCACACCTCTATGTATGGCATCAGTGTAAATAGTGCACCTTGTAAGCAATCGTTTTTTTCCTATAACAACATATTCACCAACTGTCTCCTCAAATCATAAACCATTGGCATACCTCTCCAAAATGTACAATGCTCTATATTAAACTGTGCCTTTAAGGCTTTTACAGTCTCCTTGAAAGAAACGTTGTCCATGGCTCATGCAATAATAAACTCACTCACAATTCTTTGGCTTTCAGCCCTGCAAATAATAGTATTGTTGTCTTTCTCTTTTCACATAAAGCTGCGTTGGTGTTTCCTATGCCTTCCTCAAGACTTCACCAATACATAGTTTCATGGGACCCCATGCAGCATGGAAATAAGCTCTTCTCCCATTGAGTCCGTGTCAAGTATCAACTACCCAAATTTACATTCATCCTACATTACTTATTCTCTCCGCATTCTCATCAACTTCCACTAAATTCTTGGGGAAATTTACAATGGATAATTAACCTGCCAACTTGTACAGCGTTGGGATGTGGGAGAACTGGAACACCTTCAGTAAACCCACAGGAAGATTGTGCAAACAGACAAAACTCATGGTAAGGATTGAACGTGGGATTCCAGCATTACATGGCAGTGGATTAATTGGCTGTGCATTGATGGATCATGTGGGGGCAGAGCAGATTAAGCTATCTTGGCATCATTCAAGAGAGATTCAAGAGACATGTATTGTCACATGCACCAATAGGTATAGTAAAATTTGGGGTCACCATGTTCAGCATGGAAGGCCTATTCCATGGCCGTACTGTTACATGTTCTTTTTGGGGGAGTTAATGCATTCACTGTACAATATGTACAGTACATGATCCTTACTAAACTCTATCCGACATTCTCGGAGGCTATACATACATTCAATACTGTTTACACAAATTACCCACCACTCTTACCACTCATGTAGCCCACTGACGTGGAATCCCTTCCCTTATTTTGAGGGGCATCTCCACCACACCCTGCCCCCCATGTCCAGCAGCGGAAGGACCCTAGAGTGCAGCCTTTCCCCACAGAGCCTTGGTGTTGGTTGCACCAAGCTTCAGTGCGTCCCTTAGCACGTACTCCTGCAGTCTGCAGCAGGCCAGTCGGCAACATTGGGTCACGTTTTCTTTCATTTTAACCTGTTTTCTCTTCGTCTTCTGCCTTGGGGAGCATTGCACATGAATAACAATTCCCTTTGAGTGATGGTAGGCATTTTGCTATTTCTCTTTAATTATTACCTCACTTTAAATTTCACTTTTATGTAAGTTTCCACTCCCATCTAAAGTGCTCCATCTACCCATCTAAATTTGCACCTGGATCTTCAAGTTATTATGCAAATGGACTGACTCATGTATTTTGAATGTTATTAACACACTGCCATTCTGTTGGGATTAGCATCAATCCTTAAGTATTTTAAACAGCTATGTCAATGTATTGAAATTTACCGTCTCCACTTTACTGTACTTTACTGAAAAGGGAAATATATTTGTCAGAAAGGAATCTGATACCTCTGTCCTCAGCAGCATATGTATATGGTAGCTAATTCATATGTAATATAATTTTTGGCACAAGAATTATTCTTTATGAGTCATACCCTGCATTTTCAATGTTTAGGATTTACTTGGGCAAGTGGTGCAGTGAAATAGTTGCACATAGCTGCTTTGTAAATGAATACAAACTGCTTTTGTCTGGACTGAGAACATCTGAGGATTACTGAACAGTCCCACATAATGTAGTCCCAACTACATTAACCGATCAAATTGCAGACCTTACTTTTATTTAAACTGCTTTCTCTATACAGCTCCACCACCGATTTGCCAGCACTCTTGGTTCCACGGCCTTGATGGATTACCCATTTTGCTGAACAATAGTGGTCACAGCCTCCAAGTGGAGTCGAACAGTACAGGAACGGTCTGACTAGGCCCCCGGAGTGCCAAGATACCATCCTGCAAAGTCAGCCTCAGAAGTCGGCTACACGAACAGATCTGCTGACTCCAGCCAGAGGGTTTCAAGTGCGCTCTCATAATTGTGTTCTGATTAAAGGAGGTGCCGGACCATCAGTTGCCAGAGAATCAGTGGTGGACCTGTAACTGAAACACTAATAATGCTGCAAGACTATATTCTTCAGTCTGGTATATTTCTCTTTGCACTACCTGTTGTACGTGTATGTCTTATTGTACTCATGTATGGCATAAAGTGACCGGATAGCACACAAACAAAGCATTTCACCTTCGGTATGCGTGACAATTTTAATGCAAAACGAATCTATCAAATGAATGCACTTGACAACTATGTCCTTACTCAAGGTCAAGACCTAAAACAACACATTGTCAGTGAGCTTTCCTGACAAATTACCCAACACATTTGTAATAATGGCCAAGATACAATGAACCTTTCTAACTGCAAGTTTGAGCTGCGTTTTTAATTTCACCTCTCTTGAACCAGCATACCATGTACTTCTGTAGATGAACATCTGCTTACTTCTCCCCGTAGAGTGATTACTAAGTGGGACCCGTTGGGTCCCAGCATCACATGGGAGGGCTAGTCCCCCAATGCAATATTCGACCTCTCCACCAATTCCAATATTGGTAGCCAATGGGGGGGGGGGGGCTTTCTGGAGTGCTAGTATGGGTGTTGTGGGCTGAAGGGACTGGTTCCCAGAGTGCTAGTATGGACATTATGGGCCGAATGGATTATTGGGCTGGCGACTCAGTCACTCAAGCCTGTTGTGCTGGCAGCTCACTCACTCACAGTTGGTGGGCTGGCAGTTGTCTCACGGCTATTCCTTGAAATTCCATTTCAAGCAGGGTGCAAGGCCACCAATTTCAAGTGCAGTTTCTTACTACTTCAAGCAGGGTGCAAGGCCACTAAAGACAGCGAGTTGAGACCTCTCCCTCCTCCATCTTGCAGAGACTAAGCCACGCCCACACTTCTGGGTTCGATAGTCCTTCCCCCCCTCCCACCAGAAGGGACATGGCCTTCATGGCATGATTGACAGGAGAGAGAATCTCAACATTTTTTAACACTAATAAAGTTTTTATTTTTCATCAATGGGAATAATCCTCGGTACCTGAAGAGTGGAGGGGGACTCTGAGTAAGAATGCCAAAAATCACAGCCGTAAGTGCTAGTGTTTTTTCTAAAATCAATATAAAGCACAAACAGGAAGTGGTCAAGATTAGACCTTTAATCATATAGAAGGCAAGGCAACTTTAATTAGGCAAGGTAACTTTAATTAGGCAAGACAACTTAAATTAGGCAACACAGCTTTAGCATTTCCAAACCAAAGGCAACACAGCTTTAGCATTTCAAACCAAAGACAACACAGTAGACAATAGACAATAGACAATAGACAATAGGTGCAGGAGGAGGCCATTTGGCCCTTCAAGCCAGCACCGCCATTCAATGTGATCATGGCTGATCATCCCCAATCAGTACCCAGTTCCTGCCTTCTCGCCATCTCCCCTGACTCCACTATTTTTAAGAAACCTATCTAGCTCTCTCTTGAACGCATCCAGAGAACCTGCCTCCACTGAGGCAAAAAATTCCACAGACTCACCACTCACCACGAAAAAGTGTTTCCTCGTCTCCGTTATAAATGGCTTACTCCTTATTCTTAAACTATGGCCCCTGGTTCTGGACTCCCCCAACATCGGGAACATGTTTCCTGCCTCGAGTCTGTCCAAGCCCTTAACAATTTTATATGTTTCATTGAGATACCCTCTCATCCTTCTAAGCTCCAGAGTGTACAAACCCAGCTGCTCCATTCTCTCAGCATATGACAGTCCTGCCATCCCAAGAATTAACCTTGTAAACCTACTCTACACTCCCTCAATAGCAAGAATGTCCTTCCTCAAATTAGGGGACCAAAACTGCACACAATACTCCAGGCGTGGTCTCACTAGGGCTCTGTACAATTGCAGAAGGAACTGCAGACTAATAAGGGATACTGCTTTAGCATTTCCAAACTATATTTTCAAACCACATTAAGGGTACTGACAGGTCAGTAAAAACACTTACAGTTTAGTAGACATGTGTTCAGTGTTATTCACAGCTCAGACTGATAGACGTGACTCTCTCGCTCCCCCATCTTGCAGAGACTGACTGAGGCACTCAACACTTCCGGGTTTTATAGTCCTTCCGGAAGGGGCGTGGCCTTCAGGAGAGTGAATCTCAACAGTTTTTAACACTAATAACATATTTTTCATAGATGGGAAAAATCCCCTTGTTCTGCGCAGCGGAGGAGGACTCTGAGTAAGATGGCCAAAAATCATAGCCGTAAGTGGCAGCATTTTTTCTAAAATCAATATGCAGAACAACAGGCAGTGGTCAAGATCAGACTTTTAGTAATATGGATACTGCTTTTCTTATCAAATTGCAGTTTCAAATGTTCCCCCTGTGGGGTCCACCTGCCCACAACTTACTGACTCACTAACCTGCTTATATCCCTTTTGTGGTCACTGCATAATTCACTTGCCTTGCAAGCTTTGTGCCAACATTACTCACAAATACGTTACAAATCATTTTTTTTCAGCTGGTCATTATTTGAAATTGTGAATAATAAGGGTCCTGTGCCCATCGCAAAAGTAAACTATTGTTAGTGTTGGAAATCTGAAATAAAATGGAAATACTCAGCAGCTGTGGGTAGCATCTCCAAAAACTGAAGCAAGACTAACTATACGTTGATGACTTTTCATCAGAATATTAACCACTTTCCCTCTCTGGAGATGCTGCACATTTGCTGAGTAATTCAAGTGCTTTCAGTTCTTAATTTTGATCTGTCATAGTGGGTTCTGTGTTGGCTAATAAACCTTGCAGGAACTGTAATGGGGGGGGGGGGGCAAGCGATGGCGAATGGAGTGGTTGTGTAATGATTCCCTTCTTCTAGTGTTTACACGGGGCTTCTGCGTGTTCCCAACACATGGCCTCAAGGTTCTCAGTACTATTCCGAATGCTCTTGCTTTTGATTCCTGGTGACCATTGAGAAACTTGATCTAAATTCCATGATGTGATGGGTTGTAATCATTCCACATGACAATTATTAATCCAGGCAGCATCAGGACACTGAAATAGTGAAGCTCTGATAAAAATGTTGCAAATATTTAAGGGACCTGTCAACATCTGAAATATCTCAAGTGAAACACTCCTATTTTGTCCACAAAGGGTGATGTGTTATACCTGGTCTATCAACTCAAGACTTATGTAGAAACAAATAACTTATTTACATAAGGAGGCACAATGTGCCACAAAGAGTCTTAGCAAGCCTGAAGAAGGATGCTAACCCAAAATGTCACCTATCCATGTCTTCCAATTGGCCAAACACAGGCAGAAGGGACTTACCTAGATGGGGTATCTTGGTCGGCATGGGCATGTTGGGCCAAAGGGCCTATTTCTGTGCTGTACGACTCTATGATTCTAATAGCTGGCAAGACTAGATAAATGCGTGAAAGTTATTTGCTGACAGATTTGGGTCTGAAAATGGACTGACGGAGTGATAAAATTGTTTCCAAAAATCTGGGAACATGTCTTCCAGTCTACTATTCCAGTCTACTATTCGTTGGGTTTCCTCAGAGAAGCCGGGTAATTTTGATGGCAGCAACAAAGCTAAAAAAAAAGTCTCTGAGAGAATGGAGGTTAAGAACAAAGAAGTGTCCAAGTCAGCTGTCATTCTGCAATCACGGAGTTTCAGGGAGTTATGTACTTGGACCCTAAGATCCCACTGTACATCAATACTGTTAAAGGTCATGCCATTAATTGTATATTTTCCCCTTACATTCGATCTTCCAAAGTGCAAAGTCTCACACTTGATCAGATTAAACTCGATCTGCCATTTCTCTGCACATTTCTCTAGCAGATCTATATCCTGCTGTATACTTTGACAGCCTTCTTCACAGTCCGTGACCTTAGCAATCTTGGTCTCCATATCATTAATAGATCTCACCAGTAGAGGTCTGATGAAGGGTCTCAAACCGAAATGTCGCCTATCTCCTTCGCTCCTTAGATGCTGCTGCACCCGCTCCAGTCTTTTGTGTACCCTCGAGGTCCTAACATAGATCCGTGTGGAGCAGGCATGTGCCGTGAGTAATTACTCAGGGTAGGCAGTCAGCCGGCTTTCAAAAACAAACCTTAAACCGCGCATGCGCAGATGGTTCTCTTCGTAAAAAATAAAAAATAAGTAACAATTCAACTTTACCAAGGCTTCTCAATCTTCTTCATTTTTTAATCACTGAATGGGTGGGGGACAGAGGATGAAGGCAGGTGGAGAGATGGTGGGAAAAACGGGAGCACACCGGGACGTGAATCAGTTGTCATCTTATTGAATGACAATACTAATTCAAGGGTCCAATTTCTGGAGTTGGAGAGTTCCTTTCACAGCGTGTGGAGAGTCTTTCCTGTGCCAGGGGTTAAAGATGTGGGGAGGGCAGGAGTGTTGAGAAGGAGGGGTCAGAGATCATGTCAGACCTCACTCACCGCTGCAGCAGCGCTCCGGGCACGGACAGCAGAACTGCCCGCCACTTCCGAGGATAGAAGCAGCTTGGGTGCGTGCGGCCGCCGGGACCCGACAACAGAATAAAAATACCGGCTGCCATTTCAAGCGCCTTCTGCCGGCCCTCAGCTCACTCTGGCATTGCTCTTCGTCTCTGAACATCTCTTACCTGCCGCTCGCCGGCTTCGCTTATTGTCAACCGCATCCCGCAAATCCTACATTCCCACAGCCAAGTAACCTCAACTGGTCCCGTTGAGCGCGCTGTGTCGGAATTTAAAGATTTGCGGGAAGGCGGCCGAGCGAGCGGCAGGTGAGAGATGTTCAGACGGAGGGACACTGCCAGAGATGACGGGGACTAGCAGAAGGGGCTGGAAGTGGGCTGAGTCCGGCGGGTCCGCTCAAAGTCAGTCACCGAGCTGCTTCCTTCCTCGGAAGTGACGGCCAGTTGTGCTCGTCTCGTGCCCGGAGCGCTGCGGCAGCGCCCGAGCTAATTCACTCCCCGGCCACAATAAAACATATAGCAGTCTGAAGAAGGGTTCTCGACCCGAAACGTGCATATTTTCCTTCGCTCTCTTAGATGCTGCTGCACCCGCTGACTTTCTCTAGCCTTTTGTGTACTCTAGCAATTACAGCACGGAAAAACAGGCTAAAATTTTCTTTTCGGCCCTTTTCACTCCACGCTGAACACTTACTCTCACCTAGTCCATCTACCTGCACTCAGACCGGAGAGTGGCAAGTGGGTTACTGGACCCCAATCCCCTCCTTCACAACGCCAGACTCCCCAAACACTGTGAACGGAGCTCTCCCACACCCGGGAAATACAGCATTTAAAAACATAAAGCACCATGAAATGCACTTCCACGTTTTGGTACATTAAGTCCATTCTTCACTCTGTGTTTCCTGAGATACTCTTAAATTAATGGCAATCCATATTTGATAATCCCGCAAAGAAACTCGCGCTGTGCATGCGCATCAGGCTGCTGCGCATGCGCAGTGCTGCAAAGGCAGAATTTCTGCTGCCTTCAGCTCCCCTTGAAACTGACGGCTCAGGCAGCGCTGACGGCCCGTGGGCTGCACAGACCTTCGCGTGTTACACGCGCTGCGGATGAAAGGCACGGAGAATTATGCTTACCTAAGAGATCGATCTCTTACATAGGCATAATTCTCCCATGCCTTTACTATTTATATTTAAGAATTGCCATTTCATAATTTTAGTCAGGGTGGGCAGTGCCTACCTTGCCTACCCTGACGGCACGTGCCTGGTGTGGAGCTTCACCGGCCACAGACTTCCAAACTGAATATTGTCCTTCCAGCACTGTCTTCTATCAGTAAACCAGTTCTGAATCCCTTCGGCCCACAATGTCTGTGCCAAACATGATGTTAAAATAAACTAATCTAATTTGCCAGCACTTGATCCATATCATTCCATCCTCCGCATATTCATGTATCTATCAAAAAGCCTCTTGAAGGTAATGATCATACCAACCTCCACGATCACCCATGGCAACATTAACTTAGCCTGCGCATCACGTTTAAACTTTGCCCAACTCATCTTAAAGCTATTTCCTCTAGTCTTTGACATTACTATTCTGGGAAAAGGTTCTGATTGTCCACCCTATCTATGTCTCTCATGATTTTATATACTTCTATCAAGTCTCCTCTCAACCTCCAATGTTCCAGGGAAAAAAATCCAAGTTTATCCAACCTCTCCTTGCAACCAATATCCCCTTATCCAGGCAGCATTCTGGATAATGAGATTATATTGTAGAGAAAATAATTATGCAAAAGGGAAAATATAGCGAATTTTGCAGTTGCATGTAATTTATTAAGTGCCTACCAAACTTCCAAATAAGGATGCAATTAAGAAATAAACAAGGGTACACAAAAGGCTGGAGAAACTCAGCGGGTGCAGCAGCATCTAGGGAGCGAAGGAGATAGGCGACGTTTCGGATCGAGACCCTTCTTCAGACTGGTTAGGGATCGGGGAAATGAGAGATATAGACGGTGATGTGGAGAGATAAAGAACAATGAATGAAAGATATGCAAAAAAGTAACGATGATAAGGAAACAGGCCTATTGTATGGCTGTTTTGTAGGTGTGA
The DNA here is from genome assembly GCA_035221665.1 of Okamejei kenojei. Classification (NCBI taxonomy): domain Eukaryota; kingdom Metazoa; phylum Chordata; class Chondrichthyes; order Rajiformes; family Rajidae; genus Okamejei; species Okamejei kenojei. Next base: position 61,820,541 of record CM069134.1, read on the forward strand.
AAATGAGAAGCTATTTGCGACTTGGGTGGGGGAGAGATTGAGATAGAGGGAATTGCAGGGCCCGAGGGGTTGAGGGGGGAGAGGTGGGAAAGGGGGGGAGACAGCAAGGGGTTAAACAGAATGAGGAAAAATTCAAAGTCAAGCCAGAGGATTGCAGGACTCTCCAAGCGGAATATGAGGTGCTGTTCCTCCAAACTTGCGGTGTTGCTCTACTCTGGCGTGGAGGAGGCCCAGAAACGATGAGGTCGGATACTGAATGGGAGGGGTAGTTGAAGTGCTGGAGCCACGGGAGGTCGGGTTGGTTATTGCGGGATTTCCGACGCGAAGGTGAGTTCGGTGAAATGATCGCCAAGCCTCCGCTTGGTCTCACCGATATAGATCAGTGGCATTCTGGAGCAGGGATGCAGTAGATGATGTTTGGTGGAGGTGCACGTGAACCTCTGTTGGACTTGGAAGGACTGCTTGGGTCCGTGAAAGGAGTGGATGGGGGAGGTGAAGGGGACAAGTGTAGATCTCATGGGTTGCAAGGAAAGTGCTGGGGAAGGGGTGGAGCGGGATGGGAAGGAAGAATTGGACAAGGGACGTTTCGGAGGGAACGGTCTTTGCGGAAGGCAGACGGGGTGGAGATGGTACGATGTGGCGAGTGGAGGGGTCACATTGGAGGGGTGGCGAAAACTGGCGGAGGACTATCTGTTGTATGTGCTGGCTGGTGGGGTGAAGGTGAGGACCATGGGGGACTCTGCCCTTGTATCGAGTGAGGGACATGGGGAGAGAGGGAATGTTGCGGGGTATGGAGGAGAACCCTGTTGCGAGCCTATCTATCGTGGGGGCGGGAATCCCGTTCTCTGAAGATGAAGGACATTTGTGTGACCTGGTGTGGAACACATCATCCTGGGAAGCGATGCGGGGGTAGATGGAGGAATTGGAAATAGGGGATGAGTCCTTACAGGAAGACAGGGTGGGAGGAAGGTAGGTCCAGGTGCTGTGGGAGTCAGTGGTTTGTAGTGGATGCGGTCAGGAGTGTATTAGAGATGGTGAGGTCTGGGAATGAGTAGGGAAATGTTGGAAATGGTCCAAATGGACGGTTGGTAGGTGAAATGGATTGAATCAGTCAGTTGTGTGGGATGCAGGAGGTGGACTTCCAAAGCAGTCCTCAATGTAACGGGGTAGAGGTCGGGGATGGGGCCCTGGTACGCCGAGAACAAGGATTGTTCGACGTACCAGACAAAGAGGCAAGCGTAGCTGGGGCCCATTGCGTGGGAGTTGATTGGGTTTGTTTGTTGTGCCCATAGCGTACGCCTGTGTTTGGAGGATATGGCGGAGTCAAAAGAGAAGTTATTTGAGGGTAACGATCAACTAGCTTGGCGGAGGAGGGTTTGTAAGTGGCAAGGGTATGGGTGCTCCTTGGTCGAGGAAGTACCAGAGGGCTTTGAGACCATACTTGGTGGGGGATGGAGGTGGTAGAGTGACTGGACGTCCATGTTGAAGATGAGAGGATGCGGGGCCTGGGGAATGAATATTGCGCGGAGCCGATAGTGTACGGGAAGGAGGAGGTGAGAGTGAGAGGAAGGAGTAGTGAGAGTGTGTCGAGAGTTCTGAGGGGGTGTGGTCCTTGAACCATAGGTGGGGGAGGGGATTTAAGGGGTTTGGGATTGACTTTTTAACAAAGGGGATAGGATGGAGTCAAGGTAATGTGAAAATGTGTTCGAAATGTGGGGCAAACCGAAAACGAAACACAGGCAGAAAGAGGGTGATGGGGACAGAGAGAAGAGGGGTAGAGACCAATGGCACATAGAGGACAAATGGAGGAGGACAATGGGTAGGTCTGCCGGGGGCAGATTCAGTCATGGTTTGTGGGATTTTTTGAGGGAGAAGGTTTTTTTAATATTAAAATCGGGGCCCGGGAGGCCTGTGTGGGTTAGCCAGTGGCGGGTGGGCGGGGGCTCGGGGATAGGAGGAAGGAAAACAATGAGGTTGGAGGCCGGTAGGGGGTTGAGGGTGGGGGTGGGGGTAGGGAGCCAAAGACCGGAGAGTAAGCCGGGAGTTGATTGGATTTTGAAGAAAGTCGGTTTTTATTGGTGCTCCGTGATGGTGGCCTGGTGATTTTTGGCCTGGTGTCGTCAGTGGGGGGTCTGGTCCAGGGGTACGTAGGGAAAAGGAGGTGTCTCCGAGAAGAGTTGGCGCGTGGCGCCTCCACTTCTGAAGCAGATCGACGTGCCAGGACTACCTCAGCACCTCCCTTGTCAGGGATTTGAGATTTGGAGTAACACAGTCTGGGTTTGGGTTGTTACTGACGTGAGTTGATGGCAGCCAGCAGTATGTATCGGGGGGGGCGGCGGGCGGGGGGGGGGAAGAGATAAGAGAAGGGGGAAAAAGAGATTAAAAAAAGGAAATGAAGAGGGGGGAAGGGGGGGGGAAGAGAGGGTAGGAAAGGGGGGGGGGGGGGGGGGGGGGGGGAGGAAGGGACTGGTGGGGGGGGGAGGGGGGGGGGGGGGTGGGGGGGAAAAAAGAGATTAAAAGAGATTGGGAGCAGAGAAGAGGGGGGGGGGGGGAATGGGGGGGAAAGAGATTGGATATCGGGGAAAGGGGGGGGGGGGGCGGGGGGGGAAAGAAGAGAAAGAGAGAAAGAGATAAGAGTTTGGGGGGGGGGGGGGGGGGAAAGGGGAAGAAGAGAGGAAGTGGGGGGGGGTGGGCGGGGGGGGGGAAGAGGAAGGGGGGCGAAAGGGGGGGGGAGGGAAGAGAAAGAGATTAAGGGAAGAGATAAGAGGCCAGGGAAGAGAGGGAGGAAGAAGCGAAGGGGAAAGAGGGAAGGAAAGGGGGGGGGGGGGGGCGGGGGGGGGAAGGGGAGGCGGGGGGGGAAAAAGAAGAGGGGAAGAGAAAGAGATTGGAGGCGAGGGAGGGGGGGGGGAAGGAAAGGGAAAGAGAAGAAAGGGGGGGGTGGGAAAGATGAAGGGAAGAGGGAAAGAGATCAAAGGAAGAAAGACGGATGTAAGGGGGGGGGGGGGGGGGGTAGAGGGAAGGGAAAGAGATAAGAGGGAAGAGAGAAAGGGAAGAGATAGAGATTGGAAAGTGGTTCGTGGGTAAGTGTGAAAGAGATAGGAGTAGTAAGGGAAAAGAGAGAATAAGAGATTGGTACAAAAGAGAAGAGTAATTGGAGGTAGTGGGAATGAGAATGAGAGGGTAGAGATTGGAGAAAGAGAAATCTTGGAGTGAGACAGGGAGGGGAGTAAAGGGGGATAGTGTATGGGAGAAGAGACTTGGATTGTTAGTTGGGGTAAGGAGATTGGAGTGATGACGTGAAGAGATTAGAAAGAAACGGCGGAATGAGATAAGAGATGGGGGAAGAGGATTGGAAAGTGAGAGAAGAGAGGATTGTGGAGTTAAGAGGAAAAGAGATTGGAGGTGCATAAGGAGAGATAAGGTGGAGAGATAAAGAGATAAAAATAGAGGGAGGAAAGAGATTAGAGATTGGATGTGAGGACACAGGGGAAAGAGTTAGAAAGAGTACAGGAAATAGTGAGATCGTTGGAGAAGGAAAAAGGAAAGAGATTGTAGGGAAAAAGAGATGAAGAGAAGAGACAGAAGGAGAGAAGAGATTGGATGGGGAAAGGAGAGGGGAAGGAAAAAAAGAGAAGAGATTAGAGAAAGGGGGAAGAGATTGGAGTGGTAAATTAAGTGAGACAGCGGTGATGAGGTGGGGGGGAAAAAGAAGATGATGGGAAGTAGAGAAAAGAGAAAGAGATGAGAAGAGAGAAAGGAGGGAAGAGAAGAGGGAAGAGAAGAAGAGAAGAAGAGTAGAAGAGGGATAGAGAGAAGGAAGAGATTGAGAGGGGAAAAGAGGGGGGGGGGGGGAGAAAAAGAGATTGGAAGTGGGGGGTGGGGGAGGAAAAAAGAGAGAAAGAGAGAGACTAGAGATTTGGAGTACGTGAGTGAGACAGGGCAGTAGTTGAGACAGGGGAGAAGAGATAAAGGAAAGTGAGAAACGATGAAGGTGAGACAGGGGAGTACAGAACAGAGAGAAAGTTGAGATGAACTTGGATATGTGAGGAGGAGAGAAGAGAAGACAAGAGAAGGAAGAAAGGGGGGGGCGGGGGGGAAAGAAAGAAAGTGATTGGAAGTTGACGACTGGGGAGAGGGCGCAGTAGTACATAACAAGTAAGTAGAGAGTACAGAAGTCGAGGCGGTTGTTGTGTTTGGATTGTCCCCAACGGCCAAGTTAGCAGAGTTTTAGCACAGAAGCAGTTCTGGATTAGTTCTGGATAAATACCTGGGTTCTCAGTAATAAAATTATTCCTTATTATACCCTATTTCCTTTAGTATTATCACCAACGTTTTTGTTATGGATCTCCTTTCCTCAGTCCTTCCTAGATGATGAAATTTATGTATTTTGTTTCTATTAATAAAAGAAACAGGAAAATTATTGGAAAAAAAAAAAGTAGGGGGTAATTTTAAAATATTAAATTAAATTTATGTTGTTTTTTTGGTTATTTTTGTTATAATTTTAAGGTAAATTTAATGGTTATTTGTTTTTTAAATAATAAAACTGGAGTTTGTTGCCCCCCCTTCTTCCCACAAGCACTTTTTTTGCTGGCATTTTCTAGGGTATTAATGAGGCCCAGTTTCGGGCCCATGTTTCATGCTTGGAAAGAATGAAAAAGGAAATATGCTTGAAGAAAGCTTTTTTGTAGGCTGTTTTTGTTTTGTATGTAAGCAATCTAAAATTCCTACCCCTATAATATTGTAGTTAGCTCTTGCCATATTTGCCTTTTTTTATGTATTAATTAAACAAATAAGGTATTATTCTTAATAATAATTGTTGTGTGCCATGTCCTTTACAGAGTTGTTTGTATGTCTGTTCCTTGTGATCATGTGGGGATTTTCTCCAGATCATCCCCATGTTTCCTCCCACACTCCAAAGACATATACTGTAGGTTTTGTAGGTTGTTGATTTGGCTTTGGTTTTTTTAAAAATTTTTTTTTTAAAATTATAACATTGTATCCTAGTATATAGGATAGTCGCTAGTGTATGGGGGGTGATTGGCTGGACCTGTGCAGGACTCAAAGTGGGTCTTTATTAATCTAAGAGGACTGATTCCACATTGTATCTCTAAGGTCCCTTCTAATAAGTCGCAGCGCAACAAAGGTCAAAAAAGGTCTAAATATAGGAGAACAGTTTTACAGGGCAAAAATTAGAAATGGAAAAAAAAAAAAAAAAAAGAGCGTTGCACCAAAGCCATTAACTTATAACTACTTCTTTAAAAATTTGGGGGAAAGCAGGAAGGGGATGGAAAAGGAAGTCATTTGATGGGAGAGAGCTGGAATTAGGGAATTCATTGTTTTAATTTATGATTGATTTTCTTGTTTTGCTTGAACTGCGTCCATTTTCTTTGCCCAAAAATGGTTCTTTCTTGATGCTCTCCTATGCACAATAGCAGTGGCCCAGAAAAGTGGCCAGGAATGGCCAGGAATATTAAGCTTTTGAAACAGAGCTACATAGAAAACAAAAATCAGTTTTTATTTTTAAATTTTACAATACGTTTTTGTTATTTTTTGCACTACTGAGGCATCAATCATCTCATTCATCTGGTTATTTATTCCCTGTGTGGGGTTTGGTGTGCTTTTTTTCGCCTGCTGAATGATTATAAATGAGTAAGTAATTTAATTCCATATTCCAGAATTTTGTTCCATAGATTAAGAACTGCAGCATGTGCCCGAAAAAGATGATTCGTCTTTTGAATGTTTTTCCCTTTGATTTATGAACAATCTTGCACATATATATATTTCCAGAAAGGGGAAAGGGAAAGCCTGCTCGTGATTCTCTTTTATTTTGGGATTCCCTGTGTTAACGGAAATATGTTTTTCCATAGATTTCAATGTCAAGTTCATTTGCTGTTCGGAAAGATGAGGCCTAGATTGCATCTTATTTTTTGGCTTCACTCCGCTGAACTGGGTATCTGCTTTGCTTTTTGCAGTAAGTCAGTAGTAAGTAGTAGTATTTTTTAAAGTAGTAATTTGTTTGTTGCTGCCTGCAGTAAGTAAGTGCAAAAGTAGGTTTGCAAGTAACCACTCCGCGGTTTTTGGTTTAGAGCGGGTTAGAGATCTCTCTATCCTGATATGTTTGTGGGACAGATAAAATTATATAATATTTAAATAGCTTCTGAAAGAAGCCAATAATCAGGAAGGAATATAGCTTCAGCGTTATATCTGTGGGGAGTTGGGATAAATAAATAAAATGGGTTGGGAAATAACTTGCTTGGTCCTTGTTTAATGATGTGTGGAGAAAGCAAGAAACAAGAAAGGAAATAAAGGGAAAAGCTGGGGAGGATGCGTACCAAATTGGAAAAGAAAGCAAAGTCCTGCCCTGCATATATAGGGCTGAACTCTGATGCAGCATGTTCCTCCTGCCAGCATAGGGCTGAAAAGAAAATACTGTGACTGAAATTGCTTCTGAATCTGAATGCTCTCTGCTGCTGATTCTGAAACTTGATGACTGGAATCTGACTGAAAGTAAGACCTGGAATAAAAATGTCTGACTGAATAATATGGAATGGAAACTGCTGGAAACAAAACTGACTGAATACTGGGTTGTTTGATTTTTGATCTCACTCCTTCCCAACATGTAATGGTGTGCTACTCTCACCTTTTTACAACATCACGTGGACAATAACGCCCAATTTTAATTCAAAATGTAAATCTCATGCAGGAGGAGGCTTCAGAGCTGCCCCGAGTGGCAGCGCTCGGACGGGCAATAATGGGGGCAATAATAATCCTTTTTTGCTTTAAGAATGGACAATTCACTGGGTGGAACTTTTTTTTTAGGTGCTGTTTTGTCGAAGAAAAAAGATACCTGAAGGAAAAAAATAAAAAGAAGAGAACCTGAAAAAAAAAAATGAAAAATAGAAAAGAAAAAAAAAAACTAAACAACGTTGAATAAATATGATTTTAATGAACTATTGACCTATAGGCCCCAAAGCCCTTCAATATATTACCCATTGATGATGGGGGAATCATATTACATATAAAGTGGAGGGGAGGAAGGGAGAACAATCCAACAATTTTTGTGTTTAAACACATAGACTTATCCACAATCAACTTCTCAAACAAGAAAAAAAGGAATGTTAGAAACTGTAAGAGATAGAGATATTCTGTGTGTGCACACATGTCTATTTGTATTGGGGTTTGGTGTGAGGCCTTCATTCATTTTCGGGCCATTTTTTTCGGGTGACAGTGAGGCACGTGAGTGGTTGATGGTGATGGTTGATTTTGTGTTGTGTGTTGGTGTGCAAATTATTTTGTGTGTGTGCATTTGTACATCATGTATGTTTGTAAGTTTATTGTGTGTGTGATTGTATGTTTATGAAAGTAGTTTATCTGCCGTGTTGGGTAATTTAGCACTTGCAATAAAACTTGGGTGGCTACAGGTTTATTTATTTTTTTTAACTGATTGAATATGATAAGTACTTTGATTTAGACACATTCAATGACACTTGGTGGGATGAAGGAGAAAGGTTGATTGCAGATCTAAGAAAAGTTTTATAAGGTTGAAATCATCTTGATACAATACCACTTAAAACAAATGTGGCCTTTAATGTTGACTTTAATGTCAATAATCAGGCTCCACCCTCTTGCAGCACATGAAAGAGTCAAGGCTAGGTTAAACTATATCACGAATGGCAAATTGTTTTGCCCATAAGCTGTTATCACGAGTGGGTCGGGACCTATAAATATTGATAAGTCTATTCTGTTTTAGTAATAAGACGTCTGTGGGAGTGGTTTATCACAGGCATAGCACGGGTTGCTGGATACAACTGCCCAGGAATTGGATAGCCAATTGAGCAGTTTGCTGAAAAGTAGAGGACTGCAAGGCAAAAATAAAATACAAAAAGAGGCCACTGGTGTCCTCACCAATGTGATCACTCATTGCTTTGCTTTGTATTTTTGAGTTTATTTTTACACAAATACTATCTGACCTGTTGAGGGCCCCCAGCACTTCCTGGTTTCATTTCAGATTCACAACGTTAGATTCATTTTCATGCTTCCCTTTGCTCCTCGAGAATATTCCTTTCCATGTTTGAACAAAAGCAATGAGCATCTTTGTTGAGCAGTGCCCAGAGAGCATGATATCTCCAACTCCTGCCAACGTATCAGCCACTCTGACGCATGCAGTTACATTGTCTTCAATAAGCTAAAGCCAGAACGTGACAACAAATGTAGCTGATAGTCTGACACTTTCAGTGCTAACTACTGAAGTTACATTTTCTCCCCACCATCTACATCAAATATCTACATCAATAGCTGAGATGGTAATCAATAGTCAGATGGGTAACCGTTTCATACCATTGAAGCAAACGTTTAGAAAATAACTCTAAATGAGTTGACTTCGCGTTAACCAATTTTAAAACACCCCTCCTCTGTTGCAAACCAGACATGTGATCACGTTAAATGTTATCCTCTCTCGGGGTAAGGACCCTTCTTCAAACTGTATCAGTCTGAAGAAGGATCCCGATCTGAAACTTAGGTCTATTCACTGCTCGGATAGAAACATTGTTGTTTATGTGTTTGTTTTTGTGGGGGGGATGGTGGTGGAATGGATGAAAGGAGTGAACGGGATAAGAATGGATTGTGGTAGATGGGAGGGTTGGGGGTGGTGGGTGTGTGTGGTGGGGGGGAAGGGGAGGGAGAAGAGGGAGGTGGGAAGGAGGAATGGGTGGTTGGAGAAGAGGGGGAGGGGAAGAGGGGGGTGGGGAGTCGGGGGATGAGGGGGAAGGAAGGGGGGAAGATGAGGAGAGGAGGGGGTGGGCGCGAGGCGGGGGAGGCGAGAGGGAGAGGGGGAGGAGTTGCGAGGGGGAGGATGGGTTGGGGGAATGATGGGGATGAGCAGAGGGGGGGGGGAGAGGGCAGAAAGGGGAGGTGTGGAAGGGGGGGGGGAGGGAGGAGGTGAAGAGGGGGGAGGGAGGGCAGCGGGGGGGAGAAATGGGAGGGAGAAGCGAGCGAAAGATGGGGGGTGACGGGATAGCGGGACTGCTCTTTCTTTTTTTTGCCTTTTTTTCTTTCTTTCTCTTCATCATATTAATTTTTTATTTTTTCAATCTTTCATTTTTTCTTCCATCCTTCCATCCTCTTTCTCATTTTCAATTCCTTCATCTCTAAAATATCTTTTTTCGATCTCTAATCCTCTTTCTTCCTCATCTAAATCAGTTTCTCCATTGTCCAATTCCAATCAGTTATCCCCGTTACCTGCCTTCTCTCCATACCTCTGATCCCTTAGCCACAAGGGGCCACATCCAACTCACTCTTAAATATAGCCAATGAACTGCCTCACTACCCTCATGTGGCAGAGAGAGTTCCAGAGACTCAACACTCTCTGTGTTTTGAAGATGAAGAGAAAAAGTTTTTTCTCATCTCGTGTCTTAAAGGATTTCCCCTTATCCTTAAGCTGTGGACCCTTGTCATGGACTTCCCCAACATCTGGGGAACAATTTCCTGCATCTAAGCTCTGTCAACCCCTTAAGAATTTTGTAGTTTCTATAAGATCCCCTCTTAATCTCCTAAAATTCCAGCGAGTATAAACGAGTCTATCCAGTCTTTCTTCATAAGACAGTCCTGACATCCCAGGAATCAGTCTGGTGAACCTTCTCTGCACTCCCTCTATGGCAATAATGTCCTTCCTCGTTTGGAGTACCAAAAACTGCACGCAATTACTCCAGGATGGTGGTCCACCCAAGGACCCTGTACAACGAAGTAGAACCTCCCTGCTCCTGTACATCAAATCTTTTGCTATGAAAGCTAACATACCCATTCGCTTTTTTTCACTGCCTGGCTGCACCAGAATGCCTTCACTTTCAATGATGGTGTCCATGACCCCAGGTCTGCTGCTCTCCCCTTTTCCCAATCGGCCACCATTTAAATAATAGTCCGCTTTCTGTTTTTGCCACAAAGTGTGGAATAACCTCACATTTTCCACATTATATGCATCTGCCCAAAACCAAATTTGACCCACTTCAAACCCAGGCCTATCCAAGTCACCTGCAGTTCTCCTAGCATCCTCTCACAGCGAACACTTGCCCCCCCAGGCTTAGTGTCATCCGCTCAAACTTCGGAGATGGATTATTGCCTTTCAGTCCCGCATCCAGATCATTAATATATATTTTGTAAATAGCTGGTGGGGGTTTCCCAGCACTTGAGCACTGCGGGTACCCACTTGTAGTTACTGCCTGCCATTGTGAAAAGGACCCGTTTACTCTACTCTTTGCTTCCTGTTTGCCAAGCCCAGTTCTCTATCCACATCACTACTGAACCCTGAATACCGTATGCTTTAAGTTTGTTATACTAATCTCTTATGTGATGCTGTCTTCGATCTAACGATGCTGAGTTTCCTCTACCATTTTGTGTTTTGCTCATGATTTCAGCATCTGTAGTTTCTTGTGTATCCAGGCTCCTTTTATATGCATCTCAAAATTATTTACATTAGCAAGAAAGGAGTTGGAACCTGAAGATGCTGAAATAAATGGTTTTCTTCACTTTCCTTATAGGGACATAAGATGTCAGAGTCTTTTTCTGGTCTTAAGAATTAAAAGTTTGGACCCCCTACCCTTCCACTTCTATAAAAATAAGCAGGTCCCAAATCTGTTAAACACCTTCATCGCCATGAACACGTTTCCAATATTTTCTCCTCATTTCAAGTTCAAGTTCAAGTGAGTTTATTGTCATGTGTCCCTGATAGGACAATAAAATTCTTGCTTTGCTTCACCCCACAGAACAATAGTAGGCTATGGTACTACACAAAACAGATCGTGTGTCCATATACCATTATATAAATATATACACACATGAATAAATAAACTGATAAAGTGTAAATAACAGATAATGGGTTATTAATGTTCAGAGTTTTGTCCGAGCCAGGTTTAATAGGCCTGATGGCTGTGGGGGAGGAAGTAGCTATTCCTTGAACCTGGGTCATGGCAGTCTTCAGGCTTCCTGTACCTTCTTACCTGAAGGTAAGCAGGGATGATGAAGTGTGTGCCAGGATGGTTGTGGATCTTTGATGATGCTTCCAGTCTTTTTCAGGGCAGTGACTGCGATTAATCCCTCGAGGAAGGAAGGTCAGAGCAACGATGGACTGGCCACCGTGCTTACTACTTTTTGTAGTCTTTTCCTCTCCAGGGCGCTCAAGTTGCCGAACCAAGCCACTATGCAACCAGTCAGCAAGCTCTCCCTATGTGCACCTGTAGAAGTTAGAGAGAGTCCTCCTTGACAACCCGACTCTCCGTACTCTTCTCAGGACGTACAGGCGCTGATGACCGGCTATGCAGTCATGAGTATAGAGTGAGTACAGCAGGGGGCTGAGCACACAGCCTTGAGGTGCTCCCGTGCTGATTGTTATCGAGTCTGACACATTTCCACCAATATGAAGAGACTGTGGTCTGTGAATTAGGAAGTTGAGGATCCAGTTGCAGGAGCGATGCGCAGAGACCCAGTTATGCGAGTGAGTTTGGTAACCAGCTTGGAGGGAGTGATAGTATTAAGAATGCCTAGCTGTATAGTCGATGAATAAACAGCCTGGCAATGGGTTTTTTGTTGTCCAAGTGGTTCCAGAGCGGAGTGGAGGGGCAGCGAGATCGCATCCACCATTGATCTGTTGTGGCGGTTTACAGCGAACTGCCAGTGGGTTCCAGATTTCTGTCGAGGTAGGAGTTGATGTTGGGCAGTGATCATCCTCTCGAAACACTTAATCACCACAGGCGTTAATGCCACCGGTCGATAGTCATTGAGGCACGTTCACCTTGCTCTTCTTGGGCAACTGGTATAATTGATGCCCTTTTGAAGCAGATGGGAACCTTAGACCTCAGAATGAGAGGTTGAAAATCTCGTAAAAAATCCAGCCAGTTGGTCCGCACAGATTTTTAGAACACGACCTGTTATTACCTCAGAGTCCAGGCGCTTTTCGAGGGTTCACCCCTCTGAAGGATTTCTGACGTCGGGCCGTGGCCTCTGTGACTGAGACTGAAAATACCATCACATCGAATGGGGGGCTCGGGAAGGCACATCGGTGTTCTCCCTATCAAAGCGTGCGTTAAAATCGCATTGAGCTCATCAGGGAGTGATGTTTCACCGACATTCGAGCTGCCACCCGATTTTGCTTGTAGGAGGTGATTGCATTCAGGCCCCGCCACGCTGCAGAGCATATGTCTATCCTCCAGCTTGGAGCGGTCCCTTTGGCCTTTTTGATGGCCTTACCAAGGTTGTGTCTGGACTTCTTGTAGACCACTGATCATCAGCATGAATACCCGGCGGTGTCTGGTCTTCAGAAGAGTGCTCGATCTCAAAGTTGATCCAAGGTTATTCTGATTGGGAATCACTCGGGAAGGTTTTTGTGGGGATGCCAGTCCTCCACACATTTCTTAATGAAGTCTGTAACGATTGTGACGCATGTCGTTCAAGTCAGTTGACGCGTCCTTTGAACATTGCCCAGTCTACAGACTACAAACAGTACGTAGTTGTTCCTCTCCCCCCGACAGCTCTGTACGGTCCTCACCTCTGGGGGGTGCGCTCTTTATTGTCTGGCCTGGTAGGCAGAAGAAGCTCTAAGCACCGCGGTATGGTCGGATTTAACCATATAACCATATAACCATATAACCATATAACAATTACAGGCACGGGAAAACAGGCCCTCTGGCCCTTCCAGTCCGTGCCGACCATTTGTTTTCGGCATAGTGCCATCTACATGCACTCAGACCATACCCTCCATTCCCTTCACGTCCCGTATACCTATCCACTTTACTCTTAAATGTTAAAATCGATACCTGCCTCCACCCACTTCTGCTGGAAGCTCATTACCACACAGCCACCACCCTTTCTGAGTAAAGAAGTTCCCCCTCACGTTACCCCGATAACCTCTGTCACTTAATTCATCATGTAGCCTCTTGTTTGAATTTCCACTTACCCTCAATGGGAAAAATCGTATCCCACGGTCAAACTCTGTCTATCCCTTTCATTCATTTTAAAGACCTCTATCAAGTCCCCCCTTAACCTTCTGCGCTCAAATTGAATAAAAGACCTATGTTCATCCTTTGCTCTGTAACATAGTGCTGGACCCTGGCAACATTTAGTATATAGACGAGGGTCTGAGAAGAGTGGGCGGAGGGGGTATGCAAGGAGTGGTATAGTGGAGACCATTTTGGGGTATAAAGTAGAATGTTGGGGGAGGTAATTGGACGGGGGTATTGGGGGTTATGGTAGGAAAAGGGTCGCCGTGTAGATTGGAGACCGGTGGGTGTTTGTGCAAATGATATAACTTTGGAAGGGAGGGGTGATACCCTTCAAGAGAGTATGGAGTGGGTAAAAAGTGCTAGGGTAACGTTGCTATGCGGTGGAAGTGTGAGCCAGCGGGGGAATATGATGGAAGATTAGGAAAGTATATGTGGGTACTTGAGGTCGGAAAGTAGGGGGATTGGCGGGAAGGGAATTGAGAGGGTAGTGATAGGATATAGGTATGATGGTGGTTTAGACATTGCGCGAATGAGGGATGAAATAGGGGAATTTTGGAGACAATTTTGAGAGGAGAGGGGTGGTAGGGGTTCTTGACGAAGGATGGGAATATTTACTAATAAGGTGCAGGAGGTCTGCAGAGATGTCGGCTAGCGTTACATTGGGGACACACCTGTCAGAAGTTCAGCGGAGGTGTTGAGTACCAATGACAAACAACACAGTGATCCCCTTATCACAGATCCCTGAGGCAACCCCCCACTGTGCTTATAGTCACCCGGCTTTCCAACCCTGGCCCAAATTCTGCCTGCCTCCTGGATCTCGCGGGTAATCTCCCATGAAGCCTATGTTTGTAGAATGAGTGCGTGAACAGCACTTGGTATACACCCTATGTGTGTTCCAGGCGGTTCCTACCCTTCCATGGGGAACCTGGGCATATTGGTCTTACTAAAATCCATCATTTAGAAAACATCCCTGTGCTCTTCACCCTCATCAATTTTCCATAGTTACCGCTGCAAAAAATTCAAGAGAGAATCGTTTGTCAAACCATGACCCCCCCCCCCTCTCCCAGGCACACAATCCCCCATGTTGACTGTTCCTTGATCAGACCCTGTTTATCCAGATGCTGTTTATATATTATCTCTAAGTATCCATTTCCAATTAATTTGCCCACTCACTGACATCAAACTAATAGGTCTATAATTGCTAGTTTATTCTTTGAACCCTTTTTTAAACAATGGAACTACATTGCGCAGTACGCCAATCCTCAGGCATATTCCCGTTTTCTAATGACATTTGACCATATTTCTGTCGTAGCTCCTGCTATTTCTACACTATCTTCCATCAATGTCCTAGGGAATATCCTGTCAGGACCTGGAGACTTATCCACTTTTTATATTTTTCAAAAGTGTCAGTACTTCCTCCTCTTTGATTCTCATAGTTTCCATAGCTACTCTACTTTTTCCCCCCTTAACTCACCGAGTTCAATTCCTTCTCCTTGGTGAATACGAAGAAAAGAAATTGTTCAATATTTCTCCCCCATCTCTTTTGGCTCTGCAGATAGCTGTCCATTCTGGTTCTCTAATGGTACCAATTTTATCCCTCGTTATCCTTTTGCTATTAAAGATATAGCTGTAGAAACCATTTGGGTAATACTTTCACCTTTCTTGCCAAAGCAACCTCATATCTTCTTTTAGCCAGATTACTAATTTTCTTTCTTAGATTCTTTTACATTTCTTTATATCCTCTAGCACCTCATTTACTCCATGCCTCCTATAATTATTGTAGAGATATCTCTCTTTTTTCGAAAACATGTGTCCAATTTCCCTTGAAAACCATGGCTTTTCCAATTTTTACTATTTCCTTTCAACATTAACAGGGACATAAAGATTCTGTACTCTTACAATTTCCCCTTTAAAATGTCCTTTCCCATTTCTCTTCTACATCCTTCCCATGAAACAAAAGTGTCCCAATTCACTCCTTTAAAATCATTATGCATTCCACAAAGTTAGCCTTTCTCCTCAATCTCAAAAATCTAACCTAGGTCCAGTTCTGACTCTCTCCATAATTTATATTGAAATAATGGTATTGTGATCACTGGTCCGAAGTGCTCACCAACGCATACCTCCGTCACCTGACCTGCCATCATTTCCACCCTGGGAGGTCTCAGCCCATGCCCTTCTTGGTCGATACCTCTATGTTACTGCTGCAAAAAAACTATCTGCACACATTTTACAAACGCCAAACCATCCAGCCCATTTACAGAATGTGTTTCCCAGTCTATTTTTGGAAAATTGAAATCTCCCACAATCACTACTTGTGCTTACTACTAATATCTACTATCTCCTTACATATTTGCTCTTCCAATTCACGCTCCCCATTTGGCGGTCTATAATACACCCCTAAAAGTGTTGCTACACTGTTCCCACTTCTCAGTTCCACCAAATAGCCTCCCTAGACGAGCCCTCTAATCTATCCTGCCAAAGCACTGCTGTAATATCTTCTCCGACACGCAATGCAACACCTCCCCTCTGGTCCCTCCAATTCTATCACACCTGAAGCAACGAAATCCTGGGAATATTTAGTTTCCAATCACAGCCCTCCTGCAACCATGTTTCACTGATTGCCACAACCATCATATTTCCAGGTGTCATTCCAGGCTCTAAGTTCGTCACCTTACTTACAATGCTCCTAGCAATAAAATATACACATTTTAGAAACCCACCATCCCTTATTCTCTGTCTATTATCTTTTTCATCTTTCTCGCCTACATTTGGGATCCGAGTGCTTCCCTTCACTGCTCTCTTGCCCCACACCCTGGACCCTAGCCCCTCTACCCGAGTCCCTCCCCCCAGCCTTTCTAGATTAAAGTCTCTCCAGTAGCCTTTGCAAATCTCCCTGCCAGGATATTGGTCCCCTCAAGTGTGAGGGCGAGGGATAGAGCGATAGGCATTCTTGATGGTGGTGTAGCAGTGGTCGAGGGTGTTTGGTCCTCTGGTGCAGCAGGATTCAGATTCAGATTCAATTTATTGTCATTGCACTTTTCAGTACAACAAAATGGTTTAGCCTGCAGTCATACATTGAATAAATAACAAAACACACACTCAACACAGTTTCACATCCACCACAGTGAGTCCACCAGGCACCTCCTCACCGTGATGTAAGGCAAAAGTCCCAAAGTCCATGTCTCTTCCTTCCTTGCTCTCCCTCTGCGCTGATGCGATCCAGGACTCGGATGTTGTGACCCAGCCGGGTGATGGTAAGTCCAACGGCCGCATCCGAGCTCCGCGAATGGGCCGGTGCAAACACCGCGGCCCGGTACTGTCGAAGCTGCCAAAGCTGCCGCCCTCCAGTCCAGCGGACGCAGTTGTTGTTGCGGGAGCTCCGGAAACACAGGTCACCAACCTGTGACCTGCGAGCTCCCGACGATGCCGTCCACTGGCCCACGGCTGAGACCACTGGGCCCGCGGCCGAGCCTCCGAGTCTCCGAAGTCCGGTCGGAAGTCGGGTCGCAACGCCACCATAGCCCCGAAGTCGGCCAGCCTCGCGTTGGTAAGTCCTGGCTCTGCCTTTGGAGCCTCGAGGTCGGTCCCTGTTGGAGGCCATCAGCTCCGCAATAGGCCCCAGCGCAGACGGAGACGGGGGATACGGCAAGAAAGGTCGCATCGTTCGAAGGAAGAGTCAAAAAACAAGTTTCACCCACCCCCCCAAAAGATACACAACTAAAATAAAACCGAAATAAACTGTAACAGGGATGTCTTATAATAAAACTGTAACATCCTGGGATGTCAGGACTGTCTTATGAAGAAAGGACTGGATAGACTCGGTTTATACTCTCTGGAATTTAGGAGGATTGAGAGGGGATCTTATAGAAACTTACAAAATTCTTAAGGGGTTGGACAGGCTAGATGCAGGAAGATTGTTCCCGATGTTGGGGAAGTCCAGGACAAGGGGTCACAGCTTGAGGATAAGGGGAAATCCTTTAAGACCGAGATGAGAAAGACTTTTTTCACACAGAGAGTGGTGAGTCTCTGGAACTCTCTGCCACAGAGGGTAGTTGAGGCCAGTTCATTGGCTATATTTAAGAGTGAGTTGGATGTGGCCCTTGTTGGCTAAGGGGATCAGAGGGTATGGAGAGAAGGCAGGTACGGGTTACTGTGTTGGAATGGATCAGCCCATGATCATAGTGAATGGCGGGTGCAGGCTCGAAGGGCTGAATGGCCTACTCCTGCACCTAATTTCTATGTTTCTATGTAACAGCGGGACAAAAATAAAACAAACATAAAAAAAGAACAAACGGACTGCAGCGCCGCTTCCGGAAATTGGCGCCCTTCAGCATGTTGGTGGGAAGTTGAGGAGTAATAAGACAAGCTGCTTGAGCACCTCAAGGCTCTTGGGGTAAGACGTCTGGTGTTTGTTGTCCACGGCGTGTGCAGCTTCCTCCAGTGCCAGAATGAACGTTGCCTGGGGTGGGATGTAGACCGAGGTCAGGATTGATGGCAGGTGAATTCCCTCGGAAGGTAGAAGGGACGGCACTTCACCGGCAGATGTTCGAGGTGTGGAGAGCAGGAATTGGACAGGTGCCATGTGCTGAGCACCACACAGAGTTGACCATGAGGCATCAAGACGCCCCCTCGTCCCCTTTCCCCAATGCCAGTAGCGTGTACGGGTCCATGCGGGTGGATGGAGAACCCTTCAGGCTCCACACCGCTCCTGAGTAACACCACCCAAGCCCCGGGGAGCTGGGGAGCGTGCCTAGCCATTACCTGTCCACCGCCCCTGTGAATCAGCCGACCCCTAACCTCCCGACTCGTCCCCCCCAATCAGCCCCCCCTTCCCTCACCCGCTCCCTTTGATAAAGCAGCCTTGCCCTTAAGTCCTCCACTTTGTTTTCAAGGGACTGTACATTGGCCAGTAGGATAGTAGAGAGAGGGGGCCAAAGTCCCCTGCGCTTCAGTCTGACCTGATGTCCTGCCCATCGGCCACGTTTCCGGACACAATGGAGGTTTCCCCTTTGTTTCCAGGTACTGAGTTTATTGTACCTACTGTTTCTGCGAACCTGCGCTGGAACGGGAATTCCTTCACAGACGGCAGCTCCAGCTCCTTCAAAGTCGGCAGCTGCAGCTCCAGCTTCATTGTTCCTGGAGGTCATCCCGGGGTTCCGAGGTACAGTACCTGCGTTCCTCAGTCGGATGGGGTGATTTCCAGCGAGCATGGGAAAATTAAAGTCCGGGGCTCCCGCAGCTGTGGGAGATCGCAAAATTGCAAGAGCCTTGAGGTGCTCAAGCAGCTTGTCTAAAATGGCACAGTTTTCTGCCGTTTTCCTGATCCAGGTGAGTTGATTGAAGTTGTATTTAAGCCTTTTAGGTTCTGGTGCTCCGCAAAAGTCGCCGCAGGCAGGCGCCATCTTGAAAGGAAAATCAACCCATTTCAACCCAAAATGGTACTTGTGACAAAATCTAATTTCTCCTGTGAGATTTCATACAATGCACCCAAAATGTTACACAGCCCATTAATTCAAATCAGCTTACAAAAATATTAGGGCCAAATTAATGGATATGGCAAGTTGGTTGATGGGTTTTAAATGAGTTGAAATTAGTGAAACCAGATCTATTGAAACAGTGGAAAATTTCAGCTTGCTACCCATCTATAGAGAATAAGATTGTGGCCTATATAACTTCCGAAAAATTGTACATAACAAGCAATCTCAGCTCCTAATTATTCCTATGTCATCATAAAGCCTAATGTGCTGTTATTTTGTGAAACAATTAGCTTGCATTATTTAATTTTAAAACGCCGATCACTTCTTCTCATTAAAAATTCCCATCTGTCATACTACATTATAAATTCCAATCTGTCCTTATCACATTACCGTATCCTCCCAACCCCCACCGTTCCCCCACCAAAACTACTCTGCCCTAATATGTCATCAGTTCATTAAAAGACTGCCTTTGCAGTTGCACTTAATACCATAATCTTCCATTTAATCAAGTGATATTCAATGATATAAACCTTGTTTATATTCCAGGTTCTATATGTCCAGCAAAATCTTTGTGTTTATTATAAACATTATGCAGCTGAAACGTTCCAGGTATTTTATTGCAATGGAGTAGCGCCTTGTATATTTGCACAGATTTGGAATATTTTCAATTTTAAAAGAAACCAGACCAAGTGGGACCCATTGGGACTTGTCACCTCAACGCGCAGTTGGGGGGGGGGGGCGGCCTCCAGTGTCACACACACACTAACCCCCCCCCTTTGATATTATATTAATATTATTAATTCGCTCCTTTTACTAATCCCCCGCCTTATCCACTCATGCATAACACCCACCAGAGGGGGGGGGGGGGGGGGCAGAGAGAGGGGGGGGGGACAGAGAAGGGGGGGCCCAGAGAGGGGGGGGGGGCCAGAGAGAGAGGGGGCAGAGAGAGGGGGTGCAGCAACTGAGGGGGGCAGAGACTGAGGGGGCAGAGATGGGGGGCAGAGATGGGGGCAGACAGAGCAGGGGGGGACACAGAGGGGGGATAGAGGCGCACCTACCCTGTTCGTAGTGCAGCAGCCTCCCCACCAGGCCCGGGCCCAAACGAAGCTGCATGTGGCCGTGTACCTGAGTGAGGCCCCCCTCCCCCCCCCCTAGAGATGAGCCCTCACCTGCCCTCTCTCCCCCTCTCCCCCCCTCTCCTCCCCCCCCCCCCCCCCCCACCTCTCTCCCCCTCACCTCTCCATTCCCCCCTTCCTCTCTCTCTTTCTCTGCCCCTGGGGGGAGGCAGAGAGGGATGGGGAGGGGATAGAGGCAGCACCTACCCAGTTCATAGAGCAGTAGCCACCTCAACAGGCGCCAGGCCAGAGCGATGCCCGGAATGATCTGAGGACGGTCAAAAGCAACGGAGGGCCGGCCGATCGTGGCTTCCGCAAATGTGAAGCCCGCCCACCTGCGTGACAGACGATCGGGCGGGGGAGACGGAGAGAAGGTTGTCCCCTGTGACGGCCAGAGATCGCCAGTGGGATCGGGATCACCAGTGAGGAAAAGGCCTCACGATTCCCCGAGTCCGTGTGACTAATTGCCACCACGGCCACCTTCCCATCGTGCTGGCCCGCACCCTCACCTGCACGGCAATAATGACCACCACCGCCATGTTCTAGAACTTCAAGCAGCCCAGCGGAGTGCGCAGCACAACCTGATCAGCAGTTTAATCCCCGAACCCTCAACCGCGCCCGCGCGGTGATAACAGCCATTGCCACCATGTTGTAGAACTTCAAGGAGCCCAGCGGAGTGTGCAGCATGACCTGAGCAGCAGTTTAAAAATGGTAAGTAACAAATTTAAAGAAGTGAAGGTTAAGAAGCCAAGAAGTACAAAAGACAGAACAGGGATGACGTCACTCGCAGAGCGAGCAGAGGCAGGCAGTCATATCCATTGTGATGTAATTAGAGAGACCATCTCGTTTATTTTCTAAGTTTTTTGACATTTGTGAACATTTTCATAAATAACGAGAAATAACGCATGAAATTTCCAGATAAGGCGATTTTTGATTTCACGGAATATTTCTACCGGAATATGTAAAAATTTACCGTTAGCACGTCGTTTCTTCGAGTAGATGTGATCGCACACAAACAAATAAACACACACACACACACACACACACACACACACACACACACACACACACACACACACACATCCACATCCAAGATCAAAGTTTTATAGTTATATACTAGACTAAGTGGGACCCATTGGGTCCCATGTTCACACGGGAGGGCTGGTCCCCCAACGCAATATTCCACTTCTCCACCAATTCCAATATTGGTGGCCAGTAGGGGGGGGGGGGGGGGATTTCTGGTATGGGTATTGTGGGCTGAAGGGTTTCCAGAGAACTAGTATGGACATTGTGGGCCAAATGGATTTTTGGGATGGCAGCTCAGTCACTCAAACCTGATGTGCTGGCAACTCACTCACAGCTGGTGGGCTAGCAGTTGACTCATGGCTATTCCTTGAAATTCCATTTCAAGCAGGGTGCAAAGCAACCAAATTCAAATGCAGTTTCCTACCATTTCAAGCAGGGTGCAAGGCCACCAAATTCAAGTGCAGTTTCTTACCACTTCAAGCAGGGTGCAAGGCCACCAAATTCAATTGCAGTTTCCTACCACTTCAAGCAGGGTGCAAGGCCATCGAATTCAAGTGCAGTTTCCGACCACTTCAAGCAGGGTGCGTGGCCACCAAATTTAAGTGCAGTTTCATGCCACTTCAAGCAGGGTGCAATCCCACCAAATTCAAGTGCAGTTTCATGCCACTTCAAGCAGGGTTCAAGGCCACCAAATTCAAGTGCAGTTTCATGCCACCACGCAGGGTGCAAGGCCACCAAATTCAAGTGCAGTTTCATGTCACTTCAAGCAAGGTGCAAGGCCACCAAATGCTGGTGCTGTTTCATGCCATTTCAAGCAGGGTGCAAGACCACCAAATTCAAGTGCAGTTTCATACCACTTAAAGCAGGGTGCAAGACAACCAAATTGAGGTGCAGTTTCACACCATTTCATGCAGGGTGCAAGGCCACCACATTCAAATGCAGTTTCATATCATTTCATGCAGGGTGAACATACCATAAAACCACTATAAAACCACACATAAAACCACATAAACACCACACTCACAGTTCAGTAGACATTCAGTATGTTCAGTTGATTCGCAGCTCAGAGTCGTAACCTCTCCCTCCCCCATCTTGCAGAGACTGAGCCATACCCACACGACCGGGTTTTATAATCCCTCCCCCCTCCAACTGGAAGGGGCGTGGCCTTCATGGCGTGATTAACAGGAGAGAGATTCTCAACATTTTGGTTAAACACTTATAACACTTTTATTTTTAATTGATGGGAAGAATCCTCTGCAGCTGATGAGCTGCGGGAGACTGAGGAAGATTGCCAAAAATCAGAGCCATAAGTGGTAGTGTTTTATCTAAAATCCATATACAGTGCAAACAGGAAGTTGTCAAGTTTCCACCAACAGCCATTTTTGCAGTGCAGCCTCTCAAAGCAGTTACCACCATCCACAACAGCCATGTTTGCAGTGTAGCCTCTCAAAGCAGTTACCACCACCCACAACAGCCATTTTTGCAGTGCAGCCGCTCAAAACAGTTACCACCAGCCACAACAGATATTTTTGCAGTGCAGCCTCTAAAAGCAGTTACCACCACCAACAACCGCCATTTTTGCTGTGCAGTATTTCAAAGCAGTTACCACCGCTAACAACAGCCATTTTTGTAGTGCAGCAGTTCAAAGCAGTTACCACCACCAACAAAAACCATTTGCAGTGCAACATTTCAAAGCAACTACATTTTCATTTTCAAACTACATTTTCATTTTCAAACCACATTAAGGGCATTCACAGTTGAGTAGACATGTGTTCAGTGTTATTCACAGCTCAGAGAGACATGGCCCTCTCGCTTCCTCCATCTTGCAGCGACTGAGTGAGGCACAACACTTCCAAGTTTTATAGTCCCTCCCCCCTCCCACCAGCAGGGGCAGCAGAGAGAATGCCAACATTTTTTAAACATTAATAACTTTTTTATTTTTCATCAATGGGAAAAATACTCTTGTCCTGCGCAGCGGAGGGGGACTCTGAGCAAGATGGTCAAAAATCACAGCCATAAGTGGCAGCTTTTTTTCAAAAATCATGAAACAAAAAACTGGAAGTGGTCAAGATCTTATAGTAATATAGATAAGGATAGTTCATTGGACAATAAAGTATAAGTACACACTTTAAGATGGATCTTATTTTATTGTTTTATATTTCTCTTTTAACAGTCAAGAATTTTCGGCATTTATAAACAACCAACTTCATTGCTTTCAAGAGTTAAAGAATAAAAATTAATTTAATCAGGAACACGGTCACCCTATCCTCAGGACAAGTAAAAGAGGCTCATTTTATTCAGTATTCTATATTTATTGACAATTCTATCCTGCAAATGACCTTTTTCTAATTATTAGTAAACAGCAGGTTACTTTTGATATCCGTGAGTTATAACTCTAGTGCTGCAATGCGCTATTTTACTCAGTGGGGATGATGGGAGTTTAAATGCATTAAAATAGAACAACTCATGAAGCAATGGGAGCACACCTGCAATAACGCCACTGAGCTCCTTGTTGAGCTACTAATGATGCACTTAATGAACTGAAATTTTTAAAACAACTTTGTAAATGTTGTCTCTGGTGTTTTTTTCTTCTGATTGGCTTACCAGGGATGTGGTAAATATTTAAATATTTTTATGTACATTAAAAATAAATCATCACAAGGCCTTGCGTTTACTCAGATCCTTAAACAGACAATTCTACTTTATACCAATGAAATATTCCATCCGCTGTTAAAATGATTCATGGCAAATTCAATCTTTGCTGTTTGTTTAATGAGGCTTATCACCAGTTCCAATATACTTATTCACCAACTGTTGGACAGGAATTACATTATTTTTAAAGACAGAGAGGAGCAAATCACCTCCTATATTTCAAGAGTCATCATATCTTATTGGTGCAAGTTTTTACATAACATGCAGGGAATATATAATTCAGAAGTACTTCAGAGATCAGCAATGTCTTCAAAGCCTGAGGCCTCGACTTGCTGACTAGTATTAACATAATGTCAATCGGAAAACCTAGACGAGTGTTATTCATGGAATGAATAAAAAAGGAAGCAACCATGTCTGTATTACAGTAGCTGAACATCTACAAAATAACCTAATCATGAATTTTGTGATTTCTCCACAAGCTAGTGCAGTCATCTGGACATGAAAAAGAATAATATTGAAATAAATGTTTCTGGCTGTAAATTGACATTCCATATCACTGGCCATTTTTTCACCGCACAATAAAGTGAATTTCCTGCAAACTGCAAAAATGTACTGACACCAAATATAAGCCAATGATAACACAATAGTTTTTTGCTCTTGTAGTACTGGTAATAATCTATCTTAGCTTATCTACATGTTTTTCCACTGACATGTCTCAGTTTCAATTCAAATGTATCAGAAGAAAAATAAAGTGAATTCACTCAAACTGCAAAATTTTACTGAACCTAAATTTAAGCTAATCATAATATGAAGTAAACACACAATAGTTCTTTACTCTTGTAATACGTCATACTTTGTTTATCTTAGCTTACCTGCTCCAGAATCAGAAGGAGAGATGTCATATGAACGTATTAACTTTCATATGAGGCTGCTCTCTGACCCAGATCTTGAAACACATATTTGCAAAGCATAATTATATAATTGAAAATCAAAATGGTAATCCATAAGTTATAAAAATGTTGACAGCCTAGAATCCAGAGAAATGCTGAGTAATTGTTTTCAACTATTGCTGTTGCATAAAATTAGTTTTGTTAGCAGTTTCTGTGCTTACTTCAGAAAGTATATTTGACACATTGCAACTTTTAAATATACTCAATGCCTAGACAGAGAATCATATTTGAAGACAGGATTCAAGGATGTGCTCAAATGCAAAGTGCCCACTGACTTCTGTGGAAATCTGATGTATGACTTGAGAAGCATCTTTGGGAGAGAGCTGAAGGCCAGGAAGCAAGAAGCCCTGAAAGTCCCTGTATAAATGGTGGAAGGAGCAGACATGCCACACATATGCCCACCCACCTACCGCATCAGATCCATTCCTGTCCTTTGGTTATAAAATATATGTCATTAAGCTCAAAAGGGTGCAGAAAAGATTCACAAGGATGTTACTGAGATTAGAGAGCTTGGTTTAGAGGCAGAGGAGGTTGAAGAGTGACCTTGTAGAGTTGTACTAAATTAAGAGGAGCATAGATAAGGTGAATCGTCTCAAACTTTTTTTCTCAGGGTGGGGAAGTTCAAAACTAGTGGGCATAGATTCAAGGTGAGAGGAAGTTGTGGAATCAGGTACATTTACAACATTTAAAATACACATAGATAGGTACATAGATAATAAAGGTTGATAGGGATATGAAGCTTTACCCTGCATTCAATGTTATCCCCTTATCATGTATCTATGCACTGTAAATGGATCAATTGTTATCATGTATTGTATTTCCGCTGACTGGACAGCATGCGACAAAAACTTTTCAATGTACCTCAGTGTCCACGTGACAATAAACTAAACTGAACTGAACTGAACAAATCAGACTAGCCCAGGTTGGCATCTTGGTCAATCAGCATGGATGCGTTGGGCCAAAGAGCCTGATTCCATGTTGTATGACTACATGGCACTGAGTCTATAGTTCCCACATTGGGTTCAGATTCCATAATCCTTTCTGCACCCTCTCCTGTTTAATGACATCGTTCCTATACCTGGATGAACAGACCCAAAGATCAGGACAGGAGGCAGCTGATGGGGTGGGTGAGTGGACAATTTAGGTGGCAGTCTGCTCCTTCCACCATTCATACCAGGACTCTCAGGGCTTCCTATTCCATGGTTTTCAGTTCCATCCCTCAGCTCCTTTTCTGGTCATGGGCCAAATTTCAACACAAGCTAGCGGGCATTTTGTGTTTGAGCACATCCTTGAATGTTTTCCAACAATAGGGCTATTCTGGGCAACAGGAATGCTTAAAAGAGGTAATGCATCAAATATACCTTCTGAAGGAAGCACAGAAATTACTAACAAATCTCATTGTACACAACACCAATAGCTGTAAACAATTGCTCAGCTTTTCTCTGTGGAGCACGATTAGATTCTGTGCTGTCCACATTTTTATAACCTTTTTCATTTTCCATGATATAATCATGCTTGAAGAAAAAGCGTTGAAAGCAAGTCGCCTTGACCCTGGTGGACTGTCCGAGAGGAAGATTACAGTAAATAGTTGATTGAGAGTCAATGATTTCATGTATTTTCAGAGTAAACTGATGTCCCTGTAACATAATTGTTGTCAGCATAATCATAATCTGATTTCATGGGCCTATGTGGTATCTCTCTGCAATGCTGTTTCTTCATGTAATTATATCTGATGTCGCAAAAACACACAGCTGACCTCTACAGGTTTGAAGCCAGGCATCAACCCTCAGACACCTCCCCCTACTTATCCTTGGACCATGACCCCACAGACGAGCACCAGGCCTTAATCTCAAGCACCATCACTGACTTCATCACTTCCGACTCCCTGCCCTCTAAAGCCTCCAACCTCATCGTTCCCTAGCCCCGCACGGCCAGATTTTATCTTTTCCCCAAAAATCCGCACACATAATTGTCCTGGCAGACCCATTGTTTCTGTTTGTTCATGTCCCACCAAACTAATTTCGACTCCATCTTATCCCCCCTGGTCCAATCCCTCCCCACCTCTGTCCAGGACACCTCACACATCATCGGGTGGTACTGAAAGTGGCCGCCTCACCATCAGCACATCAGTCATTTCGACTTTTTTTTAGTATGTCTAAATGCATGTGCTAATGTTTCTCGGTATGTTTTTATGTGGGGGGGGGGGGTGTGGTGAGAGGGAATAGGGGGAAATCATTTCCAGCCACTAACCTCGACGGAGATGTGACGTTTCTCCTAGTTGCACTTTCGCCTCCCTCGTGGCCTAACAACTTGGATTGGTGCGGCCTTTCTCAAAGACAGCCCAGCAGCAGGCGCGGCGCGGACTTTAACATCGTGGAGCCAGAAGAAAAGCTCTGACCGCCGGCCTGCTGACTTTGACATTATGAGGCCGCAGTCTATGGAGCTTCTAGCGTGGACTTATCATCCCAGAGCCAGGGATCCCTTGCCGGGGATCACCAGAGAAGAGCTCTGACCGCTGGCCTGCCTGCGGCCTGTAACATCGAGAAGCTGCAGTCTCTGGTAAGAAAGTGGCCGATTTGGGCACTCCAAGCCATGGTTCCATCCATCCTGACGTCGGAGCTTTGATCATCCTGTCAAGAGGGCTTGTACATCGGGTC
The DNA here is from genome assembly GCA_035221665.1 of Okamejei kenojei. Classification (NCBI taxonomy): domain Eukaryota; kingdom Metazoa; phylum Chordata; class Chondrichthyes; order Rajiformes; family Rajidae; genus Okamejei; species Okamejei kenojei. The sequence continues at coordinate 61,847,407 of CM069134.1, forward strand.
GTCCATAGCGGAGACTACGGAGGGTCAAAGACCCAAACACGGGTGAATAAAGGAGGAAGATTGAACTTTATTGCCTTCCATACAGCAGTATTGTGTATTGTGTTCTTTTAATTGGATGGCTGCATGGTAACTCAAATATCACTGTACCTTAATTGGTGTATGTGACAATAAATATATACGTGAACTTGAACTTGAACGCTCTTCGTCTCCTTCAGGATTTCCGTTTCCAGACCCCCACTCGAGGGAGGATGTCCAGTCCCTCTACACCTCCATCCCCCACCAGGAGGGTCTTCAAGCCCTCCATTTCTTCCTCGACCACAAAACCTGCCAATTTCCGTCTACCAATACTCTCCTCCGCCTAGCAGAGCTGGTCCTTACCTTCAATAACTTTGCCTTTGACTCGTCCCATTTCCTCCAAATCCAAAGCTTAGCTATGGGCATGCACATGGGCCATAGCTATGCCTGCCTCTTTGTAGGGTACGTCGAACAATCCCTATTCCAGGCATACACAGGCCCTATCCCCGAAATCTACCTCCGCTACAGTGACGACTGGATTGGTGCTACCTCCTGTACCCTTGCCGAAATCACTGACTTCATCCACTTCACCACTAATTTCCATCCAGCACTCAAATTCATCTGGACCATTTCCAACATCTCCCTACCATTTCTAGATCTCACCATCTCCATCGCAGGCAACAGACTCCCATAGCTATCTTGACTACACTTGTTCCCACGATGTTTCCTGTAAAGACTCTATACCCTACTCCCAATTCCTCCGTCTAAGCCGCATCTGCACCCTGGATGAGGTGCTCCATACTAGGGCATCGGAGACGTCCTCATTCTTTAGGGAACGAGAGTTTCCCTCTTCCATTATAGATGAGGCTCTCACCAGGGTCTCCTCTATATCCCGCAGCTCTACTCTTACTCCCCCTCCCCCCATTGGTAACAAGGACAGAGTCTTCCTTGTCCTCACCTTCCACCCATCAGCCATTGATCCCACCACTGGCCACATCTTTCCATTTGCTCCCATTTCTGGTTTGCATAGAGACCGTTCCCTCCATAACTCCCTGGTCATTTTATCCCTTCCCACCTGACCTTTCTCTCCTGGGCCTTCTCCTTTGCCAGAGTGAGGCCCTGCGCAAATTGGAGGAACAGCACCTCATATTTCGCTTGGGTAGTTTACACCCCAGCGGTATGAACATTGACTTCTCTAATTTTAGATAGCCCTTGCTTTCTCCCTCCTTCCCCTCCCCCTTCCCAGTTCAACCCACGTCCTACTGTCTCCGCCTACTTCCTTTCTTCCGCCCCCCCTCGTCATCAGTCTGAAGAAAGATGTCGACCCAAAACATCGCCAATTCCTTTTTTCCATATATGCTGCCTCACCCACTGAGTTTCTCCAGCATTTTTTGTCTACCTTCGATTTTACCAGCATCTACAATTCTTTCTTAAATGTACAACAGTCATGTTATTTATGTCAGCAAAAAGGTCAAGTCACCTGCATAATGTTGGTGGCAAGATGAGCACTTACCTAGCAAGGCAAACTTGTATGTTTTCCCATGAACTCAGTGCTCCATTTCCTTTACAAACCCTGTGGTTATTTGTTTGCATTCACTGTCTGTACCTCCCATTCTTTCTGCTGCAGTAGCTCCAGCTGCTCTGTGGGAAGTGCAAAGCTGAAGAATTTAGTGTGAGATTCCTTTAATTAACAAGCTATTCACAGAAAATCCCTTTCACTGGATCCATCAGGGAGGTATTTGGAATCATACATTTTATATGCAGGGCACAGTAGTGCAGCTGGTAGCGCTGCTGCTTCACAGGCTCTTCGGCCCACCATGCCCATGCTTTACTGTGCCAGAGTCACAAGTTCGATCCTGACTTCGGGTTTATTAGCATGGAGTTTGCACATTCTCCTTGTGACCCGGTTTCTATTGGATGTTCTGGTGCTCTGGTTCCCGTTTCCTCCCGCAGATTTGTAGGTTAATCGACCTCTGTAATTTGCTCCTAGTGTCCAGGGAGTGGATGCGAATGTGGGGTTACATAGAATTAGGATGAATGGGTGTAGGAAGGAACTGCAGATGCTAGTTTACACCAAAGATAGACACAAATGCTGGAGTAACTCAGCGGGTCAGGAAAGGGTCTCAACCTGAAAAGGTGACGAATGGGTGATGAATGGGTGGCCGATGGTCAGCGTGGATATGGTGGGCTAAAGGACCTGTTTCCACGCAGTATCTTTCAATCAATCAAAGTGAAAATTCCAGCCATGTGTTAACTCTGTTTCTCCATTCTCATTGGCTGTGGCCCTCACTTTAATTTAGGGCAGGGATCAAGTAAGCAGGGATAAAGTATCAACTTGAGCCTTTCTCCTTCAGACCCATGTTTTGCCTGCCACCAATCATAATAACTGCCCAATAATACGGGCAGCAAATGGAGGGCTGGCAGCATGGGCAGCGGCCAACAATCAATTGAAGAATAATTTGTGAAAAGAGTTTGGTGTGAGGCTCACAATTGTTTGGGGTGTAACTGAAACAGGAAAAGCCTAGACTTGCCCTGTGGCATCCAGTGGGGCACTCCATCAATTCCATCCTTACCAGTATGGAAATACATAAAATGAAAACATTCTTTATTTTATAACTTTCCCCCAAATTCTTATTCCCTAGGATTTTAACGCTAAGATTTTTGTTTGTATGAAGCTAATGCCAATTAATAATTTAGTCCTTAAATAAAAGGTATGCATTTTAAAAGCCAATGCATTCTATAACTTATATTAAAGAGGTGCAAGCTATTGTTCATGTTTATGCAAGTTGCAATAAGAAACTCTTTTGCTTCAAGCATCCACACTTCTCCCTCTAGATAACAACAGTCTGAATAAGGTTTCTCATTTATTCAAAATGTCCATACATTTGAGAATTTGTAGCTTCAAGTTTGTGAAGGAAACCATTGATATGAGGCAGAGTATATATTTTGCCTACTGCATTCTTGCTTCCTGCTCCTTGTTAATAACCATTCATATAGTTAGTAAATCAAGGCTTAAAGACTAACACACTATCTGTGGAGAAACCTAAGAGTGCAGGCTATGATCAGTGATCAGGTAAATCTTTACAAGATTATTAGTATGCCCTTTGTGTGCGCAGTACAGGACACAGTTCACCCTTCCCCAAACATGTAAACCCCTCTGAGCAAAGGGGGAAGAAAGATGGCTTGCTAAATCCATAATTCCATGTAAATTATGCGATCTCCTTATGGGCTAAACATTTGTCAGGTTTGACTGGTGAATGGAAATGTGCTGTTCATGCCCACTGCGTGTTCTCCAAGTCCATCTCTGGAAACTTCCTTGCAGCTTCCATTGTTTCAAGTTTCAGAACTTCATTAAGAGGGTCTACATTAGTGGTCGACACAAAATGTTGGAGTAACTCAGCGGGTCAGGCTGCATCTCTGGAGAGAAGGAATGGGTGACGTTTTGCGTCAAGACCCCTCTTCATACATTAGTGGTAGTCTACCTTGAAGAATTGAGGGTTTCATGTGACTTGACTTTTGGTCCATTATTTTCCCTACAGAGCTGTTGACTATCTTCAATATAGAATGTTCAATATATAATGTTTTACTGGCAAAACCTCCTCATGATTTTCCTCACAATGGGACCATGTATGGATTATGGATCATGGAAAGAATGGATCCGCGGGGCTTGTATTCACTGGAGTTTAGATGGATGAGAGGGGATCTTATAGAAATATATACATTTCTTAAGGAATTGGACAAGCTGGATGCAGGAAAAATGTTCCCGATGTTGGGGGAGTCCAGAACCAGGGGTCACAGTTTCAGAATAAGGAGTAGGCTATTTAAGAGTCAAGACAAGAGTGTTTTATTGTCATATATCCCAGGTAGGATAATGAAATTCTTGCTTGCTATAGTACAACAGAATATGTAAACATAGTACGTAACGGGAGAGAAAAATAGTAAGATTAAATGAGAACTTACCAGTTTGAAGTTTGATCTTGATTTTATGAGGCGTTACGATGAGCGATTACGTGAAGAAGGCCGTCAGTCCGCTTAGCGCGTCAATCTTCAAGGCAGCGGTGTGAAATCACATATAACAGTAGTTGAACTGAAAATAGTAAGATTAGAGAAGAGTAGAACTACCAGATTACCTTAGTAATATGAGGGTTGGGAGCGGTGGGCACGTAATCGCTCATCGTAACTCCTCATAAAATCAAGATCAAACTTCAAACTGGTAGGTTCTCGTTTAATCTTACTATTTAACTTCGGAGTCACGTGAGTGACTACGTGAAGATTTCAAAACTCTGTGATTTAATGCCGGAAACAAATCCTTGCGTTACTCACTGTATGAAGTGATCATGGAAGAGTGAAAAAGATTAATGCATTGAGACATGACATGTTAAAATGCTGATGCTTTAATCATCAAAAGAAAATAATTGTGACCCCTTTCATCAAGGGGGAATCTATAAAACAGTGTCTAAAATGGAGTTGGCAAATATCCCCGGTTTGGCAATGGGTTATTTAAAATGTTGATAAAGTATGTTCGTTTAACCATCCTGCAGCTGCTCGGCTGTGGTCCTGTGGAACGTACATTACCCTTGGAGCTGATGTAGTAGCAGCCCTGGTGGAGTGAGTGTGGTAAATATTAGTATCAACTCATACATTAGCCAAAACCACGGTTTTACCCCCTGGAACTAATACTTCTATGAAGTTTTTTTGTTGTTGTTTTTGTTTTATAAATAACAAACATGCTAGTGAGGAGCCTTAGAGGCTCGAGGTGACCTAGATGAATTGTGTAAAGGTGTGACCACCCATTACCGAAGCCCCTGGTTATTTCTGGTTAATTAAATCAAAAACATAAAATGTTATGTATTAGCAGATGTACCACCCTGTCCAGTTGCAATGTACATTGTGACAGGACCCGTTGCACTGAGGTCAGTGCCATGAGGATAAGAACCTTAGAGAGCCAGCTAAAGCTTAGGGTGTAGCTGGTGCACCGTGGTGAAGTAATGTTAACATTACGTCTATACTTCCGTGGTACCGGGCCTGGGAGAACTTGTATTAAAGATTTCCTCATATTCTGGAGATTGGAGCGTGAGTGCCTGGTGGGTTCCACTGCTGCAGCAAATATGATGAGAAAGCACGTAGGCATAGTGAATGGCACTTTCCTTAATTATTGTCATGGACCCATTTGAAAATGAACTGTAAGACAACAGTATCCGTGCTGTGTTGTACGTAACATGTATATTAGAACAAAAAACGGTTCCCATCTGCTGAAGTGGAATGTACTGCCTTATGGTGCCTCCCCTGCACTCTGCAGTGTGCACTACATGGATCGGTCAGACAACCCGAGCCGTAGGCATAGTCGTCTCAGAGTCTGCAAGTCAATTAATTGATTTTCTTGCAGTGGCTGGTTTCCCATGTCACAGGCAGAACCAGCAAGTGTTATGTTTAGAATGACCATATTAGATTCTATATAATTCCCAACATTAGCGGGAACCCGTGGCTGCGTATGCCAGTCAGGCAGTTTGAACACCTGAAGCGGTGTCTTGCTGGATTTACTGCAAGACCCGACTGAAGTGGCAGTATGGAGGAAAGACATGCAAGAAAACATTACTCCCCAGTGTGGTGATAGTGTATTCTCGCCACTGTATGCCATGTATTTACAACTGGAAAATGAGCCTGGATGTAAACATATCGATGTTCGGTGTTCTATCAAGTCATGACGTCATTAAACACTTAGTGATCCAACATCCATTCTGTGTTGTCATTGATTTCAGTTAATGATACAATAGCCTCAAACGAGGTTAGGTAAATATCATGGGATAGTTTAACTTTATTGCACCTATGTGACTAACATATGCCACCACCATTGTGTATCAACTTGGAGTTGAGCATGCAGATGATGCATATTCGCACAATAACCTTTAACCTGTAGGATGCACCTAGTGTTATAGGTAATTGATACCAAACTGAAAATTGGTGACTGATGCAAACCACATCCACCTCCATAACTGGAGATGGCAGTCGTAATTTCTCATCTTTGAGGACTAGCATCAGTTTGTAATTTTACTTCCGAGGCAGGTGAGTGACTACATGAAGAAGACCCCGTCTGGCGCTTGCTCAGCATTGCAGCTCCCACCAGCGTAAGTTTAACCCGCAGGTAAGTCGCTGTTGAACTTTCTTGCTAGTGGGTTTAAATTCTGTAAGTCTTCAGAGCCAGCTAGAGTGCCAATGTATTTTGAAACAAGTTTAAGAACTCTGTAACTGGCTCGAAATACAGAGCCAGCTAGTGTGAATGTATTTTTAAACTGCGGTAATTGAATAGAATGCGCTGGAACCGCAGTTTCCGATTTAGATCGGATCGGGAGATAAGGGCTGCTTTAAAAGCCGGCTCCTGCTATTTACCGCTATTTAGATTGGGTTTAGAGATAACGGCTGTGCTGAATGCCGGCTCCAAATACCCAGTAAGTGTAAAATAAAGTCTGCTCTAAGTATATGTTACCACAAGCAGTTTTCTTTATGGAAATGTATATAACCCTGTGTGATACTGAGGTTAATACAAATATTCTGTAAGCAGAATGTGCCTGTCAGAATTACAATTTTAAACATATATGGTTTATGCACAAATACAAAACATAAAGAAATAACTCTTCCAAGGGAGGACAAGAATGTGGGGGAGGCTGGAAATGGAGAAAATTCTCCACACTTGACTTAGTCAAGGGTTCTTGACCCAGGTATGTCTTCCTGTAAGGCAGGCTCCAAAAGAGTTTCCATACGCTGAGTATGGTGCCTATGAAAATGGGATTCTGATTCTCCAGTACCTTGGTTAGGTCTGGATGAGATCCCTAGAGCAAGATAAAATGCTCCAAATTCTAATCAGTCAAGGGTTCTAAAGACCCATGAGATTCTTTTTTGTTAAATATTTTTATTAGAAGTAAGTACATATTAAAAGAATATACTTGTCACATACATTCTTAATATAATTATTATTAACAATTATGTCTTGTTTGTACTTCTATACATTTTTTTTGTTTTTAACGCAGATAAGAAAAAATAGAGGGAAATAAAGTAAAAATAGAAAATCGAAACGATGAATGGAGTGTTAAACAGGTTATCCATCATTGGAGATATATCCATGGTTTGTTATGTATGATTCTTCATAGAAACATAGAAACATAGAAATTAGGTGCAGGAGTAGGCCATTCAGCCCTTCGAGCCTGCACCGCCATTCAATATGATCATGGCTGATCATCCAACTCAGTATCCCGTACCTGCCTTCTCTCCATACCCTCTGATCCCCTTAGCCACAAGGGCCACATCCAACCCACTCTTAAATATAGCCAATGAACTGGCCTCAACTACCCTCTGTGGCAGAGAGTTCCAGAGACTCACCACTCTGTGTGTGAAAAAAGTCTTTCTCCTCGGTCTTAAAGGATTTCCCCCTTATCCTTAAGCTGTGACCCCTAGGGAACAATGATCATCTATCCTTCATTCAGGCTTCTGTCAGGCTCTCGCACCGAGCCATTTTGGCCCTTTAAATATTCAATAAATGGAGACCATATCCCTCTGAAAAGATCCAACTTGTCCAGTAGGACAAGCCTTAATCTTTCCAGATGAAGTGTCTCCAACATTCCTATAATCCACATATTGGTTATGGGGGATGTAGGACCTTTCCAGGATTTCAATATTAATTATTTCCCAATTATTAAACTGTAATCAATAAAAATTCTTTGATTCGTTGTTATTAATTGATCTGTTTCTAATATTCCCAATATTATCAATTTTGAGTCAGATTCATATTAACAACTTTAGAAATTATCTTAAATATTTCTGTCCAAAATTTAGTAATTTTTATACAATTTGTAAATGAGTGCGTTAAGTTAGCTTCTTAGTGCTGACATTTATCACATATGGCAGATACATTTGAAAAAATACTATGTAATTTGGATTTTGAATAATGTAATGGTGAGTCTCTGGAACTGCCACAGAGGGTAGTTGATATTGGCTATATTTTAATTGTAGGGATAAAAGAGTGTCTAGCATTTAACAAACACCTAATTTTCTATGTTTCTATGTGTAATCTATGTATATGTTATAAAAACTTTCATCCCATACTTCTGGTCTGATTATTTGACCTAATTCGTTTTCCCATGATTGCCTATATATTTCTGTCATTGGTACATTGTTTTCCAATAAAATGTTATAAATATATGATATCAATTTTTCTGTGTCCGGGTGTTTATTTAGACATTCATCTAAAATTTCTGTCTTTCTATTTCTAATTTCCTGTGTGTTTGCTTTTACATAGTCTCTAATTTGTAAATATCTAAAGTAATATTTTGAATGTAATCCATAAATTTGTTGTAAATCTTGAAATGAAAGGAAGGAGTTTTCACTGTAGAGATCGCCCATCTTAATAATTCCATAGGTTTTCCATTGTAAAAAACCTTTGTCCATCATTGAGGGATTAAATATAACATTATTTACAATGGTAAGGGCTAGTGGTATACATTCCAATTTTAATGTTTTCTTTATTTGTTTCCAGATATGTATCCCACTTTCTATTATACGGTTTTCTCTATAGGTTTTCTTACCTAGTTTAATATTGGCGAATAAAATCGAGCTAATTTCAAAAGGCGAACAATCTTTTTTTTTCCATTTTTAACCAGATTGGTTGTTTATCTGACTCTACTAACCAAAAATTCATATTTTTAATATTAACTGCCCAGTAATAAAACATAAAGTTTGGCAGTGCTAGACCTCCATTTATTTTTGATTTACATAAATGTTTTTTATTTATTCTATGGCTCTTATAATCCCAGATAAAGTTGGTGACTATAGAATCAACCTTTTAAAAAAAATTTTAGGAAGATATATCGGAATCAATTGGAAGAGATATAGTAATTGCGGGAGAAAAATCATTTTTATTGCATTAATTCTACCTAGCATTGAAATAGGTAATGTTTTCCAATATAAAATATTCTTATTTAATTTATTCAGTAAGAGTGGAAAATTAGATTTAAATAAAGAATCTAATCTTTTTGTTACATAAATTCCAAGATATTTGATTTTTTCGTTTGCTATCTTAAAAGGAAATTGTTGTAATGTATGTAAGTTATTTACCATTATTGACATCAGTTCACTTTTATTCCAATTAATACTATATCCTGAAAATAAACCAAATTCAGTTATTAAATTTAATAAATTTGGAATACTAATTTCTGGCTTTGTAATGTAAAGTAATACATCATCCGCATATAAGGAGATTTTATTTTCAGTATCTCTGGCTTCATACCCATGTATTTCAGGATGTAATCTCACGCATTGAGCTAATGGTTCAATTGCAAGTGCAAACAATAACGGGGATAAGGGACAACCTTGTCTGCAGCCTCGGAATAAATTAAATTTAGTTGATAGCATTTGATTTGTTAGTAGTCTGGCTGTTGGATTAGTGTATAATAATTTAACCCATGTAATAAACTTCTCTCCCAACTTAAAAGTTTCCATGACCGAAAACAAGTAAGACCATTCCACCTGGTCAAAGGCTTTCTCCGCATCTAATGATATAATTACTAGGTCTTTATTAATACCTCTTTTTGAATATATAATATTGAATAATCATCTCAGGTTATAAGAGGAATATTGTTTTGGTATAAATCCTGTTTGATCCGGGTGAATTAATTTATTGATAACTGTGCTTAGTCTTTGTGCTAATATTTTGGTTAGTATCTTTTGATCAGTGTTTAAAAGAGCTATATCATCCTGGGTCATCCAGATCTTTGTCTATTTTAGGTATAAGTGTTATAATAGATTCATTTAACGTTTCTGGTAGTTTCCGGTGGGTGTAGATGTATTCATAGAGTATCTTCAAACGTGGTGCAATCAGATCATAAAATGTTTTATAAAATTCCGAACCAATACCATCTGGTCCCGGTGTTTTACCAATTTTTAATGATCTGATAGATTCTTCGATTTCTTTTACCGATATTTCAGCATTTAGTGATTCTCTATTTTCTGTATCCAACCCTTTTAGATTGCATTTTTTTTTTAATTCTTCTATTCCTATCCGGTTTTCTGTCGTTTTGGCTGAATATAAATTTTTATAATATTGCAAAGATCTCTCATTAATATCTTTGGGTTGTACTAATGGTTCGCCATTGTATGATTTAATCCTATGAATTATCTTTTCTCCTTCCATTTTCCGTAATTGACGAGCCAATAGTTTTTGGGGTTTATCTCCGAATTCAAATTGTAATTGTTTAGTATATTGATAGAGTTTTACAACTTGATCTGTGTATATTTTATTTAATTTATATTTCAATGGAGCGATTTTGTTATGTTTTGTCATGGATGGATTAGCAGCATTCTCTGTGTCTAATTGTTTAATCTCCTTTTCCAATACCTGTTGTTCCCTCCGATTCTATTTATTATAAAATGCTTGAGAAAAAAATCATAATTCCACGGGCATATGCTTTAAACGTTTCCCATAAAAGGGAAGAAGATATTTCCGGTTTATCATTTATTTCAAAGAAAATCTTGATCTGTTCTATAATATATTCCTGAGTTACTGTCTTTTAAAATTTGTGGGTTAAATCTCCATTGTCCCTGTTTTTCTGTTTTACCATTTATTTTAATCATAAATGTTAAAGGTGCATGATCTGAGATTGTAATATTATGGTATTTTGAATTGTAAGTAAGTGAGATAAGTTTAGAGTCTACCAAAAAAAAATCTATTGTTGAATACGTTTTATGTACAGGTGAATTAAATGAATATTCTCGTCCAGTTGGATTTTCTACTCTCCAAACATCTTTAATATTACTAGTATCCATGTATGCATTTAATAAGTCACTGGAATGGAATTTGATTTTCCTTTATTTCCTTTGTGGATCTATCTAAATAAGAGTCTATTGTACAATTTAAATCTCCTCCAATTATTAAGTTATGTTGTGCTATTTCCGGGATGGTATTAAATATTTTCTTAAAGAACAATGGACTATCAAAGTTTGGTCCATAAACATTAACAAAAATCATTTTTTGTGCATTTAATTTTCCTATTACAATAATGAATCTACCATCACTGTCAGTTATAGTTGATGTGTGTTTAAATAAAGTGCCTTTACGAAATAATATTGTTACGCCTCTGGATTTGTGTGTGAAAGAAGAATGATATGTTTTATCTATCCATTTAGCTTTCAGCCTATGCTCGGCATCTTTTTTTAAGTGTGTTTCTTGGATAAAAATTGCATCAGCTTTAAGTGCTTTTAAATGTGCTAGTACTTTACCTCTCTTAATTGGTTAATTAATACCTTTAACGTTCCAGCTACAAAACGTTATTCCTTCATTCCCCATATTCATTTTTAAATCTTGCATCTTTTGTCTATGGAGGTCTATAATAGAGCCAATGGTTCAGCTCGACAGACCCGACCTTACACCCGAACTTCGAATAGACGAATTTCAAGACCCTTGAATGTCTCTCACGTACATATCTCCTTTGATCCAATTTATAACTCCATTCAAACTGAAAATAATAATGATAGATTATAATATAAGAGAAAAGAGGATAGATTAAGAAGTTAGTAATGTGCACAAAGAAGGAAAAAACTACATCTAGTATTAGTGTAGTTAGTGCTAGCCATACTAGCATGGCTAACCATCTACCGACTTCCGTAGTTGATGTTATCAAACTTAACCAGCTCCCTGGTTTCTTGGAATTTTTATTCCATAACAGTATTTTACCGGGGATATTGGATTTAAAAATATTCGGGTTCCAATAGTTGGGAATGTGAGGATACATGTATTTAAAACTTATTTAAGAATATAATAAAAAACGGATAAAAAAGGAAAAAAGAAAATAAAAATAAAAATTAATTAAAAAAAAAAAAAGGTTTCCAAGGAGGGCAAATGAAATCAAACTCTATATTTGACGCAATTGTAATTACTAATTATCTGATTCTAAATATTCAGCTAAAATTCAAAATATAAGTAAATATTAGGCATTAGTGTTAATTATTAACTAAATTATACCATGCTATATTTTTAATATTTATTAGTTATTTGTTTTAGTAGTGCAGTTATTCTAATTATTAGTATCCATGGGAGAGTTTCTGATCCACATCTTTCTCCAGCTTCCTTAGACACGTCTTTACTTCCATCCAGTCCTGCAAAGTCAGTTTATTCAATGATGAAGTTCAGTTTTAAAAATATTATTCAAGATTCCTCTCGAGACTTAGTCTTCTGGGCAAAGTCCAGTGCCTCCACAGGGTTGTTGAAAAAGTGTTCATTCTGATTGCAGATGACTCTTAGGGTAGCTGGATATGTCAGACCATATTTCAAGTTCTTCACTTCCCTCAAGATTCTTTTGGTCTCATTAAACACTTTTCGTTTCCTGGAGACCTCTGTAGATACTGATCCCATCTCCTTCAAATGTAAGATTTCTGTTTCTTGCAATATAGTGCTTCCTCCACGGGATTCAGCCTTTCTTCAAGATCAGTTGCCACTTTTCTGATTTTAACATTTGTCTCTGCAGCTTGTTCAGTCAGTATTTCTGCATATTCTTTCTTCAGTTTATCCCGATGTATTCGTAACCGTGGATTTAATTTCAAGCTTTAACTCCATCATCTCCTCCTTGATTTTTTTTATTTCTTCCTTAAAATTCATCTTCTTTAATTCTTCGTTCGTTTTTGCAAGTTCACTCTTTAGTTCAAGCTTTATTTCCTCCTTTATTTCATTATTTTTTTCGACACATCTTCTTGGGATAGCGTCCTACTTGAGCACGAGGCTTCAGTCGGGCCTTTTTCTTGTTCCACCGTTTTCTGCCTAGTAACCCGACTTTTCGGTTTATCCGAGGGGGGGGCTGCGCTGCATAGACATAATAAGTCGCGCGCCTGATGACGTCACTCACAGCAGTCGGTACAGAAGCAGCAAGCAACAGGTAAGTCGTTTTCTCTCCGATTTTTCAGCATTTTTTTCAAGGAGCTGGCTGGCGTTGCTCTTTAGCCCTCCATAGCGCCACCAGAAGTCAGACCCATGAGATTCTAAGGCAGGCTCCGAAGGAGTTTCCATACACTGTGCATGGTGCCTATAAAAAATGAGAATCTCATTCACCAGTGCCTTACATAGGTTTGGATGAAGTATTTGGAGCAAGATAAAATGCTCAAAATTCTAAACAATTAAGGGTTTTAAGGCCCAGGAGATTCTAATGCAGGCTCCAAAAGGAGTTTCCATACACTGAGTATGGTGCCTATGAAAAATGAGAATCTCATTCACCAGTGCCTTGTTTAGGTCTGGATGAAGTCACCTAGAGCAAAGACTCGGGAGTACCAGGGCAGGATGAAACTGACCCTGAAGCTGGTGTCCCTACGTATGGGTATACACCAGAGCACAATAGAAATGCTCCGGGTGTTCCCGATGTAGCACCAAGTTTTGCTATATCGGTATGGACTGGTGAGGCTATGGATGAATCTGGCGGCCAACATTATTTGGTTTCTCACCTACTCCAAGAAACTGTTACGACTGAAACCGTAAAAAAATATATAAAACACCCGTCTATTGTGCCTCGCTCAGGGTGCCAACAGTAACTCAGTAATTGGGCACCCATGAGTGTAAAGATGCAAGGACAGGAAATGTGTTCCAGCATGTCCTCTAGCTGATATTCAGTTGGCATCACTGCACTTGGGGAAGACATACATGGGTCGATAATGTCCAACACTTTTAAGACATGCTTGCGTTACTCTGCAATGCATATTTGAACCCAATTGTATGATGAAAATTGCCATTTGGCTAACATTATACCCAAAAAATGCAGGATTATATGGGCAAGCTATAACCAGATTTATGATTGATGAAAAACTGCCCAAACAATTAAGGATATTTGCCTTATAAAACTTCTCATCCCTGCTTTGAGAAAACAAACAGGTTGAATACAAACCCCTATATGAAGAGAAGGAGATCTTCTGGTTCATTTACGGAAGTACAGAAACGTCATTCCATCACACATGGAATTTCTGGGAAACAACCTCTGGTTGGTTGTAAGATTACAATTGTTTTGTAATTCTGCATTAAATCTGATCGGCTTGGTGGTTGAATGTACCAGGAACTCGTCAAGTAGAGATAATATATCCCAGACACAAGTATTGGGGTTGCAGAGTCATTCTGGGACTCACAAACTTAAATTTATAGTTCAGCATAGGCATTTAAAAAAAAAAGTACACTTCAACACTGTAACAAAGTTGTTATCACAAGGCTGCTATATGGCTATTATTAGACCTAAAAAATATGCCTTATTATTCAGGTACTTAAATTAATTGGATGGGTCAGCTGAAGGAATTACCTAATGGGTTAAATTCAGCCCTTAGATTGCTCACACAATTATTGAAACCAGCACTGGTGTTAATGAGGGCTCAGAATCACATTGTAATGACTTATCTAGAGGATATGTTAATTGTAAATGGGAGACAGCTGAAGAACTGGGTTCAGCAACCATAAGCCTATTGAAAGGCTAAGGTTCTGTACATCTAAACAACGTATAAGTTACAGGCATCACAAACAATTGATTATTTGGGATTTGTCATTAATACAGTTGATATATCAGTAACTTTACCAACAATTAAGGTTGGGGACATTACAAATGCCTGTACTTGTCTTGGCAAAAAAAAAAAAACATTATCCCACCATTCAAGAAGTTACTACGGTTACTGATAGTGGTAAAGTAAAGTGATAGTGGTAAAGTAAAGTGATCAAAGTCTGCAAAGACCAGAGAATAAGCATAAAAAGCGTGCAGGTCATTGATTAGGTCCATGCAGTTACCAACTAAAAAGGTTGAGCTGAATTGCAATGATGGATTCTCAATGTTGCACAAGTTACTAGAAGTAAAAATGTGCTTATTCAGTAGTCTTCAGTGGTATTACAGACTGATGGGAGTGCTCTCAGATGGGGAGCCAAGAACAGCAACACCAGTTGTGGGGTCGATGGACTGTACAAGACAATTTAATTCTCCAAACACGTGTTCAATTATGAGTAGACAATACCATAGCTGTGGGAGAAGACAATATTGTGGTAAGGCAACAGATCACGAAAGTTCAATGACAATACAGAATGAATGTTAAAATTCAAAAAGTTTAAAAAAGATTGTCAGACAGTATGAGTACCAAATGTTGATCTGTTGTGTCTGGATTAAATCTTCAGTGGTCTAAATGTGTCTCATGGGAGCCAGACCCAGGAGCATTAGCGGTGGATGCATTCTCGCTACATTGGGGAAGTATAGTCTTTTATGTTTTCGCCATTTTTGCCTGATTAGGCAATGTGTCACCAAAATAGAGCAAGTCTGGTGTTTGGTGGTTCCAAACTGGTATTGCTTCTCGGCCTTTTGGCTAAGATCAAGTGTAGTATCTGTTCTTATCAGTTTAATATCTGATACTTCCCTTATCTAGGGACCATTACTACACAGCCATTGTTCCCATTGGTGCTCAGAATGATGATTCAGACATTCATGACAAATCCCAGGTGCAGTAATTGTTGGTACATCCAGTAACAGCAGAAGTCATCCATTACATGACCGTATTAATTGTTAATCTGCAGGTTCTGATGGAATGTCGGATAGGACCATGGATGTCATAACTGCAGCTTGGAGATATAGCACTAAGAAACAATATATGTTTCATATAAGGAATGGGAAATCTTTTGTATACAGTCAGATATATTTTATCATACTGCAAACATATCGGATGTGTGGAGTTCCTTGCTATGTTGCACCTGAGTTATAGTACCATTAATGGAGCTCGGAGTGCTTTGTCCTCCTATTTAGGGCAATTTTCAATATGACAATTTATTGGGTCTCATCCGTTAATATCCCGATTTATGAGAGGAATTTTAATAAAATTCTACCAAACCCAGATATACAGAAATCTGGGATGTCAGTATAGTTCCCACATTGCTTCGGCAATGGACTCCAATTACGTCACTGTCTTTTCAGAAGTTAATATTTAAAGTAGTTATGCTGATGACATTAATATCAGCACAATGAGTACAAACATTACAAATGTTACGGTTAAATTTTTTGCAGTTGTCTGTAGATAAAATGATGTTTTATGTCAATGATCTAAGCAAGCAAAGCAAGCCAAGAAAGGCTGGAACCAATGTAATCTTTAAGACATACTCTGTCAACTAAACATTGTGTGTGGTTAAGCATCTGATTTAATATATATTGAATTAAGAGTCTCCGAGATTGTGAGACACCAATGTTCATTACCCACAAGAAACATATAAAAAAGTGACAGTACAAACTATTTCTAGATGGATAAACAGGTTCTGGATTAACTGGAGTAGACACTGATGTGTTTAAATCTCACTTCACAAGGGCGGTATCAATGTCCGCGGCAAAGGTGCAGGACATGCCGCTCGACCAAATTCTGGAGACCGCAGGATGGTCTAAAGAGGAACCTTTCTAGATTTTATGATAAACCTGTTGTCACAGTGCCAGGGTTGCATTTGCGAGTATCTCTTGAAGCCATATGCATGTGCTCCAGTATTTTCCACGGACATACTTAGAATTTGAAGTCAGTTCCATACTGATCACTTGCACTCCCCTCCACAGAGAGGGAGATTCGTAGGCAGCCCTGAAAACAGGTGCTGCCACAGGCCCCTGAAGCTACCTGCGCTGACATTGCCCCTCCAGCGGCCCTATGTCAGCTTTTTGCTCTGGGCAGACTGAAAATGACCCAGAATGCTCCCCTCCTCAGAGAGGGAGACATTGTGCAGTCCTAAAAACAGGTGCTGCTGCCTGCGGGTTCTCCATAATACCCGGGCTGATAACTCCCTCCTTTGGAGTATATCATTGTGGAGCACCTCTCCATCAGGTGCTCCATGTGGGTTTGAATGTTTGAAAACGTTACCCATGTAGGAGGGGATCCTGTCCATCAGGAAACCTCCTGGCCTGACTCCCATAGTCCACGGGCCAGACCTTCTTACCTTAGGTTTGACCCCTTTTCTGGGGATCCACAGCGGTCTGGAAGCGGCTGACCACTATATGTTGGTGGCGTCCCTCCTGGCCTGACTTCCACAGGCCTGCCCCACTGCTGTTGGTTTTCCCAATACCTGGGGAACCACAGTGGTCTGGATATAGCTGGCCCCTGTATGTGGGGGGGGATCCCTCCTTGCCTGACTTCCTAGACTTTGCCGGCCTGTGGTTCGTTTTACCCCCTACCTGGGAACCACAGCCGGCCTGGAAGCAGACGTCCCCTGTAGTCGGGTGATGGGACCCTCCTGGCCCTGCGTGCAGACCTTGCTGGCGTGTGGTTGGCTTAACCCCCTTCCGGGGAATCACTTCCGGTCTGGAGCAGATGTCCCCTGTGTGTTGGGGTACTCTCCTGGCCAGGCTACAGACCTTGCCGGCATGTAGTAGTTTAACCCCCTTCCGGGGTGCCACAGCCGGTCTGGAAAGCACTGACTGCGATGTCAGTAACTTTAGGGTGGGGGGGGCGTCCGACGGCCGACGGCTACCCGCACTTCCGCAGTCTCTGTAGCCAGTTTCCCCACGGTCCCGGTATCCGTGGCCGAGACCGGAATTCCCCGCGGTCCAAGACCGGTTCCAAGGCCCGTCCAGACTTCGCTCCAGTCGTGCAGGTACCTCTCTGAACAGAGAGTCCTGCAAAAAAGAAAACAGAAGAAACCTGGAAAAAAGGTAACTTACCGTCGGGTTGAACATACCGCTGGACAGAGCGAAGCTGCCGCCAGTCGGCTCGTTCGCGCAGAGCGGGTCAACGTAATGACGTGCTAAGCGGACTGACGGCCTTCTTCACGTAGTCACACGTGACTCCGAAGTAAAATTTAGTGTGTATATATACACATGCACACATACTCAATAAATAAACAAATACAGTGCAATAATAATAATAGTCTGTTGTAGTTCAGAGCTTATTTGTTGTTGTGTTTAATAGCCTGATGGCTGTTGGGAAGAAGCTGTTCCTGAGCCCGGACGTTACAGTTTTCAGGCTCCTGTACCTTCTTCCCGATGGTGAAATGAGTGTGTGGTCAGGATGGTGTGGGTCTTTGATGATGTTGACTGTCTTTTGAGGCAGTGACTTCGATAGATCCCTTCGATGGTGGTAAGAGCCGGTGATGGACTGGGCATTGGTCACAACTTTCTGCATTCTTTTCCACTCCTGGACTTTCGTTGCCGAACCAGGCCACGATGCAACCAGTCAGTATGCTCTCTACTGTGCACCTGCAGAGAAGTTCAAGAGAATCCTCTTTGACATACTAAATCTCTGTAATCTTCTCAAGAAATAGAGGTGCTGATTTGCCTTCTTTATAATTGCATCAGTGTGCTGGGTTCAGGAAAGTTCTTCAGAAATATGCACACCTAGGAATTAGCAGTTTGTGACCTTCTCCACCATCATCCCATTGATATACACAGGATTGTGGGTCCTCATCCTTCCCCTTCCAAAGTCCACAATCAGTTCCTTGGTTTGACTGATGTTGAGAGCCAGGTTGTTTTGCCAGCACCATTTGGTCAATCGGTCAATCTCATTTCTATACTCTGACTCATCAGCATCTGTCATTTGTCCAACAACAGTGGTATCGTCAGTGAACTTGATTGTTCCCGATGTTGGGGAAGTCCAGGACAAGGGGTCACAGCTTAAGGATAAGGGGGAAATCCTTTAAGACCGAGATGAGAAAGACTTTTTTTCACACAGAGAGTGGTGAGTCTCTGGAACTCTCTGCCACAGAGGGTAGTTGAGGCCAGTTCATTGGCTATATTTAAGAGTGAGTTGGATGTGGCCCTTGTGGCTAAGGGGATCAGAGGGTATGGAGAGAAGGCAGGTACGGGATACTGAGTTGGATGATCAGCCATGATCATATTGAATGGCGGTGCAGGCTCGAAGGGCTGAATGGCCTACTCCTGCACCTAATTTCTATGTTTCTATAATGGAGTTTGCACTATGTATGGCTACACACTCAGGAATAGAGTGAAAACCTTTTCACCCAGAGTTGTGAATCTGTGGAATTCTCTGCCACAATTGGCAGTGGAGGCCAAATCAATGGATGTATTCAAGAGACAGTTAGATATAGCTCTTAGAGCTAACAAAATCAAGGGATATGGGGAAAAAGCAGGAACAGGGAACTGATTCAGAATGATCTGCCATGATCATATTGAATGGCGGTGTTGGCTCGAAGGGCTGAATGGCCTACTCCTGCACCTACTTTCTATGTTTCTATGTAGCCTTTGGAGACTAAATGGATGTTGGAATTAGGATCTTACTGCTTGAGAGCAGAGCAGCAATCAGGTGCAAATGTAGTAGGCAACAGAGTTCTCTAGGTCCAGTAATGACAAGAGTTGTACAATGGTGAGTTTGAAAGATATGAGAGTACTCATATGCTCTGTGTGTGGAATGTGTAAACATTCCTGATAGTGAAATGTATCTTCAAGTTTCTGGAGGAGGACACGGACAGAGCAATATTGTCATACGAGGTTTTGGTGAGTTTACCCGGAACTACATGCTATTTGACATTGGGCACCTGAGAGATACTAAATGGCCAATAACATGGGAATTGGGCTTAAAAATGTGAAACATAATTCCTAGACGCAAGATGGGAACAAGCCATAGAAATGGCTGGCTTTTTTGTCATGTGGACACTTCAAGTGGGTTCAGTGGGAAACCAATCAGTCATATGGCTGCAATAAACAGTAGACAGCAAATTGCAATGAAGACTCTGTAATTTATTTGAACAGGAAGAGAGAGTCAAGGCAACACTTATGCCTCAACAAGAATCTACAAAGTAAACAGCAAAGACCTGTGTGTGTGTGTGTGGTGCTATCATGAGTGATAAGATTCTACAAATGAAGTAAACAGAAAGGAACTGTATGTGTACGAAGGAACTGCAGAAGCTGGTTTAAACCACCGATAGACACAAAAAGCTGGAGTAACTCAGACAGGCAGCATCTCTGAAACGAAGGAATGGGTGACGTTTTGGGTCGAGATCCTTCTTCAGACTGGTATGGATAAGGGAAATGATAGACAATGATGTAGAGAGATAAAGAACAATGAATGAAAGATTTGCAAAAAATGACGATGAAGAAGGAAACAAGCCATTGTTAGCTGTTTGTTGAGTGAAAACGAGATGCCAGTGCGACTTGGGTAGGGGAGGGAAAGAGAGAGAGGGAATGCCGGGGCTACCTGAAGTTAGATAAATCAATACCACTGGGCTGTGAGCTGCCCAAGCGAAATATGAGATGCTGTTCCTCCAATTTGTGTTTAGCCTCACACTGACATTGGAGGAGACCTAGGACAGAACATGGAAACATAGAAAAATAGGTGCAGGAATAGGCCATTTGGCCCTTCGAGCCAGCACCTCCATTCTTTATGATCATGGCTGATCATCTAAAATTAGTAACCTGTTCCTGCTTTTTCCCCATATCCCTTGATTCCTTTAGCCCTAAGAGCAAAATCTAACTGTGTGGGAATGTGAGGAGTGTTTAGCAAAAGGTAAAGCGAAATATGATATGCTGTTTGTGTTGTAATATGTAGTATGAGTCAACAGACAAAGTAAACAACAAAGAAATGTGTGTGTGGTACCATTGAATGGCGATATCAATAAAGTCTGACACTTCTGATGGAGAAGATGACTGCAACTTCTGGAGAAGCGTTCAGTGCCAATTTAAGTTGCATATTGCTTTCACAGATAATCACACCACGGTGATATTTCATAACCCTACCCTTAAACAGTTAGGCACTAATGAACTCAAACACATGTTTTAGTAAACGTCCAGTCTGAAGAAGGGTCTCGACCCGAAATGTCGCCTATCTCCTTCGCTCCTTAGATGCTGCTGCACCCGATGAGTTTCTCCAGCTTTTTGTGTACCCACATGTTTTAGTAAATAGGGCCCACTCTGGGGTGAGGCCAAGTTTGAAACTTGATCTTGGTCATTTCCCAGCAATATGCCTGCATGAAACTGCAGGACCCCTGGTTAAGTAAAACCACAGGTAGACACAAAATGCTGGAGTAACTCAGCCGTTCAGGCAGCATCTCTGGTGATAACCTCAGATAGCCCTTGCTTTCCCTCTCTATCCCCTCCCCCTTCCCAGTTCTCCCACTAGTCATACTGTCTCCAACTACATTCTATCTCTGTCCCGCCCCCTCCCCTGACATCAGTCTGAAGAAGGATGTCTACCCGAAACGTCACCCATTTCTTCTCTCCAAAGATGCTGCCTGACGTGCTGAGTTACTCCAGCATTTTCTCTACCTTCGATTTAAGCTAGCATCTTCAGTTCTTTCCTAGACGTAAGTAAAACCACAAATCAGTTGAGTAACTTGTACACTAGTTTCAAACCAATCAGAAGCAGTTCTGGGTTAATTCATAGCACCACCTCCATTGCACTAAAACATTGCAGGCAATCAACACGCTTAATAATTTCTGACTAAGACGTAAAATATCCTCACGGGTATTTGGAAGCTCCTAAAATGAAATGAATAAAGAATAATTAAAGCAGATAATATTGGAGAAACTTAGATCAGATAATATCTGTAGAGAGGAAAATAACTACAAATTTAGGCTGAAAACCTAGCAATAGAAGAAGCAGAGAATAGCAAGTAAAAGATAATGTAGCAGGCAACAGTTGTACAATGTGCAAGGAAGTGTCCCAACCTCAAACATCGCCTATCCATGTTCTTCTGAAATGCTGCCTGACCCACTGATTTACTCCATCACTTTGTATTCTAAGCAAGATTCCAGCATCTGCAGTTCCCTTGTGTCTCAATTCTATGGAGTTTTACCAATTGAGCTCCACCTTAAAAGCTACACTTTGCTACACTTTGCTACACTCTTTGAAATCTTGTGATGCTGTAGCTGAAATTGCATTAAAATTTAAAGACATTCTAGTTCAATATTCCTTGTCAGTAATGGCCGTGTCTCACGGTGCGAGTTGACCCACGAGGTACCCCGAGTGAAAGACTCGTGGTTGTGTACGAGATTTCAGGTTTATGATCTAGTGCTTAACCGAGTTCCCACGGGTATGTCATTGCTGGGATGTTCCAACTTCCTCTCCCGAGTTACCAAGTTCCTCTCCTGTTACTCTTGAGCCAACCGTGAATGAAGGTATGTTTTAATAAAGCAACAATGTTAAAGAAGACATCTCCATCCTGTGGCTTTGAGTTCCAGCGCGGCCGCATCCATTGATATGACCTACAAAGGGAAAATGCGCACCCTCCAGTAACCAATAACATGGTAAGTGAATTTCTTGGTGCTTTATGTTTTTAAATACTGTATTTCCCGGGGTGGGGGGAGAGCTCCGTTCAGTGTTTGGGGAGTCTGGCGTTGTGAAGGAGGGGATTGGGGTCAGTAACCCACTTGCCACGCTCCGGTCTGAGTGCAGGTAGATGGGACTAGGTGAGTAGTGTTCGGCACGGAGTAAAAGGGCCGAGATGGCCTGTTTCCGTGCTGTCATAGCTATATGGTTTTCTTGTGGCCGGGGAGTGAATTAGCTCGGGTGGCTGCCGCAGCACTCTGGGCACGGACAGCAGAACTGGCCGCCACTTCCGAGGAAGGAAGCAGCTCGGGTGACTGACTTTGAGCGGCCGCCGGGACCCGACAGCAGATACACACACACACAGATACACACAGACAGAGACACACACACACACACACACACACACACACACACACACACACACACACACACACACACACACACACACACACACACACACACACACACACACACACACACACACACACACACACACACACACACACAAATACATACACATGTGGCGTTTCTGCTCGGGACCCTTCCTCAGACAATCCAATGTCCCATAATATATTCTTTATATATCAAGGTTTTACGTGGTGCCGTGGTTACGGGTGGGTGGAAGGAAGATGATGAGGTCTGGTACAAGTTTTCAGTAATCAGGCCTCCGTGTTGGCCGATGCCTGGTTGATCGAGCATTCATACAGTTGCGAGCGAGCGAGCGAGGTCCATATATAGGAGCAAGGAACACGAAGCCTCTGAGGGTTCATTGTTCCCCTGGTTTGGATTGCTCCCAGGAGAGCGGGCACAAAGACAAATTTAGGCATTTTTCAGTGGAAGGGAGAGGGCAGAATAGAATTGAAAGCATTGTACCAGCAGCACTCTCCCCAACACAAAACACGGCACAGCGTAAACAATTAAACAGCTTCACTTTTAAAAGCAAAGACACATATTAAATTACATAGCTCCAATAAATTGCCTCTCAATTGCTTCGGGGTTGGAATTGCAATATATATAATATATATAATATGTATATACATATTATACATATTATACTACAAATACATATATATATAATATATATATTGCAATTGTGAGAGTGGTGAATCTGTGGAATTCTCAGCCACAGAAGGTAGTTGAGGCCGGTTCATTTGGCTATATTTAAGAGGGAGTTAGATGTGGCCCTTGTGGCTAAAGGGATCAGGGGGTATGGAGAGAAGGCAGGTACAGGACACTGAGTTGGATGATCAGCCATGATCATATTGAATGGCGGTGCAGGCTCGAAGGGCCGAATGGCCTATCCCTGCACCTATTATGTATGTATATAGTTTGCGTGGTTCCTTGGTTGCCTACCGCTGGGTAACTCCGCGAAATATCATCCCCCTGCATTTCAAATCTAAATCTCTCGCCAATTCACAGCCTTCGACCGATTAACTAAAAATGTTGTTCTTTTTTAAGACCAAAACAAAATTGTTCTCGCGAATTCCAAGTTCCCGAGTTTGGGGAGCAGGGGAGGGGCGGGGGGGGGGGGGGAGTTGGCGAGTCGGTGAAAATACAGCTCCAGCTGGAATACAAGAAGAAATAAAACAAAAATAGTAACTTAACAGCGGGAAGTAGGACATACGTGTGTGTGGTGTGCGCGCTACTGAATACTTTCTATCCAGTGTCTCCGCTGCAAATTGCAATGCATGAGCGTTTGATATTTAGACAAACTTAATTTTATTTCCAGTTTTGCATTTTAAGTTTGTTCCACACATTTAATTAGTTTTAATCCCTCCAGAAAAAAACTGAAAGTGGAGATGGTTCTCACACATAAAGCCCAAGAGATGGCTTCTTGATTCTAACGAGTGTTTGGAAAAATAGACACAAAAAGCTGGAGTCACTCAGCGGGACAGGCAGCATCTCTGGAGAGAAGGGATGGGTGACGTTTCGGGTTGAGACCCTTCTTCGGACTGGTGTTTGGGAAACGTGGATTAGGTTTGTTTTCGGGGGAGGAGGGGGGGAATACATTTGACTTTTTCTCTGATTTCAGGAATGAATGCATGTTGACACACATAACGCAGAGAAGGGGGGATCGCTGCATTTAGGTCTGAGGTGAAGGGAGCCAAGAAGTTCTCGATTTTCCCTGGCGATAGTTTCACTTTTTTTGCATTTTTCCTTCTCTCCTGCCGCCTGTCCCGCTGAGTTACTCCAGCCTTTCGTGTCAAAGTCATCTTATTCAATCTCATTTCATTGCAACTTTCAGCTCTGGATACCCCGCGTTGATCCGCGCGTATTTCAGCATTTATATTTCTCAAGCCTCTTTACCTCCCGGAGCCACATGTAACTTAACCACATGTAATTACTCCAGCATTTTGTATCTATCTTTGGTTCAGTCTTTACTTGAGCGAACAAACAGATTATAAGAAAGTTCCCACGGCAGACTCACGAGACACTAAGGTACATGCACGGGCCACTATGTTATTGCAACAAGTTTAAATGTTTCCATTTTTAACTTGAACAGTTAATTTGACTCGTGGAAAAAATCAAACATTTTTTTCACGAGTTAATAAGTTTCCCGAGTACCTGCCGTTAGTGCCACGAGTCGATCAGTTGCTCGTGCGAGTTCCGACGTTCCCGCTACGTGATCATCACGAATGAAAACTCGGGGTCACTCGTGGGCCAACTCGCACCGTGAGACAGGTGAAAAGCAGAGGTTTGTGTGTTTAGTGCTGACTAATCTATTGCATGCTAATTAAGCTATATTGCATATGACAAGACAATCTGTATTGCATTCTATAGTAACTGCATTTCTATAGCATTTACTATAGAAATTCTAGTAATGTCAATACTAGAAATTGGCTTTTTTTTAAAAGGTCTACATTCTTAAAAAAAAATCCAACTGCACTTTTTTTTAAATCACTACTTTATCTTCTGACTAACACAAAATGACATGTTAGCACTTGCTACTGCTGCAAACAAATTGCTTCTTAATTCATTCCAAATATATACTGGTTCGTTTAATAACATGAAGAATACATCATGTGTCTATTTGTATTCTTCCTAAGAAAGTGAACTCCTTTCACTATTTAATCATGTATCTGTTATTTTAACATGGTTTATTTATCTATGAATGATCATTGTCCTAGTGTGATTATGACTCCAAAGAGTATAGATCTCAGCCCTCCACATCCTTAATTCACCAGGTATTGAGAGGGAACAAGCAAGATTAGTGCCCATGCAATCTATATAATTAAAAGTCTCAACTTCACCACTTCCTGTCTGCACTGTGTATTGATTTTAGAAAAATACCATATATCACTATGATTTTTGGCCATCTTACTCACAGTCCTCCTCCGCTGAGCAGGCCCCGAGGGTTTTTCCCATCCCTGTCAATCACCGAGATGAAGGTAATGCCCCTTCTGTGGGGGGGGGGGGGGGGGGGGGGGGGGGGGCAGGACTATAAAACCCCAGATGCCTGGACGTGACTCAGTCACTCTGCAAGATCGCAAGGGAGAGGCCATGACTCTCATTCTAAGCTATGAATCAACTGAACTGTGAGTCTGGAATGTCCTTGCAATAAATTATTTGTTAGCCTTTAATGACAATGCCATGAGTTGTTTGGCCTGCTGCCCTGCCTGCGCTTGAAACTGCAATGCTTTATTAAGTCCGACTGTGTTTGGAAGGAATAAATGCTTCATTAGGTCTGATTGTATTTGGTTCAAAAGTCCCACTCATTTCGTGACTTCCGCTTAGTGGACAGGTCGCGCTGATTGTGTAATTTCCGGTGAGTGCAGAGGTCGAGCTGATTGCGTAATTTCCGGTAAGTGCAGAGGTCAAGCTGGTTGCGGAAGTGCAGCTGAATGCGGAAGCTCCAAAGTGGAGAGGCCGCAATCAGCCGTGTATTCAAGAAAGTTTACTGCCAAATATATGGTGTGTGTCAGTGTTTGTGTGTGTATGTGTGTGCGTGTGTGTGTGTGTGTGTGTGTGTGTGTGTGTGTGTGTGTGTGTGTGTGTGTGTGTGTGTGTGTGTGTGTGTGTGTGTGTGTGTGTGTGTCTGTATGAGTGTTTGTGTGTGTGTGTCTAAGTGTCTGTGTATGTGTCTGTAAGTGTATGTGTGTGTATGTATGTGTGGGTATTTGTGTATGTGTGTGTTTGTGAGTCTGTGAGTTTGTGAGTTTATGTGTGTGTGCATGTGTGAGTGTGTAAGTGTGTGCGAGTGTGAGTGTATGTGTGTGTGAATTGGAGTGTGTGTGTGTGTGTGTGAGTAAGTGAGCGAGTGGTCTTAGTGACTTAGCTGCCAGCCCAAGAATCTATTCGGCCAACAATGTCCATACTAGTCCTCTGGAAACCAGTCCCTTCAGCTCACAACATGCTAGCTCTCCAGAAAGCCCCCCCCCCCACCAACCACTGGCCAGCAATATTGGAATTTGGGGAAAGGTGGAATATTGCGTTGGGGGACCAGCCCTCCCACGTGAAGCTGGGACAACGGGTCCCACTTAGTCTAGTTGAATCATATATTTCTGGCAAAATTACATAGAGTAGTTTCCTGAAGGAGTCGGTGAGATTCAAATTCTGATAGCAAGAATCCAAGAACAAATAATAGGACAGATATGTCTTTTAAGATAAGATGATCAAGAATGCTTTCGGCACATTGGCTTTCATCTGTCAGTGTATTTAGTACAGAAGTTAGGAGATCATGTAACAGTTGTATAGGACATTGGTGAGGCCATATTTAGAGTCTTGTGTTCAGTTTCACTCACCCTGATGTAGGAAATTTGTTGTTAAGCTGGAAGAGTGCAGAGAAGATTTACGAGGTGGTGGCCAGGACTTGAGGGCCTGAGTTATAGTTGAGCAGACTATGACACTATTCCTTGGAATACAGGAGGATGAGGGGAGATCTTATAGACCATGAGAGGATTAGATAGGTAAATGCACAGTTTTTTACCCAGAGTGGGGGAATGTGGACAGAGGTTTAATGTGAAGGGCGTAAGACGTAATAGGAAACTGAAGGGAAATTGTTTTTTACACAAACGATGGTAGGTATGTGAAACAAGCTTATAGAGGAGGTAGTTGAGGCAGGTACTATCACTACGTTTAAAAAACATTTGGACAGGTACATGGATAGGATCGGTATGGAGGGATATGGGCCAAAGGCAAGCAGGTGGGACTAGTGTAGATGGGGCATGTTGGTTCCACATTGTATAACAGTATGATTCTAAAATGAAGACAATACAAATGACCCTTTAATTCCTAATGCAGCTATAACTGCTGGCAAAATAATCAAAAGAGTAGGTTTTGGGCATTGGTCTCCGGAGCTCAAAGTCAAATAAGACTATAATTACAATGAAATACTGATTCTTTCAATAACACAAATGAAAAAAAATGACTACCTACGTAGGTAAAGATATATAGATGTAGTCCACTGCAGGTAAAGTACCTGCGTTTGAGTCTGCAGCAAGATGCTTAGGTATGTGGTAGTATTTCAATAAAAACACAATGCAACATATGATAGTACTAAGCCATCACCAGTGCATATTTTAATATCTAAAGATAAAGACCAAGACCTCAAGTATTAATTATGGAGTACGATATGTGAGTTTGCATATCTGAATGACTGCTGTGTACTGATGGCTTATCTGTTATGATCATCTGTGATGTTTGAGGGAAGATGTTAGTTAAATCATTGCTTGTTCTTCAATTCTCTAGTAGGATGTAGATAACTGTATATTACAGGCAGTTAAACATTCAAAGACAATCTGGCCTGATTTTATAATTCACCAGTCACAAACCTTGTGCACCAAAGCATTAAGTATATACACAAATGTGATATGATCAAATGTGCTGCCCCGTGCATATTTTTATTTATATTTTCCATCAATTGGGTTTACTATTGTCACTCAAAATTGTAGTACTTTACCTTACTACTTTCCATTGTTAAACTATGCTTAAATCACAGAGGCTAAATGAAAAACAACTCTTCAATAAATATGACACTATTGCCTGGAAGTAAAAAGGCCTTTTTATTTATTTATACACAGGATGCAAACATCATCATGAAGAACAGTGTTAATTGCTCTTTCTGATTGGTGGGGGTGGTGGTAACCCCCTATTGTGCTTCACACATGACCAAATTATCTTTTCTTTTTGTCACTACCTGGTACAATGAGTGGTACATATGCAGTTAAAGGTGCACCCATCTTTGTACCTGCCCTTTAAATCCCTGCAGATACATGCACAGTTCCCTTTTTTTTTGTAAGGGAGGATGTCATGGTAACTGGCATTTTATTTAAGTGTGTCACGTTGTGTTACTATGACTCAGAAAGGTCAGAGGAAACATTTTGCCAGGATGTAAAGGAATGACGGACGAGTAAAACGAAGCATTCAGTGGCCTTGAAGTATGCTTATTACATTGGATCCGGGCGAAGATCTGACACTCATGTGGCACCCTGAGATAATATTCTTTCCCTTGTTTGAGTGGTGTCCCAATCGGACTCTGCCCCTCAATGTCCAGCAGCGGAAGGACCCAAGACTTTGGCCCTTCCACAGAGAGCCTTCGTGTTGGCAACACCAAGCTTCAGTGGGCCCTTTAGCACATCCTCCTGATTAGGCTCCTGGTCTGTATTCATTAACATTGTTACCTTTTTGCATATCTTTCATTCATTTGTTCTATGTCTCTCTATCACCATCTATATCTCTCGTTTCCCTTTCCCCGACTCTCAATCTGAAGAGTCTCAACCTAAAACATCACCTATTCCTTTTTTCCAGAGATGCTAACTGACCCGCTGAGTTACTCCAGCTTTTTGTGACTACTCGTCAGAATTTCAACTTGTATTTCTTTATCTGAGCAAACATTCTTCCTCATTCTGCTCCATCTTACTTCAGGTATCAATCTTTAGATCACACACACTCTGCACCATTATTTTGATCAGGTGGTAACTCACTCTCCGGGAGAGATTCAGCCTCTTCCTTGTTCTTAATGAAGCTCATTTCAAATCTATTAACCAAGCTTCAATCTTTCTTCTTCGGCCAGAAAAAAGCATCCTTGTGACTTAACCTTCACTTGTGTCTCCTTAATCCTTTATGTCAGCTGCCTGCCATCCTTCCAGTCCGCATAATTTACATTAAAGATTCAAGAGGTGCTAAAAATTACATAAAACTTTGTCATGTAGATGTTGCTTGTTCCGCAGAGTGGCATGTCACCTTTAACTGGTGCAGCACAAATCTTTATTCCAGAAGTACCTACTATATGCTGTCAAGCGGATGTCTTTATTCGGATTACACTAAAGATCTTCAGTTGTTTTTTCCTGGCCACAGTATCATAAACTCAGCACCGAGGTCAATGGTTTTGCATGAACATTGGCGATGTTGATTTCATTTAGATATGGAGTCGGCATTCAGCAAATTCACTGTGGTCAACAAGCGGCATGGGTATCAAATTTGTACCTCTAAATTTCCCTTGGCACTAGGCATTAGTGACTTCCCTTGACATTTTGTTGCACAATAGAATTAGAAGCTGAACTCTGAAGGATTATTACAATATATTTTTTCATTTGTTACCGTAGGGGACACCAGTGGATATTGGTTCAATGTTTAAGTTGAAGGGGAAAAGATTTAATAGGAATTTGAGGTGTCATTTTTTCACACAAAGGGTGGTGGGTGTGTGGAACGAGATGCCAGAGGAGTTAGTTGAGGCAGGGACTATTGCGATGTTTAAAAAACAATATAACAGGTACATGGATAACAGGTTGGGGCCAAATTGGGGCCAACAGGATCTGGGCCAAATGTATGCAAGTGGGACTAGTGTAGAAGGGACATGTTGGGCGGTGTGGGCAAGTTGGGCCGAAGCGTCTGTTTCCATGCTGTATGACTCTATGACCTTCCTATAGAAATTGGTTTTAAATGGTGTACCTCAGAGCTCTGGAGCCTAATGTAGAGGAGAGGGGTCTAGGAGTGCAAGTACATACTTCCTTCAAAGTGGCGTCACAGGTAGATAGGGTTATTTTGGTAGATTGGCTTCATCGGTGAACGTATTGAGTATAACGTATTGAGTATAAGCTATATTTAAGAGGGAGTCAGGGAGTATGGAGAGAAGGCAGGTACAGGATACTGAGTTGGATGATCAGCCATGATCATATTGAATGGCGGTGCAGGCTCGAAGGGCCGAATGGCCTACTCCTGCACCTATTTTCTATGTTTCTATGTTTCTGCAACAGTTGGGATGTTATGTACAAAATGTTGGTGAGGAGTACTGTATCCAGTTTGGGATACCGTTATATTTCCGTTTTGTTATAGGAAAGATGTTGTTAAGCTTGGAAGAATACAGAGAAGATTCATGAGGATATAAAAGGAATTGAGGGTCTGAGCTATAGGGAAATCTTGGACAGGTTAGGACTTTATTCCTTGGAGCACAGGAGGAAGAGAGGTGATCTTTTCAGGTGTATAAGGTGATAAGGGGAATCAATAGGGTGGATACACAAAATGTTTTACCTTGAGTTGGGGATTCAAGAACCAGAGGTCATAGGTTCACTGTTGTTTGCCTATCGTCAAAACTACAGCTGATGCCAACTCCCTGGCCGTACACTCATCCGTAGAACACCTGGATAAGAGAGACACCTACTTCAAACATCTATCCCTAGATCACAGCTCTGTTTTCAATTCCATTATCCCATCAAATTCATCTCAAAAAACAGGGAACTTGGAGTCAGTACATTGGCCTTCATCAGTCCATTCATCTTCCGTTCCAAGCAGCAACTTGCTCCAACTGCAGGATGGCTGTGGATTTTTAGGACAGGGCAACACTTCCTCTACTCATTGATCCTAAATGGATCACAAGTAGCCCTGCCTCGCATGGTATAGGGTGTATAATTCATTCAAAAAAAATATTGTGTGCAATCAAGTAGGGAAAAATAGTATTAAGCAGCTGCACAAAATAAGGAAGTCAGGCTATTCAAAGGTTTAATTTACTAGTTACCATGTATAAATTAATAAATGAAAGAGCTAAAGGGGCAAACACTTATTGTTAACATTTCCCAAACTTTCACACAGCCACACAACCATTTTCCAGCTGACGAGACATATCTGTAGAAAGCTCAACTGTCACATACAATTGACAGCAATAGATTATCACAACCAAGAGGAAATCTCATCGAAAAATGCCATTGAAGAGCATATGACATAATCACCTGGTGACAACCAGAATGAGCTGTATCTTTAGTCCCTGCATAGCACTATACGTCAGCATAAAACATCTTTATTTGCGAGACAAGATGCCACATAACATAAAGGAAATCATAGAATGGTGCAGTACAGAAACAAGCCATTTGGGCCCTAATCACTCATGCTGACTGTAATGCTTGTGTCTCTTATAACTACAGCTCTCCAGGAAACATCCTGGTGAATTTTGCCTGCACTTTCTTCACTGCTACCACATCCTTCCTCTGCAGGAGTACGTGCTGAGGGACGCACTGAAGCTTGATGCAGCCAACAGCAAGGCTCTGTGGAGGAGGGCGACAGCCCAGGGTCCTTCCGCTGCTGGACATTGTGGGGCAGGATGTGGTGGAGACACCCCTCAAAATAAAGAAAGGAATTTCACGGCAGTCACCACATGAGTGGTAAAGGTGTAGGGTAAAATTGTGTGACTTGTGTGAACAGTATTGAATGTATGTATAGCCTGATCATCTGGTAGTTCTAAATCTATGTTGAGCCTTACTATCTTACTCCGGCTATTATCTGTGTTTTTCATGCCGCTGCTTTGAAGTATGCCGTTCCAGCGCCAGGCGGGGCTTCTTCACGTAATCCCTCATCATTACTCCTCATAAAATAATGATCAAACTTCGAACTGGTAAGTTCTCGTTTAATCTTACTATTTTACTTCGGAGTCACGTGAGTGACTACGTGAAGATTTTGAAGCTTTCTGTGTTTTTTATATATATATATATTTATATATTTATATCTACATATAGATCCCTTTTCATATCGGGATATTACGAATGAACCCGATAATTTCTTGGTTAGTATATTGTCCATAAATAGGATGATAAACACTCTGAGCCCTATTATTGGCTCTATCAATTAGATACTCAGAAAAAATGCAATCACAAGGAACTCACATATATCAAATATGACAAATAACTTTACTGTATACACAGACTTCCAATTTCTTATAAAAATATTGTTTTTTAAACTTATTTATGCAAATTGCAGGTATAACACTTCTTTATACATAATTATTTTATTGTTATGTTGTTATATTAGTTAAACATTCATAGACTTCTTTGACCATCAAACTGTTGTAATGGTCTGGTCAACCTGCAGATAGTCAATTCATATTTTCATGTCATGGATGCCTTTGTACAACAATAAATTACTGCAACTATGAATCATCACAAGTGGTTCAACATCGCTCAATATTTATGAAAACCATGAAGGATCCATTTTGGGCCACCAAAATGCCTCTGGCAGTGTCCTGCTACATTTTCATCAGACACTGCCCTATCAGACAAAAATGAGGAACATAAAAGAACATTTTTCCTCATGTAATTGAGAGAAAAGCATCCACCTTTCCTGTTCTTGGTTTATCCACGAGAACATTTGAAAGATCGGTGATTTAATCTGTATATGACCAGATTAATCGTAAGTAATCCATATTAATGACAATGTATTTTCCCCCCTTAATTTGTTGTCTCCGATAACATTGTCTCTTTCTTGGAGATATACAGCTGGACTAAAACATTTTAGAATATGCCACATCTGTTTACTCAGATAACCCCATGATTATTATTTTACTTATCTTATGTGATTTAATATATGCCACAGCCGTGGTATTGTTCACCTTGATATGACATGGACACTTCCATAATAGAACAATCAATATTTAATCCATAACTCCTTATACTTCAATAATTAATACAAATGTTTGGAGAAATTTCTTAGGACAATCCATTTGCAATTACCTGGTATTATTGTCCATAGTCCCAACAAGAGACGTATCAATTATTTTTATAAGAATAGATAATATTCTTATCTTACCCAAATATTCACAGAAGCTGTCCATCATCTGTTAATACTTGCTTCAGCTTGCAACAGCTGCTAAGCTTATAATTGAAGCAGCTTGTGAACCCCTTTTTTTTATCCATTACTTTAATAATGATAATGTATCATTTGGTATTTGCATAAGCCTCACACAAAGGCATACATATTCTTATAAGCTTCTGTATTCCTTCTTTTCTAATGGAGGGACAAAGTATGTCAACAAAGCAATGAGACATATTTGTATCATGGAACAATTTTCCATCTCTTATGGTGCTGAATTTCTCCTAAATCCAGAATAGTAATTTATGAATATTTATGCATGCCTAAAACATAGGCTTTATGTGATGGATCAAGTCCTTGCCTTTCAACAGGCTTGTAATTGCAGCACTAATTTGCAGCTGACTCTTTATAACCTTCCAATTTAAATGTGATCGAGATAAACCATGACCATGTCCTCATTAGTGCAAGTGTTGATCTTTTATCAGTACAATTGTTCTTCCAGTATTCTGTTTAACAGCCTTGAACTGGTTTTAATCCTTTAGACAATGTTTTAACTTGCACCGCTTGACCCATTTTAATTAATTCAAGCACCTGTAATATTTGATTAACACTTTGTTAATAACAACTGTATTTCAATGTTGAAAATGTTTCCATTTTAATAAAATGTTCTTACACTGTTGAAAGGGTATATAAAATGATGTTTTGTGTGGTTTACACCATCACATCTTTACACTGAGGTAATTTTATAATATATATATGTATGTACCCCTTTTTTATTGGAGTTACTTTTGGGTGCACACCTAAAATCAAATTTTTAGGTTTTCTTATACAGGTGAACCAATCCATTCTACAATTTTTTGTAGTCCTTAGTTTTATTAAATTAATGATTATAATACACCTGTAATCCCGCACAATCAGAGATTTCATGAATTTATTTTGTAACAGTTGTTTGCACCTCTTCAATGTACTTCAAGCCTTCTTTTCCCAATTATATGGGTTCGGATAAGGCTATGTTTGATTCTGTGTATTTATCATACTTCTGCCTTTGTTTTGATCCATTATCAAATCTTTACATTGGATCATAATTTTCCCCCCAAAGTTTAAAGACCAATAGTCTGTTCTTTTGTAATCAATATTTTGAATAATCATAAGGCAGGTTTTATTCCATAATAATCAGGAGTTTAACATAACCTGATTTGTATTGATCTGCAAATCTAGAGTGCAGATTTGGTCCCAAATATTATATATTTCTTCCCATTGAGCTCCACAAACTGATGGCAATTTATTTTACTTCAAATGTATTGGTTATTTGCACAATATTTTATTTGTTTTCCATTGAATGGAAATGCCATGCACCAGTTTGAAATACTTTTAAAATCGTATTTCCTTATATCTCATATAATTGAGACATGGATATCATAAAAGGATTCACCGTTGATATCTTTATAAACTTAAAAGTTTTTATCATATTCTGCTGTTTCACATAACAGCTTTGGTGAGACCAATTATTTTTTTTTTTTTCCATATTTACTTCTCATGGCCTCACTCATTCATTCAGGTATCGTACCTAGTACACCTCTATATATATTTTGTGCTGAAGTGTACTTAAATAAAACATAAAAGTTTTATTATTATTCTGCTGTTTTAATCATAACAGCTTTAGTGAGAGACCAACTAATTTTGGTCTCCATGGTTATTTTCCATGGCCTCACTTCTTATTCAGGTGTTGTACCTACACCTGTATATATATATATATATATACATATATATATATTCTTATTCAGCTGTTGTACCTACACCTGTATATATATATATATATATATATATATATATAATATATTTTACTGGTGCTGTGGTGGGTACTTCATGACCAGCCACCACTATCAGTGCATTTTTAGGGTCAGTATTCCATTTTATTTTACTGCCCTTGTTGCTCCTTGTTTTTCCCTCAAGGAGACTACCTTCAAACATATCTGAGGTAGATATTCCCACAATATTTCATCATATATATTAATATATGAAACCCCCTTAGGGTTGGTTAGGGAATAGATTTGGGCCTTTTAACCCTTTTTGGCTTGAATTCTTTATTTATTTTATTTTTACTTTTTTGGACAGCTTCTTTTTTCCATTATTTTTTCAAGCCATAAACATTTTTAGTCTGAAGGCCTTTTATTGAACTTTTACAAAATTTCCACCCCCCCCCCTGCCAAAAGTTTGTGGAGTGACTAAAAAGTCTTCCTAACGTAATTTTGACGGCCACCGGTATCGGAACCGGCTCCGTAATCTCCCGTTCCGATCGCTCCCCTTAGGACGTTCTTTTAAACTCCGTTGTATTTCATATAAAGTATTTCCTTTTATTTTAACTTTTACTTATTTTTTACTTTTAAATTAGTTTTAAATCCTGGTGTTCAATACCAGCCACGGAGGTTTTTAGACCCTGAAAGTGTTTTTCCCCTGCACTTACCTGCGGGCCCGTACCTACCGCTGTCGAGGAGCTGCCTCTGCAGCTCATGCTCTGCCGTCAGCGTCGATGTCATGCCGTTCCAGCGCCAGGCGGGGCTTCTTCACGTAGCCACTCACGTGACTCCGAAGTAAAATTAAAATCAGAGGAGTAACAATTTCTCACAAAGGGTGGTGTGTGTACGGAACAAGCTGCCAGAGGAGGTAGTTGAGGTGGGAACTATCCCAACAATTAAGAAGCAGTTCGACGGGTACATGGATGGGACAGGTTTGGAGGGATATGGACTAAACACAGGCATGTGGGACTAATGTAGCTGGGATATGTTGGCCAGTGTGGGCAAGTTGGGCCAAAGGGCCTGTTTCCACATTGTATCACTTTATGACTCTATGACTCTAAAGGAAATGCACAGTGCACTTGTTTTTACACAGAGGGTGGTGAGTACCTGGAAAGCACTGCCGAGGGTGGTGGTAGAGGCAGATACGACAGTGATATTGAAACTATTTCTAGATAGGCATATGGATATGCAGGGAATGGAGGAATATGGATTATGTGCAGGCAGATAAGGGTTGGTCTTGGCATCAGGTTCAGCACAGACATTGTGGAGCGAAGGGCCTGTTCCTGTGCTGTCCTGTTCTATGTACTATGTTCTCAGTGCAGCCTAACAAATATTTTATACAAATGCATGACATTACAACTCATGTACTTGACCCACATGCAAGCATATCAAATACTTTTTCTACTGTCACAAGTTCACGTTCACAACTTATAGGAGTAGAATTACGTCATTTGGCCCATCAAATCTATTCCGCCATTCAATCATGGCTGATCTCTGCCACCTAATCCCTGTTTCCTGCCTTCCCCCCATAACCCTTGAAGCCCGTTCTAATCAAGAACATGTCTATCTCTGCCTTAAAAATATCCACTGACTTGGCCTCCACAGCCCTCTGTGGCAATGAGTTCCACAGATTAACTACCGTCTGGCTGAATAAGTTCCTTCTCACCTCCTTTCTTAAAGAGCACCCTTTAATTCTGAGGTTATGAATCCTGGTCCTAAACTCTCCCACCAGTGGAAACATCCTTTCCATATCCACTCTATCTATTATTCTATAACTTTCAATGAGGTCCCCCTCAACCTTCTAAAACTCCAGCGTATAGAGGCCCAGTGCTGTCAAACACTTATCATATGCCAACCTATTCAAACCTGGAATCATTCTTGTAAACCTCCTCTGGGCCCTCTCGAGAGCCAGCACATCCTTCCTCAGATATGGGGCCCTATATTCGTACCCCAAATATAGCCTGACCAATGCCTTACAGAGCCTCAGCAATACATCTCTGTTTTTATTCCAGAAATGCTTGCATTGGATGCTAGCCACTTCTCTGCCCATTCTCCTAAACTGTCCGAGTCCTTCTGCAGAGTCCTTGCTTCCTCCACACTGCCTGCCCCTCCACCTATCTCAGCATTACCTGCAAACTTGACCACAAAGCCTTCAATCCCCTTATCCAAATCATTAAAATACAACTTAAAGAGAAGTGGCCCATCCCGACCCTTGAGGAACTCCACTAGTCACTGGCAGCCAACCTGAAAAAGCGCCTTTTATTGCAACATTTTTGCCTTCTGCCATCCAGAACACGTTTGCCTTCTGCTATCCATGCTCGTATCTTCCCTTCATAACCATGGGCTCTCACCTTCCCTTTCAGCCTGACATATGGTACCTTATCGAAGGCCTTCTGAAAAGTGTCCTTTCTACCTGTGTCACTACTTTCAGGGAGCTATGGAACCTGCACTCCGTCTCCATACATAAACTTCTAAAGTTCCTGCCATTTACACTATTTGTCTATTCAGAAATTGACAGTTAGTTTAGTTGATTGTCACCACAAAGGGGGGCGGTGGAAAAGGGGGGACGTGTGGGAAGGGAGAGTTGTGGGGAGGGAAAGGGGGTGTTGGAAGGGGGAATGGTCACAGCAGCCGCAGCTCACACTCTGCTCATCCCACTCCTTCAGCTTTCAGCCTCACGCAGTAGCTCCCGGTCCTATTCCAACTGGTCGCCGCAGAAGCAGTCCGCACGCTGCTCTCTGCCCGCACGCTGCTCACGGACTTAGCCCCGCCTCTGGGCCCTGCGGGTGCTGGAAAGGGCATTACCTTCATGGTGACTGACAGGCGAGAAGACCAATCTGCTGTCTCACGATTTTTTAAACCTTCATAACCTTTAGAATATTTCACCGATCAGAACAAAACTTGGTGTGCTTGGAACAGAGGAGAACGGTGAGTAAGGTGGCGAAAAAAGTCCTAGCGATATAGGTTACCGTTTTTGTGCAAATTAAAAAAAAACGCAAACTGGAAGTGGTCAAGATGAGAGGTTTAGTAATAGTCTAGATATACTTCCTGTTGCTACTGGAATTAATGTGCATGTCAATTTGCAGCACGTGTTTCAATGTTCCAGCTTATATCAAATGTTGATGACAAATAAACACTCTTGAACTTGAAACTCCTGAAAGACAAATTTCAGCAAAATGGCTGTTCTCACCAGAGCCTTCTTCCCTTTAGCGCTGCTGTTCTTTGACATTAGGCATGTCAGCTAGAAAACATCACTGGGCTTTACCTTGCATTGCCTTTCAACACTCCCTCCTATTACTTGACGTGAGAATAGATGGATGGTTTTGTAATTACATTTATGTGACCTCCCCAACACAATATATGTTTAACACTGTTTCCTATCAAAATCTGCTGCTTATATGTAAGCTATAGGTGAACACTTTCAATCAGACTTACACCGGCATACAACAACAGAAACAATAAATACGTTTAATATTTTGAGTATTGAGCTCCTGTAAATCATTAGAAAAGGGATCAATTTTCTGATGATAGTTCAGAGCCGGACAGCACTTTCATCCCTTACTAACGATACTCAGAGGATGCAATTAAAGAGCACAAGGAGGTGGAATTATGTGAATCGTAATATATAGAGAAGGAACATCAACTGTTGGATAATAAATAAAATCCCTGTCTTAGCTGACTAATGCAGCAAGGGGAACCTGTGCTAGAATGCACAACATTGGAGCCACAAAAATCAGTATGCAGAAAACTTTGGCTGCCAGCGACAGAAAAAAAGTTTGCAGTAAAATGCGATAACTCAGCTTGTGACCTTGTGAAACCCATTTCCCACAGACTTAGGTACATACCGAAGAACTATGTAGATATTATTTGGCAGATTAGGACAGGGAGAAATCAAGTGCAGCACAATGGTGCAGTGGTAGAACTGCTGCCTCAAAGCACCAGAGACCCGATATTAATCTGGACTACATGCTATCTGTGCAGAGTTTGTATGATCCCCCTGTGAACGCTGTGGGTTTTCTCCAGATGCTCTGGTTTCCTCCTGCATTCCAAGGACATGCAGGATTGGTGTGTAATTGGCTTCTATAAATTGCCCCTAGTGTGTAGAATGCGGAACTGTGATAATTTAGAATGGATGTGTAGGTGATCGATGATTGGCATGGACTCGGTGGGCTGTAGGGCCTGTTTCAATGCCAAACTATATCTAAAGTTGAGCGCTTCTTTTCTCTCTATTCTGCCAATTGTAATGTCACTGTGATGATTTCCAAGCAATGCTCACAGTAAAATAAGCTGAAGAAAGCATTTCACATCTTACCGCATTCACAGATGCATTGAGCATTCACTGACTCACTCACCCTAAGAATTCCATTGCATATTATTTTCTGTGAGGTCGGTTTATCTCTGATATCAGTAACAATGGTACAACTGCTTCTCATAACAAATATATTTCCCTCACTTAAAAATATTATAAGAACCAGTAGTAGAGCATTACAAATACGTTAATATAGTGTAAACATTGGAAAGCAAAGACCATTTTCCAATAAATGATAATAAAGCTTTTAATTTTGTTCCCATAAATTGGGTCCTCAAAATGGCTCCTTTGGATACCTGTATTGAAGAAAATGCCACTGGCTAGGACTTCTGTAAAAATGTCAAAAATATAGCAGGCCTTGCTAACCTCAATTCCTCTTCCATGTGCACACTTAATAAAGCTCCTACTCAAATGTAGCAGGAGTGATTGCTACAGACATATGGTCCCCACAGATATATGCATGGGACCAATTGAAATTGCTAGCCATGCAATTTTCTAGCCTCCGCTCATCCACACACTGCTAGTACAAGCAGAATTTTCCATTAAAGGTAACCGTCAGTGAAAATTATGGCCCAAGGTACATTGGATGGCTAGTCAGTTTTGTTACTTCAAATTTGTTAGCATCATAGGAAAGATATTCTCCAATTATTAAATGTCAGTGCCTCTAAAGTATTGCAAAAAACAATTTTCAATTCTGCATTTTCTAGGAAAATCATAAAGCTTGCCCAAACATTTTTTTAAATAAAGCATTTTTGAGTAAAATAAGAATGAAGAAATGTTCCTGTTATATTTACAAGGGCATAGCCACAAGGCAGAAGAAGAAATCATCCCGAAATGTGTCAAAATCATCCACGGCTTTAAAGAATAATGACTTGATCAAAATTAACTATTTTGATCGTTATTCTTTATTCTTTCTATTGTATCAAAAGTTTATTTTTGAATGTTCTCATCAGGTCCAGCTTAATATTTCACACATTGAAATCATAAGGATTATAAGGCGTGAAAATATCAAACTACTGTTGCAAACCCAGTATTGCTGGTTGGCTGTGCTTTAAAAGGAAGTATACACAAAAATCCTTCTCCTTAAAGCCTTGCACAAAAGAGACGTGACAATGACTCTATTGAAATTTTAATGTTCCTCTTTCTGGAAAATATTTGGCAGATGTCTGGTCATTGTATAACACTCCAAAAATTCAATGGTAAACACACCTTAATTGTAAATTCTTGAACATTTCAGTTTTGCCCGGAGTTCAGGATTTATTTTTCCTAAAACTATTGACTAATTGTATAATCCCACACCTGGATTGTGCTTTACATCTGATTCCCTAATTTCCTTTCATCAAAATTCAAAATGGTCACTTATAAGGCATTATGTAAAGGCCTATTATTTACTTTAATAATGTAATCAGCATAGGGAGAATGGTGTCATGTATCATTTCCCAGGAAATTCAAATATTTTGGATGGTTTTCTTCATGGAAAATATCCTTTCATATTTTCAGTTCAAGCAATTGGCACATATTCATGTTAATCTAATTTGCAATTCAATCAAATTACATTAAATTACATTTCCAACAGAATTTTACAAAACCTTGGAGTTATATTAGCTGTGAGCACAAGCTTCAAAATAATCCACTCCACTGACTAAAATCAAGAAATGAAAATATGTAACGGTGGCACATTCAGCTCTAATGTCTTCAAGGGTAAAACCTCTGTCCCACGGTACGAGTTCATTCCAAGAGTTCTCCCGAGTTTGCCCTGATTCGAACTCGGAGATTTACGGTCATGGCCACTCATCGGTACTCGGGACTCTCGTGGACATTTTCATCATGATGAAAAATCTTCACGAGTTTTCCCGTGCTTACTTGCCGTTAGCGAGTCTTCCCGAGTACTTAGCGCTAAGAGACATCCCTGAGCTCCGACGTACCCGCTACGTTCATTCTCCGTGCTTACCACGGGTTTGATTTTTTTTTTAAAAACTCGGGAGAGCTCTTGGAATGAACTCGTACCGTGGGACAGGGCTATAAGTTATCAAAGACTGAACAATGCTCAAAGACTAAATGCTGACTTGCTGAAATGGATCCCAGTGGAATGAAGAACACAACACTGTTTATGATGAGACAGGAAAACTTAAGCCAGATTGAAAATATGTAAAATAAGAATGCTTAAGAACAAGGTACAGCAGGCAGTGAAGAAAGCTAATGGCCTTCATTGCGAGGGGATTTGAGTTTAGGACAGGGCCCTAGTGAGCCTAGTGAGTTGTACAGGCCCTAGTGAGATTGTGTACAATTTTGATCTCCTAATTTGAGGAAGGACATTATTACTATTGAGGGAGTGCAGTGTAGGTTCACCAGGTTAATTCCCGGGAAGACGGGACTTACATATGATGAACGAATGGGTCGACTGGGCTTGTAGTCACTGGAATTTAGAAGGATGAGAGGGGATCTTATAGAAACATATAAAATTCTTAAAGTATTGGACAGGCTAGATGCAGGAAAAAATTTCCCGGTGTTATACAGCATACAGCATGGAAACAGGCCCCTAAGCCGAACTAGTCCAAGCCCCATCTAAGCTATTTCCATTTGCCCACATTTGACCCCTATCCCTCTAAATCTTTCCTATCCATGTACCTGCCCACGCTTACGTGCTGAAATTTCAGAATATCTTTGTATAAATTATACGAATGAAACACAATAAAGCGAGTCTCCAGAGTTGTAAACTCCAGAGAAAGCTTTATTAAATATGAAGGAACTTCAAAACAATAGCAGTGTGGCTGAGCTCAGAATAGCTGTGTGGAGCTCTGCCACACACAAAAAACACAGAATAAGACCCCAGCCTGAAAAAATGTTGGCAATAAGTTTGATGGTCAGCCAGGTCAGGCTTCACGATTTGTTAGTTGCATGGTTGTCAAGAACTATGATTTTCTAAATATCCCGGAATGTTCAAAAATATGCAAAACTATTAAAAATCATGAACATATTAAAATATTTTAAATATTTTAAATTTTAAAAAATGAAATATCAGAAATTGTTTAAAAATTGAACTAAAAACTTATTTATAAATTATTATTTCTTTAATAAGCAATACGTATTTGGAAACAATACTTATCTTTGTCCCCTGTTCCCGTTCTTCCACGCAGAAACAGATGGACATCTTCCTTTGCCAGGTCTAATTCAGCAAAGATTCTGCATTCTTAGTGGGAAGATTCCTCAATGAGAGTGCTGAGAAATTGCAGCTGCTGAGCTACTTGCGCAGTTTATCATCAGGGCACCATATGCAAAATCCCAGTGAATCTGGACCAAGTATGGGATTATCAGTTTAGTTTAGTAAGTTTAGTTTATTATTGTCACGTGTACTTAGGTGAAAAGCAGTGAAAAGCTTTGTGTTGCTTGCTATCCAGTCAAAGAAAATACATTATTACAATCAAGCCGACCACACTGTGAGGATAAAGGATAAAGGGTACAACATTTAGTGCAAGATAAAGTGTGACTGAGGGGCGGGATTGGTTAAAAAGGGAGTTTTTGTGTGTGCCTGGCAGAGCGCCATGCAGCTATTCTGAGCTCAGCCACACCACGATTGTTTTTGAAGTTCCTTCGTATTTAACAAAGCTTTCTCTGGAGTATACGACAAGTGACTCGCTTTATTGTGCTTCATTGGTGACCTCGACGTTTTCCAAACTATAGTTTTGGTAAAGCAAGCAGATAAACAAAATGCAAGCAGATAACAGCCCACCCGATACGGTCGGCCCTCTGGCTCAGCAGAATGCCGGCCCTCCGGCTCAGCAGAATGCCGTTGCGGTTAAATTACCCGTGTTTTGGATGTCGCAGCTGCACGTATGGTTTGAG
Organism: Okamejei kenojei; assembly: GCA_035221665.1. NCBI lineage: Eukaryota > Metazoa > Chordata > Chondrichthyes > Rajiformes > Rajidae > Okamejei > Okamejei kenojei. Next base: position 61,890,610 of record CM069134.1, read on the forward strand.
CAGGCCGAGGCTCAATTTCATATTCGGCATATGACTGCTGATGACACGAAATACTATTACGTGGTCGGGCCTTGGATCAGATCACAGCTTGTCGTCTCGTTCATTTTCTTCACCAACCGCCGGCTGCTGGAAAGTATGATGGCCTTAAGGCGCTCCTTTTGCACACTTTCAGGTTCAGCGGGCTGCAAGGATTCTGAACATAGGTGGTCTCGGTGACCGCAAGTAGTCAGTTCTGATGAGTGAAATGCTTACCTTGATGGGCGGGCATCAGCCCTGTTTCCTTCTCTAGCACGTATTCCTGGAACAGATGCCTGAAAACATCTGCCTGCTCCTTGTGGGGACGATTTTTCTGACCAGCTGCAGCTGGTTGAACGTGCCAACGAGCTGTGGGAGGCCAAATAGCAATGGTGCCTTTCCCATCGGTCAGGTGTCAGCGGGGCCGCGATGCTGCCCGCAGCCATTTCCGGTTTCAGTTGAGGGTTCCACCAGAAGGCCGGCTTCGAGTGACGTGGGTAGAGGTAGGTGGTGTTAATACCACCAACGCTGGGGTCCTGCAGCCCACCAATGTCGTCCTCCCTGCTCGTATCCGTGAAACGCTGTGGCCCAACAAAACCTCCCATCCTGCTCGTATCCAGGAAACGCTGTGGCCCAACGAAACCTCCCTTACTGCTCGTATCCAGGAAATGCTGCGGCTGGCCGCCAGTCATGGCTGCCACGGCTGGCCAGAAGAATCGTCTCTACGCCTGGATCCATCATTCAGGACGGCAGTTTCTTGTGGACCCAGGAGCAGAGGTCAGCGTTTTGGCCCCAACGGGAGTCGATACCCGATCTGGTAAGCGGGGGACTGCTCTTTCCGCAGTTAATGGAAGCCCCATCCATACCTATGGTTTTCATACGGTCGCTCTTATTTTCGGTTCCTGCCATTTTACATGGACTTTCACTGTGGACAATGTGTCCCAGCCGTTGCTTGGCGCCGATTTTATACGAGCACAATCCCTGTTAGTTGATGTGCATGGCCAGAGGCTCGTACATTCTGGAAGTTTGGAGTCGATTTGCCTTCGCCCCGCACCAGTTCCTCTGCCTGGCCTCGACCCGGTTTCCGCTGTTGACAATATATACGCTCAGATATTGGCGGAGTTTCCTGCCATTCTGTCCCCTTAGTTTCGGTTGGGCATTTCCAAACATGGGGTTTTGCATCATATTACTACCGCCGGACCGCCACCACGCTCTGGCACGCCGTTTGCATCTTGACAAGCTTCGCATTGCCAAGGCGGAGTTCCACCAAATGGAGGAGATGGGGATTGTGCGTCATTCTGATAGCCCATGGGCCTCTCCACTGCGCATGGTTCCCAAAGCAAATGGGAGCTAGAGGCCTTGTGGGGATTTTCACCATTTAAATTATGTCCACATATCCAGGATTTCATGGCACATTTGAATGGGGCCAAATGATTTCAAAGATCGACCTGGTGAGAGGTTATCATCAGATTCCAGTTCATCAGGCTGATGTCCCCCAAACTGCTATCTCTATACCTTTTGGGCTGTTCAAATTCATACGTATAACTTTTGGTCTTAAGAATGCCGCACAGGCTTTCCAGAGCCTCATGGACATGGTGGGTCATGGTTTGGAGTTTTTATTTAATTACTTGGACAATATCCTCATCACCAATATCCTCGTCAGAGTCTCAGTGAATATGGACTGCCCATCAACCTTGCAAAGTGTTAGTTTGGTCAGAGTTATATCACTTTCCTGGGGCATCATGTTATACCACAGGGGTGATGCCACTCCCGAGTAAGGTTGATGCCATTCGGCATTATTCTCAACCATTCACGGTGCATGGCCTGCAGAAGTTTGCCGGGATGCTCAATTTTTACCATTGTTTCGTGCCCACGGCTGCTCGGATTATGCGGCCTTTGTTTAGGTTCATGTCCAGCAAGCAGCATGACCTAGACAGTAGTACAAAACGTCATACCAAGAAATCTTATTTCTTCTAAATAAAAACAATAATTACAACAATAAACTAGTGATTTCCATCTGAAATGGACCATTATTCGAGAATTTATCTTAAACCTTCATGAATTGTTTGTATTCATAAGTGTATTCCAATTGTGATCTCTAGTTTATAAGACACCAGTTGCTGTACAGCATGGAGTAAAGGAGATTCCTATTATGAGAAGAACATTATTGTAATGGAAAAACTGCAGTGAATATTCTCTCCAATTATACCAGGAATGAAAGGTTGTTATCATATTTTCCCTGTAAGTGATATTTAATAAAAATCTGATCTGCATACTAGAATTAAGAAAGGTTCCAAGAGAATAAATAATGGAAGGTATTATCACTCAGTTAACAACAAGAGTGCAGACTAATCCATTCAATGAAGAGGTAATCATAGAATTAAAGGGTCATTTAAATCTATGCCCAAGAAGGCAGCCACCCACCCCATCATGTCCATGTCAGTCAACAAAAGACTTACTGTTAATCCCACTTCCAATCTTTATGTTCTTACCCTGCAGTTTTTATCCTTCAAATGCTCACCCAGATTCTTTTCAATGTGTGAGAGATTCTGCTTCCACTACTGTTATAAGTACTGAGTTCCACACCCCCAGCACGTATTCCGTGAAATACTCCTTCCTCAATTGCTCGCTAATCTTCTGCTTGGGAGAGGAGACATTTTGTATATGGGATAAACAGATCATGGAATGATTCAGCTCAAGTGGTTATCAACTCAGGATTCTGACATAATTTAAACAGTAAATGGCTAAGCATTTGCTACGAAAGAATGTGGAAGAATACTAGAAATGGTCATAAAGTTGGATTAGAGTTGACATTTGCATGAACCAGTGCTTAAACCAGCACGATCACAATGGTCACTAGAAGACCATTACAAATCATAATAAACACTTTCACGCAATCTCAGAATTCCTCAGTACTGGGGGCTGCCCATATAGAGCTGGAAATTTCACAGAGAGGAACATGACAGTAATCTAATGTGCATGATAGAATTGTAATCTAATGTGCATGATAGAATTTAGTTAATCTAGACATACTCGACTTCTAACTGGACAAACGGCATTTGTCTGACTTCAAAACAATCTTATGATTTGTTGAAGAAAAAGCAATCATTAAATCAAAATATATATTAATCTTGACTAGTTAGATTAACTGTCACATTCAGTTTTTTTCTCCATAAAATACTTGCATTGCAATGTGGTAAAACTTACGATGATTTTGTTGAAACTAATTTCCTGCTTGAAATTGTTTCATCTAACCCTAAGATCATGTAAAACCTTAAACCCCTGTCTCACTGTGCGAGTTGGCCCACGAGTGACCCCGAGTTTTCACTCGTGGTGATCACGTAGCGGGAACGTCGGAACTCGCGCGTTCAACTTGTCCACTCGTGGCGCTAACGGCAGGTACTCGGGAAACTTGTTAACTCGTGAAAAAAATCAAACATGTTTGATTTTTTCAACGAGTCAAAAACTGTTCAAGTTAAAAATAAACACATTTAAACTTTAACGTAATGGCCCGTGCGTTTACCATAGTCCTCACTGTGGTCGATCGAACTTTTTATAATCTGGGACTGAAAAGTAGTATAAAGTATATACATATTATATATATTATATATTTTCCCCCCGAAGCAATTGAGAGGCGATTTCTTGGGCCGTGTAATTTAACGTGTGTCTTTGCTTTTAAAAGTGAAGCAATCGCTGCGCTTCGTGTTGGGGAGAGTGCTGCTGTACAATGCTTTCGATTTTATACTGCCCTCCCCCTTCCACAGAAACATGTTTCTTTGTGCCCGCTCTCCTGGGAGCAATCCAAACCAGGGGAACAATGAACCCTCAGAGGCTTCGCATTCCTTGCTCCTATATATGGACCTCGCTCGCTCGCAACTGTATGAACGCTCGATCAACCAGACATCGGCCAACACGGAGGCCTGATTACTGAAAACAAAGTCAACGTACCAGTCCTCATCATCGACAACCCGTAACCACGGCACCACACTTTCAACAGAAAACTTAATATTTAAAGAATATATTATGGGACATTGGATTGTCTGAAGAAGGGTCCCGAGCAGAAACGCCACATATGTGTGTGTGTGTGTGTGTGTGTGTCTGTGTGTGTGTCTGTGTGTGTGTCTGTGTGTGTGTGTGTTTGTGTGTGTGTCTGTGTGTGTGTGTGTGTTGTGATCTGTGTGTGTATCTGTGTGTATCCGCTGTCACCCGAGCTGCTTCCTTCCTCTGAAGTGGCGGCCAGTCCTGCTGTCTGTGTGTATCTGTGTGTGTGTGTGTGTGTGTGTGTCTCTGTCTGTCTGTGTGTATCTGTGTGTGTGTGTGTGTGTGTGTGTGTGTGTGTGTGTGTGTGTGTGTGTGTGTGTGTGTGTCCTCTCCTCCCTCTCTGTCTATCTGTGTGATCTGTGTGTGTGTCTGCTGTCGGGTCCCGGCGGCCACTCAAAGTCACCCGCTGCTTCCTTCCTCTGAAGTGGTGGCCAGCTGCTGTCTGTGTGTATTAGCTCCGCTGGAGCTGCTTCCTTCCTCTGACCCTCCTGCTGTCGGTGTATCTGAGTGTGTGTGTGTGTGTGTGTGTGTGTGTCCTGTCTATCTGTGTGTGTGTCTGCTGTCGCCCGGCGCCGCTCAAAGTCACCTGAGCTGCTTCGAAGCCGGGCCAGCCGCTGGAGCACCCGCTGCTGTTTGAGTGTGTGTGTCTGCTGTCGGGTCCGGCGCGCCAATGCTGCGGTGGCCGTCTGCTGTCTGTGTGTAGTGTGTGGTGTCTGTGTGTGTGTCTGCTGGAGAGCCGCTCAAAGACCCGAGCTGCCCGAAGTGGTGGCCAGTCCTGCTGCTGTGTGTATGTGTGTGCACTCCTCTTGTCTGTTTGTAGAGTCGCCGGCGCGCCAAAGTCACCCGGCTGCTTCCTTCCTCTGATTGGAGCAGTCCGCTGGAGAGTGTGTTGTGTGTGTGTGTCTGCTGAAGTCCCCGAAGCCGGGCCGCTGATTTTATTGAAGAAATGATTTGTTGAAGAAAAAGCAATCATTAAATCAAAATATATTTTAATCTTGACTAGGTTAGATGCCGCCGCGCTAAATAACTGTCAAAACCATTCAGTTTTTTTCTTTATAAAACATACCTTGCATTGCAAGGTTGGCTCAAAACGTAACGGGAGAGAACTTTTGGTTCGGGAAACTTGGAACATTTACCCGTGCTTGGTAACACACTTGTTTCATCTAAACCCTAAGATCATTTAAAACATTAGGCTACATTCTAGCTTACAATATTCACTGTCACTTGGCTTTAAAGTGAATAGATACAAAATATTTTCTTGGTTAACATTAGCTAGGTTACCTGAAGAAGGAAAGAATTTGCTTTGATATGATGTCTTTAAAGTCCTTTTCCTTACTTCCCAAAATGTACTGTAAATCTTAAGGTAGACAGAAATGCTGGAGAAAATCAGCGGGCGAGGCAGCATATAGTTAGAAACCAGCTGAGGTTCTCCAGCATTTTTGTCTACCTTCGATTTTCCAGCAACTGCAGTTCCTTCTTAAACTATAAATCTTAAAGTATTTTTGAATTTACAATGCAGTAAATGCTGCGACCATTTTGTGTATAGAACAGAAACTCACGAATACCAGTGCAAAAATGAAGAAATGATCCAATTTGGAAAGGTTGTTGCTTTCGATAAATATGAATTGCAACACTGGCATTTACCCAACATTGTAGAAAAGCACCTAGGTGGATACAGCCCACAAGAAAGTCCACATCCAACCCCACCAATAATTGCCCTTTTAATCTACTCTTTACCATTAACAAAATGATATAAGGGATAACCAATAGTGCTATCAAGCGGCATTTGATTAATAATAACCTATTGACAGAACCTTGGTTTAGGTTCCACCTGTGTCTGACCTAATTACAACATTTATCCGAACACAGAGAAAAAAAGCTGAACTCCAGAGATGAAGTGAGAGTAACTGCCCTTGACATCAAGACAGCATTTGATTGAGCATTTTACTTCGGAGTCACGTGAGTGACTTTGTGAAAACCCCGCCAGCACGCATGCGCGACATATCGTCAACCACATGCGAAGCGACAGGCAGGGAGGAGGGTCGCTCCTCCACCGGAACGGACCTGCAGGTAAGGTAAACTAACCTGCGGTCGGTTTTTCTTCTAGGGACTCTCTGTGACAGAGTACTCCACGGGCCACTTCGAGACTGACTGCGGACTGCGGGATGCGGGCAGTCAGTGGTGGCAGCAACAGACCGGAGACGGGCAAGCCCGTTGACCTAGGAGGGTCCGGACTCACAGTCTCGCCATTCGAAGCGACGGCAGAGCGGCAGCCTGACTCAACACCGCAGCCCGCAGGATCACCGCGGACTGTCGGCTTGAATACACCGGGAAGTCGGGCAGCCCGTTGACCCGACAGGGTCCGGGCTCACAGACTCGCCGTTCGCAGGTAGCGATGGCAGAGCGGCAGCCCGACTCAACACCGCAGCCTGCAGGATCACCGCGGACTGACGCTACCCGGAAGTCAGGAAAGCCCGTTGACCCAGGAGAGTCTAGGCTCGGAGACTGCCATTCGCGGGTAGCGAAGACAGAGCAGGAGCTCTGACTCAACGCCGCAGGCCGCAGGAATACTGCGGACTGACAGCAATACTACCCGGTAGAGGTAGCGAAGACAGAGCCGGAGCCCCGACTCAAAACGTAGGCGGGAGACTTGCTGTTAGCGGCAGTCTATATTCCCGCATGAGAGTCTGGTCACCATGGGAGCTGGGGGGGGGGGGAGTGCGCTCCCCCACCGGCAGCTTCAAAAAGGCCCTCAGATAAGTTATATTAACCTTGAGTTGCTTAGCTTCTGTAGTAGACTTATTTGCTTACAGAAACGATTGACAGGAGGACCAGAATGAAGGCATCGAAGAATGCCTCCAAGGGCCGCTGGACTTCGGACGGGAGTCAGCGGCCGCAATCCCCGGAACTGCCCGCAACTCCGGCAGCACCCGCTCCGCGGGCCGGGAAAAGAACACGGAGGTTGGAGAGCCCTGTTCAGTTGGCAGGGCCCGACTCTCCACCACAGCAGGCCAGGGAGCTGCACGTTGGTCGGAGCACCGCGCGGGAGCAGGGTAGGCAAGACCCTGACTCCCTACCGCTATCGCCCAAACATCACCGGGCCAGCGGAAAACAGGTGCGTAAACCCGCGCCTCGTTCAACGGCACGTTCTGTTTCCCCTCTGTTACAGGTCTCCAGAGGGCGGACCAGGGGAAAAGCCGCACCGAGGTCGAGAAGCCCCGCTGCAGCGGCCGTCATCGACTTACCACCGGAGAAGTCTACCTACTGGAAAGTCGGGGAGCCCCGTAGGAGCGGCAGGCACCGACTCACCACCGGGGCAGGCTGCCAGATCGCAGGCCGGTGGCAGTATATATCGGTTGTGTGGCCCCGCTGAGGCGGCTGACAGCGACTATGCGCCGCTTCAGTCCCGTGTAACCGGGACTGACGGTAAGTCCGCGCAGATGTCGGGGAGCCCCGCTGCGGCGGCCGGCACCGACTCCTCACCGCTGCTGTCGTACCAGACAGGTGGACCGCTTCAGTCCGGACGACGGCAGACTAGTGGCATGTCCACGCGGGGGTTGTGTAGCCCCGCAGGAGCGGCAGGCAGTGACTACCTACCTAGGTTCCTGAGACATCACCTCGACGAGGTGCGGACCGATGGTAGAAGCCCCAGTTGTTCATCAGAACTTGGGGAAGTCGACTTGCCGTCCACAGATATCGGCGGCGGTCGCATGGCTCGAATGGAGCGAATGGTCGAGCAGCTGCTCGAACGGGACCTTCTCCATCAAGAGCGTGTGTCCCTAGGATCTAGGAGACACACAGCAGAACCACCATATATCTCTCCCTCGTCAATAGGGAGTGCCAGAAGTCAGCCGTTAGCTGACTTTGCATAGGGGTTGGCGCAAGAACCAATGTTGCCAGAGATATCTGAAGAGGAACTACTGGAATTAGTGTCAGAATTCGCCCAACCAGCAATCAGGGCAACCTCTTCAGCCCAAACTAGTGGCCAGCATCAATTACTTAACCACACCAGCTGCAGGAACAGGTGCTCATGGAGGCTACAAACAAGTACAAAGCTCCGGGTAATTGTGTGTCGCTCAATGTCCCGACCGTCAACACACCCATCTGGGGTAACATCATTTCCGGGATCAGGGCCCAGGAATTAAAAATACAGAAAATCCTGAAATTGTTGACCTCAGGCATTACTGCCTTTGCCAGGTCCATAGATGGGACGGACATGACGGAGGAGCAGCAGGATGCACTAGCATTGCTGTGCAATACACATTATGAAATCAACTGCTTTCGCAAGAGCTCCATCCGCCCAACTCACAACCCAAAATTTGCAGGTTTGTGCAAAGCCTCTGCTACGCCGCCACCGAGACAGCTGTTCGGTGAAGACCTGCCAAAACGGGTAAAAGACCTGGACGAGGAGGCAAAAACGGTCGGGTTCATGAAACCACCATCCTCGAGCAGGCCACTGGCGTATCACAGACAGCATCCTTACGCTACGTCTAACAGGCCTCGGGTTCAACCCGACAGGGCAATCAGAACCTATCCACCGGTCACACCCTATCAACAAAAGCCTTTTCTAGGACAGGGCCCACAGCGACCAGCGTGGAAGATGCGCCAACCCCACATCCCAGCAACACAATGAACCAAAAAAAGCCCAGAACATCAAGGCCCGCCGGTAACCATGGAGGTAAGGGGGTCTGGTTCTCTTGGGAGTGCTGCATGCATGACCACACAAGTAGGAGTGAGGTTGCGTACATTCTGGGATGCATGGGATTCTGATTGTCACTATTCCAGGGAACAAAGCAATAGACATAATAGAGGCATGTAACAGCCTTACTTGAGCCAGGAAACCAGGAAATTAGACATGCTGCTAAGGTGATTGGGAAACTTGTAGCTACATTCCAGCTGCACAATTTGGGCCGTTACACTATCAAAACTTGCAAAGAGCAAAAATCTCAGCATTAAAAGCGAATGCTGGTCATAGGTGACAGGCCTATGCAGCTGCCAAACACGGCAAATTGAGCTACAATGGTGGATTAGCGATGTTTGTGATTGTTTTAATCCCATCATTATATCAAACCCATCAGTCGTTTTACAAACTGACGCAAGCGCCCAGGGCTGGGGAGCTACCGACACCACTTCCAGTTGTGGCGGCAAATGGGATTTTCACGAGTCTACTCTTCTTCAATCACAAGGTATAAACTATTTGGAAATGCTGGGAACATGTCACGGGCTGCGGGTTTACTGCACTAATCTGCATCATACGCATGTCCGTCTTCACAATAAATAATACCACTGACGTGGCATATTTAAACCATATGGGTGGTATCCAGTCAATATCTTGTGATGAATTGGCAAATTTAATTTGGCTCTGGTGTATTGAAAGAAATATTTGGATATCAGCTACGTTACTTCCGGGTAAGCTCAATACAGTGGCGGACACCAGGTCACGAGTATTTAATAACGACATTGAGTGGATGTTGAACCCCCAAATATTTTCTAAAATTATAGCCAAATATGGAACACCAGATATCGACCTCTTTGCATCCAGGTTGAACCATCAGATACCAACATATGTCTCTTGGGAATCAGATCTGGGGCAGCGGCGATGGATGCGTTCTTGCTACATTGGGGGAAATGGGTTTCTATGCTTTTCCCCCATTCTGCCTCATTAGTCGGGTATTGATGAAATTCAACTAGATGAGGGATTTCGTGCCCTCCGCTCCCAACCCTCTATCGTAAGGTCAACTGGTATATTAGAGTCTCTTAAATCTTACTATCTTCAGTCATTGTTGTTATCTGTGATTCCACACCACTGCTTTGAAGAATGTCGCGCATGCGTGCTGGCGGGGTCTTCACGAAATCTCTCATCGCCTCCTCATTAAATAAAGATCAAACTTCAAACTGGTAAGTTCTCATTTAATCTTACTATTTCATGGCATCAAGTAGCCCTGGCTAAGCTGGAGTCAGTGCACATCTAGGAAAAACACTCTGCTGGTTGGAATCATACCTAGCACAAAGGAAGATGGTTGTGGTGGTTGCTGGTCAATCATCTCAGCCACAGGTCATCTCGGCAGGTGTTCCACAGAGTAGTGAGAATAGGCCCAACAATCTTTAGTTGCTTCATCAATGACCTTCCATCAGTCATGTTCAAAGTTAGGAATGTTTGTTGATGATTGCACGATGTTCAGCACAATTTGCACCTCCTCAGATAATGATGTAGTCCAACAAAAAATGCAGCAAGCCCTGAACAATATCCAGACGTGGCTGATAGGTGGCAACGGACATTCATGCCACACATGTGCCATCCAATGGTAGCATTCAACAAAAGTAAAATCCAGCTATTATCCCCTGACATTCATAAGGTCAGAAGTTATAGGAACAGAATTTGTCCATTTGGCCTATCAAGCCTACCCCACCATTCAATCATGGTTGATCTATCTTTCCCTCTCAACCCCATTCCCCTGCCATCTTCCAATAGTCCCTGATGCCCTTACTAATCAAGAATTTGACAACCTGCACCTAAATATTACCCAATAACTTGGCCTCCACAGCCATCTGTGCCAATGAATTACACAGATTCACCACCCTCTGACAAAACAAATTTCTCCTCAGCTCCTTTTGAAAGGAACATCCTTTCATTTAAGACATTATAACCATTGATTTGAAACTAAAATGGAGTAGCCATATGCACAATGTGGCTACAAGAGCAGGTCAGAGGATAGGAATCCTGCAGCAGATAACTCACCTCTTAATTCCCCTATTCCTGTTCACTATAGACATGGCTCAAATCAGGAGTATGATAAAATACACTACCCTTGGCTGGATGGGTGCAGCTTCAACAACACTCAAGAAACTTGACACTATGCAGAACATAGCAGTCCACTTGACAGGCAAAAACTAATATTCTGGATAGTGGCAATCTGTAACAAAAATATAATAATGCTGAAAATATACAGCAGGTCTAGAGAATCAAACTTTAATACTGCATATCCATCATGAAAGGTCATCAACCTGAAGCATTGATTCTAGTCTCTCTCCACAGAAGCTGCTTGGCTTGCTGTGCATGTCAATTTTTTATATTCTATTGCTGCTTCTAACTACTGCTATTTTCTCCTCTATTATTCTCTCTCCATGCTAACATCAATTATTAATAGTCCTGCTTAAGGGTCTCCGAAAATACACAACTTTACACTTAACTATACCAGTTGTACTTGAATTATGGCACAGAGATGCTTTCCAGCCAGTTTTGTTTGTGTTTTTCATTATTAAATGAACAGTGGTTGCTGATTCATTATTCCCCATATTAATTTGGAAGCAGGAACATCATATTGTGTCTTTAATATAGGAAAGCATCCCAAATCAGTTCACAGAAAAGTAGCAAATATAGGCTCAGAGTGAAAGAACAGCTTATTAGTAAAGGTTACTAAAATCTTAATCAATGTCGTGGGGTTTAAGAAGAGTCTTGAAGAACCAATGGTAGCTGAATTTAAGAATGAACCCCGGAATGCATGCTGAAATGGCTGACGGCAAAGCCATCAATTGTGAGTTGATGTGAATAAATTGGAATATAAAAGGAATATAAGCAAACATTTAAAAATGGAGTTGGGGGGGGGGGGGGGGAATTGGTGGGTGTGGGGATAATACTATTCACTAAAACAAACATTTAACATTAACTGATTTTAAAATGTGTGATGTTTCTCTGTTATTTAAGCAGAGGTGTACTTGGAGGATAATTAGTGTAGTTACACTGGTCTTCACCACAAAGGATACAGAACAATTTTGGATGTGCCTTGGCACAAATGCATAACCCGATTCTTGATCACAAGTTGAGATCAGTGCAAGATTCTTATTACCCAAGAGGATTCTCCCATTCCTGTCTGAGTTTGCATTTACTTTCAATTTAGTGTTAAACAGCATTTAAAGATGCTGGTTGATAACCTGGAAACACCAAGGACTGCAGATGATGGATTCTTAAGCTTCTAAACGAAGTGCTGGAGGAATTTATCAAGCAAGACTGCATCATTGACTTTTACTTTGAGCTTTAGAAATACAGCGTTGAAACAGACCTTTTGGCCCACCAAGTCCGCACTGACCAGCGATCACCTCGTACACTAGCACTATTCTCAGCACGAGGGATAATTTACAATTTTACCAAAGCCAATTAACCTACAAGCCAGTACGTCTTTGGAGTGTGGGAGGAAACTGGAGCACCCAGAGAAAAGCCATGCAGTCACACGGAGAATGTCCAAACTCCGTACAGGCAGCACCCGTAGTCAAGATCGAACCCAGGTTTCTGGCATCTAAAGGCAGCAACTCCACCGTTGCACCACTGTGGACAGACTACGTTTCAGCTGATGTAGTGTCCAGACCTGGAACATCACCTGTCCATTTCCCTCCACAGCTCCTGCCTGGTCCGCTGAGTTCCTCCAGCACACTGATTGATAGTCATAGAGCGATACAACATGGAACAGGCCCTTCTATCCAACTCCTCCATGCCTACCAAGCTGCCGCATCTAATAAACATGTTTACTTTTTTATTGAGAGGTAGGCACATATGCCACTTGATCCTAACATTAAAATTTGTACATATATCCAAGCAAGCAAGTCAATATTATTTTCTATTCTTAATTGTATGTCATAATCTTTACATCTGAGACATTTAACTGGAGGATAATTGGAGCAATGTAAATTACAATAACAAAACTGTACAGGAATAATTTGCTGATGAAGAGACAAATTTAATCTCAAACTCCTATTTGAATCTGACATTTTAAGTGTATTCTGTGTATATATCTTGATATATATTTTGATATAAGGGGCTGCACGGTGGCGCAGTGGTAGAGTTACAGTGCCAGAGACCCGGGTTTGATCCAGACCTTGGTTGCTGTCTGTACAGAGTTTGTACATTCTCACCTTGACCGCGTGGGTTTTCCCTGGGTGCTCTGGTTTCTTCCCACACATCAAAGACGTACAGGTTCATAGATTATTTGGCTTTGGTAAAAATTGTAAATTGTTCCTAGTGTGTAGGATAGTCCCAGTGTATGGGGATCACTTGTCGGCACAGATTCAGTGGGCCGAAGGGCCTGTTTCCATGCTGTATCTCTCAACTACGCTAAACTAAACTAATATGCTTAGCAAATGATATTAGCAAGTTGATTTTCATAGAAGATAACTAACTTTCTTAAATTTCAAAGTTTCCCGAAGAACAAATTTATATCTGTAATATATATAAAAGTCATCATGTGAAAAGCACAATCTGCATACCTATTATAATTGATATTTTGCTGTCCTGCGTCATATTCTTCTTACGCAGTTCCATAGACTCAAGGATGACCTACTTCCACTCCAATGTTAAGGTTCTGAGCTGGCTAACTCGGGAACTATAGATGCTTCCATGGATGGGGCTAGCACAGCAAGCAAGTGGGTATTGGTGAGGAGATGCACTCCTTCTTTTGCTTATGCAAGGCCTTTACATGGCAGAAATCAGTGGAGATATTGCATTACATCAAGGAGATTTCCTTGACAGAGCTTGGAATAGAGTTTTGGGAATCTGGTGCTAAGCATATGAATGAGATGTCCTATGTACATGGGTGGGTGGACTGTAATACTGACGATGTTGGCCTGGGAGAGGCCTAGGAGAGGAAAACGGCTTTGGTTTGCTTGTCCTTCCACTGAATTTGAAGGATTTTGCAGATATAGCAAGGGTTACCTTTAACAGTGCATACTCTAGGTAGTCCAGGTATCAGAAACTTTTAAGAGGGCAGGGATTACTGCTGCCTAGTGGACCTTCAGTTTTGAGACTGGTGTGATGTCTTGATCTTCAAATACTCTTTTCCTGTCTTCATAGCTGTCTCTCGTTTCTCTTCGTTACTGGATTCTCCTAGGATTGGGAAGTGGCCTCTGTTTCCCAGAATCTTGCCATGGTCTTTTAATATTGGAGGGATATGTAGTGCAGCAATGGCAGGGAAGCGAGAGAATATTTATCTTTCTGAAATGAAACATAAGGCCCATTCTCTTGTATGCTTCACTCCAACGATCATCAGTGGCTTGGATTTGGCCTCTCAATGTGTGTAAATGCAAGTCCCATTTGTATTTTGCACTGTGGCTAATGAGGCTTGTGTAACTTTGGTTCTGGTGTCATCACCCAAGGTTAAAGAGCTTCCCATAAATTCTGAAGGTTAGCTGCGCTCAGCCAGGCAGTTTGCTGGAGGTGCAATGCGACATTGTATTCCAAGAAGTATTGATGAAAGCATGGGGCAATGCTGCAGCATAATTTGACACAGCTTCACTGATTCATTCTTGTTGACCCATTGATTAGTATTACAGCGTGCATTCCATTGTGGAGCAGGTGTATGATGCAGATGAATTTCTGTGAGCAGCCCAATTTGAAAATGGTGTTCCACAGTGTCTCTCAATTGATGGAGTCAAAGGCTTTGCTGGCATCAAAAAAGGCTATGCATGTTTGATGGTCCAGTTGCCACATGAAGAAGATCTTATCCACTGGGCCTCTGGATAGACAGAAACAATGCTACGATTTCATGAGTTGCACTAATCACTGGCAGAAGGTGGGTATGGAAGACCCTGGCAAGACCTGCTCATGGTTAATTTCCAGAGTTGGCCTGTCTTCATTTTCAAAAATAGCTAATGATCATCACATCTCTGATGACCCCTGGAAAATCCCCCCCTTCTCAAGTATGACTGGTTCTAACCACTGACTAATACCTAATTTTACTTCGGAGTCACGCAGCTCCACCAGCGGTAAGTAACAAACCAGCAGGTAAATGGTTTTAAACAACTTTCTGCGGTTATTTAAACTCCATAAGGCTGGTTTCAGGAGCCAGCGGGAGAAAACTCAGAATGGAGAAAATAACAAAAAAGACTGCTGCCGTTCGGAGAAAAATACTTACCCGCGGGACTGCGGTTAGTGAGCGTAGATCAGCTAGGGAAACACCGGCTTCAGTAATGCCAGTTCCAAGAATGCCGACTACAGAACCGCCGGCAGCTCAGCTGATTCCATCAACTCCGGTGACTCGGGGTGCTCTGACCACTCCTGTCGGGAGGAAGGCCAAAAGAAAATCGGTCAGGCCTGTTGACTCAGATGAGTCTGACCAGGAAGACTCCCCTCCTTCAAACAAGAAGGTCTGGGGACGTCTTGAAAAGATGGAACAATTGATTGAGTGAATGCTGAATCATGAAGTGTTCCAGTCGGGGTTGCATACCACCAGGGTTCCCCAACAGCTCTCTGGAGCAGCCTCAGGCAGAGGCCCGTATGGCGAGGAGGACTATCAGCACGCCTACGAGTTCCAGTGGGAATCCCCATCACCAGCACCTTGTTTAGGGCTGGGTGATACCTCCCTAGAGCAAGGCTCGGGAGAGCCAGGGCAGGAGGAATCTGACCCTGAAGTTGGTGTCACTGCTCTTGTGCATACACCAAAGCACATGATCCATGCTCCAGGTGTCCCGGATGTGGCCAGAAATTTTGCCATACTGCAGGGGGCTGGTGAAGCCATAGAGGATAATCTGGCCAGCAACATTAATTATATGGCCTCTCACCAGCTCCAGGACTCCATTATGGAGGAGACTTTGCTTCGTTACCAGACACCTGTTAACTGTGCGTCGCTCAAGGTGCCCACTGTGAACTCGGCCATCTGGGGGAAAATGAGCGCATCCATGAGGGGGCAAGAGCTGCGATTCCAGAAATACCTCAAATTGGTGGGGGCAGGGATAACAGCATTTGGGCCAATGGTCCAAGGGACGCCGATGTCAGGTACACAGCAGGATATGTTGGCCCTGCTGTGCAATGTTCATTTTGATGGATAATGATGGATAATTAATGTCTCACGAAATACTAAATACATTTTGACTCAACGACCTTCAGTTATTTTACAAACAGGTGTCAGTGCTTCGGGATGGGGAGCCACTGATACCGAATCTAGCTGTGGTGGCAAATGGAGTGTGCAAGAGGAATTAATCCTGCAGAGGCATGGGATAAATTACTTAGAATTGCTGGGTGCATTCTATGGCCTAAAAGCATATTGTTCAACAATGAATGATTTACATGTTCAGCTCCAAATTGACAATCCCACAGCTGTTGCATATATCAATCACATGGGAGGAATTAGGTCAGTATCATGTGATAATCTGGCTAACCTCATTTGGGACTGGTGCATTCCCAGAAATATCTGGGTCTCAGCTACCTACCTACCAGGTAGAGATAATGTGGTGGCAGACACCAGGTCACGCAAATTTAGTGACAACACAGAATGGATGCTGAATCCAAAAGTTTTTTAAATGATTGTCAGCTGGTATGGCTTGCCAGACATAGATCTGTTTGCATCCAGGCTAAATCACCAGTTACCTAAATACGCTTCATGGGAACCAGATCCAGGGACAGCAGCGTTGGATGCATTCTCGCTACATTGGGGACGTACGTTCTTTTACGCTTTCCCCCCATTCTGCCTCATTAGGCAATGTATCACCAAAATAGAGCAGGACTCCGCCTCAGGCGTTTGGTGGTTCCTGACTGGCCTACACAGCCATGGTTCCCATTGGTCCTGAGACTGATGACACAGCCATTCATGACTGTCCCCAAATGCAGCAACATGTTGGTTCATCCAGTAACAGGAGAAAGTCATCCTTTACATGATTGTATTAACCTGTTAATCTGCAGATTCAGACCAGACCGTTCCAAGGGCTCGGACTGTCGAGTAGGACCGTGGATGTGATTACTGCGACCTGGAGAGATACCACTAAAAATCAATATGTATCTCATATTAAGAAATGGGGGATGTTTTGTTTACAGTCAGATATATCTTATCATACTGCAAGCATACCAGATGTATTGGAGTTCCTTGCTACATTGCATTTTGATGAACAATTGAGCTATAGTGCCATTAATAGTGCTCGGAGTGCTTTGTCCTCCTATTTAGGGCAATTGTCAGGACAACAATCTATCGGATCTCATCTGCTAATGTCCCATGAGAGGTATTTTTAACAAAAACCCTCCTAAGCCTAGATATACAGAAATCTGGGATGTCAGTATAGTTCTCACACTGCTTCGGCAATGGGCTCCAATCACATCTCTATCTTTTCAGAAGTTAACACTTAAAGTGGTTATGCTCATGGCGCTAGTATCAGCGCAATGGGTTCAGACATTGCAAAAGCTACAGCTGGATAGCATGCATTCTTCTGTAGATAATAATAGATCATAATATGTACATGATTTAATCAAACAAAGCAGGCCAGGGATGGCTGGAACCAAAATAAGCTTTAAAGCATAGCCTGTTGACCTAAGGCTATGTGTAGTTACGCACCTGAGTCAATACATCGAGGTAACCAAGAGTCTCAGAGGCTCTGAAACAGCGATGCTCATCAGTCACAAAAAACCTCATAAAAAGGTGTCTGTACAAACTATTTCTAAGTGGTTGAAACAGGTTTTGGATTGTGCTGGAGTAGACACTCATGTGTTTAAATCTCACTCCACCAGGGCGGCGTCAACATCCGCAATGAAGGCACAGGATGTGCCGTTAGATCAAATCCTCAGGGCCGCAGGATGGTCTAGTGAATCAACGTTTTCAAAGTTCTATGACAAACCTGTCCTGGCAGTGCAAGGTTTTGGGCATGCTGTTTTTGGGTTCTGTTTGATTTCTTTCGTAATTTTCATTTGTAATTTCCCCCTGGGATAGAAGGGTTATTACTGTTTTGTTTATTATTAAAATGTTCATTGGATAATTTAAGCAATGATCGCAAAGTAAGGAACTTTGAATAGCTAGCCACAGCTTGTGAACTGGCCTGAATTGGTAGCTGTGAAGAAAAGTTTGGTTCTGTAACAAAAATAACAATGTCTGATTGACATTAATGACAATGAGTTGAGGAAATTAAACGTAATTGGAGCTTCTCAAGATAAAGGAAACAGGAAACAGGATCACCTGAAAGCGGAGGTATAGCTGAAAACCCATGACCTAATAAAGAGTTGTTAGATACAGAGAGAGCAGAAGATTCAGCAATTTGCTAATGACCATAATATAGTCAAAGAGTAATACAGCATGAAAACAGGCCCTTTGGCCCAACTTGCCCATTCCGACATGTGAGGGGTTTTCAGCCATCTACATCGTCGGCAAGGTCTTTGCTCGGGTCATCTTGATCCGCCTGCAGAAGCTGGTAGAAAGTGTCTACCCAGAGTCACAGTGCAGTTTCCGAGCTGGAATTTCAACAGTAGACATGGTCTTCTCCCTTTGCCAGCTCCAGGAGAAATGCAGAGAACAGCGGATGCCCCTGTTTGTTGCTTTAATTGACCTCACCAAGGCGTTCGACCTCGTCAGCAGAGATGACCTATTTAAGGCTCTGCCAGTGATCGGCTGCCCACCAAAACTGCACAGCATGATAGAATCCTTCCACATCCACACGAAGGGACAGTGCAGATCAATGGCAGCTTCTCTGAGCCCTTCGACATCCGTAGTGGTGTCAAACAGGGCTGCGTTCTCACTCCCACACTCTTTGGATTGTCTTCGCTCTGTTCCTGAAACATGCCTTCGGCACTGCAACAGAGGGGATCTACCTGCGGACTAGATCAGATGGCAGGCTCTTCACCCTCACCCACCTCAGAGCAAAGACAAAAGTATGTGAAGCTCACGTCAGAGACATGTTGTTTGCCGATGACGCAGCAGTTGTGTCCCACACCCAGCAGGAACTACAGTCACTGATGGACCGCTTCTATCGGTTTTGCAAGGACTTCGGGCTGACCATCTGCCAGAAGAAGGCAAACATCTTGGGGCAGGATACAGAGGCGCCGCCTGTCATCGCCATCCTTGACTACGAACTCGATGCCGTCCATCAGTTCACGTACCTCGGCTCCACCATCACCGACAACCTCTCCTTGGACAAAGATTGATAAGAGGATCGGGATGGCAGCTACAACTCACTCTCGCTCGCCTCACAACTCGAGTGTGGACCAACCCAAAGCTGACAGTGAAGACAAAGATAGCAGTCTACAACGCCTGTGTCAACAGCACGTTGCTGTGCGGCAATGAGACATGGACTACATACGCCAGGCAGGAGAGAAGACTCAACACCTTCCACCTGAGAAGAATCTACCGTATCCTGGGCATATCCTGGCAAGACAGAGTGTCCAACGCCAAGATCCTGTCTCGCGCTGGCCTTCCCAGTATGTACACTCTACTTAGGCAGCGCAGACTGCGGTGGCTGGGCCATGTCCACCGCATGGAGGATGTCTGTATTCCAAAAGACATCCTCTATGGAGAGCTGATATCTGGGAGAAGAACCATCGGCCACCCCCAGCTACATTACAAGGATGTCTGCAAGCGAGATATGAAGGCGCTCGACATCGATGTGGAGTCCTGGGAGAGCCTTGCAGCTGACCGCACGAGGTGGAGAGGTATCCTGAAGCAACATCTCAGAACAGGAGAAGAGAAACTGTTGAAAGCAGCGGCAGACAAGCGGGCACGCAGAAAGGAGCGGAGCAACTTCAACAAACCAGAGACCAGAACAAACTGTCACTCCTGCATTGGCCTCTTCAGCCACAAGCGACACTGCTCCAGCCGAGGTTTGGAGCAAGCAGCCAACAACTAGGATGCATTACCCATGGTCAGTCATGACCGAGGGGGGCCTACTACATCCCAAATATCCCGAGCTCCAACCCACTGCAAGAGAGGTAAACTCACGAGACAGAGAGATAGTTGACAACCATTGGGAGGAACACTTTGAACACATACTCATCAGTGACTCTGTCTTTGCCATGCACACACTCCATCCCAAGGCATCCTCTCCGGACCGGCTTGCATCCACTCCTGTCGGCTTATGTAACATAACAAGGCCTTGGGGGCAGACAGTATCACCACAGAATTAAAAAAAAATATTTAATTCATTGTCAGAAGTGCATGAATATTAAACAGTACCATCATCTTAAAAAAACCTGTTTGCATAAGATATCCAAAATGAACAGGGAACTGAATCATCAACCTATTCAACATACCATAATGATTTATTTCATTTTACTAGTAATCTATTTTTTGCTTCCAATAAGGTTTTGATACATGCACTCACATATATTGTGTAGAGAGAAAGTGGCAAAAACATAATAAATAGATGAGAAGAAAGGCAGATGCTGGATGAATGGATGGGTGGGTGAATTGTTCGATGCATATGAAATATTAACTGAATTTTAATGAAATAAAAAGGGGGATTTAAGTAGCCAATTTATGCATATAATTCTCCCACAAACAACACTGATAGAATGATCGTATTAAAGCGTTGGTTAGGGATGAGTGGCGTCTTTGCCCATAGCACCCTCAAGTTAATATCCCCCTTCCTGAAATCTGAGTAAAACAAGACTCAGTACTTTCCCAGTCCAGTTACAGGTGCACATCTAGAATGGGAGTCAATTAGTGCTTGTTACTTTATGCAAAAATTGTGCATAAATTGATATACATCTTGAGTGGATCATGTTGATGATCATTTCCTGGTGAAACTGTCCACTGCAAAATTGGATGTGACACCTCCGTGCATTATGTTCACGAGCATGCCTGACATTATTCAGTGTGACATGTCCCCATTTGATGACAGTATTATTTGCACTATGCCCATTTTTACTCTTACCAACATAAACTGGAATTGCAAGCTGCAATCTATGACCTTCATGGATCAGCCTCAGTGCAACGAGAAGAATGCAGTATATTTTAACCACCGTTTAATGGAATGGCATTGGGAATCTGATTGGGCAACAGCACACCTCATTGCTGGCAGCTTTTACACCGTTCAAAACCCACACACTGTGCTCAAATTACAGGAGTGCTCTCTCTCTCGCATTCTAGTAGAGAAATGGAACCTCAGTGGCGGCATTGCTGGCAACTCTCCATTAGTAAAACCTGGCCTCTCAGTGTGCATGAGGGACCTCAGGCACAAGACAAGTATTATCCCATTTGGTAAACAACCTCCTCCCATGGAGACTTCAAAAATACACATTCTACCTTGATTTCCCCAAAGGTCAATGTATGTAAAACGGACCAAACCAGTGATCACGGAGGAATGTCACATTGTAGAGAGATACCTCAGCCAAACTCCCTGCTCATGCTGGGGAGGTCAAGTATCCACACTGACTTTGAAATTCACTGCATCAGTATTTTTCCATGTGGCTCCAGCAATCTCTGGGCTATCTGCCAGCATGTTGTTCACTACTTTGAAAGGGCACCCCAACTCATGAAGAAGCTTTGATTTCAGTGAGGAATAGGTGGCAGCTCGGGCACTTATATTTCCCAGCATTGCGGGCTTCTCACGAGTACCACATGGGGCTTCCATTGACCATTTCATAACTTCTTCCATGTACAGGTAGTTGAGGGTCATCAGAAGAATTTCCTTATGGTGACTGCCCAGTTTCTGGAAAGTACACGTGATTTATTCATTCACAGAGGGAACGCTGTCCCAGATATTCCCAATGAACAGCACTGCCCAGAGCAATGCCCATATGAACAAGGATTATTCATGGATTCATGAACAATGATTACCCCTACTTCCCTGCCTCCTCATAGTGTGCTCTTCAAACACCATAGCAGAGTGACTCATAGAATGTTTATGACAAAGAAGGAGGATGTTTGGCCCTTCGGGTTTATTTGTGCGTACTCCCATTTTCTGAGGTCAGTCTGGAGCCCTGCAGGAGCCAGTTCTTCTAGTACAATAACCTGGATTATTCACAAAATTCTGGCCGTAACTCAGCGGGTCAGGCAGCAGTACCTTCAAACTGAGTGAAGGGTCTCAACCTGGAATGTCACCTATTCCTTTTCTCCAGAGATGCTGCCTGGCCCATTGTGTTACTCCAGTATTTTATGTCTCTCTTCAGTGTAAACCAGCATCTGCAATTCGTTCCTCCAACCTGGATTATTCAGTTAACTGAATTTAACTTCCCAAACTACCCTGATGGGATTTGCTCTCAAGTTTTGGGGACATTACCTGTCCATGGATTTGTAATCCATTTTGTTAACCATCATCCCAGTGAAGGGGCAACAGAAACCAAGCTGAATCATCTTGGAAATTGACCTAAAAATGAGTTTATGTTTTCTGCACCAGCCGGGAGAAACCTGAACTACCTGCAAAAGCTAATGTAAAGACTTCAACATGTTATGCTGCATTATGCTACATGCAAGACAAAATCAGCAGGATGTGCAAGAGGAAGAACCAGGCAGGTTCAAACCCAAGTCCAGGGGACATGAGACAGAACTCAATAGGTGCAAGAGGAGCAGCTATGAGCCAGATGTCCCTGTTCAGCATCCACGGCCTCACCTCCCAGGGGAGCAGAGGAGGCAGGTAGAGCCTGTGGAAGATACAAGGAACTACTTAAATTCAGGCCCCAAGGAATTAAGTGCCCACCTCCCTAGCCCACCCCACTCCATATTCCCCCAGCTACTAATAACACAGTCCACCAACATGCACAAGGAATTAGGCTTTTAAATAGGTACCTGGATATGCAGGGAATGGAGGGATGGGGATCTTGGGACAGGGAACTGAGATTAGTTTATCTTGGCATCATGTTCGGCATGTACATGGAGGGCTGAAGGATCTGTACCTGTGCTGTACTGTTCATTTGTTCTATGAAGATAAAAGTAGAAAATATTGGAAACCCTCAAAAAACAGGCAATCAGAAGAGGGATCTGACCAAGTTCTGAGGAAGGTCTGAAGAAGGGTTCCAAGGTCTGAAGAAAGGTTCCAAGGTCTGAAGAAGGGTTTTGGCCTGAAACGTTGCCTATTTCCTTTGCTCCATAGATGTTGCCACACCCGCTGAGTTTCTCCAGCATTTTTGTCTACTTCCGATGAAGTGTCTTCAGCCTGAGATGTTTATCTTATCCTCTTTCCACAGATGCAGCCTGATCTGCTGAGTGCTTCCATTTTGTTTTTCTTTCAGTTTCCAACACCTTCAGTTTTTTTAATAATTTGCAATCAGAATGGGGAGCCCAGATGAGACATAACAATCCTTCACTCACTGCTTTACAAGTACGCTTGTACTGGTTTTCACACATCAATAAATGGATATCTGATCCACCACTGAAAATGGTTTATAACAGGGTGGTCTGTGGCCCTGGCATTGTGTCCGAGGACATGAGATTTAATTGTGCATTGTTTGCTTCAATGGATAATCTCACTTGTGCAGAAGGCGACTGTAGCTGCCTCCTTCCAGTCTCTTATTGTATTGACTGCAGTAGGTCTCCTGCTGCCCTCACACTCGTCCCCCCCCCCCCCCCTCCCCACCCACCCCAGGACACAGGACCTCCCTCTCAGCATGTTTCTCACCTTTGAGATTGTCTGGGTCTCTTTCACTACATTTGGGAGCTTCCTCCCTCTACTCCAGCCTCGAAAATCTCCATGGCAACCACTGTGTATGTGGCTGCTGTCTATGAATGAAGTAGGGGTGAGCCTTTCAGGGACTCGTGCTTTTCTAATTCGCTAAGTGTTTGAAGTTACCCTAAATTGAGTGTGATTCCATCAGGTCCCAGCCAAAACAGTGCAAGTCCAGCTTTAGTGTAACTTGCTGGGAGCAAACTATCTGTTTCAAAACATTTTTTTTTGTGCCAATTTCACATTTATTTCTAACGGGAGTTTAGAGCATTGAAGGGAGTTTAGAAGGGAGTGAAACCTGTTTTCAAGTTGTCACTTGGCTGAGGACTGGAAGCAAGGCCGCATCTACTCTCTCCAGCGGATTTCAAGTTCCCAGTATTTATTTCATCGCTAATATTGTTCTTCGTTCAACGTTGCAGAAACAGGTTTTGTAGTTATTGTCACATTGCTGATCGTGGGAGTTTACTCGGTGCGTTTCTGCATTAGAACGCCAAATATACGTCATATGGTGTAAAGTGCTTTGGGACATCCTGAAAGGAGGCGAAATGCGCGATGTACTGCGGATCTTTCTCAGTCAGCATTATTATTGAAGGCTCATGGGGAGGGGGGCGTTGGCGTTACTTTGATAGTTTGGTGAATAAACTGGGTCTCTACTGGGCATTTGAATGTGTCCCATTCAGCCTACCTGGATATATTCAATTGGATTTTCAGCGGAAGGCGTGATTGTTATTAAAAAGTATATGCCCATCACACTCGTCCCATCTCCCCCCTCTCCCCCACCCGTACCCCCGTCCCCCCCTCTCTCCCCCCTCCTCTCTTCCTCCACTCCTTTCTCCCTTCCCCTCTCCCCTCTACTCTCTCTCTCCCTCCTCTCTCCCCCTACCCTCTTCTACCTCTTCTCACTCCCGCTCCTTTCTCTCCCCCTCCTCTCTATCCCCCCCCCCCCCCCCCCGTGTGTGTGTGTGTGTGTGTATGTATATGTGTATGTGTGTGTTGGGGGGGGGGGAGGTAGTGTGTGTGTGACGCCGCAGGCTCCCCCGGCAACCACGCGTTGAGGGGACGGACCCAACGGGTCCCCCTTGGTCTAGTCTATCTTAAATCTTCCAGTCGACAATCCCTGAAGGTATTTTCCTTTAGTTAGATGTTGTGATTGCTTAAATAAATATGGCTATTGATGATAGGAAACGAACGATTTATGACAAGTTTTATATTCCCATTGAAAGAAAAGTGAACTATTTCAGTTACATGGAATATGAAGGAACTGCCGATGCTGATTTATACCAAAGATAGACACAACGTGCTGAAGTAAATCGGCCAGTCAGGCAGCAACTCTAGAGAAAAGGGATAGGTGACGGGTCGGATCGGGACCCTTCTTTAGGCTGAGAGTAGGGGGTGGGGAGAAATACTGGAGACGAGAATACTATAACGACGAAACGTCACCTAAGTGACGTCACCTATCCCTTTTCTCCATAGATGCTGCCTGGCTCGCCGAGTTACTCCAGCACTTTGTGTCTATCTTCCAGTTACGTATTTGTTCCTATCGACAATGTTCCATATTCCTATTATGTATATGCTCAACGTCAACAACTCTATTGTAATTCACTCATCGGCGCCAGAAGCCTTGATCGCTATCAAGGTAGTTGAGGAAATTCCCGCTATTTGTCAAGTGTCAAGCGTCAAGAGTGTTTTATTGTCATATGTCCCAGATAGAACAATGAAATCAACTCTTGTGGAGAAAATCAATAACAATTCTGCCTACCAGCAAACTCCGACGGCACGGCATCTCCAACGTCGGCACAGTAGAAAATTTGAAATTTACTTTCATTCATTCAATCGTATTGTTAAGATATAAAGTTACAGTGCCTATTGTGCTATCGCGCCACACTTAAAAATAGGACATTGTTATTCTGCCATACCTATGGTTAATATGTTGTTTTGATTTAATGCAAATATTCGTTTTATCTGCAAAATTTGAATCAAATTAGGACTGATAATATGATTTATTAAAGGGCAATGAAAATGTTATTAACCTAGTTAAATTCTAAAAATCTTTAATTATCTCTCTTTGATCTTTGTAGAATTCCCTGTTACAATTTTATTTTGTGATTTCCATTTCTTAACCTTTTAAAGTACGGATAGTGTGGAAGTCAAGTCTACACGATTTTAAGTAGGTGAAATCCACCCACGGGAATTAAATCGAGTTCCAATAAGGAACTAATTTTATCCATTTCGGATTTTCTATTAAACTGTCATTTACAAACTCTGGTCTAATTTTGTTAACGTTCAAACGTGAGATTCAAATATCGAATATGTTATAGTATGCCGCCTCAGAGCTGAATCTCAACCCTTTAATAGACAATACGGGCATCATCAAACGCCTTTCACCAACGCTTAGCTGAATGAAACAAAAACAATGAATAGATTTCGTTCGGTTTCTATTACCGAAAGTTTCAATAAGATACTGTTAAACTATAGTCTTACCAACTACTCCGAACTCTCAAATAATTCAGTCATTTTGACATATTTGTGCCCAACAACATTCTTAATTTAATCTGCATTAAAATTTAGATCAAAGTTGTGACTATGTTCTATACGGGAAAACGAGGAATAATATAAACTTGCTGTATAATGATGGCACATTCGATGCCAAATGAAATAAGTGTGCAGTATATGTTCTTTGAACTGACAATGCTTGGTGCTTTGGAGATCCCACCAGGCATTGCAGTTCTAATTATAAAGAACGCAAATTACCATCTGAGGGGGAAGGGAAAATCAAACGTTGCTTTTGATTTAACTAAATCCAAGATAAAAACTGAACCCTTTTAGATAAAACTGCGACTATTTTCTTTAATTAAATGGTGTGTACTACTCTTAGCCTACAATCCACAGATTATGCAAAGGGTTGGATTAACGATTAGAGCTGCATTCGTACAAATTGTTATTCCACCTGAATTGTTCTGCGCTCTAATGTTACCGAACGCATTGACGCTAAACTCCAGTAGGAGTTGTGAACTCTAATGAGGATCGGGTTAATAAATAAATCAGTACAACGTGACAGCTCTGAAGACGGAGCTCTGAACAGCAAAGTTACAAGCAGCTGCTGCCAGAGAGGAGACGCTGACTTTGGCGAGGCAACTAAAAATGAAAGAAACATTATTTGAGTAATTATTGTTAAACCATACACAACATTTCCATTATCCTTCCGGAGAGCAACCTCTGGTGAAAATACAACTGGAATTAAAAGCAAGTCCAAGCACATGAAAAACATACCCAAGCAATTATCTGGTTAGCTAGAATTACTGAGAATGTATTGCATTGTTGTTTATTGTATATTTATATGTTGTGTTGTGTTAGGGTCCGTGCATAGCTTCAGAAAATAAGAATGTCATTGTTTTGTTCCAGATACATTTGACCATTATCCTGCTATCATTAAAGTGCGCTCATAAAATATCACAATGAGCAATAAGGAAATTGTTTCCGGCCACTTACTTCCTCCTTTAAAGTTATTTCTAAAGGGTTCAGAAAAGAAAAGCAGCGTATAGACAAGATGGATTACAATTGATGACACCAAAAGTTGATGTTTGCTTCACCCGAATTGTATTATACATTGAGTCTAAAACTCAACGTGCTGTTTGCTATCCTAAACATGCATATTAACAGGAATGTATCTTCTCTCGCTGTAACGTAAACCAAATCCAAAATCTTTTCACTAAGAATATGTACACGGATCCAAAAGAGATACGAAACAAAACTATGCATTATTTCCCCATCACAGTTCAGGTGTAGATCCAATACTTCATTATTTGTCTTAAACTAAACGTTGAGCTTTTAACATTCTTTATTAGTATCTGTATATAAAGCTAGAAACCAGACACCATTGTGCCAACAACAGGGAAAGAAAAAAAAACCCTTGCCTTTGTATTGTGGTTTCCTAGCCTAGGTCAACCCAAATGCTTTCTGACCAAATGCCATTTTGTATTCG
This sequence comes from Okamejei kenojei, assembly GCA_035221665.1. Lineage (NCBI taxonomy): Eukaryota > Metazoa > Chordata > Chondrichthyes > Rajiformes > Rajidae > Okamejei > Okamejei kenojei. The sequence goes on from CM069134.1 coordinate 61,917,983, forward strand.
CTGTTGCAATGTTGAAAGCATAATGGCCAGTTTGTATGCAACAAGCTCTCACATGCAGCAGAGTATTAATGATGTGATCATCCTTTTTATAGGACTGGTGAATGAAGGGGAAATATTGCTCAAAGGACCTGGGATAACTCTCCTGCTGTTCTTCAAAATAGCACCATAAGATCTTTTCACATTCACAGAGAGAACAGATGGGGCCTTTCTGTAAGGTCACATTTGAAAGACAGCATCTCTGTCAATGCAGCACTCCATCAGTGTTGCACTGGAGCATTCACCTGGACTTTTATGCTCAAGCCTGTGTCATGGGACTTCAACGCAGGAATTTTTAAGTCCCAGGTGAGAGTGCTGCATTCAAACATCACTTAAGGATTTTTTTTGTGGAGGCACAGGTATGATAAACACATACGAATTTGGTTCAATTTAAAAACAGAAATGGCCTACTTATGTACAAGGCTACGAACCAATTTCCATCAAAAATGTCTCTGTAGACAAAATTTTGGCTCCAACTATTTCATCCATTAAGTTTGGCATTTTCCCTTCAGTAATGTATAAAATGAATAAAACCAATTTAGGAAAATTAAAATATATACACCTTTAAAAATCCTATGTGAAATGTTCTCATCATTTGATTAGATAGGTTTGCCGGAGTTTACATTCCCGCTGCTCCAGGAGAATGCCTGAAGGTAGAGATACTAATGCGTGATGCAGTCTTTGTTGGTAACACAGCCGGGCAGTCATTGAAGTGTGCTTTAAATATGGACAATGCTGTTCCAACCACTGGAACTGACCTGATTTGAAACACTAGCATCCCTCCTCATATAGCACCTTCAGACATCATTTCAAAGAGTAATTTCATGACAGTAAGCATGCAGAACACATCTCAAATAATGCACAGATTAAATCACAGTCATGTACATCGTATCCGGGGTCAAACGATTGAGTACCAATCTTCTGATCAACACAATACAAAAATTTTAGCTGTTTGGTGAAGTGAACAAATCATTTCATCCTGCTCACTCATGCCCTTGTTGAAACAATTACATTCTCTTGTTTTTCTATTGATCGAAGCTACAATGTCTTTCTGTTTCATGAAAGTTTAATCCACATTAAACAAACCTTCACTTTAATAATTCCTCCTCAACTCTTTCTTTTGCCAACATTCCTGATCTAACTACTCCATCTGACATTATAACTGGTAAATATTTACCAGTTACAAAATTGTTGCCCAAATATCATCTCCTCTGGAACTTTAGTGTACAACACCCTGTTCAATGACTCCAAATGCTATACAAAAATGATGTGCTCAAGACTTGAACACTGCCCCCTCACCCAAGGGTGTCTTTTCTCCTACTTAACTACAACTACTATGTATGACATTAAATAACTTACTGTTTGACTTTAAGCCTCAATCTATTCTCTTCATTGTAATCCATCCAATTTCACTGAATTATTAATGATACTATGTGTTTCCCTTTAATTCCCTAACCTGTCAGTAACCCAAGTACACATTTTTGTTTTTCAATGCAGCCTCATCGAGCTGAAATCAAAATTCTTCCCTGTTCTACCTACTTTTCATCCACAATACTCAAACTGCTTCCTTTTTTTAGCATTTGATTTCAATATTCAGATTATTTTTGAACAGCGTATTGAAAACTTGATTAATACCGTTCTTTCTTAGCTATGAAAGTTGCACACCTTAACCTTTCTCCTTGGCTCTTCAATTTTAAATACTGGTTATTTATACTGTACTACAAACTACAAGTTTATTTTATTTGAATATAATAAACTCAAGCACTATCTGAGTTCTCATTGGAGAATATTATTTTCATCCTGACATGTCATACCTTCCCATCTTTTAATTGCTTCACTCCAAACGCAAAATAGAAAGTTTGAATTTAAATGACACCTTATTGCATCTGTACAAAAGTGTCAATTATCTGTGTATACAGGAAAATTTGGCTGTATGCAAAGAGAAGTGACACATTTGTAGAGATGCAATTTTACACATTATGTGTAAAATAACTGTTTTACACATTATGTGTAAATTTGCATGTCTAAGAAAACACAATTAATTTACACATTATGTACTCCAACAAAGGACGATGCGATGGACAATGCTATTAAAATATGGTTGTTTAATCAAGAGAAAGGTATTGCCCAAGACTGGGAGGGGGGGGGGGGGGGGGGGGGGGGGGGGGGGGGGGTGAGGGGGGGGGGGGGTCTTTTCTGCTGTATTGCTGAAGTTAGTTGGAGGTATATTGCTCCTACCTAAATAGATCACTTTATCAAGGAAAATATATTTCCAACAACCCGCTTCACCATTTCCACCCTGGAATGGCATTTCAACCGACCATCTTCCATGCAGCGACAATAGTGCTACCCTTGACGTTTAAAGAAATTGGTGCCTCTTAAAGGACAAATACATTGTCCACTCAAAACCAAGGCTAAAATATCAAATGATGCGTCCACTATTAACGAGATGTAGGCTACACCCCAAATAGAATTGTGGCTCGCATTGTTGACTCAGCATCAAATATAATCTAGGCCAATCCACGCATTTCCAACACCTTGGAAGCTTCCGAACGGCTTTCATATGATTATCACGCAGTTCAACCTAACCCAATTTAAGTAAAATGCAATATACGATATTAGACCCTAGTGTTTCTTTGTCAGCTTGTATATTGACTGTATCTGCAGTGTTTCTCTGGACTAAATATTGATGTAGAGACCTTCAAATATTTGATGTACACAGTGAGCGACATGTTTTACAATCTGACTTCAATGTGAAACAATCAGAATTCCGAACCATGTTTCATACCTTGCGGAATACACCAGGGAACGGGGTACAATTTGAAATCAGCTCGATGCCTGCGTTTTACTACGTTTTATTCATAAGGTAATTATTGTGGCTTGTTTAACATCCATTGTCCACTATGAACAGACGATTTCTAAGTGCAATTGAATCGAGAAATTGGATCTGATGTTTGCTTTCATATTATTTCTTGAACAAAATATTTTATTAACTGTTCCTTTTTGAAACAATTTAGCTGGGAATAAGATTTGAATTCAACACTGAAATCCAATTGTTCTGATAATGATTACAGAAATTCGGGATGAAAATGCTATTTATTATCAGTGCTATTTTCTGATGCTTGCATTTGATTTAGAGCATGGGTCAGCTACGTTCATGCCGCTTGTCAATCAGGCAGCGGGTCAGGTCCGCTGCAGTAAATTAAGGATTTTGTCCACAAACAGCCCGGATCGCGCGCGCGCATTGAGGATGATCATATCTGAGGAGTACCATCGACGTTTCTGCCCCTTCGTTTTGTTTTAATATACTCAAGCCATTAACGACTCAGGTGATTCTTAATACTCGTTTGGTTTACCGTGCATGTTGTCTTTCACCTTACATTTTTGAAGGGGATACTTACCGGAGATTATTTTTTTAAGCTGCACATTAATCCACATGCGTTTTATAAATCATTGCCTCTGTTCATACCTTTCTCCCCCACTCACCCCCCCCCCCAAAAAAAAATCCTCAATGCTATAGAAACGACGCCGCCCCGCTCAATGTGACCTTTCACAGACTGCAGTCACCTACAGTTTCGTTCAATTCGAATCCATTACAAAGATCGAGTTACATTTGACGAATCGTGAAATTGATCAATGAAACTATTAGCATCACCAAAATAATCTTTAGATGCTATTCTAACACTCAAGATGCACGTGTGCTCGTACTCATTCTAAATTTCAAGATTCCTATTAACACTTTGGACCCGCTTTTTTGTCCTGTTAATTGTCCCACTGTTCATCAACAACGTAATCATTATATTATGCAGTTCATGTTTTGCTATGTGACCTAGTATCTTACCTGAAATAATTTCCCACATTACTCCAGTGAGGGGACAGGATACTGACTGCCCACTCGTCTGTCCTGTGCCGATGTTGCAACGTCAAACAAACTTTCGTCAGATAATAGCTCTTGCAGCTGAAGTGCCTATAGAAGTTCTCCCTTTCTTTTTTTTTCAATGAGGCCTGTGGTCAGTACTGATTAATAACTTTTCTCTCTCTCTCTGTTGTGAAGTGCAGGCCCATTGCAGAACAATAGAAATGCCCTATGACCAAGAAAAGACTCGACCTTGTGCTATTTCATTGTGTGAAGCTGAGAAAGGTCTTTAGGGGAGAGACCCCAGGCACTGACCCGCATATCTCCCGCAGACACTTCATTCACACAGCTCGACTTGCAGTCGCCCGAAACACAATTGTTTCACCACAACAATGTGCAAATTTTTGTTATAAACATAAAATCGTTGGTTTATTATAATGAATGTCGTACGTTATAGTATATATCTTGATTTAGTTTCCATTTGTACCTTTCAACCGGGCAGGTGTTTTTACGAATTCCGCCTTCCTGGGAAAGTACTAGTTCTTTCACTATATATTTTACCTATTGGATACACCCCTTTGGATACTCTGCGAGAAGTATATTCAGTGATCAACCAAGAAAGGTTAAAAAAACATTCTGAAATATCTATTTTTAAGGTGTATTTGTTATGTTGACATCGTCCATATTATGTTTCCGCATTTAAATTGAATTAAATGCGGCAAATTTACCAATAGCATGATTCAATTCCTCAATATGACTATTGTATATTACCTGAAAGCGTTGTAACCAATATTTAGCTGGTCATTTTTATTCAATAACCTAACGTTTCGATTTTGAACTATTTCAATTTGATTTGACATAAACCGAATAGACAACGTGTTAAACCGAAGCATATTTTCTTCGGAACACATTGGATTTTTTTTTTCTTGTTTCTTTAGAAAGCATTAAAAGATTACCCATCAAATGCGGTCCAGCTGACCAATGGGGCGCCCTTCAGAACAGTTCGACGTTCACACCTCTGGAATAAGACTAATGAACCCTAATTTGACGTCATGGTAATTCATACTTCCAAAACTGAGTTTTAACAAGTTACTCAATGCAAATTCCTAAGTATTAAACGCGTGGTTAAATCATATTTCCTTACACTTTATAGTCAGATCTTTTTTTAAAAACATCATATGAAGATATTTTGACGTAGAGTGATTTGTACCTCACAGAATATTGTGTGGACATGCCAAACTCCCTTCTACAGTTCAAAGTATTATTGTAAAGTCATTGAAAATGGCATTGAGTTTAAAGTCATCTAGAAGTACACTCAATGCGGTTATTTCAAGCCACAATTGTTTCTATTGGACGCAAGCTAGCAGACGCAAATACTGCGATTGCGTGCTGTATGTATTTTAAGACATGGAGGCCTGACCCTTCTATACAATCCGCTGTATTTATATGCAAATACTCCCGGTGCTTCTTGATGTTAATGCAAACCCGTCGAAGTAAACAGTAAAAAAAAACATTAAAGTTTGCTGCAATAGGGTGTAGGGTGTGTCTCAAGGATAATTGATAGGAGTTTTACTTGCGTGGCAGAGCTAATAAAGTTGTGTGTTTTAAATATTCACCAATATTTCAAAGTATCTGTAAATATTGCTCGGCGCGTGTGTATTGCATGCATGTTCTATATATTATACTTAGCTTCTACATCCTCGCTATTATTCCATACCCCAGCTGGCCTCAGGCTTGTAAATAGGTTTGAGGTGTGTTACCCGAATAACATGGAATGCAAAAATAAATTCATGCTTTGTGAGTGCGCGGTAAATGCCAGACACACTACAATTCAACCTTGAGCATCGCCTTTACAAAAAAAAGTGAAAACGTATATAATTACTATATAATTATATATTTCTTACTAAATGTAAGATTGGCCAATACTGTTGTATTTAATGGAAGGCCACACTCAACTGTTCCGTCCGTGTTCCTCAAATGATTTGGTTTTCGTCCTCGAAGCCAGGTTTGAAAACAGGGGTAGTAAATATGATTTTCATGCAGGGGATGGCCATGAAAATACAGCAAATAGCATAAACAATGGTGGCTGCCGGGATCCTGAGGCATAGATTTCCAAATCATGGCACAGAGATTCTGAATAGGGCTGAAAGGGGCGTATTATAATGCAGTCTATGTTGAGGGGAAATTGACATGTCAAAGATATACAATAAAAACGCATCAGCTTTGAAACCATTGCCAGTGACAAAGTCCCTGCATATGAAACTAAAAACAGTCATGGTGCTTGTTACGAGGTGAATGTATCTACGAATACAATAATAATGGTGCAATCTGTAAAGTCTCCGCAGTTAGGGGTCATTTTGTTAAGGACGTCCTTGCTGAAGAAAGACGATGACTGACTCTGGAGGGTAACAGTATATGCTGAAACGATTTCCTAGCTCTGCCGAAGCAGCGTCATTCAGTCTACCGCTGTCAATTGAGGCAGCGCGAAGGCCTTCTTTGCGTACAACTAGGCAACGATTAGAAAATAGAATGCAAATAAATTTAATCGCTTTAGATTAGAAATCGTTCATTTCCTGTTCATAATCCCGCATTTGGAGTTATCAATAGCACGACGATGTCGCCCAGAACATGGATTAAGAACCAGACCAGGATCTAGAAAATTACCCCAGCCGGTAGGCTGATCTCTTTTTCTTAACAAACGACAACAATAGTCTTACTAAACGGTGTATTACCAAAAATGCTGATTTAAAATTTTATTGACCAATATATAATAAAGGGTAAAAGATGTCAGCTCGCGTTGATAATAAACGTTTACTGTTTACAAATCAGACTACGTAAGTTAAATTGTGTTTTAACTATATATATATATATATATATATGATCATATTAGTTCACCTCCCAATATAACTATATGATAGAATTATAAATATTGTTATAAACGTTGAGATACAAACTCAATTTTCTTGGGACATTGAGTTTGTAACTCCATGGGTTTCTACGCGGCCAAACGGTTAGAAAAAAACCTATTTTCTAACTCAGCAGTCTGCGTGGTCGTGGTAATACTTCCAATCCATTAACAATCCTCATTCCATTAGCCTGTCCATAAATTTATATTAAGTTGAAACTGCAAGTCGTCGTACCAGGGCAGGTTTTAACTTGCTTTCCCGAAACAAACTCCGTGTTTCGCAATTAGACCTGGCAGAAAACATGCAAAAGTGTATTTTTCAAAGCGATGCATCTGGGTCTTAAGTGCACAATGAGTGCAGTCAGTAGTCTCTTTCAGAGCCTATAGCGAACACCCCGCCCAGTGCAACTGCGCTGGACTTTTCGTCAAATCAAATACACCCTTTGTTACTGCTATAAAGTAAATGTATCGGGCATGATCTTCCAATTATTATGAAACCTCCTTGTGGGCCAGATCCTTAACATTTGCTGCATGGGCTGGAAAACTTGCATATTTATACGAGATTGAGGGACCGAGAGGTGTTTTAGAGCGTTCAAAGCCGGGTGTTGAGACACAAAAGATGAAGCCGGGAGAGGGAGATAGAAATAAACCTTAAGTGCGAGGGGAAAACATCCCTACGTTGGAATTGGGAAATACACATCAAGACTGCCGAAGGCAGCGGGAGCCTGGGAGAGAGTGACTGATTTAACTCATTGTGATGCATGGTGCGACCTGCCCTCTTTTGAGGGAAAAAAAGGCATGCATTACTGAGCTGGGAGCATCTGACTCAGAATGAGAGAATGCAATGCGCTCATCCCGCTATTTCAACACCTCTCCCAGAATGTGCAGACTGCTGACAAAATGCTCCGCCGCCGCAAGCCAAGATATTTGTTACCATTGTCCCACGTTATGGATGTGCGACAAGTACAGAACGGAAGAAGACGGTTTAATGAGAAGACATTAATTCAATTGTAAGGTGCGTGTTTCTGTTCTAAGGAATTTATACATTGAACGACACACAATGTGCCTCTTTCGTTTGGCCAACTGGTTCACTAAGAGGTGAATGACTGCAATTTTCTCGTGGAAAAAAGGGACATTTTCGGCAGGGACGGCGGGCGTTTCGGGAATAGGGACGGTCTGCGCCGCGGGGAAACACTGGACCTCACGCAGACTTCCACCCCTGTTCATACAAAGATTTCGAATTATTTTCGTGCTGTGTGTAGCTAAGATTGGAACCTATATATTTGTTTCCGACCTGCTTATCTTCCTGTCTGACGTTTAGTTTAGGTGCAGTATTAATCCCATCCTTTGTGCGTGCTCCCACCCCCACCCTCCCAATCCCACTCCTCTTCATCTTGACCTTGTCGATTACGCGTCTCCTGCACTCCTGTGGTCAGTCAATGCTGTCGTTTGTTAAATATTTTCTTTTGATTTGAAACTCTTTGCAGAGCGGAATCAATCTTATTTTCTTCGAAATGCGTTAGCTTTCCTTGTTCTTAGGAATCGCTCTGCTTACGAGTCGTGGACATAAATCAGTGAACCCACCCCCCCCCCCCCCCCCCCCAAAAAAAAAAATCACAAGTAAAACATGCAAATCGCCTTTGCTTTCTTTGTCTATGGTGCTGAAGCAATGGAAGCTGGTTTTGAAAGAAAAAAAATGGCGAGTCCCATTGTAACTAGACTATTTTCTTCCGGTACAAGTACTTTAGTGAAGAAATTCTACAGAACCGGACCTCTTTTCATTATTCTTTTGTGCCCCTCTCATTTGAAGAAAGTGACATTTCAATCGATTACATAGCACACAGAACTGCAATTAACGGGGTACCTTTTTTTTAGGTTCACTATCCGGTTTTCGTAGATTTTGCCTGTTTTGTTCCTTGCTTCTCCTTGACTGACTTATCCGCCCAGGATTGACCTAATTGTTTTGCCTGCTTCCCATCAACTTAGTTGCCTAGAATTTTTTTACTTCTTCACCAGGAGAAGCTACAATTAGAGTTCAAAGTATAAAGGGAAAGGCATATGGTAACGATGGATACCAATCTTCAATGGCAATAATGTTTAGAGAAGCTAAAATGTGTTTCGGATCAATTTCTATAGCGCTGTCCTTATTTCCTTTATTCAACTGTATGAATATATATGAAATCTTTTAGTGGACGCTCTAGCAATTGATATAGCCTTGTTTACCAAAAATAAACTAAAATAAGGAAATTCTAACATTATCTGAATAAAATCAGATTTATTATTGCCATATGCACTCCATTTATTTCTGTTATTGAATGGGTGTTAATTCCTAAATATTATATTTTGATAAATTGACAATCTTTTTTCGCAGTTAAGGCCTTTGTTTAACAGCAGATAAATTTACCAATTATACCATTTGAAAATATGTATTGCAAAGCTTCGTCTTTTGAATGAAGCTATACTACATATTGCCGACGAGAATCACAATCCGTCCACCGTATACTATCAAAAATACTGCAACGATTACTCCGCGGGGATAAAGTCATCTGAAAAAATAAACGTTTGAAGTGTAATGTGAATATGATCATCAGCTTGGGTCACATGATCTCCAGCTCTCTCTGCAGGACCATGGAGAACGATCCAGTTATGACTTTATGTCCATTTGACAACGCATCCACCGCTGTTTACCACCCCCCCCCCCCCCCCCCCCCCCCCCCCCCCCCCCCCACACTTCCATTTATAAAGCGAGTAAATTGATTGTTGGAAACGATCTGCCAACACGTTTTACTTCCTTATAGATTTACATGCACAAAAACTGACGTTCGTGCATGGTATGTGCGCGGTTATTTCTCCTGGTGCACAATCTGTGTGCCTGTGTTGGTGGGATCACGGCGGTCTGCCCCAATGTGGGCCTCTCAGTTCGGACCTGTTTGCCCTCACCGACTCTGCGTATTTCTATAGCGCTCTGCTCATACTCTGGGAGACAAGGAGTTAGTAAAGTACTCAATGCCCACCCACGGCAACCCCCTCCCCGCCCCTCCTCCTCCCCCGCCCCTCTCGCAACGCAACCACCACCCTGCGCCGCCACCTCCGCATCCCCTCAGCCACTGCGAAAGTCTCCCTCTGCGAACTGAATCAGTCTGCATCAGGGGCATGCTCTGGTGAATTACCTAATTCAAGAAATGGAAAGGCAGTTCTGCATCAAATGGGTACGTGTGCTGTGGGTGTGCATAGCGGTGCATGAGTGCACTTTGTGTATTTGCTGTTTGCATCTAATGGAGTGTAAAAAAAAAGTTGCTCGTTGTCAGTACACATTCGGAAAGAACGGACACCGTGCTCGCGAAGAACTGGGTGAAATGACACGACGTTATTCAGGAACTGTGTGTGCATGTGAACGGAGGGCCGTGCAATCTTTAAATGCTAGGATCATTATTAACTGTCTTTCATGGCTTGCACGGTATTCAGTGCCATCAGGCGACGCTGTCGCGATAGTCAGGGTAGCGCGACACGAGGATAGTCTGGGTCTACTGAGTAGACTTGGTTATATGGTTATTTCCACATTGAGACCCGATATGGGTAACCATAAAACTGGTTACTGCCTTCACGACTAATTGTGCCTTCGTCCAAAGACGTGTCCCTCGGACTGGAATGAAGTAATAAACAATTTTATGAAATTGCTTTGCAAGAGGTACAGCGCAGTCATGGGAATAGCTGGACTCCAGCGCTCGATATGAGCCACTTTTTTCTATGCGAATGGTTCTTTTTAAACAAAAGCACCAGTTTGGACAGTGTAGGTCCCTTAGCCTGTTCCTACGTATAGATCTAGGAAAACGTTACTCGTTGATTTGAAGAGCTTTTTAACAGTGACCCGAGGGCTTTGTTATTCGCCTTTTTCTTAAGCAGTATAAACCCTCGTGTACCCCACCCCACTCCCTCCCGCTCCTCTTACCCTCAGCCCTGCTCCAGGTAACTGAGATCCTTATTAAGCAGCTAGTTGATAATATTCGCCAGTGGTGATGGTACGCACTGGTGGGGTGGGGTAGGGTGAATGTCAGTGGGGGCATGTGTAAACAAATCATCAAAAGAAGCAAATAATCGTAAATATCCACTGAATCTTTTCCAAATGGCCTTAGTCAGAGAGGAAGTAGGCGCGGAAGTAGTCGGCGGAAAACTGCCGATCAGCGGCCACCAGAGGGGATAACTGCAGTTAAACCCTCGTTTTGAAATGGCATCGCTTTCGCTTGTTGAATTTCAAAGGACTGCTTGAGAGCAAATGTCTCCAGGTGTGAATAGCCGGGAGAGGACTAGGTGGGGCGGTTGAGCCCCAAAAGGCCGGGCGATGCTGAGAGCCACAGCCTCTCTCCACGCTCTCAAGGACATGGAGCTGATCAGGAGTTTGGGAGCCAACATCTGCCTGCCCGCTGACGTCATCGGCCCCATGTAATCCTCTTGTGCTAAAAGCAGATCCTTATTTATTTGGCTCGAGAGCCATTAATCCCTAAATCTGGATCAGAAGCACGAGGGGAAAGGACTGCAGGAGACCACTCCGGCTCGACCGTGCCGCCAAGAAACGGGAAGAAATACTCCCACTCTCTGTGCCACCGACCGGGAATGCGGTGCATGGGAAGCCAACGTTTACATACATAGAGGTTGTGACATTATTTCCCTTTATTTGCCGAGATTGTATATGTCTGTTGGCCGACTGCGGCTCCAGCCTTCCTGAAAGACGTGCATCTGACATGTGTGCAGCTAAACTTCGCTGCGCTTCGATTCCAAGGACGATCTCTTGGTTTGATGTTTGCTGATGGTCTTGGCCTTAGAAAAAAGCCCCCATCGCCACCCCGTTCCCAACCAAATAACACCAGCTTGCTGCCGCTTTTATTTTGTTAGAGACTCAGTTACTCCATAGGTTTCCTCTTGCTCGCTGCAGGAGAGTAGTTTGCGATGCTCCGTGTGTGTTCCCGTCCGACTCACTCACTGATGCGACTGAAGGCTGTTAATGGGAAAGACCCCCCCAGAACAGGCGTTTTATTTATCTGCACACTACAAGCGTTTCTGTGAGCTGTTTACCGGCGTGGAACCACCGATTCGTTGAGCTTTTGTTTAGTGCCTGGACGGCAAAACCTTGAATGTTTAAAGAAATGCCTTTGTTGTGTCTTTTACAGAGTCCTTGCCCTTTACCGTGCCCGATGGCCACCGAGAATCATATCTCCTTCCTAATTCAGTGTTGTTTGTATTCTTTATAGGCGACCCTTCGCTCCCGACTTGGCCCGACCGAACGCCCGCACGCCACAGAGGGCGAAACGATCAGTCAAGAGGTAACATCCACCAAGCGCTTCCTCTCAGCATGCCAGTTCTAACGTATGTGTCAAAAGGAAGAGAGGGGGGAATTGGTCAGCACAAAGACTCTCAAAGGCTTTTCTTCGGCGCGGATCTAAAGCACGGATCTTCTGCAAGGGTCAGTCATCACTGCAGGGATCGTTCTTCACAGCTGCCGTGGGTAAACTCGTCCACGCACTTTCCCCCTGAGCACCGGGCCCTGCATAGTGATTTTCATGGAGATGTGCTTTGGTTTGTGTGTTTTTTTCATATATTATATATTTAAAATGTGATAATATTTGCCGCAGGAATATCCAAATCAGCATCTGCAGCTCTGCGGAGTGGCAAGTGTCTGACCAGATGGGCCGCCCTGCACACAGGGGACTGGGCAGGTGCCCCATCTACTGCTTTTGCGCACTGCAGAGAGCGAGGGGGGGGGGGGGGGGGGGGGGGGGGGGGGGATAGCGATAGAGAGAAGTTACAAGAGAGGGAGACCAAAGGTCCATATAACCCTGCTTCTTGTTTAACACAAAGTTGATTCAAGATAATCAAAAAGTAAACTCCGTTTTTGTAAGTTTTATCATCATCTCCTCCCCCCTTCAACCCCACACAATATCATCAAATCGTCCTCGTGTAGCTAAACGCGTGTGGTGGCTACAAGGTTTGTGGCCAGATCCTTTATGGCAGTGCATGCAAACAACATTTCAGCACATCTCATCAAATCTGGACCAATCGCAGACTATTGGGATCAATTCTACGTTCGTTCCGTCGCAAAAAAGCTCCGCGTCATTTCAACCAGACCTTCCTCGGGAAACAGGCAGAATGGCTGCAGTTTACATTACGGGCAGTTTAGCGAAGTGAATGCAATCGGCAAAAAAAAAGATTAATGTTTACATCTGTTTACGCATTCGGTTGTATATTTCTCTCGCAATGCCACCGAGTGAACCATGTGTTTTGGAATTGATGATTAATTCTTCCTCTTTTTCCTTCAAGCTGATGGCAGACTCGAGCTCTCCGTGTTCACAGCGGACCTTGATTTAATGTCATACAATTAAGGCACGCGGTGAATGCCAAGAGCCGAGCCACTGACTACACTTTACCAGCAACTTGACCAAACCTCAAATCAGATCAACCTCACCCCCAGCACCAAACTGCCCCCAGTTGGCCCTCACCCACTTAAAACCCAGTGAAACGGAACATTTAAAAAAAGAGGACCAAATTACCCGCATTCAAGGGACGATACATCGTGGAAAACGCTGTTGATAGGTACTCCAATTTTTGGGTTATCGTTTATTTATATAAGGATAATAAAACAGTGCGATTTCATTTGTAGCAATTTGGCGTAAACTTTCTAATGTGATTACTACCACAGTTCCACGACTGCAGAAATGTCTCTATAAAGGTGCAATGACTATCAGACGATGACAGTGCTCAACGTAAATGAAAGCCACTCGGTGTCACAGCGCCCCCGACAGAGCTATTCTTGCTAGGACTAGGTGCGCACGAACTGACATTGCCTTCAGTTTCCTTTGAAATCAGGCCTCAGAATGTGTCTCGAAAATAGGAGCGCTCTAACTGCGATTGTCATGCAGGAGGCCCCATTGAAAGTGTTAATTGACAGATGTGTGTAGTGACTTGGCCCTCTGTAAATAACACAATACACATCACCTTTTAAAATCCAAACTCCCACATCTGCAGCACAGTGTGCTCCCGACGAGTCCTTTCTTTTACTTACTGGCCTGGGTAGTCAGGCACTAATTGACTCTGCCTCCGGGCGCTGCGTGGATTGTGTTTTGCCTGCTCAAAGATGGCGAAAGAGCGAAGTTTTTAGTATAATGTGATTATTTCTTTGACGAATGGATTTTTGGAAAGAATACAATAGGAAACGGCTGACAGATGTCAGTGAATCTGTTCAACCTTCGTTACAATCAAACGCTTTCGGAGGAGTGGCGAGACCGCCATTCACCCCAACTAAACTGACAGGAAGCTTTTGTTAAACCATCTAAAGAGAATAATCAGTATTCGCACAACACTCCGGCGGAGGTTTGCAAAGCTTGTAGAAAATACATGGCATGTTTTAATTAATTGCATCATAAAATAATTTTAAAAAGCAAGAGTAATTAATTTGGGGTAGTGAGAGTTTAGGCTTTCCGAAAGCCGTGGCGCAAAGCTTCAACTGGGAACCAGCGCGTATAACCTCTCAGTACATGGATGTAAATTTCTCCGTATTTTGCTTAAACTGAGGTGTTTCAGCCTAACTTTGGACAGTTTGACCAGCCAGATAGAAATCTGCAGTGGCGAAACTAAATAAATAAAATGATCCTAAAGGTAGGTTTAATTTCCCCGGGTAGGCCAGGCGCTGTTTGTCTTATGAGAAAGATCCCTCGCTCCCTAAAAGGCCGCAGTTAAACTGAGGCAATCGATTCTAAATAATTGGTCAACTCGCTTGAAAATATGTATTATTTAGTAGATCGAGCCTGTACCAATCAAGCGGAATCTCTCGGTACACTTCCTATATAGCTACATACAATATCTGAAATAAATGGAGACGCATTCAAGAAATAGCGTTGAACTCCTGTTATAGTTTCTGAAAACCCGACCCGACTCTAAACGTCGCCTATTCATGTCCCCCAGAGTTGTTGCCTGATCCGCTGAGTTGCTCCAGCACTTTTGCCTTTTTTTAAAGTCAGCACCAGTATTTCCTTGTGTCTACAATTTTACCGAACTGTTGTCTAACGTGAAACGGACCATTTTAATACCACTTAGTGCCACTCTTACCCAACCTCTTAATAACAGTGGGGAATATTTTGGAAACATGGATGCTGCTGCACCCGCTGAGTTTCTCCAGCATTTTGTGTACCCTCGATTTTCCAGCATCTGCAGTTCCTTCTTTAATATTTTGGGAACGCGTTTCACCATAATCCGCCTAACAAGTAAAAACATGTTAATCTAAATATCTATTTAGAAATCCGCTCGGCACTTCTACAGCAGACTTGATAGGATTGTGTTATTTCTACATGTTTGCAAATACAGCTTTGGTTTCCTGCAATACAGCAGTGACATCACTTCTAAAGTACACTGTACGTGTGTGTGTGTGGGGGGGGGGGGGGGTGGAGGGGGAGGGTGAGGTCGCGAAGACGCGACCATATAACTCATTCACTTGCATTGACTAATTCCATTTTACATTTTCCTCAGATAGTCAAATCTAACAAGCGCCTTTTAAACAAAAACCTCCAGCATTACACCGATATCCGATGCAAACATAAGAAGCACATATACCTTTCCATAATTCCATAAAAAGACGCGTTACTTGCTTCACGCGTTAGAATTCATGGGCCATCCGCCTGTCCATGTTAAATGCTAAAGGTGTCTGAGCTATCTTAGTCAAGTGAATTGCAACATATTAAGTCTGTGTGAGCATCAATGACTTACAGACTTCACAACGATCAACGTAAGTGGTATCTTCATACCGTAACCAAAGCCTCAGGTGCCGAAAGAGAGAAGCGGGTCATCACAAACAGTTCAAAATAAGTTGCAGGTACCGTGACTGCCTTGCAATTCTGACACCGTTATGTCTGAAGAAGGGTCTCGACCCGAAACGTCGCCTATTTCCTTCGCTCCATAGATGCTGCCTCACCCGCTGAGTTTCTCCAGCATTTTTGTCTACCTTCGATTTTCCAGCATCTGCAGTTCCTTCGTTATGTTCAGTAGTTTTACCTGATAATAACGCACGTTATGTTCAGTAGATTTACCTGATAATAACGCACGTTATGTTCAGTAGCTTTACCTGATAATGCTTTCCTGCAGGTAAACAACGACATTTTGCGAAGTTTCCCGATTTCGCGCTCACAGACCAGCGATTTACCGCCTGGTAAAGAACAGGTCAGTTCTGCACTGTTTAAGGATATGGCGATCAACGAGCAGGAGGAGGGGTTGGGTCTGGATAAGATATGTCCAACCTGTTATTGCTTATATAAAACACACCAATATAAGCCCCGCGTGCATATATTATTTATTAATATTATACACATATAGTGGGAATTCAATATTGCCATTGAAGAAATCAATGAACATGTGTTTCCGTAAAATCCGAATGTCCCTGCTGTTTCCTGTTCGCTCAAATTAAATCACAAAATATAACTAAGCAGAATTTTCAAATGAATTTTATTTTAAGTCGTGGCATTCCAGCATTCCTGCAAACTATTACCGTTCCATAATGGTGTTCAATCTGGCTTATCGATTTGCATCACACATGTTTTCTTGGGCAACATCTTTTGTTCATTTTAACATTTGTGAGAAACCATTTTTATATTCCAATGTGTTCTTTTCATTGGAACTATCCTTCACAAACTCGTTTCCGTCTTCTCCTCCGGCAAGGTGACCCTATGACTGAATTGATTGTATTTCTAATTGTAATACACATCGCGAAATGCTCTATTTTCAAGTAATGCTTTCCTTTATTTAAACGAAATAATTTCTAGGCGCAACGCTATTTTAAGTGGTTTTCATCGAGCTTTGTGTTTTAACAGCACACTGTTGGTCGTTGGCACGCAATTCACGTCGAAATCTGTCAGAATGTATCGATCAGCAAGTTATAACCGTAATGTCCAAAGCCTCCCAGCTTATTCAAACAAAAATAATTTATATGTCGGGATGTGTATTAATGCGGATTGCAAATGGAGCACAGGAAAGCAAGTATGCATTCATTCAACTGCCCTTTTAAAAAATACATTAATGATTATATATCGAAGTCAAATCAAATCGACGCGTTTATTTGTTGCAGAATTGGCACATGGTGCAGAAAGGGACCTTTGCAGTTGGAAGGGGGTCAGGGTGGAATATATAAGCCTAACCTGCAGCTTTCGATGCTGTATGTTCCCTATAATTCCCGAAAATAATTTGTTGAAACGAAAATCCACTCTCATAACAAGATCGGCCAAAAGAGAGTAATAACGATGACATCTACCGCGAAACCAGGTTAAACACAACAAAGTTGAAATAATATTTGAATCAACCGTGAATATTGACGTTTTATTCTCAATTGCGTGCAGCTAGCAGGGCCAAAAGAGTGTCAGCCAGATTTCCGGCCAGTTACCCCGTCGTTCGCTGCAGCAAGCGCTGCATGTCCTGAAATCCTTGGGACTTAATGGGACTCAGTGGCCGTCTCCACACAGCATAGCGTTTCCGCAGCGCCGCCCGCTGGCAAGGGCAGAATGTGCAACATTATTGCTCTCGGAAATTGGACAGATACAATATCTAAAAACCTGGTCACAACGATTTAAAGTATTGAAAGTAGTTTTTTAAAATCTCTTTTAAAATAGCCACACAAAAAAAAACGATTTGATCACAAGAAGTATTCAAATGTTCAAACTATTCCGCAAGTAAATATTTCCGCTTTTGTTGGCTGCAGGAAAGCAGCAAGTGAAATCTCTATCGCAGATTTGAGCTGTAGTTTGAACAGTTTGACTCCAGTACAACAATTAGGCGAATCATCACTGTGTTTTTCCAACCTTATCATCATTATTATCAAAGTTTCTATTTCTTATCCCCGGAACTTAACCCAGTAACGTACAGGTCTCTATGAGGTTTCATGACATATCACTTGAATGTAACCATGTGCGGAAAGCGGAAAGACAATACACGATTACAATCGAGCCATCCACAGTGTACTGATGTATGATAAAGGGAATAACGTGAATAGAGTTTAGTAAGTGCAAGAAAATGTCCGATATGATAGTCGAAAGGTCTCCAATGAGGTAGATAGTAGTTCAGGACTGCTGTCTGGTTGTTGGTAGGGCGGTTCAGTTGCCTAATAACAACTGGGAAGAAACTGCCGTAGAATCTGGAGTTGTGCGTTTTCACATTTCTATATCTTTTGCTCGATGGGAGAGGGGAGAAGCAGGAGTGGCCAGGGTGCGACTCGGCCTTGATTGTGCTGGTGGCCTTGCTTGTGTAAACAAAGTGTTCAACAAAGTGGAGCACTTCAATTTAGGAAAGATTTATGTTAGATCGGCATTATCTCTTGGCTTTTATACTCTGGCTTTTGGGACAGAATCTGGATCATTACCAATCAGAATGATTAAAAAATATATATAGTTGCTGGTAATCTGAAATAATACTACTGGAATAGTTTAGTAGGTTCAGCAGCATCTGCCATAAAGAAACAGAATCAATGTTTCAGGTTATTGAACTTTCACCAGAGCCATCAACCAAAACATTAACACCCTGCTGTCTGTCCCTCACTGTCAGTCTCTGACTATCTACACTTCTGTTTGTCCTTCCCTTTTTCCCAGATATTGATTGATCCAGAAACCATTTCCAGCATTTTTTGTTTAGTCTATGAAATGCCATGAGCTGTTCTTACACCTTATCAACGAGGAATGGTGTCTTTAATATCCTGCAGTATTTTCTCCCAGAGAGTTGTGAATCTGTGGAATTTTCACCCAGAGAATTGTGAATCTGTGGCATTCTCTGCCACAGAAGCCAGTGGAGGCCAATTCACTGGATGTATTCAAGAGAGAATTAGATATAGCTCTTAGGGCTAACAGAATCAAGGATATGGGCAGAAAGCAGGAACGGGGTACTGATTTTGGATGATCAGCCATGATCATGTTGAATGGCGGTGCTGGCTCAAAGGGCCAAATGGCCGACTCATGTACCTATTTTCTATGTCTATGTTTCTATGTATTCTATTGACCTTGGTGCCTGCATTGTTCCACACCAGCGCTTTGTTTCAAAGCACTTGTTAAAAAAACTTTTAATAATAACCCTATTGTATGCATGGAAGTTGCCTAATCTGTCATAACTTAATAATTAAAAAAATAATACATTTCCATGATTTGGCTTTATATCTTATTGATGTTACCCTAATCAAACTGGTGTTTACAAAAGCGTAAGAAGGAACTGTAGATGCTGGTTTAAAACGAAGATAGACACCCACTCCAGGAATGGGTGACTCTTTGGGTCGAGACCCTTCTTCAGACAAATCTTGACAAATTCAGACAAATTGGTGTTTATAAATCTTGGTGAAATACTGTAGATGCCTGCTCATTTACTTAATATTAAAACACACTTTTCCAGATGGACTTCCCAGCACCACCAAGTTGTGCCTGTTATCTTGGGTGAATTAGGACACATTTAACAAACAGAGATGGTTCTTGAGAGCTTGTTTAGTGCACCTGTAAGCAAGATCACTGAACAGTTTCTATGCTTTGCTGTTATGTCAACATAAATGCACAAAAAGAGTCAGCGTCAGAAGATCAAACAAGTCAATTTTAAAAGTCATCATTTTGGTGGAAAGCTTCAACCCAGTATATATTTAAAATTCAACAAAGCATGATCCTTGGCCCTGTATCAATTGAAATGACTGGTTTTTGTGCAGCAATATTTTGGAGGGAAATTATTTTCAGTCTTTCTACTACCAAATATATATTTCAACTGTATTCATATACCAACAATATTGCTATATTGGTTACACTGAGATTTTTAGAAGCGATGCCCAAATCATAATTCTTAATCACTGCGGGTGGCATCACTTTTCTTTTTGTCTGTAACACTATCGTGCAATGTGGAGAATTGTGGGTCATTTAGACCCAGGAACAACTATTCAAGAGAGTAGGCTTGGTGTAAGAAGCAAAGGTTGTTCAGCAGAGAAAGGATCAATTTAAGACTGAAGATGGGTCTCAGCCCGAAATGTCACCCATTCCTTCTCTCCAGAGATGCTGCTGAGTTACTCTAGCTTTTTGAGTCTATCTTCTATTTAAGTTAAACGACTTTAGTAAAGTTCTGCCCTAAATGTTATATTGCCAACATTT
Source organism: Okamejei kenojei (assembly GCA_035221665.1). Lineage (NCBI taxonomy): Eukaryota > Metazoa > Chordata > Chondrichthyes > Rajiformes > Rajidae > Okamejei > Okamejei kenojei. The sequence goes on from CM069134.1 coordinate 61,937,913, forward strand.
CCTTAAATTCCTTTTAGCAATATGTCTTGTTGTCTGCTGAATTCATACCAATGGTCTTTGCTGTAACATATTATATGCTCAGCACACTTGTGCTGTTGAATGGCAGCAGATACAATGCAGAAAGGTGGATGTGATACTAAACCAGGCATCAGATATGAGAAACAGAAATGCTTGGGATTTGGCTTATCATAATTATATTGAGCCATTCAGCCACTTCTTAGTTTCTTGGCTCACATCGCATTCTCATTCAAGAAATAGTAAATCACTTTGGTTTCTACCTCCACTACCTTTCCAGATAGTGAGTTCTACTTCCCACTAACCATTGGATAAAAAAAACATCAACTTCCCATTAATCTTTTCACCAATTTCCTGATATCTGTTTCCACTAGTTATCCATTCTGTTTCGGCCTCTTATAATTTTATACAGCTCAGATAAATACCTTCCTTCAGCCTTTGCTGTGCAAAGAAAACCAACCCAGTTGGTTCAATCTTTCTCTGTAACTAAAATTGTCCTGCCCTGGCAACATCCTCATAAATCTCCTCTGTAACCCTTCTAGTGCTATATTTTCCTTCCTGTAGTCTGGTGGCCCAATATTGTCTTGTCCAGGCCCATCAGTTGTTTAACAAGCATTCCATCTTGGTCTTATATTCTCTGTTTCCAGAACCTTGACACCCCACCTAAAGTATGGTGCCTGGAATTATCCACAATATTCCAAATAAGGTTTTAAAAATGATTTGTAAAAATATAGTATGAACTGGTAGGAACGGAACCATGAATGGGCAGTGAAACGGCGGGAGTGGGGGGCGGTGGGGGGGGGGGGGGAGGGATTAGGGAGGTTGGGCAAAAAACAAAGTGCTGGAGGAACTCAACGGGCCAGGCAACATCTGTGATGGGAATGGAAGGGTGATGTTTCGGGCCAGAACCCTTCCTCTGATTTGCGAGGTTGGTCTAATCACATACTAATTTGTAGTAATTGAGCTTTACAGAGAGTTAAATTGTGAATGCCCACAAATCTTTACTCTGAGAGACAAAGGTAATGCACCGTGTATCACCATTTCAGCAATGGAGGGGCAGGGGGGAGGGTTAATTTGGTTTTGAATTTTTATTAAATTGAGGTGGATTGTATTCCACAACCTTTTGGGGCATACATGTTTTTAAAGTGGCGAAACTTCAATCTGAGCACTAGGGGATCTGCAAACAAGAGGCAAATGTAGAGTCCAGATCACATCTAAAGGCCCAATTCTCCAATACATAAAACCTATTTGTCATGCTACATAAAACCTGCTACAGGACCATATTAATTCCATGTAATTCTGTGGGTGTAACTGTATCTGATTTTTTATGCTTGCGTTTGTACGTTTTTAAATTTGTAATTCTTTAATGGTTTGTAAGGTTTTTTTTAAAGGTTATGAGGAGAAGGTGAGAGAATGGGGTTGAGAGGGAAAGACAGGTTAGCCAACATTGAATGGCTGAATAGATTTGATGGGTCAAATGACCTTATTCTGCTCCTAGGACAGGAACTTATTATTATACTTTATTTAAACCATTAAGAATACTGTCAGTGGATTGACACAGCATCAGTAATATTCGGATGCTAGAATACAGATTGGGGAGGGGTCTTTCGTTCAAAGAGGCCAGAAGATCAGGTCAGAGTAGGATATGCCATCTTTTAAACATTTAATGGGTGGGACTACTGCGCAGGGTGAATAAGTTTCCTAATTCACTGGCACTGCACAGACTGGAATGAATGGGAAGAAATACCTGCTGCGTAAAACCTATTAATTTCATGTAATTCAGTGGGTTTAAATATATCAGATTTTTTTTAAACTTGCATTTGTACATTTTTTAAGTTGTATTTCTTTAACATCCTGTAAGTTTTAAATTGTTAAGTGGTATTGAAGTTTGTGCACGTCAGAGACATCTGCATGCAATGTCAGTTTAGAAACGAGTGGAGCCTCGCCGACTGGGAGAAGTGTTGTGGAGGTGACACCGGGCTCCTGCGATTGAAAGATTCTGCAGTTTGCTGGAACGCGTGTCAGCTCTGAGCCTGTCTCCTAGAGGGATACTGATTTCTGGACCGCATAGGAAGAAGCAGTGTTGAACAGGGGTAGACGGCTTGCGTTTGGATGGCATTTCTATCAGGGGAGGATCTGAGTCAATGCCTCAGAAATACTCGAGAGTTTCAAATTACAGAAGACTTGAGAGTTCAATGATTCTGAAGATTGATGGAGCAGGCCTTACTTGTTATACAATTAAATTTCCACCAAACAGTTCTTGGTTGGGTAAAAGAGGTGGATGCAGAATAAGGCATAATCTAGAATGAGCCAACTATAAACCTAATGTGCACCTTGGAAGGAATGCCCTCCTTAATAGCCAGATAGTTGTTAATTTCCAGTATCAGATATACGCTTTTTTGAGTAAGATTACAAAAAGATAATTTATTCCTAATGCTGCAGAGCTGTTGTTCAGAATGGAAACCCATCGTCGATTGAAATTGTCCAAATCTATCAGAAGAGAGAAAGAAAATACCAGTTTTATTTGTCTCTCGATTTGAAACTACAGTGCCCTGCTGAATAACCCAAGCATAACATATATACATGTGTAGATAGACATAAAATGCTGGAGTAACTCAACGGGTCAGTCAGCATCTCTGAGGAAAGGAATAGGTGATGTTTAGGGTCGAGACATTTCTTCAGAAAGGGGAGAGTCTGAAGTCTCTCAGTCTGAAGAAGGGTCTCGACCCGAAACATTGCCTATCCTTTTCTCCAGAGATGCTGCCTGACCCGCTGAGTTACTCCAGCATTTTGTGTCCATGTTGGGTGTAAACCAGCATCTACAGTTCCTTCCTACACATATACAGGAGTAGTGTGTTAAGATTGGTATATTTTCCCTGTGGAATGTTCCAATGTTATGTGACTTGGTAAGCATGGGGCCACCCTGTGGTAATATCACACCATTGCATTTTGCAACTTCTGGAATCTAGATAAATTCTGATCAATTTTCCCATAACCTACAAGAGTGCTGAGATATTTGTGTTCTGCTATCAATTTAAATCCTTAACTTGTTATCCTTATTTTTTCATTCTAAGATACTTTTCTGTGCCCTGCCCACAACAAAAACATATTGACCCCACTTTCACAACTCAGTTTTCAAATGTCAGCAACTGATGCAGTTCAGGCCACACTGGAAATAACAGAATAGGGGCACCAATATGCAGGTAAAATGTTCATAAAATATCTCAATCCTTAATTTCTTATACTTTTATTTTGTTTGTTGCATTGTTTTGCCTCTCCTGTGAAAATTCCTCCAGATAAATTGCAGGTAAGCAGAGGTAATGGTTTTTAGCCCTTGCTACAAGCTGATTTTGCCAGTCAGCAACCTATTTTTCCTTTTTATCACCCATCACTGGCCAGGCTTTGTCCTACCTCCCATTTCTTTTTTCCAGCTCTCTTCTTTCCCAAACCAAAACATCATCTGTCTATTCTCTCCACACATGCTGCCTGGTCCGCTTTCTCCAGCACTTTTTATGTTTTGCTCAAGATTCCAGCATCTGCAGTTTCTTGTGTCACTTTTTTGCTCTCTACTCTCTTGGACTGAATGGGTCCATTTGCCAACCTGGAATGTGTTATGTACAACATCACAATGAAAACATGGTCCTTTGCCCCTTTCACTTCAGCCATTTCTGCTAAAAATATAATTCCAGTCTTTGTTAATTCTTGATATTGTAATCCTAATGCTGTTCTGGCCAGCCACTTATTTCAGCCTCCATTGGCTTGAATGCATTCAAAACTATTGTATAAATTTCAGCCTGCACCAAATCTATTCACAATTCATGGTTGCACCGGTCAACAAAAATTGTTTTGGTCAAGATTCCAGTTGAAATGTTACAGGTTTCCTGATCATTTCATGAAACAGCATTTTCCATCATTTTAATCTTCTCTGCCCTCAGCTTCTCCAATTTTGACCACTTGGTATCCTAAACTTAAACAATGAGTTTTTTTTAATACACCAATACTACATATCTCTGTCCTTCATTAAGATCCACCTTAAAAACTACTTGAGCTGGTCCACTGTTTATGTGACTTGGTGACAAATCTTGTTTGCAAACAATTCTGGGAAATGGTGCTGTTCTATTAAATTAAAGGTGCTATGAAACTCCAACTTGTTGTGTTTAATGCATTTTTTCTCACTATTTCCAAATGTATGCATTGTGTTCAGACAGGCCACCATATGCATCTACCTTTGTTATGACATTACCACATAGCAATCCAAGAACTCCCACGATCATTTCTACCAAAAGAGGAATCAATTTTAGATCAGCAGATAGATATTTAAGCCAATGTTTCCTTATCTTTCATCGAAAGTGTGATTATTACATTTACAAATGCAGAAGCATAGTTCCTATATTGTCACCCATGTTATAATGCCAGGTGTGGTTCAGTTGATTGCATTCTCATGACTGGAACTGAAAGGTTTGGTTCAAGACGTCAGGAACCCGAGCACAAATTTAAAAATGCAACTAGACCAAGTGGGACCCATTGGGTTAATGTCACACGGGGGGTGTGGCCCCCAACGCAACCGGTTCCCCCAACGCAATATTCCACCACTCACCCCACAGCCTCAACGGGAGGCCTGGTAATGCAACCGGTTCCCCCAACGCAATATTCCACCACTTACCCGTAGCCCCCATGGGAGGCCTGGTCCCCCAACACAACTGTTCCCTAACATAATATTCCACCACACACCCATTCCCCCAACACAACCCGTTTCCACCACTCACCTATTCCTCCAACGCAACCCGTCCCCCAACGCAATATTCCACCACTCACCCATAGCCCCCAACTGCGCGAGTGTGGCTCATTTCCCCTCATCCCCCAGCACTCCCCTCCTCTTCACCCTTCCTCTTCTTTCCCCTTTACTCCCCCACTCCCTCCCTCATCTCTCTCTCCCTTTCCTTTCCCCCTATCCTGTCATTCCCTCCCTACTTCCATAACCCATCTCCCCTCCCTACCCACCTCCTCTCCCTCTATCTGCTTAAATAACACTAAACAACAAAACTCTCCTCATTCCCTCCCCCACTCCCTTTCTCTCCTTACAATGTAACAAATCTCTCATTGCACTGGCAGTCCTGTCTTATCAACATCGTAACAGTGGAACACTGCTACCGGGCAGTTTATGTAAATGAGATCCCAATGCGACGTCATAGCTGTAACTGTAACACACACACACACACCCATAGAAACAAACAAAATTAGACTTTGTGCAATTTATATATATATATATGGAAACTATGAGATTCAAAGAGGAGGAAGTACACTTTTGAAAAATATAAAAGTGGATAAGTCTCCAGGTCCTGACAGGATATTCCCTAGGACATTGAGGGAAGTTAATGTAGAAATAGCAGGAGCTATGACAGAAATATTTCAAATGTCATTAGAAACGGGAATAGTGCCGGAGGATTGGCGTACTGCGCATGTTGTTCCATTGTTTAAAAAGGGTTCAAAGAATAAACCTAGCAATTATAGACCTATTAGTTTAACGTCAGTGGTGGGCAAATTAATGGAAAGGATACTTAGAAATAATATATATAAGCATCTGGATAAACAGGGTCTGATCAGGAACAGTCAACATGGATTTGTGCCTGGAAGGTCATGTTTGACAAACCTTCTTGAATTTTTTGAAGCGGTTCCCCATGGAAGGTTGGTTAAGAAGGTTCAATCTTTGGGTGTTAATGGCGGAGTAGCAAGATGGATTCAACAGTGGCTGAATGGGAGATGTCAGAGAGTAATGGTGGATGGCTGTTTGTCAGGTTGGAAGCCGGTGACCAGTGGGGTGCCTCAGGGATCTGTGTTGGGTCCACTGTTGTTTGTCATGTACATCAATGATCTGGATGATGGGGTGGGAAAATCGGATAAGTAAGTATGCAGATGATACTAAGATAGGTGGTGTTGTGGATAATGAAGTAGATTTTCAAAGTCTACAGAGAGATTTGGGCCATTTGGAAAAGTGGGCTGAAAGATGGCAGATGGAGTTTAATGCTGTTAAGTGTGAAGTGCTACATCTTGGCAGGACAAATCAAAATAGGATGTACATGGTAAATGGTAGGGACTTGAGGAATGCTGTGGAACAGAGGGATCTAGGAATAACTGTGCATAGTTCCCTGAAGGTGGAATCGCATGTAGATAGGGTGGTAAAGAAAGCTTTGGTGTGCTGGCCTTTATAAATCAGAGCATTGAATATAGGAGTAGGGAAGTAATGTTAAAATTGTACAAGGCATTGGTAAGACCAATTCTGGAGTATGGCGTACAATTTTGGTCGCCTAGTTATAGGAAGGATGTCAACAAAATAGAGAGAGTACAGAGGAGATTTACTAGAATGCTGCCAGGGTTCCAGCAACTCTGTTACAGAGAAAGGTTGAACAAGTTAGGTCTTTATTCTTTGGAGCGCAGAAGGTTAAGGGGGGACTTGATTGAGGTCTGTAAAATGATGAAAGGGATAGACAGAGTTGACGTGGATACGTTTTCCCATTGAGGGTAGGGAAGATTCAAACAAGAGGGCATGACATGAGAATTAAGGGACAGAAGTTTCGGGGTAACGTGAGGGGGAACTTCTTTACTCAGAGGGTGGTGGCTGTGTGGAATGAGCTTCCAGCAGAAGTGGTGGAGGCAGGATCGATTTTAACATTTAAAAGTAAAGTGGATAGGTATATGGACGTGAAGGGAATGGAGGGGTATGGAGGGAATGGAGCAGGTAGATGGGACTAGGGGAAAACAAATGGTCGGCACGGACTGGAAGGGCCGAGAGGGCCTGTTTCCGTGCTGTAATTGTTATATGGTTATATGGTTATATATATATAGATGCTGATGGAGTGTTGTGTTGTCAGAAACAGCAATTTTCAGACATGTAGCTAAATTAATGCCTTGTCTGTCCTCTCAGAAAGATGCAAGTGGTCCTCTGGATCCTGACAAAGAACAGCAGGGTTTCCTGGTCAATATTTATTCTCCAATTCATATCAGGAAAATGCTTACCTGACATTGCTGTTGGTGGAAGCTTGTTCTGTGTACAAATTGGGTGCTGGATAGAGTGGATGTGGAGAGGATGTTTCCAGTAGTGGGAGAGTCTAGGTCCAGAGGGCACAGCCTCAGAATAAAAGGCCTTACCTTAGAATGGAGATAAGGAGGAATTTCTTCAGTCAGAGAGCGATGAATCTGTGGAATTCAATGCCACGGACAGCAGTGAAGGCCAAATCATTGGGATTTTTAAAGTGGAGATTGATAGGTTTTTGATTAGTAAGGGAATCAAATATTACCGGGAGAAGGCTCAAGAATGGGGTTGAGAGGGAGAAATAGATCAGCAGTGATTTAGTGGCAAAGCAGACTTGATCAGCCACATGGCCTAATTCTGCTCCTATGTCATAAGATCTAATGTTTGCCACACTGTCATACTTCATTGGCTCAATAACCATTTGTGGTAACTTATCATGAAAGACATTATAGAAACATTTAAATCTTAGCTTTGATATGATAAATTTAAATGGCAAACCTAATGACTCAACCTAAAAGACATCTCCTACCTTGTGTAGATCGTGGTGAGAACTCGGTGAGCAAAGCAGGTCAAGCTTTCAATGAAGACAGACTCAAAGTGCTGGAGTAACTCAGTGGTTTAAGCTTTCAATGGCTAGGCCCTGCATGGCAAAAGGGCCTCTGCAACATTATGTACTCGATGTGGGTGTGAGGGTAAAGAAATGGCAGGGCACCCCAACCACAAACTGCTGAAGAAAGACGTGGCTGCGCAATACCCCGACTTAAGTCCACACAAAGGGTGGTGGGTGTATGGAACAAGCTGCCCGAGGAGGTAGTTGAGGCTGGGACTATCACAACGTTTAAGAAACAGTTAGACAGGTACATGGATAGGACAAGTTTGGAAGGATATGGACCAAACGCAGGCAGGTCATACTAGTGTAGCTGGATGCGGACAAGTTGTGCTGAAAGGCCTGTTTCCACACTCTATGACGCTAAGTGTCTTCCTATGCCGTCAAAACCAGGGAATGTTTCTGAAATTCAAAAACGATCAAAAAGATAGAAGAATTTAGTAACTTTTACGAAAGACTAATTTTTGAAGTATTGTGACGTATATTCACAAAAAATGGTCTATGAATGAATTATTAAGCCAATGTTTCCTTATTTTTCAATGTGTGTGATTATTAAATTACTAGGCCTGGATAGAGTGAATGTGGAGAGGATGTTTCCACTAGTGGGCGAGGCTAGGATCAAAGGCCATAGCCTCAGAATAAAAGGACGTATCTTTAGAAAGGGGATGAGGAGGGATTTCTTTGGTCAGAGGGTGGTGAATCTGTGGAATTCATTGCCACAGAAGGCTGTCGAGCCCAAGTCAATGGATATTTTTAAGGTGGAGATTGACAGAATTCCTGAGTAGTAAGGGTGTCAGAGGTTATGGGGAGAAGGCGGGAGAATGGGGATGAGAGGGAAAGGTAAATCAGCCATGATTGAATGGCAGAGAGGACTTGTTGGGCCGAATGGCCTAATTCTGTTCCTACAAATAATGAACAAAAACAAAAGAATACTGACAAACATTTTAATCCTCAACAGCTGTTCTCCTCAGCTAAAAATCACTGAAGCCAGGCCTAACTTGCAACTGATTGTTTGAAAGGATTTTCCAGCGTGATCAGTGCGGACCAACTACAATTTAATTTGTTGAAGAACATAGTCACCAGCAAAGGCTTCCCACTTATACATTAAAGTTCCAGGTTTGCTGGTACTCATAAGGGGAAAGGCAATCTGTTGATCTATAACACTGCCACTATTTCCCCATGAAATCTGGATTGCAAGTGAATTTGTCCCTCTACTGGTAATTCTCAGTGGTCACTTATCAAATGTAGCACCTAAGTTATCATGTTTTCCTCAGGTTACCTTGATTTGACTTCATTGCTACAAACTGATGTGAGTATAGGAGAGGTAATCAAAGGAGATGTTACTTTTTTAATAAATGCACACATTTCTTCCAAGAATATACCAAGGATATGATCAAATCTCAACTCCAACTCTGCCTTCACTATCCTACCACTGTAGCAGCTTCTACAAATTTGGGAATTCCTTTATTGATTGGAAAGACTAAATTGTTAATGTAAACTGTGAAAAACAGAGATCCCAGCATTGGTCCTTGGAGAACACCACCGCCTAGCTTCTTCCTCTCTATCTACCCTTTAATTCTACTCTCCATTTATATCTCGAATATAGTGAGCAATCTCTTCTGTTGTTTGACCTCTGATCTTATTTGTCTCTTAGGGCCTTTTCAAAATCTATGTAAATTACATCTATATTACCCATGTCTACTCTCTCTTACATCTTCAAGACATTTAATAAGATTGGTCAAGCAAAACCTTGTCTTTTGAAATCTGAGTGGACAGTTCATTATTGCACTTTTTTTCTAGGTGTTCTTCCATACTCTCTTTTAGAAGGAAATCCACTATCCTTCCCCCAACAAATTTTAAGCTAACTGGTCTATAATTAATTGAACATGTTTTGTCCTCCTTTTTAAAAATAGATAGTTTTTAGATATCAGTTATTCCAGGTAAACCAGACCACGATAGTGGAAGCCCAAGTATGTAATGCAACCCAAGTGATGCAAAGTCCATAATAGTTTGGCGCTGAGGGAGGATAGAACAGGGTGGTTCAAGAGCCTAATGGTTGATAGGAAGAAGGTATTTTTGAACCATGAGGTAACAGTTCTCAGGTTTCTGTACCTTCTTCCCAATGGTATCAGCTTAATCAGAGAGTGACCAGCGTGGAGATTTTCAATGACATTAGCTGCCTTAGTGTGGCAGCATTTCCTACAACTTATCCTTTATTATCTCTTATTTCAATCCATATACATTCTACTGTTGTCCTTATTTCTGTAATCCTTTTCCAAATTGACACTATGTCATTCTTAGTAAATACTGCCATTTCACGCTTTTTCATCTCTGTCCCTCCCAACAATGTTATTCCAGGCAATGTTTAATTTCTGATTTTAAAAGTGGTTTGACCACCAAACAGTTGTGTACAGAGCACCAAACAATTGCAGACTGACCGCCAAACAGTTGCATACAGACCACCAAACAGTTGCATACAGACCACCAAACAGCAGTAGGGAGGTTGGGGATAGCATCAAGTAGGAAATTAGGGATGCGTGTAGCAAAGGTACAGCAGTTATCATGGGTGATTTTAATCTACATTGGGCCAACCAAATTGGTAGCAGCGCTGAGGCAGAGGATTTCCTGGAATGTATATGGGGTGATATTTTAACCAATATGTAGAAGGATCGACTAGAGGACAGGCCATTCTAGACTGGGTATTGTGTAATGAGGAAGGATTAGTTAGCTATCTTGTTGGGCAAAGCCCCTTGGGCAACAGTGACCATAATATGGTGGAAATCTGCATTAGGATGGAAAGTGACACGGTTAATTCAGAGACTAGGGTCCTGAACTTAAAGAAAGAAGACTTTGAAGGTATGAGATGGAAATTGGCTAGGATAGACTGGCAAATTATACTTAAAGGGTTGACGGTGGAGATGCAATGGCAAAGATTTAAAGACTGCATGGATGAACTCCAAAGATTGTTCATCCCTGTCTGGTGAAAAAATAAAACAAGGAAGGTGGCTCAACCACAGCTAACAAGGGAATTCAAGGATAGTGTTAAATCCAAGGAAGAGGCATATAAATTGGCCAGAGGAAACAGCAAACCGGAGTACTGGGAGAAATTCGGAACTCAACAAAGGAGGACAAAGGGGTCAATTAAGAGAGGGAAAAGAGCATGAAAGAAAGTGTGCGGGGAATATAAAAACTGACTCTAAAAGCTTCTTTAGATATGCAAAAAGGAAAAGATTAGTGAAGACAAATATAAGTCCCTTACAATCAGAGCCAGGTGAATTTATAATAGGAACAAAGAAATGGCAGAACAGTTAAACGAGTACTTTGGTTCTTCACTAAGGAAGACACAAACAATCTCCCAGAATTACTAGGGGACCGAGGATCTAGTGGGAAGGTGGAACTGAAGGGAATCCACATTAGTCAGGAAATGGTGTTAGGTAAACTGTTGGGACTGAAGGCAGATAAATCCTCAGGGCCTGATGGTCTGCATCCCAGAGTACTCAAGGAGGCAGCCCAAAAAATCGTGGATGAATTGCTGATTGTTTTCCAATGTTCTCATGACTCTGGGTCAGTTCCTGTGGACTGGAGGGTAGCCAATGTAACTCCACTTTTGAGGAAAGGAGGGAGGGAGAAAATGGGGAATTATAGACTGGTTAGCCTTACATCGGTAGTGGGAAAGATGCTGGAGTCAATTGTTAAAGATTTTATTGTAGCGCATTTGGAAAGCAGTGTCAGGATTGGTCAAAGTCAGCATGGATTTATGAAGGGGAAATCATGCTTGACAAATCTGCTGGAATTTTTTGAGGGTGTAACAAGTAGAATGGAAAAGGGAGAGCCAGTGGATGTGGTGTATCTGGAATTTCAAAAATCCATTGACAGGGTCCCACACAAGAGATTAGTGTGCAAAATTAGAGTACATGACATTGGGAGTAGGGTATTGACATGGATAGAGAACTGGTTGGCAGACAGGAAGCTAAGAGTAGGAATTGGCGGGTTATTTTCAGAATGGCAGGCAGTGACTCGTGAGGTGCTGCAAGGCTCGGTGCTGGGACCCCAGTTATTTACAATATATATTAACGATTTGGACAAGGGAATTAAATGTTACATCTCCAAGTTTGCGGATGACACAAAGCTGGGTGGCAGTGTGTGCTGCGATGAGGATGCTATGAGGCTGCAGGGTGAATTGGATAGGTTGGGTGAGTGGGCAGATTAATGGCAGATGCAGTATAATGTGGTTAAATGTGAGGTTGGTGTCAAGAACAGGAAGGAAGAATATTATCTGAATGGTGTCCGATTAGGAAAATGGGGGTGGGGGTAGAGGTGCAACGACACCTGGGTGTGCTTGTACATCAGTCACTGAAAGTAAGCATGTAGGTACAGCAGGCAGTGAGGACAGCTAATGGCATGTTGGCATTCATTGCGAGAGGATTTGAGTTTAAGAGCAAGGAGGTCTGACTGCAGTTGTACAGGGCCCTCGTGAGACTATGCCTGGAGTATTGTGTGCGAAGTTTGGTCTCCTAATTTGAGAAAGGACATTATTGCTATTGAGAGAGTGCAGCGTAGGTTCATCAGGTTAATTCCCAGGATTGAAAGAATTGGTAGACTGGGCTTGTATTCACTGGAATTTAGAAGGATGAGAAGGGATCTTATTGAAAATTTTAAATTCTTAAAGGATTGGACAAGCTAGATGCAGAAAAAATGTTCCCAATATTGGGGGAATCCAGAACCAGGGGATCACAGTTTAAGAATAAGGGGTAGGCCATTTAGAACTGAGATGGAGAAAAACTTCTTCACCCAGAGAATTGTGAATCTGTGGAATTCTCAGCCACAGAAGGCAGTGGAGGCCAATTCACTGGGTGTTTTCAAGAGAAAGTTAGATTTAGCTCTTAGGGCTAAAGGAATCAAGGGATATGGGGAAAAAGCAGGAACAGTGTACTGATTTTAGATGATCAGCCATGATCATATTGAATGGCGGTGTTGGCTCGAAGGGCCGAATGGCCTACTCCTGCACATATTTTTCTATGTTTGCTTTCGGTATAAAGACAGCAAAGGATTGGGTTGATCAGAAATGTAACTGAAATCTCCCAATTTTTCTTACTTCATAATTCTTTAATTCTTCTAAAAAACTGGACTCCATTATCCTTCCATTTATTTGGGGCTATAAAGCCTACCGTATATTAAAGGCGCATCTTCAAATACCAAAAAATGTGGGAGGCATGGGCCTTCCTATATTTAGGCACTACTATTGGGCAGCCAATGCTAGAGCTCTGATTTACTGGCAATGGGGATTCCCAGATGAACCTTTGAATAATAATAATGTCCCCTTGTGGCTAAACATTGAAAGCACAGCAGTAAAAAATTCCTCCCTCTGTACTTTGCTTTTTTCCCAAAACAGAATCCCCACACAGGTTGGTTGGTGAGAATTTTATTTTAAGAAATTCTATTCGAATTTTAAATCAGATAAGAAGTTTCAGTACATTGTCAAATGTCTCTATTTACACCCCCATATGTCACAACCATTCCTTTTTGCCATCAGAGATGGATGGGGTGTTTGCTGTCTGGAGGGACAAGGGCCTTGCGACCCTCAGAGATTTATATATAGACAAATAGCTTGCTTCGTTTAATCAGCTTAAATAAAAATTTAACCTTTCCAACTCTCATTTGTTTCGCTATCTGCAAATTAGGCACGATATTAAAGACCAAATTCAAAATTTTCAAACCGTGCCTGACAGTTGCCCACTCTACGAGCTCCTGCAGCTTCCTCCAGACTCCAAACTTCTAATATCTCACTTTGTGCGTCCATTCACCACCTCTGTATCCACCTCTGTAACCATCTGAAAGAAGCCTGGTCTACTGAGCTGAATTTCGAGGTGTCTGACGACATTTGGAATGAAGGTTTGACCAGAATCCAAACTTGTTTGATCAATGTCAGGTATAAACTGATTCAGTTTAAAGTCATCCATAGACTCCATTACTCAAAGACCAAATTACATCGAATCTATCCAACTATTTCTACATTTTGTGACAGATGCAAAGTGCAGATGGTTCTTTAACACACATTTTCTGGCTCTGTCCTCATATACAAAGATACTGGTCTGAAATATTTAAGTGGTTATCTGGGGTCTATGGAAAAGATATTCCCCCTGATCCAGAATTTGCACTTTTTAGATGCTCAGAGACTGCTTTGAACTTCACGTCTGAAGAATAACAAGCACTAATGCTTGGTATAGTGGAAGCCAAGAAAACGATCCTAACAGACTGGAAATCATCCACACACCCCTGCTTCGAAAAATGGCTCAATGAAATGATAATAATCATACAGATGGAAAGGATACGCTTCCACAACTCCAAGTTACCCAACAACTTTTTAAGTGTTTGGGGACCATTTATCAACCATCTCAAACACCAATAATTTCATATTTTCTGCAGTGATGTAGTCCTGTGCTCTTTACTTGTGCTCTTGCAATGCCTGACTGTGTAGCACCATGTGGATTGCATCAATAGTGTTATGTCTGGCAGCTTTTTCTGTTGTCTTTCTTCTCTTTCTTTTCTTTCTCTTTTTTGTTTTGTATAGTAATGAAAAACTAAAACTAAATAAATAGATAAATGTGACTGAAACACATTTTTTTCCCAAGGTCCAACCACGTTGTCAGTGGTTTGTGGAGTCAAGAATTGTGTGTGTGTGTGTGTGGCGCGGGGGGGGGGGGGGGGGGGTGGAGGTGACAAGGAATTACTTGTATCTGCCATTCATAGCAATGGCACCCTTAAGTCATCATGGTGCTCAGCCCTCTGCTTTATTCACTCTATACTCGGACATAGTGCGAACTCCATCATCAAGTTCGCCGACGACACCACTGTTGTGGGAAGAATCACTGATGGGGACGAGTCAGAGTATAGAAGTGAGATCGACCGATTGGCCAAACGGTGCCAACACAACAACCTGGCTCTCAACACCAGCAAAACCAAGGAACTGATTGTGGACTTTGGAAGGGGTAGGATAGGGACCCACAATCCTGTTTACATCAATGGGACGATGGTGGATAGGGTCAACTTCAAATTCCTGGGCTTGCACATTTCCGAAGACCTTTCCTGGTCCCAGCACACTGATGTAATCATAAAGAAAGCACATCAGCACCTCTACTTCCTGAGAAGACTATGGAGAGTCGGTATGTCAAAGAGGACTCTCTCGAACTTCTACAGGTGCACAGTAGAGAGCATGCTGACTGGTTGCATCGTGGCTTGGATCGGCAACCCGAGGGTCCAGGAGCGGAAAAGGATACAGAAAGTTGTAACCACTGGCCAGTCCATCATCAGCTCTGACCTCCCCACCATCGAAGGGATCTATCACAGTTGCTGCCTCTAAAAGGCAGCCAACATCATCACGGACCCACACCATCCTGGCCACGCACTCATCTCTCCGCTACCATCAGGCAGAAGGTACAGGAGCCTGAAATCTGTTACATCCAGGTTCAGGAACAGCTTCTACCCTACAGCCATCAGGCTATTAAACTCACCAACAAACAAACTCTGAACTGTTCTGTATTTTTGCTTACAATATCCTATTGTGCTGCAGCAACAAGAATGTCATTGTCCTATCTGGGACACATGACAATAAACTGTCTTGACTTGACTTGACATCATTGCAAAACAAACTAAAACCTTCTGGTGGAGTGAGGATGATGATTAGGTCCAAGTTGAAACATTTCAAAATACCTGATGTGGTGTTTTGTTGAATTTTTCACAAGGCCTGACTAATGAGGCAGAAAGGGGGGGAAAAATACATGGAAAAAACAATTCCCACCCCCCCCCAGTGTAGCAAGATGCGTCCATCGCTACTGCCCCAGGGTCTGATTCCCATGTACCAGATACGTTGGTATCTGGTGATTAAGTCTTAATGCAAAACAATCGATATCTGCCGTTCCATACCGAGCTATAATGTCAGTAAATAACTGGTGGTCCAACATCCATTCAATGTTGTCATTGAATTTGCATGACCTGGTGTCCGCCACTGTATTGAGCTTACCTGGAAGGTAAGTAGTTGATATTGAAATGTTTCTTTCTATGCACCAGTGGCAGATTGTATTGATCAATTCATCACAAGATATCGACTTCATTCCACCCATATGATTAATGTATGTCACCACGGTGGTATTATCAATTTGTAGGCATCCATCATCTTTTTTGTTTTTAGGTGAAGATGTTTGTTACAAACTCAAGAGACTCAAGTTTGGTTTCCTCTATTGCTCCTTTTGTATATAGTCTTAACAGTTCCACATGACCTTCCACTTTCTCTTTTTTTTGTCAAAGCACAAACTTTGGGTGCATGTTGAACCGGAAAGGAGGAGTTTGCCAACAAATTCAAATTTGTATCAGGGTTGGCGATTCTTCCAAGAAGGCCATTCTGGGACATGGCCTGAAAAATACCTTTGTGTAGGTTGTACGGCCTTCGAGCTTTCACCAGCTTTTCTTACGGTGTGATAACGCAGCCTGCTGGTGGATGCATAGGGGTGCTGCCACCAAATATGTGAGGTGGTAGCGGCCGGCACCTTAATCATGCCGACGGCTTTTGTCTCTTAGTCGAGGACTTTTACCTGTTTGGGCAGGTTGGCCCCGAATAACAGAGTAGGCGGCTGTGCACTGCTGGGTCTACACAACCCCGTGAACTTGGGGTTTAGTATATGTCGGATGGCATTCCTCCTGAAATAGTTGATCTCAATTGACCATACAGGAGAGTGCCAGAGCTTCCTGTTGCTCCTCTGACATATCTTCCGTCTACTGACCTGGCAAAGCTGGTAATACCCGAGGCCAGTAGTTTGAGGATTTACCGCAGGCACATTGAGGGAAATAGAGATTCCTGGAGCTAGATGAGTTGTTGAGTAATTTATACTGGCTGCCTGCTGACAATGGTAGCCCCTTTTGTGAGGGCATCGCAACTTGGATGCCATCCCGAGTAGCTCTTCTTCTTGCACCCCTAGCATGTTGTATTCTTCTGCCAAGACCCCCTCTTCAGAGTCAGCCCAGACCTGACTCCTTATGCTCCCCTGCGAAGAGGGTGAGCATTTGGCAGCCATGTAAAGGGTATTGCCGTGGGTCTGCTAGGAGACCCACGGTGACCAGACTCCTGCTGGAGTGTGTCACGTTGGAGCAAGTGCTCCCCATCCGCTCCATGCGGGATTATAGACTGCTGTCGCTGCCTGCGAACGACGAGTCTCCGAGCCCGGACCCTGCCGAGTCAATGGGCTTGCCCGACTTCCCGGTCGTTGTGCTGCCAGTCCGACGTTCCTGCGGGCTGTAGTGGCTTTAAGTCGGGGCTCCTGCTCTGCCGTCGCTACCCGCAAATGCCGAGTCTCCGAGCCCAGACACTGTCGGGTCAACGGGCTTGCCCGACTTCCCGGTAGCATTGCCGCCAGTCCGCGGTGTTCCTGCGGGCTGCGGCGTTGAGTCAGCGCTGCCGCTCTGCCGTCGCTCTGCCGTGTCAACGGGCTTGCCCGACTTCCGGGTCTGTAGAGAAGTTCTGCCGCCGCTGACTGCCCGTGTTCCCGCGGTCTGCAGTCAGTCTCTCGAGGCGGCCCGTTGGTGGGGTACTCTGTGCCACAGAGTCCCTGAAAGAAAAACCGACCTCAGGTTAGTTGTTCCTTACCTGCAGGTCTGTTCCGGTGGAGGAGCGACCCTCCTCCCTTCCTGTTGCATCGCATGTGTTCGACGATATGTCGCGCATGCGTGCTGGCGGGGTCTTCATGAAGTCACTCACGTGACTCCGAAGTTAAATTGTACACTATGTGCGTGTTCATTCTGCTATACGGCAAGACCATTTAACTAAATGATTTAAAAGTTACATTTAGACATTTTTGATCAAGTATAACTGCAGGGAATGTAGAAACCTGGAAATTCTTTGAATTGTGGGCAAAAAATAACTTTTTGAACTGTGGCCTCTACTTTTCCATCAGTGTGATATCCAATGAAGGATAAAATTATAGATTTTATCCTCCAGTTCAGGTCCGGTTTGTTGGTTAAAGGGGAACAGCAAGGGGAGAGGCTCAGGTCTCTGTCAGTGACTCTGCAACTGGATTGAAGGAAGGCCTGAAAACATCTCTCCATGGAGTTTGTTTTATTGGATATATCACGACTATATGAAGTATATTTCCTGCACTTGACAGACTTGGAGCTGCTTAGTCATATTCAATTAGGCTGTGCATATTGATACACTACAGGAAGAGAGGATACAGAGAAGCTTGACAGGAATGTTGCCTCAGCTGGAGTGCTTGAGTCAAAAGGTTTGATAGGTTGGGACTATATTCTCTGGAGCATAGGAGGCTGATCTTATAGATGTTTATAAAATTATGAGGAGGTTTGAAAGGGCAGCGGTCACAATTTGTTTTCTCTCCAGAGTATGGAAGTCTAAAACTAAAGGGCCTAAGTTTGTGAGAGAGAAAAGATTTAAAGGGGATCTGAGAAGGCATGGTTTTCAATCAGAGGGTGATGGGTATATGGATCGAGATGTTAGAGGAAATGGTAGAGGCTGGTAGAACTACAACATTTAAAAAAACATAATAATAATAATATATTGTCATTGTAAATACGTACAACCAAATTTCAGGTGCACTAACCGAGCTTAGCTCCAACGTATCAGATAAATAATAATGACAATGGAAACAACAAAAACGGCAAGAAAAACGTCATCAGAATGTGCAATATTTCACAGTAGAGTTGTTCAATGCTGAGTTCAGAGTGGTGATGGCCTTGGGGTAGAAACTGTTTATTAATTTGGGGTGTCTGATTTGATGGAACTGTAATGCTTTCCTGAGGGCAGAAGGGCAAACAAGTGATGTGCGGGATGAGATGAGTCCTTTAGGATGCGTGATGCCTTCCGCAGGCAACAAGAGCTATATATCTCTTCCAGGGCAGGCAGATGTGTGTTGGTGATCTTCTGGGCTGTTTTGATGACTCTCTGCAGAGCATTCTTGTCAGCCGCAGAACTGTTGCCATACCACACCAGGATGCCATGTCTCATGACACTCTCTATGGAGCAACGGTAGAATGACACTAACAGCTGGTGAGGCAAGTTGACTTTCCTGAGTCATCTTTGAAAATAAAGCCGTTGTTGTGCCTTCTTTACTAGACAGTGATTGTTAGTTGACCACCTGAGATCTGCGGAGATGTGGGTGCCCAGGAACATGAAACTGGAGACTCTGTCCACTCTTTCTTTGTTTATGTGTAGTGGGGGATGATCACCCTGCTTCTTTCTGAAGTTAATGATGAACTCTTTTGTTTTCTTTGTATTGAGTGCTAAGTTGTTCTCTGAGCACCAGCCTATTAACCTCTGTACTTCTTCCCTGTAAGCTGACTCATCGCCCTCAGTGATCACTGTCGTGTCATCTGCAAATTTAATGATGGTGTTCTGTGGGTCGGTTGGTTTGTAGATAGGAAACAATTAGAGCGATTATGAACTACATGCTGGCAAATGGAATGAATTTAGATAGGCATTAACAAGTTAGTCAGAAGGGCCTATTTCCATGCTATATTACACTATGAATCTATATTGAATCAGGTACTGCAACAACCTTGAGCCATCCACACACTGATGAATTTTTACATGCACTGTATGAGTATACAGCACCTTGTCTACGTAGTATGTTAATGCATCAGATGCATGGAGAGCCCAGAAGAAACATCACAGGGGCGGAGCGCTAGAGTTGCTGCCTCACAACGCTTGCAGTGCTGGAGTCCCGAGTTTGATCCCGACTACGGGTGCTGTCTGTACAGAGTTTGTACATTCTTCCTGTGAGTTTCCTCCGAGATCTTCAGTTTCCTCCCACACTCCAAAGACGTACAGGTATGTAGGTAAATTGGCTTTGTATAAATGTAATGTGTCCCTAGCATGTAGGATTAGTGTTAATGTGCGGGGATCGCGGACTCAGTGGGCCAAAAGGCCTGTTCAGCTCTGTATCTCTAAACTAAACATCATGCCGAGTGCAGCAAGTACTCAAATGTGCTTCATAATCACTATTCCAAAAAAAAGTCATCATTTAGTACTGGTCAACATTGCAATGAAATAAGTAGGTTGGGATGTTTTCCAATTATGTATGTATTTAATAGTCTAAGCAGCGTGAAAAAGTGCAGCAGAATAGTTAATGGTAAACTTAATTCTATATTATAGCCTTGGGCATTGAATACTGCTTTATTATACTCTGATAGTTAAAACCATTTCATGCAGCGATAGTTCAAAATGAACTATTGTGCTGAAGGCAATTTATAGAAAATAGCATCAACTAACTCTGTGTAAGCTTTGTATGTAACCCGTGCTTTCTTAGTCTTTATTGAATCAGCTACTCAACACTAAAAAAATCTAGGCCAAAGCATTGAGGCAGATACCAAGGCAAATGCATTTATAGTATTTTGAAAGGAAAAGGCTCCAGAAGTTAATTGATGCGCACAGGGCGATGTGTATAGTGCCACAAATCATAATTATGGTCATGGTTCCACTACTAAAAAATTAAGTTGCTTTCAATGGTAAGGCATGATTTACAATCGGAAGAGTTTGGTTCAATTTTGGAATGGTGCAATTCAACTCGGAGAAGATCAAACACTATTCTACGTAAACAATTTCCATTTGCCTAGTCCTGAGTAAAAGATCACAAAACATCAGAATTTCTAAGCCAGCGTAGTTAATACATAATATGCACAATTTGGGTTTGGCCTAATATGTTTACCCTAGACTTTGTTGATTGGCATTGATGCTCTAACACTTATGAAGAGGAGCATGAGTACAGCAGGGAAGAGAGTACCTGCTGAGATTGAGGACATTCGAGTTGGAGAACATCATTACAATTGTTTCTCTTGCTAAGTCGCAGGCCGTATCACTGGCAGAACACTTTAGCTTAGTCACCATTTGTCATCATTGTGAAGCGTGCTTCATATTAGTGATATGGGGTTTCCTCATCACAAGGTTGGCAGCAATCTCAGGGCTCAATAACGGGGGGGTGGGGTGAGGGGGGTGAAATAGCGTCCATATTTCAAGCAATCCATTGTTTCTCTAGTTTCTGCTAAGACTAAAGGGCCTGTCCCACCAGCATGCGACTCCATGCGGTGAGCGCGACCAAACTGGTAGCGGGGGCCGCGCGGAGGTCGGGTGATCCCCGTACAGGGCCGGTCCCACCAGCATGCGCCTGCATGCGGCGAGCGCGACCAAACCGGCAGCGGGGGCCGCGCGGAGGTCGGGTGAGTGACGCGACGTGGCGCGAAGTTGGAGCGAAGTCCGCGGTAAGTTCGGAAGGACAGAGAGGGACACACGGAGAGGGACATGGAGGCACACAGAGAGAGGGTCACGGAGGCACACAGAGAGAGGGCCACGGAGGCACATATAGAGAGGATCACGGAGGCACAGAGAGAGGGTCGCGGAGGCACATATAGAGAGGGACACAGCGGCACAGAGAGAGGGTCACGGAGGCACATATAGAGAGGGTCACGGAGGCACATATAGAGAGGGTCACGGAGGCACATATAGAGAGGGTCACAGAGGCACACATATAGAGGGTCACGGAGGCACAGAGAGAGGGTCACGGAGGCACATATAGAGGGTCATGGAGGCACAGAGAGAGGGTCACGGAGGCACATATAGAGAGGGTCACAGAGGCACAGAGAGAGGGTCACAGAGGCACAGAGAGAGGTTCACAGGGGCACATATAGAGAGGGTCACGGAGGCACATATAGAGAGGGTCACGGAGGCATGACATGAGGCGGTGCGTAATGCGTCGAGGCGGCAGCGGGCCGACAGGCCGTTGCCGCACGGAATATTTGAACACGGTCAGTTTTTCGGAGCCCCGCGCGTTGTCGGGACCAGCTCCGTACAACTCTATACGGCTCCGGCGATCGAAGTGGGACCGGCCCCGCGAGGCCGGACGGCTCAAGCGACCACGTTAGGTCTCTTTCACCGCCTGGATTCGCATGCTGGTGGGACAGGCCCTTTAGGCTTCCTTTTTAGAACCTCAGACGGCCATGAGTGATATTGGTGTACTTCCTTGTGAAAATCTTTTTTTAAGAGCAAAAACAGAATTAGCTGATGGACATCTCCACAAATGAGAAGATGCTTTCGCATTCTTGAGGAGGTAATTCATATAACCATTATGCAGAATAAAAAGAAAGATCAGGTAAACAGTAGTCTTTTAAAATCTTAGTTTTTTTTAAACTCATAATGATTCGCAATAACTTTTAATTGTTTTTTTGTATTCGGCTTAAAATGAATAAAAATCTAAATGAAGGTGGTAAGAGTTTGTGAACCAAATAGCATCTTCCAATGGGCAGCTTTGGTGCTTTGGTGAAGTAGCATAATGCTTCAATGGCTTAGTTAATGACCGTATAGCTCTTAATTGTGATTTACAGTAAATTCGTAATATTTGATTGGGCTTTGAATGGAGAAGAGCCCTATTAAACTCAGCTGCTCTGCTTCTCTAATTGATCCCTTTCTTTTATAAAGAGTCCAGCTGCTATTTGCTTTTCATCGACCCATGTGTATACATATATACATACAATCCTTTCATCGTAGCTGCCAGGTCTGTGAATTGCCCTATTCACATGGCTATTAACGAGCATGTACATCAAGTCAAAGTGGTCAGATTAGTGAGCCTATGCCAAATGTATGCTGACATCAGGGCGCCTCTGCAAAGATTCAAAAACTTTTAACTAAGTGTGTGGTTTTGGCTTTTTTAAATTAAGTTCTTATTGTAACATTAAGGCTTGTCACCGATGGAACTGGATGGTGTGGCGTCACATGAAGCAAGCAGGGGATTTTGTGGGGCATGGTAGCAATTGTGTGTCCTGCTAAGAGTCACACAAACATTTTAATTTCACAAACTTGAGCAGACTTGCCTGCTGATGAAAGATGGGAATAGGTTAGAATATTCAAAAGATAGCCATAGAGGTATACAGCAGGGAATCAGTCCTTCAGCCCAACATGCCCATGCTGACCAAGATCCCACATTTACATGTCCCACCTGCCTGTGTTTGGCCCATATCCCTATAAAACTTTCCTATCCATGTACCTGTCTAAATCTAGCTGCTCTGGCAGCTCGTGCCATATACCCACCTCCTCTGCGTGGTAAAGGTGCCCCATGGGTTCCTATTAAATCTTTCCCCTCTCACCATAAACCTATGACCTTTGAGTCCAGATTCCCCTGTTCTGGGTAAAATACACTGTGCATTCACCCTATCTATTCCCCTCGCGATCTTGTACACCTCTGTAAGATCACCGCTCATCCTCCAGTGCTCCAAAGAATAAAGACTAGCCCGTCCAACCTCTTCCAATAGCTAAGGACCTCAAATCCTGATAACATCCTCTGTACTCTTTCAAGCTTAACAGTGTCCTTCCTAAAGCAGGGTGACCAAAACTGAACACAATATTCCAATATTGCGGCCTCACCAATATCTTGTACAAGTAAGTCTTCACCGATATTCTTTTTAAAAGCATATTTGTTCAGGTATCATATATGCACTCAGAAAAGCATAAATTGCTCAATGTGCTGGAATGCTAAGGGGAGGACATTTGAAACTCTACTTCAACAAGACCAGGCAGAGGATGTGAAACCTTGTTTGTTTGAGTAGTGATCCCCAATTTTACCACTAACAGAGAGAAAAATATGTTGCTACTTATTTTGTATCTGTACTTTGTGTGTCAATGAATTGTAATCACTTTCTAAAAAGTATTTATTATATACAGCAAGAAACTGAATACAAGAGACATTTCAAAACTGTTAACAATGTCTCCTAGCTATGCTCGAGGGTGAATGTCTTGTCTACTGTCAAAGGCTATTTATTGAGACCTTCTGGGCAGGACAACAGGAGTATGCCACCTGTTGCTACTCATCAATAAAGGCCTTACAAATATTACCTGGGTGTTGGGTGGTATGTCTTTCTGGACTCCTGCATCTGGCACACACAAGTAGGGGAGCAGGAGGGCATGGCACAATGGGCGATGAGTCCAGGTGGCCGACTTAATTTATCCTGAAGTTATTTGAGAAACATCCAACACATTTGGAGTGCTTTGGTCTTAAAAATATGAATCCATCTTCCTACCCAAATACACACTGCATGAATATCTCATGGAGAACTAACAATTCCACCTCTAAAAATACACCAAGGTAATTCAGTACAGCTATTCTTACTCTCTATTTCTTGTTAGAAAACTGACTTTAGTTTAGTTTAGAGATACAGCGTGGAAACAGGCCATTTGGCTCAAAAAGACCGCTCCGACCAGTGATCCCTGTACTTACACTAACCTGCACACACTTGGAACAATTTACAATTCAATTAATTAACCTACAACTAACCTACAAACCTGCACGTCTTTGGAGTGTGGGAGGAAACCAAAGATCCCAGAGAAAACCCACGCAAGTCACGTGGAGAACGTACAAACTCCGTACAGACAGCACCCATAGTCAGGATCAAACCCAAGTCTCTGGAGCTCTAAAGCAGCAACTCTACCACTGCACCACTGTGCCACCCTTGATAACATGACTAGGTTAAAAAAATAAAAAAATAGTCTTGGGCATTGCACCTTTTGATTCTTCACATAAAAGCTCTTTATTTGTGATTCTCTGAAGGTGGAATGGTTTCCTATATAGGTCAAGCACCAACCTAAGTTGTAAATGTATTGATGTTGTCATTGTCACAGTTTCAAAATCCTGTAAGACTCTAGTCCTCTGCACCTTCCATGTCACAGCTCTATCCTGATCTGGAGGAGCTTGGTCGGTTATGACGTCTCAGCCACCCCTAGACTAGGGGTGGGGGTGTGTTTCCAGGGCTCAAGTGTGAGCAACCTCTGGAGTATCATCTGGAAACCAGAGAAACAAGATTGTTCTTGAAGGCAACTCACTAAAGCCATATCAGCTATTTAAAGATAGGCAATAAATGCTCTGTCAGCCGCACCCATATTCGGAATGAATTTCAGGGTGTTTAAATTACGTGTTCCACAAATCCTAACCATAAATTTACCGATTTAGCAACATGAGCTGAATCACCAACAATTTATTTTTCTATCAGGCATAACAACAGGAGCACCAACAAAGAAAGTAATGCTAACAAGAGTTTATGTGTTGGTGTAACTCAGCAGGTCAGGCAGCATCTACAGAGAGAATGGATAGATGGAGTTTCAGGTTGAGACCCATCTTCAGACCCTCTGACCCAGACTCACTTGCCTGTGCTGCCATCTTGTGCCATGTGGCTTCCAGCAGTCTGAAGAAGGGTCCCGACAGGAAACATCAATTCAATTCAATTCAATATTTATTCCATGTCGTTTGAACCTCAGTGAAGCTCAAACAAAACTCCGTTTCTACAGCCATACAAACAAAACAATTTCTACAAGACACACAAACAATTCAATTCACACAAACATCCATCACAGTGAATCTCCTCCTCACTGTGATGGAAGGCAAAGTCTTTTCTCTACCCTGCACCATTTTTCTCCCGATGTTGAAGTCCCAGGCGGGCGATGGTAAGTCCCACGGCCATTCAAGGCCATGCCGGGCGATGTACGGCCCCGCTCCAGGTCCAAATGTCACAAAATTGGACCCCCGGCGGGCGCTGGAATGTCCTGCGGCCATTAAAGCCTCTCTGGGCGATGTACAGCCCCGCTCCGGGTCATTCCAACCCCGCGGCACAGGCTGGAGGGGTTGCATTGCGGGAGCTCCGAAAAGCGGTCCCCCAACCGGACCCCCGAGATCCCGATGTCACAGTCCACTGGCCTGCAGCTGGAGCCTCAGAGCTCCGGAGTCGGGCCACAGCAACGAGCCACCACCGCTCCCCACACTCTGAGGCCGGCCAGCCCCACAATGGTAAATCCGCAGCTCCGCAGGCTGCGCAACTGGAGCCCCCAGGTCATTCTGGTTGGAGGCCACTCCACGGTGCTAGGCCCCAACGACAACGGAGATCCAACAGGGAAAAGGTCGGGTCTCCCGTGCAGGGAAGAGATTCATAAAGTTTCCTCCCGCCCCCCCCCACATATACACAGTTAAAACAGTATTTTAAAAAACGAACAACTACATTTAAATAGACAAAAATAAAAAAAAGATAGACAGGCTGTCCATTCACCTCCACAAATGCAATCTAACCACTGAGTTACTCCTGTACTTTATTTTACTCATTGGGCAGCACGGTGACACAGCAGTAAAGTTGCTGCTTTACAGCGCCAGAGACCCAGGGTCAATCCTGACTGTGGGTGCTGTCTGTATGGAGTTTGTACGTTGTCCCCGTGACCATGTGGTTTTTCCCTGGGTGCTGCGGTTTCCTCCCACATTCCAAAGGCGTACAGGTTTGTAGGTTAATTGGCTTTGGTAAAGATTGTAAATAGTGCCTCATGTGTAGGATAGCGCTAATGTATGGGATGATCGCAAAACTAAACTACTCAAGATTCCAACATCTGCAATTCCTTGTGTCTCAACTAAAAAAAGTTTACCAAGATATTTGGAGAATATTTTCTGGTATATATTTTGCTGTGACTGTTAGTGAGATTCATGTTATCAAAAAGCAATTTATGAAATAATAAGCATTTTAAATCATTTATAGAAAAAAATTGAAATTGGGTAAATTGATATCATACCAATAGCACATTATTTCGATTTTCCTCTCCCAATGTAACTTTCCAGCAAAGTTTGGGCTCAGTTTTTCAATTCTCCTGAATTAGAACACACACCCGTGGCATCCTCATTCACAAATGTTGTACAAGTACATGTTAAGTCAATCAGAAGAAAGAAGGAAACAATGAGCAAGAAAGAGACCAGAACAATGAGGCATGGCAAGTCTCCTTAATGATCCCAGATATGATCTCTGCACCCACTCCAATAAGCGCAGGAGGTCAGACATTAGACTATAGCCAACCTGAACACCAACCCCACTTCCCTGAACCAAAATTCTACTCTAGATTTTATAGATCCAATAACCCATTATTACCAGAATGTAAGATTTCTTTTTCACCAATCCTGCAAATTGAATATGGAAAGTTGGGCATGACATTGAAAAGCAGGACTTCAAGGGTAGTGTTTAAGAAATAACTTCTTCTGCTTCTTCTTCTTTCGTGTGGCGTGCACAGCCTAAAGTTGTTGGACAACTTGTTCTACTTGATCCACCGTTTGTGCATGTTGAGTTGATTGCATTAGTCGAAACAGGGCGGACCACATGAAGTTTGCAATCTTCCACCCCAAGTAAGAACTGCCGATGCTGGAAAAATTGAAGGTAGACAAAAATGCTGTAGAAACTCAGCGGGTGAGGCAGCATCTATGGAGCAAAGGAATAGGCGACGTTTTAGTGTCGAGATCCTTCTTTAAGTGTAGTAATCTCTAGATTTCTCCCAGTACTTCATATGAATGATAGTAGGTAGGAGGTCAGCGCAGACAAGCACATGCAGGGATTTAGTTATTTGGTCCATTGAAATCTGATGGGTTGCAATTGAACTGGAGGGGGAATCAATATTGCTCTTAAATATTCCCACCACCCCAGCTAACATTTGCTAGAGCTTGATGGGAGGATTTAAAACTCATCTGATAAGAATCAGTGTTATGCACCATAGGCAACCGATCAAATGTCTTATCAATAATAGATGATTATTGATTGAGGACTTTGTTGAAATATTCTGTTCAACTTTGCTTTATTGTTTGTTTGCCATTGTTAGGCTACTTCCATATTCCTGATAACTTTATACTGTAGATCACAGAGTACTATAGAATTTATTCACAGTTTTCCCATAAGCAAAGAATTCAACCTGATCTGCCTTGCAGATGGCCATGTGTTTTATATCCCACAGTCCCCTTGATGTTGTTTTCACCAGCCGTTTACATATTGACATGCTGTCTTATAGACAGGCCTAATGGAGATAATGATTCTCATTAGTTATCTCCCCGCGTCAGTGTTGTTTTCATCAAAAACTGCGTGTGCTGGAACTGAGGATACTGGATGCAGCTGAGCACATAAAATCGCTGCAGGAGTGCAGGGTTGTTCAGTTGGAATTTACATTAATTGCCAATGGTTGGTCACAAGATTCCTCAGCAAGTGATTCTGGAAGGCGTCCTGCTCAGCCAAGGTCAGCAGCAGGCATTGAGTATGCCCCAATAGCCAATCTCTATGCTCTTCTGCGCAAAGAACTGCAGATGATGCAAACATATCTTTGCTACTTTCCTATCAGTCACAACCTTCCATTTTTCTGATACATCAAAATTACAGCAGTTAAATTAGTGGACTAATAATCCAGTGATCTGATTTCAAATCCCACCATGGTTCTTATAGAATTCAGTTAATAACCTGGTATTTGGAGAGAAAACACAATTAGATTTATCAATGATGACCCCAAAAATGACTGGGATTTCATAAAACCCAACTGCTTCATTGATCTGCATTAAGGGGGGAAATGCCATCCTTATCCAGTCTGATACATGTTAGACACCAGACCCACACTATGTGGTGATTTTTAATGTGGTGATGCCCAGTGTGGAATTGGGTAAGACGCCAGGTTCGGCAGTGACCATACCGACACTTGCAGTAGGGTGCAATATGTGATTTATTTATTTAGAGTAATAAGATCGCCCAGGACCATCTGGGGTTATGTCCCTCGCTGTCAGAGTGCATGTGCGATGATGCTGGTGATCTTGGGTTTGTCCCGGCAGCCCTGTCCTGGTCTTCAAAGGAGGCATGGTGACCTTGGGTTTCTTCCTGTAGTTCTCCCTTACATCGATAGGAGATGCTGATGGTACAGGTTTCTTCCTGGCTGCTCAGCTTTGGGTTTGAAGATGCAGAGCTGGCAGTCTCTGGATTATCCTGGCAACCAGTCTTTACCTGCGTGTGTACATGTGTGGGCGTAATCGCTCAGTTGTCTGCGGGCAAGAAGAGGTTCTAGCATCTCAGGCTCGAACCCGGCCACTCCGTCTTAGCCTCAGTAGAGGCTCTGGGTGTCTAGGGATTCTTCCCAGCAACCCAGCCTTGACCCCACAGTGGCATTGGTGATCTCGGGTTCATCCCAGTGGATCAGCCTTCTTCAAATCTGCGACAGGGGAACACACCAAGCAGGAAGGCGCTCCACTTTGTCTCGTTCTCTTCCTTCTTTTTCCTCCCTCGTTCTTCCTCAATCTCTTCCTCCTTCCTTCTGCTATCCGGAATGGCTGGGTTTTAAAAGGAGTAGGCTGACAAGGTTCAAGTGGCCATTAGATATCAGCAAATTGGACCCAGCTGTTAGCATTTATGCTGTGGATTGGCCTCTCCTGGTCAGTCAGCCAATGATAGGGATCAGAGTGACATCCGAGGGTGCTGTCCTGAAATGGCCTGGAAAACCCAGCAAGCTACTTACTTGCAGGTGGCTCACCATGAAATCAAGGGCCAATAATGAATGCGCAATAAATGCTGATCTTGTCAATGATGCCCGAATCTTAAAAACAGAATGAAGAAAATAATCTACCACACATTACAAGAACAGAGGCTCCATCATTCAATTTCACACAAAACCAGGTAAGATGCGATCTATAACTCAGATAGCACACAGTTCTACGAGAGTTGGGGCTTGGGCGAATAGGATAGTGTAGGTGCCAACTTTCAATGGGAAGATAATTTGTGAGTTTTGCTACTGAGTTTGGTAGGCTGAAGTACAGAAGAAGCCAGACGGTTATTGACATCAAAGTGCATTGGTACATTGTGAAACTCACCTGCAAGCCTCTATTCAATACAAGAAATATGAAGGAGTCTGTATTCCTTGTCACTGAAGCAAACATTACACAAAGAATGAAAGCCATCCTTTCCAATGTGGAAGAGATGGCCACCTCCAGCAGTGTGAATGTTCTTCCTTTACAGCACATGTAACATCCAAAGTTATACTGCAGTGGAAACCTTGATAATCACCATCTATATTCAGAGTGGCATTGTACAAAGTAGTTACCAGTCCAGCAATCCATACAGCAACAAACATTTCTGTAATCCCTCTTCCCAATTCTTCTCTTGGTAGCTCATTCTCTCTGCAGAGCCTCTCAGACATGCTCAATGCCAAGAGGAAGCCCTGTTATGTTACTCAATAACATTCTTCAACCAGCCAGAATACTACTCAAAGAGCACTGAAGCATTCTGCGCATGGAAAAAAACATAATAAATCAAGAATTGCACTAACTAGCAATAGAAATGTCAACATAAGAGAAAATACCTGATTTGCTAAGCAGGCCAGGAGGCTTCTGCATTCAGATAAATGTATTTAACATTTCAGGTCAGTCTGATGAAAGGTTACCGATTAAAAACATGAACTAATTTTCTCTCTCCGCAGTTGTTGCGTGACTGCAAAGTCATTACAGCTCTTCTGTTTTAATTTCAGATAACTAGCATCTGCAACATTTTGCATTAGGAGTAATAAGCCAGCAACTGAAATGAACCAGCAATTGTAGTGAACAATTATGACCATGTCAAACTCATGTTTCAAAATGTAATATCATTTCTGTATGAACAGGAGTTGCAGAAGATAAGACTTGACAAAATAATGTCAAACTGGCTAAAGAATACCTCACTGAAAGCCTCAATGCTTTGTAACCTAAAGACCCATTCTCATTCCGCATGTAGTTCTCACCACATTAATTGAGAATGAAATTATGGAACTGTGTTTACCTGGTCTTTATGTAAGCGAGTAGAGGAAAGTAACTGAATGCATTATTCCATGACAGCCTAATAAAGAAACAGTTGAGAAGAGTTCTACAGTAATTATCCAAATAATAAAATGAAAATAATTACTTTTATTCTCCAGGAATTCACTTTACTTCCATTATGCAGTAGTAGCAGACAGTTTACAAGTGAACACAAATGCTAATAAATATGATCTAGCAATTAACCTTTATCCATTAACTTTCTGTTTCTCTACCCAATCAGCAAATACATCCACAGATTTTCTAACTACATTATTTTCTCCAAGGTCTAATTAAATAATAAAATATCGTGGACAAACAGAAAATTTTAATTATTCGGTAACACGTGTCCAAAGATGGCAATAATCCTTAATAGCAATATAAAGATGATAATTATATGTTTGACATATAATTATCATCTTTAATTGCAAAGACATAAGCACAGACAATTATTTCACAGGTTTTGAAAAATCCAAGGGTGCAGTAAAACAAATATTGAGTGCAATTCTGGATAAAATATTATTTCTTAGGTGACTAATAATCTATCATAGGCCTTGAGTGCGGTCTATATGCTTATAATTGCATACAGGTCCATTAAAATATTTTACCAATAGGTGCAAATGATGAGCAATAAAATATTTTTGGAAAAACTAAGAGCTGTAAGCAATATAATGGAGAATGCAAAATTTCCAGGAAGAAATGTAATACTTTCCCCAAACTCTCTTCAATTGTACATGTCAGCCAAACTCCAAATATCCTGACATCATGCGTGATATTGTAGAAAACACAAGGTGATGGTTTTATTCAGCATAAACAATTATTTTCAACAGTGAAGACAAGATTATTTTTTCATTAACCTGAACTGTTTCAAATAACAAATACATGTTCATGAATATTGCAATTATAACTATCAGTATATAATAAGCAGACAATGAAGAATATGTCTTCGAAGAGGGTATCTAATTGATGCATAATGGGTCAAATCTTCCATTGCCCAAGATTGCTGGCTGCCTAGTCCCATACCATGCTGTCTTTTGCTGGGAGGCCATTTCCTAGATCATTAATGAGGCACAGTGCAGTGCGGCGTAGCACAAGGCATCTCCCTGAGTAAGTGGCAGGTTGCACTGACAGAACCGCATTGACAGCCGGTGTGGCCCCACCTCAAGGCTCACCAGCTGTCAAAGCTGTTACTGTTATTGAATATGTGCGAATGCCTTTGACATTCGCAAAACATTCAAAGTCATTCAGGATGCATTAAAACATAAAAATGTTAAATATACATTTTTTCTGCATTAAAATATTAAAAGATGTATATTTGAAAAGTGATTAAGAACATTTAAATAAATTAATTAAATCCAATTAAAAGTTACATTTACCTTTCTCCTAGCAGCTGATTTCTCCATTCATTCTAATGGAACTGCTGTGGTTGCTCCAGGTTTACTCCATTACGAGTTTTATAGCACTGCACAGTTGTCCAAAAGCTAGTGCTCAGGAATAGCCCTCTTCTGGGCAGAAATAAGTGATCAGAAATCTTCTCAGTACCTGCACAATGAAGGAATTATGCCAGTGGCATCATTAGAAATACACCCAACAATAATTTGTGTTGTATGAATTGGGAGGACCAATACAATTTGATTCTAAATAAGAGAAATTAATAAACATTAGTTCAATGAATACAAGTGGTGATAAGAAACATTTGACCTGTACATCACAGATATACAGGAATTAAGTCATGATGTTTACGACTCCAAATTGCTCACTTTTCACTGAAAATTTCCTCTGCAAATAGCCAGTTTAGTTCAGTAACTCAATGATTTTGGTGAAAGGGGCACCAATCTTTCTATTTAATTCATGCCTTCCCATAGTTCATGCATTGAATTGTTCACATTTTGTATTAAACACATTGAAAAAGTCATGCAGAATTTAAAATTAGAAAATAGAAAGTTTACGTAAAAGCTATTATAAACAATCAAGAGCAATTCTGTCAGCTGTTTAAACAAGAGTGAATGTATTAATTGAAAAGTGTACATCTCCTGCCACACTGTGGCAAAGTAGAATTATTGCACTTCTCCAAAACCATATAACCATATAACAATTACAGCACGGAAACAGGCCCTCTCGACCCTTCCAGTCCGTGCCGACCATTTGTTTTCCCCTAGTCCCATCTACCTGCACTCAGACCATACCCCTTCATTCCCTTCACGTCCATATACCTATCCACTTTACTCTTAAATGTTAAAATCGATCCTGCCTCCACCACTTCTGCTGGAAGCTGATTCCACACAGGCCACACCCTCTGAGTAAAGGAAGTTCCCCCTCACGTATACCCCGAAACCTCTGTCCCTTAATTCTCATGTCATGCCCTTTGTTTGAATCTTCCCTACCCTCAATGTGAAAAACGTTCCACGTCAACGAATAAAGACCTAACTTGTTCAACCTTCTCTGTAACATAGTTTGCTGGAACCCTGGCAACATTCTAGTAAAATCTCCTCTGTACTCTCTCTATTTTGTTGACATCCTTCCTATAACTAGGCGATCAAAATTGTACACCATACTCCAGAATTGGTCTTACCAATGCCTTGACAATTTTAAACTTTACTTCCCTACTCCTATATTCAATGCTCTGCATATAAAGGCCAGCACACCAAAGGCTTTCTTTACCACCCTATCTACATGCGATTCCACTTCAGGGAACTATGCACAGTTATTCCTAGATCCCTCCTGTTCCACAGCATTATTCCCTCAATTCCCTACCATTTACCATGTACGTCCTATTGATTTGTCCTGCCAAGATGTAGCACTTCACACTTTCAGCATTAAACTCCATGCCATCTTTCAGCCCACTTTTCCAAATGGCCCAAATCTTCTCTGTAGATTTGTGAAAATCTACTTCATTATCACAACACCACCTAAACTATCTTAGTATCATCTGCATACTTACTTATCCAATTTTTCCAACCCCATCATCCAGATCATTGATGTACATGGACAAACAACAGTGGACCCAACACAGATCCCTGAGGCACCCCACTGGTCACCGGCTTCCAACCTGACAAACAGCCATCACCATTACTCTCTGACATCTCCCGTTCAGCCACTGTGGAATCCATCTTGCTACTCCGCCATTAACACCCAAAGATTGAACCTTCTTAACCAACCTTCCATGGGGAACCTTGTCAAAGGTTTACTAAAATCCATATAGACAACATCCACTGCTTTACCACTCATCAATTTCCCTAGTTACGCTTCAAAAATTCAAGAAGGTTTGTCAAACATGACCTTCCAGGCACAAATCCATGTTGACTGTTCCTGATCAGACCCTGTTTAATCCAGATGCTTATATATATTATCTCTAAAGTATCCTTTCCATTAATTTGCCCACCACTGACGTCAAACTAATAGGTCTATAATTGCTAGGTTATAGAAGCTAGACTTTTTAGACTTTATTGCTATAAAAGCTAGACTTTGGCTCAATATTGGACTTTAATTGTTTTTGTTGTGCAATGTAGCTTTTGTGTTTATCTTACTTACTGGCGATACATGCAGGTAAAAAACCACGAGATAAAATTTAGCTTTTTAAATTTCTTGCATTCTGATCCCTTCATTAAAACTATGTCCGCATGTTTCCAACAGGAGCTATTAGCAAAGCTTGCAGCTGCCATATCATTCCAGCGCTAATTGTTAGGTTGAAGTACAATCTCAAAACTGCTGCCATGAGTGTGAAGGAAAATATAAGGGAAATACTGCCCAGCAGTGGAATTGGATATGGCTGTGCAATGGTTTGACCTAATGGGGACCTATGGCACAAAAACTCCCAACCACTGCAGAGTACATGATCACGGTGGTGCCCATGATAATTGTACCACACCCACATCCACTTGTTGTGCAGCATATGTTTATAATATCACAAAAGCAACGAATGCTGGTAAAGTGACAGCTCTACTAAAGTGGATGTGCACAATCCATTTTGTACAGGGCAGGGCTTGCATAGAAAATGGGCACAAACATATTTAACAGAGACAAAGCAACCCTTCATAGCTAAATAGTCCTCCTAGTTCAAAATTATTTCTCCAGAGGAAACATCCTCTCCACGCCTCCTCAAGATCATTTATCCTTCAATTCCCCCAAATTACAACAGATACAAGTCTAGTTTTTTCATCCTTTCTTCATAAGATAACCTGCTCAGTCCAAATATATTTGTAGTCATTTTTCCCCAGTGATAAACATTAACATTATGTTGGCTTTCTAATGACTAATACGTGTATACTAGCCTATGGAAAATCTATGCTACCCAGATCCCACTACAACACAGACCTCTGCATTCTCTTACTATTTAACTGATGTGAATTTTTAAATTATTTCTGCAAAATGGAACAATTTTCCATTTTCCCACGTCATACTTCATTTGTCAGATTCTTGTCCACACATATAATCTAATTATTGAGCCTTTATGTGCTGGTTATCTTTGAATCTTCCAGAGGGACAAGGACAGTAAGTGTATAAGAACACACACAGACAGGTTCTCCTCCAAGTCACACACCATCATAATTTGAAAATATGAAATATAAGCAGAAGGCAAGTAAAGCCTTTGTATCTGCTCCACCTTTCAATAAGATCATGGCTGGTCATTTACTTCAGTATAACTTTTCCGTACTAAGCCTATAATCCTCGATTTACTGAAATAGTCGGCTAGTGCATTCTTGTTTGAGTCTAAGTCCTGGGACCTCTATCCAAGGACACTGTCAGAGTATCATCACCAGAAAGACTGCTCAATCTTTTTGAGAACTAGAAACACGCAATAAATGCTGCACATAGTGATGTCCACATTACACATAAATAATTTCAAAAAGGCTTAAGAATCGGTATGGGAATGCCTCAAGGAGTTTAATGAAGTGTTATCTTGCACAGAACTTCAACAGAGCAGGATGCAGAGAATGTGCACCAAGAGAACTAACAGAAAGCTTGCGTAAAATATGAAGGAGCATAATGGAGTTGAGCAGCAACTTTAAACATGGACATGTTTTGATGGCCACCTCCAGCAACACATTGGTGAACCTGACCATAGTTTAGCAATTGTGGCTAAAGCGTGTGACAGTTTTCAGTAAACGCATAGGTCTCACACGGTCTTGAATGTTTATATAGACTCTTATTCACATTGTGGCCAAATGATGACCAGTGGCACTGGGAGGATGAGGTGAGGTTAGGTGTGGGACTGTTGATGAAGGGAAATTTATATTTACTTTTACTTGAATAGCGGTCAAATGTCTTCTTCACAGAAAGCCCAGCCTGAAAGGTTAGGTCACCTCATCTCTTCCTCTTTCTCTGCAGCTGTCGTCATGTCGCATTTGGCAAGTACTGGGCCTCATGGTGGCAAGATTATGCAGCAACAGCAGACCACCACAAATTCTGATACTCTGCCAAATACTGCAAGCCTGCTCTGGAGCAGTCCAGGCAGTAGGAGCAATTTTTTATTTTACGCTGATTATATTTTTCATGACAACAATTTTCATTTTAAGCATGCTATCTGTGTATCTGTGTGCATTGGAATCTTAAGCAACTCGCCAGAAGATATTGCTTCCACATTGTTGCCATACTTTGTTTGCTGTTTACAGCTCAAATGGCACAACAAACCATCACAAAATAAATGCCAATGACAGCAGCCAAAATACTGAGCAGTGGCCACCTTGATGTAGTATCACACATCAGCAGGGCATAAAGAGTGGGATCACTTTTGGTTATGGTGCCAATCAATTCTAGCTCATAGAGCCAGACACCTGGTTGAAACATGTGGCAGGAAAGCAAGCCTTAATTGCAGATGCCACACACAATGTTTATTTTCCAGGCTTAAGTAGAAAAGCCGTGATCCACAAATCTGCCTTTGTTGACGGGACGGTGGTGGAGAGAGTCAACAGCTTCAAGTTCCTTGGCATGCACATCTATGCATCATATTTCTGTTGGCAGTACGTGTAACAATTAAACACTCGGCTCTTGACACTGAAGAACTCTCCTGGTCCTAGCATAGTGATGCAATCAAGAAGCGAACTCATCCACGCCTCTACTTCCTTGAATGAGGATATTTGTTATGTCAACAAATACTGCACTGAACTTCTACAGGTGTATTTATCGAGAGCACATGTAGGTTGCATCACAGCTTAGTTTGTTGCTCAAACTCCCAGGAACAATAGAGATTGCAGAGACCAGTCGACACTGCCCAGCCCATCACAGGTACTGACTTCCACATCATTGAAAGATCTATAAAAGGCGCTACCTCAAAAAGGCAGTCAATATTATCAAAGACCCACATCCAGACCGTGATCTCATTTTGCTCCTAGCATCGTACGAAGGTACAGGAGCCTAAAAACAGTGATGACCTGTTTGAAGAATAGTTCTTCACAATAACCATCGGGCTCGTGAACACTAAACAACACTAAGCTCAACAACAATGAACATCTATGAACAGTATCTTTTGTTGCACTATGTTTTTAATTAGCATTAGTATTTGTTATTCATTTATTGAATATTTTAGATTATTATATTTACGTGCGTATTGCCTTTACGAGCCTGATAAACTGCTGCAAGAAAGAATCTCCTTGTTCTGTTGTTGGTACATATGACAATAATAACTTGACTCACAATTCTCAACACTACTCTCCTCCTAGATTGTCATACTGTGGTATCCTCTGCTATCCTTTCACTCATTGTGCACTCCAAAGCGAACGCCCACTAATACAGCCATCTCTGATGGGATTTAGTTTCTGTAGAAGCTTTAAAATCAGGACACAATCTTTCTTCAAACATTATAACAATTCATTGATGCCACAGGTAACTTTAAAGAATTCTTGAAACCAAGGACTTGTTGAAACACACCAAATTTCAAAAGAAGTTAACCAACAACTAAGCCTAAGTAATTGCTGATCTCTGGTAGGGTGGTGTGGTGGTGGGGCGAAGGAGTATGGGCTTGGTATGCTCGGGGTCATAGAGTCAGAGCCATAGAGTGATACAGTGTGTAAATGGCCCTTTGGCCCAACTTGCCTATGCCGGCCAACACATCCCAGCTACACTAATCGCACCTGCCTGTGCTTGGTCCATATCCCTCCAAACCTGTCCTATCTATGTGCCTGGCTAACTGTTTCTTAAACGTGGGGATAGTCCCAGCCTCAACTACCTCATCTGGCAGCTTGTTCCATATACCTACCACCTTTGTGTGAAAAAGTGACCCCTCAGATTCCTATTAAATCTTTCCCCTTCACCTTGAACCTAAGTCCCCTATTCTACATCTACCCGATCTATTCCTCTCACGATTTTGTACACCCCTATAAGATCACCTCTCATTCTCCTGCACTCCAAAGAATAGAGACCCTGCTTACTCAACCTCTCCCTATAGCTCACACTCACTAGTCCTGGCAATATCCTCGTAAATCGTCTCTGAAGCCTTTCAAGCTTGACAATATCTTTCATATAACATGATGCCCAGAATTGAACACAATATTCCAAATGTGTTCACCCAACATCTTATACAATTGCAACATGACCTCCCAACTTCTATACTCTGATGAAGGCCAAAGTGCCAAAAGCCTTTTTGACCACCTTATCTACCTGCGATTCGACCTTCAAGGAACCATGCACCTGCACTCCTAAATCCATCTGCTCTACAACACTACCCAGAGGTCTGCCATTCACTGGGTAGGTCCTGCCCTTGTTAGACATTCCAAAATGCAACACCTCACACTTCTCTGTATTAAATGCTCATCTGGCCAATTGATCCAGATCCTGCTGCAATCTTTCACAACCATCTTCACTACCTGCAAAACCACTCATTTTTGTATCATCAGCAAACTTGCTAATCTTGCCCTGTATGCTCTCATCCAAATCATTGATGTTGATGGCAAACAGTAATGGGACCAGCACCAAACCCCGAGGAACATCACTAGTTACAGGCCTCCAGTCCGAGAAGCAACCTTCTACCATCACCCTCTGTTTCCTTCCATTGAACCAATTTGTTATCCATTCAGCTATCTCTCCTCGGATCCCATGTGATCTAACCTTTCAGAGCAGCCTACCATGCGAAACCTTGTCAAATGCCTTGCTGAAATCCATGTATACAACATCTATAGCTCTGCCCTCATCGATCTTTTTTGTCACGTCTTCAAAAAAATCAATCAGATTTGTGAGACACAACCTCGCACATACAAAACCATGCTGATTATCAGCCCTTGCCCATCCAAATGCCTGTATAACCTATCCCTCAGTATACTCTCCAGTAACTTTCCAACTACAGATGTTAAGCACACCGGCCTACAGTTCCCAGCATATTCCCTGCAGCCCTTCTTGAAAAGAGGAACAACATTTGCCACCCTCCAGTCTTCCGGCACCTCTCCTGTATTGAAGGACAACTCGTAAATTTCAACCAGGGCTCCCGCGATTTCCTCTCTGGTTTCCCACAATGTGCTCGGATATATCTGATCAGGCCCTGGAGATTTTTCTACCTTCATACATGATAGTACCTTTAGTACTTGTCGACGGTTACACTGACTGCTCTCTGGACACTTCCATTGACTGTCCTAAATTCCTCCATCCTATTGTCTTTCTCCTCGGTAAATACAGAGGAGAAATACTCATTGAAGACCTTGCCCATCTCCTGTGGCTCCACAGGAGATGGGCAAGGTGACTGCTTTGATTCCTGAGAGGTCCAACTCTCTCTAGTTACCGGTTTCCCCCTTATCTATATTACTAAAAGTATCATCTTGACCACTTCCTGGTGCACTTTATATTGATTTTAGAAAAAGAAAACGCTGCCACTTACGGCTGTGATTTTTGGCCATCTTACTCAGAGTCCCCCTCCACTGCGCTGGACAAGAGGATTTTTCCCATCGATGAAAAATAAGAATTATTCGTATTTTAAAAATGTTGAGATTCTCTCTCCTGAAGGCCACGCCCCTTCCGGAGGGGCTATAAAACCCAGAAGTGTGGAGGTGCCTCAGTTCTCTGCAAGATGGGGAAGCGAGAGGTCGCAATTCTCAGTCTGAGCTGTGAGCAACACTGAACACATGTCTACTAAACTGTGAGAGGTTTCACTGACAAGTCAGTGCCCTTAATGTGGTTTGAAAATGTAGTTTGAAAATGCAAAAGTGTGTTTTGGTTTGAAAGTGCTAAAGCTATGTTGCCTTTGGTTTGAAAGTGCTAAATCTGCATTGCCTTTGGTTTGAAAGTGCTAAAGCTGCGTTGCCTTTGGTTTGAAAGTGCTAAAGCTGCGTTGCCTTTGGTTTGAAAGTGTGAAAGCTGCGTTGCCTTTGGTTTGAAAGTGCTAAAGCTGCGTTGCCTTTGGTTTGAAAGTGCTAAAGTTGCCTTGCCTAATTAAAGTTGCCTTGCCTAATTAAAGTTGCCTTGCCAAATTAAAGCTGTCTTGCCAAATTAAAGTTGCCTTGGCTTTTATATAATTAAAAGTCTAATCTTGACCACTTCCTCTTTGCGCCTTATATTGATTTTAGAAAAAACGCTACCACGTATGGCTGTGATTTTTTGCCATCTTACTCAGAGTCCCCCTCTGCTCATCAGGTACCTAGGAAAAATAAGAGTTATTCGTTTTTTTTTAATGTTGAGATTCTCTCTCCTGTCGATCATGCCATGAAGGCTACGCCCCTTCTGGTGGGAGGGGGAGGGACTATAAAGCCTGGAAATGTGGCCATGGCTCAGTCTCTGCAAGATGGGGGAGGGAGAGGTCACGACTAGTGGCCTTGAACCCTGCTTGAAATGGTAAGAAACCGCACTTGAATTTGGTGACCTTGCACCCTGCTTGAAGTGGTATGAAACTGCACATGAATTTGGTGGCCTTGCACCCTGCTTCAAATGAAATATCAAGGAATAGCTGTGAGTCAACTGCGAGCCCACCAGCCATGAGTGAGTGAGCTGCCAGCACAACAGGCTTGAGTGACTGAGCCGTCAGCCCAAGAATCCATTTGGCCCACAATGTCCATACTAGCCCTCTGGAATCCAGTCCCTTCAGCACACAACACCCATACTAGCACTCCAGAAAGCCCCCCCCCCCCCCACCCCCCCCCCCCCCCACCCATCCCACTGGCCACCAATATTGGAATTGGTGGAGAGGTGGAATATTGCGTTGGCGGACCAGCCCTCCCATGTGATGCTGAGACCCAACGGGTCCCACTTAGTCTAGTGTATTTATAAAATCTTTTGGAATTGTCTTTTATGCTACCTGCCAGAGCTATCTCCTGGCCCCTTTTTGCCACTGTGATCTCCTTTTTCAACATTCCTTAGTTCCCAAAACTCCTCCAGGGATACACTTGATCCCAGCTGCCTATACCTGTCCCACGCATCCTTCTTGATTTTGACCAATGCCTCAATTTCCCTCATCAGCCAAGTTGCCTTACATTGCCTGCTTTGCCCTTCACTCTAACGAGGATGTACGTATCCTGAGCTTTTGTCATCTCACTTTTAAAAGCATCCCACTTCGCCCATGTTCCTTTCCCCTCAAGTAACCTGCTCCAGTCAACTTGATCGAGACTTTCTCTCATACCCTCAAAGTTGGCCTTACCCCAGTTGAGCATTTTAACTCGTGTGCCCTCTCTGTCCCTATCTATAACCATCTTAAACCTAATCAAAGGCTCCGCCACACACACTCCATTAACTTTCCCTTCCCAATTTCCCAATACTAGATCCAGTGTTGCCCTCTCATCTGTGGGGGGCTTCTAGATACTGCTTGAGAAATCACTCTTGACCACTTTCGCACTATGATTTTCCCAGTCAATATTGGGAAAGTTAAAATCCCCTACTGCAACAACCTTATTTGACCTGCAGCTGTCTGCAATCTCCTGGCACATTTGCTCTTCTAATTCCAGTTGACTATTCGGGGATCTGTAGTACACCCCCAACAAGGTGATCATCCCTTTCTTGTTCCTCATCTCCACCCATATAGCCTCACTAGATAAACCGTCTGTAATGTCACCTTTGAACATAGCTGTGACATCCTCCTTAACCAACAATGCCTTAACCCCTGTCTCTCCTGAAGGTCCTGTACCCCAGAACATTGAGCTGCCAGTCCTACCCCTCCATTAACCAGGTTTCAGTCATGGCTACAACGTCCTAGTCGCTCGTACCTATCCATGCCCTAAGCTCATCTGCCTTACCAATCAGGCCCCTTACATTAAAATACATGCAGTTTAAACCAATCCTCCTTTCTCGCTCTCCGCCTTTCACCTGCCTATTCTGTCCACTAAACTTTCCCTCACAACCCTCCATATAAACTTTTAGCCTGTCA
The DNA here is from genome assembly GCA_035221665.1 of Okamejei kenojei. Lineage (NCBI taxonomy): Eukaryota > Metazoa > Chordata > Chondrichthyes > Rajiformes > Rajidae > Okamejei > Okamejei kenojei. Next base: position 61,979,465 of record CM069134.1, read on the forward strand.
TCTGCCTCTTTCCTGTACGAGATCCTAACCCCCGCCAATCTAGTTTAAACCCTCACGTGTAGCATTAGCAAACCTGCCTGCCAGGATGTTGGTCCTCCTCCAGTTAAGGTGCAACCGTCCCTTTTGTACAGGTCACCCCTGCCCCAGAAGAGATCCAAGTGATCCAGAAAACTAAATCCCTGTCCCCTGCACCAACCCCACAGCCACATATTAATTTCCCCATATCTTCCTGTTCTTACCTTCACTAGCACAAGGTACTGGAAGCAATCCTGAGATCACTTCCCTGGAGATCTTGCTTTTCAGTCTTTTACTTAATTCCCTAAACTCGTGTTGCAGAACCTCCTTCCTCTTCCTACCTATATCGTTTGAGCTAACATGCACAACAACCTCCGTCTGCTCCCCCTCCTTCTCGACGATGCTGTGCAGCTGCTCCAAAATGTCCTGGACCCTGGCACCTGGGTGATGTAGGTTTTTTCTTGCTTGTTCAACTATGCAAGATTATGTCAAGCTGTTCACTGGAGTTCTGAGTTACAAAGGCCAGGCTGGTGTCAAAACACTTTTACATATGTTAATGTCTTTACCAATATGGAAACTTGGCCCACAAATGTTCACATGCAAGTCAAATACGAGAAAGCATTAAAAATGTGCCAAATCATGAATACTTAGCCTCATTGATTGTTTTCTCAGTGATGTTTCCAGAAGATGTGATTCACTGTGGGCAAGAACAAACTAGCTCTCACATTTCATTGAATGTCTGAGATTCAAATGGAATTTAAATGTAACATTTCCATGTTTGCAAATAACAAAGCTTATGGTATGGAGGGGGGTAGGGGAGGCTGAAAATGTACATTACGATAAGGATACAAGGAGGTTCCAATACAAAATTCATGCATTGGAGTATGTCATGGATAAAGTGTGAGGTTATACTTTGGTCTAAAAACAAAGTAGATCATTATTTGAATGCTAATAGGCTGGGATAAGAGGCACAAGACCTGGGGCTCTGTTTGTACACTTGCCCCTGAAGGCATGTATTCAAGTACAACAAATAATTTGGAAAGCAACTAGTATGCCAGCCTTTATTGCAAGTCTGAAGATAGACACAAAAAGCTGGAGTAACACAGCGAGACAGGCAGCATCTCTGAAGAGAAGGAATGGGTGACATTTTGGGTCCAGACCCTTCTTCAGACTAGTTAGGGATAAGGGAAACAAATGATATAGACGGTGATGTGGAGAGATAACAACAATGAATTAAAGATATGCAAAATAGTAACGATGATAAAGGAAACAGGCCATTGTAAGCTGTTTGTTGGGTGAAAATGAGAAGCTAGTGCAACCTGGTTGGGGAGGAATAGAGAGAGAGGGAATGCCAGGGCTAACTGATGTGAGATAAATCAATATTCATACCACTGGACTGTAAGCTGCCCAAGCAAAATATGAGATGCTGTTCCTCCAATTTGCATTAGCCTCACTCTGATAATGGAGGAGACCGAGGACTGAACGTTCTGTACAGGAATGGGAAGGAGAATTAAAGTGTCCAGCAACCGGGAGATCAGGTTGGTTAATGCGGGCTGAGCGAAGGTGTTCTGCGGAACGATCGCCCAGTCTCCGTTTGATCTCGCCGATGTATAATGCCCCTGTCCCACTTGGGAAACTTCTGGAGACTTTGCGCCCCACCCAAGGTTTCCGTGCGGTTCCCAGAGGTTCCCGGAGGTTTTTGTCAGTCTCCCTAATGGTCGAAAGTGGTTTCTTCTTCTTCTATGTTCTATAGCGGAAACCACTTTCGACCATTAGGGAGACTGACAAAAACCTCCTGGGAACCACACGGAAACCTTGGGTGGGGCGCAAAGTCTCCAGAGGTTTCTATTCAGGTTTCCTAAGTGGGAAAGGGGCATACGAGACCACATCTTGAACAACGGATATAGTAGTTGAGGTTGGAGGAAGTGTAAGTGCCTAACCTGAAAGGATTATCAGGGTCCCTGGACAAGACTACTTGATTGCTGCAGCTGTACAGAGCTTTGGCAAGGCCCCCTTCAGGAGTTTGAGTAATTTTGGTTGGGTGTAATACAGATTTATTGGACTGATTCGGCAGATGGCTGGACTGGTGTGCTTAGAGAAGTTAATGCCAATAATTCAGGTTTGGAAGAATGGGAGCACATCTTATTGAAAGCTATAAAATTCTAAGATAGATATAAGAAAAAGTTTATAATGGTTAATGAGTTCAGAAGAGGCGAGGGCCCGCGGAGGGGGGGAGGGGGGGAGCGGCGAGGGGGGCGGAGAGATGAGGGCCCGCGGTGGGGGGGGGAAGAGACATTATCGCTTTACTATGATCGCTTTCAAACTAACCTATTTTACTGTAATATTATTATCAAAAATTATAGTTCCATGTGACTCATAAACAAGATCACAAATCACATTTTGAATTCTCAAACACAATGTGATTGTAAATAATTGCAGAGCTGCCAAGTTTCACCGAGCGTTTCCATATTTTGATGGCTGAAAATCAGTATCTTGTTGGGGAAATCAGTATTTCTCACATAAATGCAAGTACTACGCAGAAACTGGATTTTTGAAAATCAGTATTTTGCATGCAATCTCATGTATTCTCAAATATCAGTATGGAATACTGGAAATCAGTACTACTGAATTGTGAAACCATTTTTGAAATGTGAATTTATAATTCTTGATTTTGATTCAATAACATATAAAAATATATAATAACATCGCTATACTTATAAAACTCTGTGTGTGTGTGTGTGTGGTGTGTGTGTGTGTGTGTGTGTGTGTGTGTGTGTGTGTGTGTGTGTGTGTGTGTGTGTGTGTGTGTGTGTGTGTGTGTGTGAGATCACATCTTCTTGAAAACACGCGCTGGCACGGGTGGTGGTGGAGGGTGTTGGTGTGGGGTGGTGGTGGTGGGGTTGTTGGGGGTGGCCGCTGGGTTAACGGTAAAATTTTTACATATTCCGGTAAAGATTTTTCCCGTGGAGTCCGAAATTGCCTTATCTGAAAATTTAATGCTTTATTTCTCAAGTTATTAATGAAAATGTTCAAGATTCCGTCAAAACTTTGAAATAAAAACGACTCTTTCGCTGATGACATCACAATGGGCCTGTGACGCCGCTCCCGGCTGCTCGCTCCACGATGCTCCCATCTCCCCTCCCCTCCTCCTCTCCCCTCCTCCTCTCCCTCTCCCCATCCTCTCCCCATCTCTTCTTCCCCCCCTCCCTCCTCCCCACCCTCCTATCTTCTCCCCCTCCTCACATCCTCCCCCCCCCTTCTCACCCCCCTCCCTCTCTCTTCCCCCCCCCCGTCCAGCCTGTCTGCCCTCTCCCCTCCCCCCACTTTCCTCCCACACTTCAAAGAATAGGTTAATTGGCTTGATATAATTGTAAATTGTCCCTAGTGTGTGGGATAGTGGTAGTGTGCAGGGGTCGCTGGTCGGCATGGACGTGGTGGGCCAACGGGCCTGATTCCATGTTGTATCTCTAAACTAAACTAAATAAGCTCTGCAGGAAAGAACTGCTGATGCTGGGGTTTTTTAAACTCGAAGGTAGACATAAAATGCTGGAGTAACTCAGCGGGACAGGCAGCACCTCTGGAGAGAAGGAATGGGTGACGTTTCGGGTCAAGACCCTTCTTCAGCTCCTACCCAACAGCCATCGATCTCTTGAACACTACAAACACTAACTAAACTAAGAACTACGAACCGTCATGGTTGCACTAAGGACTTTGGGGCTTTTTAGACTTTAGAGATACAGTGCAGAAACAGGCCCTTCGGCCTACTGAGTCCAGCAATCACCCCGTGCTCTAGTACTATCCTACACACTGTGAACAATTTTACACCTTACTGAAGACAATTAATCTACAAGTCTTTGGGGTGTGGGAGGAAACCGGAGCACCCGGAGAAAATACACGCGGTCCCAGGTACAATGTACAAACTCCACACAGACAGCACCCATAATCAGGATCAAACCCAGGTCTTTGGCGCTGTGAGCAGCAACTACCGCTGCGCCACTGTGCCGTTCCAAATAATGTTTTTTGTTTGTTGTGTTACCTATCTATGAATAGATCTATCTATGAATAGATAATGGTTATATGAATGGATATTGTGTTATCTATGAATATTGTGCTTGCAGACCTGTTATGCTGCAGCAAGTAATGATTTAATTGTAGCTTTTTTTGGTGCATATACAATGAAACACCCTGCTTGCCTCTCGCAATGAGTTACAGAAAGTCTAAACCCAAGGCGTGGGCCCGTGACGGGGGCCGGGGGGAGAGGCGAGACAAGGGAGAGGTGAGACGAGGTCGGGGGGGTGGGGAGCGGCGGGGGGGGGGGGGGGGGGGGAGGGGGAGCGGCGAGGGCCTGCCGCGGTGGTGTGGGGGAGAGGTGAGACGAGGGCCCGTGGTGTGGGCCTGGCGGGGAGGTGGGAGCGTTGCGTGGGCTCGGCTGGGGTTGGAAAGGTGGCGTGGGGGGCCCGGCGGGGGGTGGATGAAGGTTGGCGTGGGCCAGTGGGGGGGTGGCGTGGGCAGATTGGTGCCAGGACTAGGCTCAGATTAAGTCGTTCTAGCTCCTGCTGGCAACGGGGGAACGGTCTCCTGGCTGACCAGTGGCAAGGTTCCTATGCCGTGGATAGAGGTGATGACTGGATTGGGCAGACATCGCAGACCCCCCACCCGGGCCCGGAGAAAGGGGCACTCCTTTTTTTTAAAATCATCCCGCGGGCCGGATTGGAACCCCTCGCGCGTAGTTTGCCATCCAGGGTAAAAAACAGACTACCCCTCCCGCAACGCAATATTCCACTGCTTACCCAGAGTAGACACGAGGCGTCGAGGCAATCTTCATTGTGGGGAGTACAAATGGTGATGTGATCCCGCCCGGGCCCACTGCGTACGCGCAGAGAGACAGCGTCACTTTGCGTCACTACTGTGTCACCGGCTACCCCCAACTTCCTCGGGATTTTTTCTTACTCTGGGGGAAAAAGGGGGGTGCGACCATGCCCAACACACCCCCTCCTTCGGACGGCCATGATTAGGGACAATTTACAGAAGCCACTTAACCTACAAACCTACATGCCTTTAGAATGTGGGATGAAACTGGAGCACCCAATCAAAGGGATGAACCCAGAGAGTTACAGGAAGAACCCAGAGAGTTACAGGGAGAACGTACAAACTCCATACACAGCACCTGTAGTCATGATCGAATTCTGGCACTTTAAAGGTTGCAATTCAACCGTTGTGCCACTGTGTCTCCCTCTTCAATCACCGTCATGTTTTCTCCTATCAGTGTAGAAAACATAGTTGTTCCACGTTGTCTAAGTATATGTCTTCTCTAATACTCATCTTGTAATGTCAAAATATTTTCTACTGTAAATCAGGTGGCTTTTCTGCAATATTGCAGGAATTAGACTAATTTTCTCATCATTTATACATCATTAATGAGTTGACCCACTCTGACCATTGGGCAGATCTTAACATGGGCAGCCAAAGCTTCTACCAGGAGCCATAAATAAATGTACATCATAGTTAGATAATGTAATCACAACTCTTGATGTTTATTTTGTCCAGGCTTCCCAAAGTGTCCCAACTTCTGCTGCCACCCACCACACATACATTGTAGAATTGGAGCAGTGTCAATTTCAGTATTGAATCCAGTCAGGAAATATTGGTAAGGGGTTTGGGGGCATTTTTATCAATCTCATGAGCAGTTTTGGGGTTTTAAGGCTTCTTCATTTACTCTTCTTGCTGCAGGTGCCACCACAATTTGGATGCTGCTATAAATTAGTTCCCCTTTTCACTCTTTATACCTTTGCCTTTTAAAATTCAATTTTAGCATAGCAGTAACAATAGCTGCTCAGTCAGATTTACTGCAGTCTCGATTTTCCCCTCGAAGTCTGTCCCATTTAAAACTATGAAATAAATCTGGTTCATTAATAAATCAAGCAAGACCAACTATTAGTTTCAAGGGATATGGTTTATCCAACAATCCAGAACTCAATCCAAAAATTCGCCTTCCTTTAGACAAGAACACAACTGCGTATTTCAATTTATATGAAAGTTTAAAGTGCACTATTAGTTACTTTTATATTTATGCATTTTGTCACTCCCAAGGGACATTCAAATTCAAATTCAATTCAAATGAACTTCATTTTTCCATTAGGTGCTTAGGTTTCTGCAGCTAGACAACAAAAAGAGACAATTTTACAACTCAATTCACACAGACATCCATCACAGTGAATCTCCTCCTCACTGTGATGGAAGGCAAAGTCTTGTCTTTCCCCTGCTCTCCATCCTCTCCTGATGTTAAAGCCCCCGGCGGGCGATGGCAAAACCCGCGGCCGTTAAGGCCACGCCAGTGATGTAAGGCCCTGCTCCGGGTCTTAATGTTGGAGCCCCCGGCAGGCGATGGCACGTCCCGTGGCCGTTAAGTCCGCGCCGGGCGATGTCAGGCCCCGCCCCGGGTCGCCTTCAGCCCCGCAACTCGGGGTGGGAGAAGCTGCCGCCACGGGAGCTCCGAAAAGCGGTCTCCCACGAGGGACCTGCGAGCTCCCGATGTCACCGTTCACCGGCCCGCAGCCGGAGCGTCCGAAGCCCCGAAGTCCAGTCAGGGAAAAGGTCAGGTCTCCCATGCAGGGAAGAGATTTTAAAGTTTCCCCCACCCCCCGCCCCCCACATATACACAGTCAAAAACAATATAAAAACACATTAAACGTGACAAAACAAAAAAAAAGGACAGACGTACTGCAGGGGCCGCTGCCGAGAAGTGCCACCATTGTACATTATATCCATAGTACACATATACATTGTACATATATAGCCATTGTACATATACACAACTCCCACTGCAGTTTTAAAATATTTAATATTTTTTAGTTCTGCCCATTAAGCATTAGTTGAATTTGGATGACAGCCACCAGCTTGCAATTCAAGTTAATGCTAATATACACTCTTGCATATATTCAGTTCTTCTGTTTTGTTTGCATGTGTGTTTGTGTCACCTGTTTAACCTTTTGCATTTTTTAATTTTCCCTTCATCTGTGTTGGCTGAAGCACAATATCAAACAATTTATCTGCGTAAATCTAATTTATTTTACGTTACATCATTTGTACAACTATTTTAACTGACCTTGTTTTACTATATTACTAGACTAAGTGAGACACGTTGGGTCCCATGTTCACATGGGAGGGCTGATCCCCCAACGCAATATTCCACCTCTCCACCAATTCCAATACTGGTGACCAGTGGGGGAGGTGGGGCTTTCTGGAGCACTAGCATGGGTGTTGTGGGCCAAATGGACTGGTTTCCAGAGGGCTAGTATGGACATTGTGGGCCGAATGGATTCTTGGGCTGTCAGCTCAGTCACTCAGTCCTGGAGGGCTGGCAGCTCAGTCACTCAGTCCTGGTGGGCTGGCAGCTCAGTCACTCAGGCCTGGCAGCTCAGTCACTCAGGCCTGGCAGCTCAGTCACTCAGGCCTGGCAGCTCAGTCACTCAGGCCTGGCAGCTCAGTCACTCAGGCCTGGCAGCTCAGTCACTCAGGCCTGGTGGGCTGGCAGCTCAGTCACTCAGGCCTGGTGGACTGGCAGCTCAGTCACTCAGGCCTGGTGGGCTGGCAGAGACACTTAGGCGTGGTGGGCTGGCAGCTCAGAAACTGCCAGATTTTCTGCACAAAACAAGTGGGAAACTGAGAGAGAAGGGGGAGAGGGCGGAGAATCAATTTTAGACATTTTTCATCTTTTTCTGCAGATCACAGCAATGAAGGAGGAAAAGTCTATCCTGGCCTGGATCTCACAGGGAGCCAATGAAGGGAGGGCGAAAAATACTGGGGTGAGGTTTAATACATGCAGGGTGAATACTTACTGATGGGCTGATTAGCTCCTCATGGGCTAGTATGGGCATTTTGGGCAAAAGGGCTAATAGGGGCCTTGTGGGCTGAAATTAGTGGTTTCAGGCAGGCCAAATAACTCATTGCATTTTCATTTCTTTTCCATTTCCATTGCAGTTTTAATCACAGGTCAGGCCAAACAACTAATTGCGTTTTCATGTAATTTCCATTTCCATTGCAGTTTCAAGCACAGGGCAGGCCAAATAACTCATTGCATTTTCATTTCATTTCCATTTCCATTGCAATTTCAAGCACAGGGCAGGGTAAACAACTCATTACATTTTCATTTAATTTCCATTTCCATTGCCATTTCAAACACAGGGCAGGCCAAGCAACTCATTGCATTTTCATTTCATTTCCATTTTGATTGCAGTTTCAAGCACAGGGCAGGTCAAACAACTCATTGCATTTTCATTAAGGGGTAACAAATCATTTATTGCAAGTACATTGCAGACTCACAGTTCAGTTGACTCACAGCTTAGAATCACAGTTGTGGACTCTCCCTCACGATCTTCCAGAGTGACTGACTGATGTCTGGCATCTGGAGTTTTAGGCTCCTGGCCCCCCCTGGAAAGGGCGTTACCTTCATCGTGGTGATTGACAGGCAAGAGGACCAATCAGCTGTTCTCACCGTTTTTTAAACATTCATTATTTTTTTTAATTTTTCAGCGATCGGAAAAATACTTGGGGCTGCTGCAGCAGAGGAGGACTGTGAGTAAGATGGTAAAAATCCTAACGATATAGGGTAGCGTTTTTTCTAAAATCAATTAACAACATAGACAGGAAGTAGTAAAGATGAGACTTTTAGTATAATAATACTGAGCGCTCTTTTTGTGCTCTCTGCTGGTACCATGACTATCATCTAGTTCAGCTAGAGCCCACCTCAACAGTACAATTTCTTTTTGACCTAAGGGTGGTGCTGCTGCCCCATAACATTGAGCCTCACGTTCTCACACTAGTTTACAACCCAACGGTATGAACTTTAAATTCCCCAATTTTATGTAAACTCTAAATTCCCCCCCCTCCCACCCCCCCCCCCCCCCCTTGTGCCCCACCTGGACTCGCACCGATAGATCTCCCCTCCCTCTCTATTCCTTCCTCTAGCTTCACAGTTTGCAACTCTTCAATCCATCAGTCTCACGCCTTCTGCTTTAATCTCTGGCCTTTGTTCCAAACATCCATCACCCCCAATTCCCTCCTCCCCGCCTATGTTCACCTATTACCCGCCATGCTTAGTCTTGCCTCACCTCTCTCCCAACGTTCTTCCCCCCGGGGCCCCCCCCCCACCCCCCCCCCCCCCCCACCCCCAGCAATCAGTTTCAAGATGGGGCACAACTTAAAACATTACCTGTTGTAGATGATATGTGTATACACCTTTAATTGATAGTGATGATGTCCATGCTAACCACCCCCCACCAGTTAGTATATTTGTAACCCACATGCCCCCTAGCTCTCTCTCTGGTGATGATCGTGGAAGACCAAGTACAGCTAGGGCTTATGATGTATGATTAATTAGTAGTGAAGATGTTTTAAGGTGTGTCTGTGTGTACCTTCTCTACACCTATCCATGTTCTCCAGAGAAGAGATGCTGCCCAAAGTGAGTTTAACTTCCAGCAGTGCTCCTCCACACAAGGTTTACGTCCTCAACAAAGTCTCATCTGCAACCTTTATATATGTTAATCGCTGAAAAAGGTGCAGTTCCTTTAAAAAAACAAAATAAGAGATTTTTGGTCAGTGCTATTATCTCTTCCGTTGTTTCAATGTTCACCGGGTAATATAGATAAGCATTCCAACTAAACAATAACACCATAAACAATGCAGCACTCCCTTATTATTATAATCAAGTGATGAATTATATGTTCAAATTCCCCGAGTGTGGTTTGGCATTCTGACAGATTTAATACAGTGTATATCTTTTATGCAAAGCACAAGGAAACATCTTTCCAAGCTCACAGGAGCAGTGACAAAATAGGTTGAAATTAGATTTATTTAATCGTCAAAATAATTACAGAGAATAGGAGGAGTGGTGGAGTGAAAGAAAAGGAAGACGTTTTTCTTAAATAAAAGGCACAACTGGTTTAAGCCAGTTGAACTGCTTGTTGAAACTTTTGGTGCAAACTTTCCTTTCCATACAGCTTAGAAAATTATTACAGAAAATTACTTTTAAAAGGTATCAAACCTACCTCTTTGGGACGCAAAACACATTTCACAATCTTTGACAGAAGCAAACAAAACGGATAAGATCTGAAATGTTTCTCTAAGCAATCATTTTCTCATCCACAAAGTCTAATAATAAAACCTTACATTATTACTTTTAGGCCCTTCTCATTTCACAGTAAGCAACATTTAGTTAATTTCACAACGGTAGTGACCAACACGTTCTGCAAGCATTCGGTATTTCCTCCATTGTAGTATGTATGTAGTAGATGTATGTAACCACTATACTTTAGCTAAACAATTAATAAATACGGTACTTGTAGCAGAGAATATTGAGCTCTGACCAGGTCATCAAATTGAAACACTAAAACCCCTGTCTCACGGCGCGAGTTGGCCCACGAGTGACCCCGCGTTTTCACTCGTGGTGATCACGTTAGGGCGGGATTGTCGGAAACTCGCACGAGCAAACTTATCGGACTTGTGGCGCTAACGGCAGGTTACCCCGGTGAGGAAACTTGTTAACTCATGAAAAAATTCAAACATGTTTGATTTTTTCTACGAGTCAAATTAACTGTTCAAGTTAAAAATTGAAACATTTAAACTCATTGTTTATACGTAGTGGCCTGTGCGTTTTTACTTAGTGGGACTTTGTGAAGTCTACCGTGGGAACTTTCTTATAATCTGTTCGTTCCGCATGAAAGTAAAGACTGAACCAAAGGAAGATAGACACAAAATGCTGGAGCTCAGCGGACCAGGCAGCATCTCTGGAGTGAAGGAATGGATGATCGAGACCCTTCTTCAGACTAAATACCCGAAAAAGAAAAAATAAAATGCCACCATTGTGTATAAACACTGTAATTTAAAAATATTCATAACCTGTATCTATTTACTTGGGTGACAAAATAAACGCATCAAAACCTAAAAGCGCGAACGAGAAAATAAATAGATCCGATATTGGCATAAAAATCATTCTCTAGATTTTAGAAATGATGCAAAAGCCCAGCTTTACCATTCAAAACTGCAGCATTTCAAATTATCTAATTTATAAAAATACATTGAGAATCAATGATTCATAATGGAATGACTCCGCTCTTCAGTAGAAACAATTAATTTCCTCTGGGGTTTTTTTAACAAACATATTCTCTTTTTAAACGAGAATTAGTTTAGTACTTTTTGTTTGGTGCCTCTCCTGCCACTTTATTTCTCAAAATCATCCTCGCTCCTCCATCGAGAAAATCTCCACTGAACGCACCGGTTCTGACGGAGGAATTAAATAACATATATAGTGGAAATGTCAACATCTTTTGGTAGGTGGGGGGGGTTTAGTCCATCAAGTCCGAACACACAGATCTGCTTCAGCTGATGTGAAGAAGGGTCTCGACCCGAAACATCTCCCAATCCTTCTCTCCAGAGATGCTGCCTGTCCCATTGAGTTACTCCAGCATTTCGTGTCTATCTCAGCAGGGCACGGTCCCGCGGTTAACACCACACTCCAGACCTATCTAACCCCTTATTTGTGAAAGTTCCACACATATTTATTGATACTTTTTCCAGCAGTGTGCCCAGGCTACGGACACCACACTGAGCCCAAACTAAAACAATCCCAGTACTTATTGGTGTGTATGGTTTGACCGAGGATACATGCAATTTGGCCGAGGCACTTCACTGTCCGTGTGTAGGAAGGAACTGCAGATGCTGGTTTACACCGACGATAGGCACAAAATGCTGGAGTAACTCAGCGGGACAGGCAGCGCCTCTGGAGAGAAGGAATGGGTGATGTTTTGGGTTGGGACCCTTCTTCACTCATTCTTCGCTCGTCGATGTGAACTTGTGGGGGTGCGAGGAATCGGGCATCGCTGGGTAAGGGGAAGAGAGGTTTTACTGCTGAATTATGAGCAACAGAAGCATGAAGTGGTGGTAAGGTCTGCTTAAACTATCTCGTCCCCCCACCCCTCCGTGTTGGGAGAGAAAGTTGAGAGAGTTGTGCAAACAAAGCACGGGAGACTGCATCTTTGGCGGGAAATCATAAAATGTACACGGATGTTTCGGGCCGGGACCCTAAAGGTTGACTACCCGTTTCCCAGATGCTGCCTGGCCGTTGGCTTCTTCTTGCAGTTTGCTTTTGTCCCAGACTCCAGCATCTACAATCTCCTTGGCCTCCAAAGGGAAATGTTGCTCGTGAAGCCAAGGTCGATATTGACCCACGCTTACTGCGAAATCAAAGCTGCAGTGCTTACGTATTTAGTTAAACCTGCACCTTAAACAGCGTCTAACTCTTCTTCCGTGGTTGGTGCCGACGGAATTGAAACGATTTTCCAAAGCACTCGTTTTGTGCTTCAGATTTAGTCATAACTTCCTCAATTGTATGAACAAAATGATCATTGAGCCCTCAACCTGCTCTTTCATCTCGACCAATTCGCTCTTCACCTTTTCACCTCTTCTGACCGCTTAGAACGAGCAGGCGCGGAGACATCCGTCCGCATTCAAAGATTTCATCTCCCATTTCCCCGCAGTGTGTAGACCTGACTGTAAATTCAATTAAAATATAACAAACCTCCGCCCGCTGGTCTTCTAACTACGTGATGTGTGTTTCAAACAAATCATAAGTATAACTGCTCTGGCACTGGAGGGTGCGCATTTTCCCTTTGTAGGTCATATCAATAGATGCGGCCGCGCTGAATTTATCTTTAACTCAAAGCCACAGGATGGAGATGTCTTCTTTAACATTGTTGCTTATTAAAACATACCTTCATTCATGGTTGGCTCAAGAGTAACGGGAGAGGAACTTGGTAACTCGGGAGAGGAAATTGGAACATCACAGCAATGACATACCCGTGGGAACTCGGTTAAACACTTGATCAGAAACTTGAAGTCTCGTACACAACCACGAGTCTTTCACTCGCGGTACCTCGTGGGTCAACTCGCACCGTGAGACAGGGCCATAATGGTTTCTCTTTCCCCAGATGTTGCCCAATCTGCTGAATATTTCCACCAGTTCATGTTCCTATTTCCAATTTCGCAGCAACTGCAGTTTTTGTTTCTCAGTTTAAGAGACACCACTCTCTGGACTGAACAGACTGAATTAAAGATTTTCATGACCAGAAATTTCGGAGCACAATTAGTCAGATGACTGACCACTTTGCTCATATCAGGCCAGCTGCACCAAACTCCAGAAATAAACCCGAAATGCACATTACATTGTAAGGAAATTCATATTGATCTCAAAAGTTACAACTTATAAATCAAAATTCCAAAGTGGCTAATAAAGCAATTGGATATGCAGTTGTGACATCAGCTTTGTTTTTATTTTGCCCAATTTTGATGCCAATTGCCCTCTACAAATTAAGGAGTTCAAAATCAAAGAAGGTTGAGTTGTATCCTTATCTTTAGTTGCACAGTGGCAGAGTTGCTGCCTTGCAACACCAGAGACCTGGGTTTGATCCCGAATATGAGTGCTGTGTGAATGGAATTTATACATTGTCCCCGTGTCTGAGGGGGTTTCCTCCCATACTCCAAAGACATACAGGTGTCTGGAGTCATTGGCTTTGGTAAAAAATGTAAATTGTCCCTAGTGTGTAGGAGTGTGAGTGTATGAGGATCGCTGGTTAATGCGGACTCGGTGGGGCAAAGGGTATGTTTCTGTGCTGTATCTTTAAACTAAAAGCTTTGAATATGACCAGAGCACATTATATTTATTGTATATATCAAACATCCTTACATTGTTTGTTATCTATTGAACCTCCTCTGTGATCAGCTCTAAGAACTGGAATATGATAATTCCACGGGGGTCTTCGAGCTGCCCCTTCCATGACATTAACTCTACTTGCCTCCTGACCCTTATAGCTCCAATTCACCCAGGAGTAAAATGTATCAATATTTACTTGTGGATATAGTCAACTGTCGAACATCCATCTGCTCCTTGGCTAAAGAATTGCAAAAGTTCCCATTTCTGAGCAAGTTAGTTTCTTCTTGGAAGTGGCCAACCCCCTGCCTTTCAACTCCAACCCAAAATACCCAACACAAAAGACAATAGGTGCAGGAGTAGGCCATTCAGCCCTTCGAGCCAGCACCACCATTCAACGTGATCATGGCTGATCATCCTCAATCAGTACCCCGTTCCTATCTTCTCCCCATATCCCCTGACTCCGCTATCTTTAAGAGCCTATGTTTCCTGCCTCTAGCATGTCCAAGCCCTTAATAAACTTATATGCTTCAATAAGTTCCCCTCTCATCCTTCTAAATTGCAGAGTATACAAGCCCAGCCGCTCCATTGCTCTGCATGTGACAGTCCTGCCATTCCGGGGATTAACCTTGTGAACCTACGCTGCACTCCCTCAATAGCAAGAATGTCCTTCCTCAAATTTGGAGACCAAAACTGCACACAATTCTCCAGGTGTGGTCTCACTAGGGCCCTGTACAACTGCAGAAGGACCTCTTTGATCCTATACTCAACTACTCTCGTTATGAAGGCCAACATGCCATTCGCTTTCTTAACTGCCTGCTGTTCCTGCATGCTTACTTTCATTGACTGACGAACAAGGACCCCCAGATCCCATTATACTTCCCCTTTTCCCAACTTGACACCATTTAGATAATAATCTTCCTCCTGTTTTTGCTACCAAAATGGATAATCTCACATTTATCCACATTAAAATGCATCTGCCATGCATCTATCCACTCACCCTATTGTCAAAATCACCCTGCATTCCCATAGCATCCTCCTCACAGTTCACACTGCCACCCAGCTTTGAGTCATCTGCAAATTTGCTAACGTTACTTGTAATCCCTTCATCTAAATCATTAATATATTGTAAATAACTGTGGTCCCAGCACCGAGCCTTGCGGTACCCCGCTAGTCACTGCCTGCCATTCTGAAAGGGACCTGTTAATCCATATTCTTTGTTTCCTGTATGCCAACCAATTCTCTAACCATGTCAGCACTCTAGTCCCAATACCTAATTTTGCCCACTAATCTCCTATGTGGTACCTTATCAGGTACAGCACATCCACTGGCTCTCCCTTGTCCATTTTCCTAGTTACATCCTCAAAAAATTCCAGAGGATTAGTCAAGCATGATTCCCCTTCGTAAATCCATGGTGACTCAGACCAATCCGGTTATTGCGATCCAAATGTGCCGCTATTTCATCTTTTATGATTGACTCCAGCATCTTCCCCACCACCGATGTCGGGCTAACTGGTCTATCTATATTACTAAAAGTCTGATCTTGATCGCTTTTGGCCCACTGTGGTGCAATTTCCGAGAGAACGCCGCCACCTACAGCCGTCATTTTTTGGCCACCTCGCTAGAGACCCCCTCCGCCTTCCTGGACCATAGGATTTTTCCCATCGATGAAAAATGAGAGCGATATTAATGTTTTTAACAAATTCCCCATTCTCTCTGTTGCCCCCGCAGGCGGCAGGGGGATGGACTATAAAACCCGGAAGTGTCGCACCTCACTCAGACTCTGCCAGACCTAGGAAGCCAGAGGGTCACGGCTCTCTGAGCTGCGAATAACACTGAACATATTGGTTGTAAAATATTTGCAAATTTGTTTCTCTTGACTGTTAAAAAAATGTTTACAGAAATTGTATTGTATTGGTTGTAAAGAGTTTGCAAATTTGTTTGCAAATTTGCAAGCAGCGGGATGGCGGCGAGTGCAGGCGCTGCTGAATAATTCATGTGTTTACTGCTCTATGGTGAGTGTGTTTGTTAAATGTTATTTTGCTGCGGCAGCCTGTACAGCAGGCTTTAAAGATTAGTTTTACACACTGTATATTCAACACATTCTGAAATTACTTGGCATTTTAGTATTGGGTGTGTGAGTGTGAGTGAATGTGTGAATGCATGTATGAGTGTGAGTGTGAGTGAGTGTGAGTAAGAGTGTATGCGTGTGTGTGTGAGCGTGTGAGGTCTCAGTGACAGCTGCCAGCCCAATAAACCATTCGGCCCACAACACCATGCTAGCACTAAACAAAACCCCCCTGCTCCCCTCTGGCCTCATTGTGATGGAAGGTGAAAGAAAGTTCAATCTTCATCTTTCTTCGTTCTCCCGTGGTCGGGGGCCTTGAGCCTTCCGTTGATGGGACGATCTTGACTCAGGTAGCCAGCAGCGTTGGGCCCTCCGCGTTCAGGGCGATCAAGCTCCTGCATCGGGGGGGGTGGGGGGGCGGGGGGGGGAAACCCCCTCCCCCGCATAATACAAACCAGAGAACATTAACACAAACTATTAAAACACACAAAAATACCAAAAAGATGAAAACACACAGACTGTTGGCGAGGCTGCCATTGTGCAGTGCCCCCTGGTGGTAATGGGTGCCCAAAAGACATAAAGGCATGTTCAACTGCAGCAGGTTTTCCTTATTGTACTCTTAACTGCAAAGAAGTTCCAAAGTAATCTTTTGCCTTTCTAATTGCTTTTTGTACCTGTATGCAAACTGTTTCATGAATCAACACACACCAATATTCCACTTCCTGTTCCTCCTCCATCAGAAGGAAACTGCTAAATATACAAAAAACATTTTCTATTTTCCTATTATGTAAATTATATTCTATTTAACGAAATGAATAGACTTACACTGCCCGCATTAAACATCTTTAAGAGCACCCATCCACTTGTATAGGATATCTTCTCCCAGTTCCCAAAAACATTTGCAATGCTTCTCTTGAATACAATGTGTCAATTAAAAAAATGTTACTCGATGGTCTCCACAAGAATAAACATGTGTAATCACTAGTATCAGACTTGGTGGTGATGCCCTCGTTAACCATTTGGTCCATTAATAATGCATAAAGGCAGACACATGAATGACTGTCAACTGCAAAAATTGTGGAGATCCAAATTTGCTCATGGAACTTGACCGGCAGGCAAAACTTAAATAAAAGGATCAAAGAAAATTGTTAGAGGGCAAGAAAGAAAACCAATGATTGGCATTGTGTTCATTGTAATATACTCACTCAGTCATTGCCACTACAGCAGGAAGTTTGACCGTGTGTCATTTATTTTTGTCTTTTGTCTTGTTAGGGGTATGTTTTTGGTTTATTTTTAGTTGTGTATATGTGGGGGGTGGTGCAAACTTTTTTAATCTCTTCCTTGAATGGGGACGTGACCTTTTCCTTGTTTCGTGTCTCCGTTTCGCTGGGGCCGAACATCGTGGAACTGCCGCCTTCAACTGGAATCGATCTGATGGCTCCAGTCGCAGAGCCTGTGGACTTACCATCACGGAGCTGGCTGCTGTAGTGGCAATGACTGAGTGAGTATATTACAATGAACACAATGCCAATCATTGGTTTTCTTTCTTGCCCTCTAACAATTTTCTTTGATCCTTTTATTTAAGTTTTGCCTGCCGGTCAAGTTCCATGAGCAAATTTGGATCTCCACAATTTTTGCAGTTGACAGTCATTCATGTGTCTGCCTTTATGCATTATTAATGGACCAAATGGTTAACGAGGGCATCACCACCAAGTCTGATACTAGTGATTACACATGTTTATTCTTTTGGAGGCTGTGGTGGCGCTGTGGCTGGGACCAGACTTCGGAGGCTTCGGCCGCAGGCCCAGGGGATGTTAATGCAGGTCCCTGGGAGGAGACCGATTTTCGGGAGCTCCCGCAATGGCAACTTCACCCGCCCCGAATCGCGGGGTTTGAATCGGCCCGTCGCAGGACTTTTCATCGCCCGGCGTGGCTTAATCAGCCGCGGGACTTACCATTGCCCACCGGGGGCTTTAACATCAAGAGCCTTGATCACCTCGACGCAGCAGTTGAGAACAGGGAAGAGATAAGACTTTTGCCTTCCATCACAGTGAGGAGGTGTTTGGAGATTCACTGTGATGGATGTTTGTGTGAAACTGTGTTAATTGTGTGTTTAGGAGAAGGGGGAACCTAACCATTGCGATTTTCTGTGATGCAAAGCAGTGTCATCTGAGCATGCATCAAGAGAAAAGGTTAATTTAGTTACTTTAAATAAAAGGTAAATTACGTGAGAGCAAATTTTAGTCAAATTTCTCAGTAATGGTTTGCAAATTCTCCAAGGGCAAATTTCTGCTACACAAAATGGCCATAACATAGTCATCACCCATATTTGAATCCATGTAAAAATGAACAGGTTGGCAAACAAAAAGCAGAAGACATGGTCTCTAATGCTAATACTGTATAACTGCAACACTATCAAGAACACTTGAAGGCTGATAAATGTTTTAGCATCAAACACCATACAGATCCGAATTAAATTAATAGTGAACAAATCTATACAGGAAAAATACTAATCAAATTGTATTAGAGTTACTGTCGTTAACAACTGTAAACAAATAATAATTTGCTTAAAGATAAATTGTAATTACATAAATTGGCTGAAAGCAAAAAGATACCAATCACGTTTGTCTTCATGATATTACTCGGTTCCTCATTGTCTACTCCTTCCCTAACAGAAAATAAGTAATTTTCCATGACATATGTTCATTCATTATAATATGAACATAAAGGTTAACACCCTTGGTCATTTTAAACAAGAAATAAAGTAAATTGAGTAATATTTTGCCGACAAGTAATTTATGCAATAAACATGGGCGTGACAGTCATTGTGAGATCTAATTTTTCAAATACCTTTTCATCAAAAGGATATTGGTCTTTATTGAAGTAAGCAAATATCAAAGCTTCTCAATTAATTAAGAAGATTAGTAACATATTTATTTGATAACATCATTGAGCTTGGCTGACTTATACCACTCTGGTTAATTACACGCCTAGAATATTAATACACCAAAATCCTGCTGTGCAAACAGACTGACAAATAGATTAATAATTTAATATAGCTGATCATGAAAATGTATCAATTAACAAGTACAATTAACAAGTACAAAGTTTTACAAGAACATAATGTGACAAAAAAAGGAGAATGAGGTACAGTTAACCAGAGATGTAAAACAACATAAAGTAGGAGGTTCTATAGAAGCAAGTTCTGAACTTTTAGAAATCAAGTTTGTGGAAATTATAATAGAAAATAGGGAGACAGTACATGAATTAAACTGGTATCATACACTAGTCTTCACTGTACATGATAGAGTATAGAAGAGAGATCGACCGACTGTCCATATGGTGCCAGCACAATAACCTGGACCTCAATACCAGCAAAACCAAGGAACTGATTGTGGACTTTGGAAGGAGTAGGATAGGGACCCACAGTCCTGTTTATATCAACGGGTCGATGGTTGAAAGGGTCAAGAACTTCAAATTGCTGGCCGTGCACATCTCTGAAGATCTTTCCTGGTCCGAGAACACAGATACAATTATTAAGAAAGCTCATCTGCGCCTCTCCTTCCTGAGAAGATTACGGAGAGTCGGTCTGTCAAGGAGGACTCTCTCTAACTTCTACAGGTGGACAGTAGAGAGCATGCTGACCGGTTGCATCGTGGCTTGGTTCGGCAACTTGGGCGCCCTGGAGAGGAAAAGACTACAAAAAGTAGTAAACACTGCCCAGTCCATCATCGGCTCTGACCTCCCTTCCATCGAGGGGATCTATCGCATTCGCAGCCTCAAAAAGGCTGGCAGCATCTTCAAGGACCCACACACTCATCTCCCTGCTACCTTCAGGCAGAAGGTACAGGAACCCGAGGACTGCAATGACCAGGTTACGGAATAGCTACTTCCCCACAGCCATCAGGCTATTAAACTTGGCTCGGACAAAACTCTGAACATTAATATCCCTTTATCTGTTATTTGCACTTTATCAATTTATTTATTCATGTGTGTATTTACGTATATAATGATATATGGACACACTGATCTGTTTTGTAGTCAATGCCTACTATGTTCTGTTGTGCTGAAGCAAAGAAAGAATGTCATTGTCCTGTCAGGGATACATGACAATAAACTCTTTTGACTTGACTTTGGCTAAAAGTAATATCCAAGAAATAGCTGTAAAATGAAAAACTCGAAATCACCTGGGTGGCAATACTGAGCAAAGTGTCGGACGGATGAGTCCCCAGATCCTGATGGATTTCCACCTTTGGTCTTAAGAGGCTAATGAGATAGCTTTAATTTTCCATAATTCCCGATATATAGTGTAAATATGCAATTCACATACTCTTGGAGTGTATGGCATCCTTTAATGATAGCACAGGGTGTAACACACGTCAGCAAGCACTGGTTACATTCTTCTACTGAACTATACCCAGGGAGGGGAAAGCGTTATGATTGATGGGATTATAGGATGGGACTAAGGCGGGATTATAGGTACTGAGGTAGCTATATTATTGGTTGCATGCATAAACCATCTACATATATGAAAGGTTGGATTAGATTGAAGTTAGCAGATAGCTAACCTTAATTGAAGAAACCTTAACTGTCTACTTTAATAATAGTATTCCTTTAAGAAATGGGAGGAAGATCTGTTCTGGCATTATGGAAAATATCTCAAGTATTCTTCACCTTTTTAGTATATTGGGACACTAGGCAAAGAAAAAAAAAACGTGGGAACAAGAAAACAATGGATGAGGAGAAACTAATGGAGAGAACAGCATCTATGCCGATTAGTGTTTATGGGGTTAACACAGATCCTGATACCCCTTGGTTTCAGTGTCTTGTGCTTCAAGAATCATGTCCCATTAAATGATATTCAAAAGATTATAAAGTACTGCCAGCACTGTGCATAAAATGTTACAAACCCTTTAGCCATTCATTTGGCTTCCTGACACTTTATCACAGCTTTTAATTCAGATCTACTGGAATAAACAGTGCTGCACGTGTCCTCCTCTCATTATGAATGCACAACTTATGTAGAGCCCTACACATGAACAAGTATTTTGGTGTTAGGTGGGATGGATTTAGTTTAGAGAGAGATACAGCACAGAAACAGGCCCTTCGGCCCACCGAGTCCGCACCGACCAGCGATTCCCACATATTAACACCATCCTACACACACTAGGGACAATTTACACTTATACCAAGCCTATATGTCTTTGGAGTGTGGGAAGAAACTGAAAATCTGAGAAAACACACACAGTCACAGGGAGAATGTTTTAACTCCGTACAGACAGCTCCTGTGGTTGGGATCAAACCCGGGTCTCTGGCGCTGCAAGACAGCTACTCTACCGCTGCGCCACCGTGCCGGATTTGCCAGCTGTTCTGATTCTGACATCTTCTGATGCCTGGGATCTCTGTTCCCAACTTCATTTTAAGCTCACGAGCTATACGAGCAGCAAACAGTTTACAGGAACTGAACCCTTCCAAACCTGGGGTGGGGGGGGGGGGGGGGGGGGGGGGGGGGAGAAATCATTCATCACGCATCATACTTTTGCTTTTTCTCCCACCCTTCTAATTATGATTCAACTGTGTTGCTTATGACTGTTGTGTTGTTAGTTTGAAAGCACCCGGTGAAAATCCACGTAGTCATGAGGAGAACACTCAAAGTCCGTTCAGACAGCACTAGTAGTAACTATAGAACCCGGGTCTTGGGAGCTGTAAGGCAGCAACTCTACCACTGTGCCATCCGAATGCTGGCCATTTTTCATCAATTATCTGAGGCTCTGGATTAAGTGTTCAGGCATGACCTTTACATAATAATGTCTTCAAGAGTGTATATCATAGAAAGTTGCCGCACGGAAGGAGGACTTTTGACTCACCATGCCAGTGTTGGCAATTGTAATTAATTATTCATTTCAACCCACACCTCTTCTCTCTCCATTACCTCTTTCAAATATTTATTCTATTCACATTTATCTGAACATTTGCTTCCATCACCACTACAGACTGTACAATCCAGATCATAGCTTGCTGAATGAAAAAAGATGTATCCTCATTTCCTTGGCAAATTATCTTAAATCTACGTCTGGCAAATTTTACATTTTTCAGAAACAAAATTACGTCACTTGGATGAGTATGGATTAATAAACAAAAGTAACAGATTTCTAAAGGCAAATAGTGTTTTGTGGAGTCAAAGATGAGATAGTTGGAGCAAATTGAATAAACAAGGAACTACAGCTGCTTGTTTAGAAAGGGGAGATGGTGCGGAGAAATGTGTGCATGACCAGATGGGGCACAAGCAAGGTGGGTAGAGAGGGGGTGCTGTGCCTCCAGTTAGCACGTGGCCTCATTCTGACAGAGGAGTGCCAGGACAGAAAGGCAAGTATGAAGAAATATTATACAATAAAATTGCTCAAATGATCATTTCTGTGTGAGGAACTTATGCTAAGTTGCAAGAGAAGGACTTGGGGCGGAGGTTTTCAAAAATACATAGGCCACAAAGGAATAAAGAACACACACACACACGAGAACAGATGGCTTGTTATAACATGGAGATGTTGATGTAAATAGGACTGGCTTTGTTTGTTTTGAAGCGGCTATAACTGTCAGAAGTTGTATTTGGTTTAGTTGGTGTTTAGAATATAGGTTATTGATGGGTTTCTTCTCAAGACATGAGTATCATGTGTCCTTTCTTTATGGCACATCTTTGAGCTCGGGTGTGTTATAAAGGGGATTGATGGTTGTCTATATTGGGTCGTGGGCACCAAGGCTAGATAGTAGTCTGCAATCTGGTTGGTGCTGTTTAAATGTGTTTATGTTGAGATAAGAGATAAGGCATAGGTGATGGTTGTGTGACCTTTGTAAAAGGGTGGTTTCTTATGTTTATAGAAAACTGAGAAAGTAACTCTGTTTTGATAATCTTCCATTTGCTGTGTGGAATGCTATTGGTAAGGAGGCCTTACATTCCTTTCGTCCAGAGATAGAAGGGGGAGGTTGTAATTAAACTAGACCCGAGCTTGGGAAGAAGCAATCAAGTGTGACAATTAGCGGCCTTTGTGTGGTTGGGGATTGTAGAAATAACTTACATTCTTACTACTTTGTAAGAATGGGGCAAAACTCATATTTAATCAATAAGTAACTGTATTTTAACTATGAAGTAGGGAAATTTGTGAATGGTATTGCGTTTAATTAGGATAGTGAGTATTAGAGTTTGTTTAATCTGAAGTTTTAGAAATAACTTTCTTTTCCAAAAGTGAAAATATATGTTTTGTGTGTATGTATTGTGTGATTGCTGCATGATGTGTATTTTATATTCTGAGACGTGTTCTCTGAGAATTAGTTTTATATCTCTGTGGTTACACTTCATTGAAATAAAACGTTTTGGAGCAAAGAGGTTAAAGAGAACCACAGAGGGAAAAAGGTTGTGAAGGGGCCAGAAAGTTGAAAATCATGTGACTATACGTGTTGTCAATCACTGGGAAGGATTTAGTTGATTGGTTAATGCAAATAAGCTAAATGTATGGTAAACCATAATGATTGGTTAATAGTTTGACACTCCTTTTGTACCATAATTGTCCAATACCTATATAATGTGTTACTTTTGTGTCAAAGCAGTAGTTCTTTCGACTTGCCCTAGAGTTTCTAGCTCTGTGTTGGAAGGTTTATAGAATTATCCAGCACTGTCAGAATAAAGAATCGATTTCAACAGCAAGAGTTTGAATCAAGTTTTCTTGAATTGGACTGACAAAAAAAACTCAGTTTAACAAGTATGGGAATGGGAAGGGGAGTTAAAATGGTTGGCAACCAGGAGATCCTGTAGGCCTCGGCGGATCAAGCGCAAGTGTTCGGTGAAATTGTCGCCAAGTCTATGCTTGGTTTCACCAATGTACAGGAGGACACACAACAGGAACACAATGCAGTGGATGAGGTTATAGGTGCACATGAACCTGCCTCACCTGAAAGGACTGCAGGGGTTACTGAATGGATGAGAGAGAGGAGATAAAGGGACATGTGTTACATCTCCAGAAGGTGGAAAGGGGTAGGAATGGGAAGATGTGACTGGTCGTGGAATCACGTTGAAGGTGGCAGAAACGTCTGAGAATGTGTTGGATGCGACGGCTGATGGGGCAAAGGGCGAGGACTGAGGCAATTTTATCCATGTTCTGTCTGGCAGAAGGGGAAGAGAAAGAACTACAGAACCCAGGAGACACGGGTGAGGAATCCACCTATGACAGCAGGGGGGAATCTAAAGGGCCTGTCCCACTTGGCGATTTTGCCGGCATCATATCAGTGTCGCCAAAAGATTTTGAACATTTCAAATTCGAGCGGCGACAAAAAAAGTGTTGCAACACTTGAAAAACACCGCGTCTAACATCATCACGCCACGTCATACGCCATCACTTCATATCACGCTGCGAATTTTTCAGTGACCTTTTACGGATGTGGCTCCAGAAATCGTGGACGCATTGGTGATAATTTTCCAATGTACTGGATTGGAGGGTAGCTGATGTTATCCCACTTTTTAAGAAAGGCGGGAGAGAGAAAACAGGGAATTATAGACCAGTTAGCCTGACATCGGTGGTAGGGAAGATGCTGGAGTCAATTATAAAAGATGAAATAGCGGCACATTTGGATAGCAGTAACAGGATCAGTCCAAATTTACGAAGGGGAAATCATGCTTGACTAATCTTCTGGAATTTTTTGAGGATGTAACTAGGAAAATGGACAAAGGAGAGCCAGTGGATGTAGTGTACCTGGACTTTCAAAAAGCATTTGATAAGGTCCCACATAGGAGATTAGTGGGCAAAATTAGGGCACATAGTATTGAGGGTTGAGTGCTGACATGGATAGAAAATTGGGTGGCAGACAGGAACAAAGAGTAGGGATTAACGGGTCCCTTTCAGAATGGCAGGCAGTGACTAGTGGGGTACTGCAAGGCTCGATGCTGGGACAGCAGCTATTTACAATATATATTGATGATTTAGATGAAGGTTCAAAATAACATTAGCAAATTTGCAGATGATACAAAGCTGGGTGGCAGAGTGAACTGAGGGGAAGGATGCTGTGAGAATGCAGGGTGACTTGGACAGGTTGCGCGAGTGGGCAGATGCATGGCAGATGTAGTTTAATGCGGATAAATGTGACGTTATCGACTTTGGTATCCAAAACAGGAAGGCAGATTACTATCTAAATGGTGTCACGTTGGGAAAAGGGTAAGTACAATGGGATGGGGGGGTCCTTGTTCATCAGTAAGTAAATGAAAGTAAGCATGCAGGTACAGCAGGCAGTGAAGAAATCGAATGGCATGTTGGCCTTTATAACAAGTGGAATCGAATATAGGAGCAAAGAGGTCCTTCTGCAGTTGTACAGAGCCCTAGTGAGACCACACCTGGAGTATTGTGTGCAGTTTTCGTCCCCTAATTTGAGGAAGGACATTCTTGCTATTGAGTAAGTGCAGCGTAGGGTTACAAGGTTAATTCCCGGGATGGCGGGACTGTAATATGCCTAGTGAATGGAACGGCTAGGCTTGTACACTCTGGAATTTAGAAGGATGAGGGGGGATCTTATTGAAACATAAGATTATTAAGTGTTTGGATACACTGGAGGCAGGAAACATGTTCCGATGTTGGGGGAGCCCAGAACCAGGGGCCACAGTTTAAGAATAAGGGGCAAGCCATGTAGAAAGGAGACAAGGAAACACTTTTTCTCACAGAGAATTGTGAGTCTGTGGAATTCTCTGCCTCAGAGGGCGGTGGAGGCCGGTTTTCTGGATACTTTCAAGAGAGAGCTAAATGGGGTTCTTAAAGATAGCGGAGTCAGGGGATATGGGGGGAATGCAGGAATGGAGTACTGATTGGGGATGATCAGCCATGTTCACATTGAATGCCGGTGTAGGCTCGACGGGCCGAATGGCCTACTCCTGCACCTATTATCTTTGTCTATTGACCTGTTACGTCAGTCAATGATGCCGACAGTCGCCGAAAAAATAGCTAAGTGGGACAGGCCCTTAAGGAGGAGAACATCTCAGATGCCATAGAATGGAAAACCTCATTTTGGGAGCAGAATATGCGCGGTCAGTGTAATTGAGAGTAGGGGATTAGCGTCTTTGTAAGAGGCAAGATGGGAAGAGGTGCAATCCAGACAACAGTGGGAGCCAGTGGATTTGTAGTAACCATCAATCAGTTTCATGATGGAGACAGTGATCGAGAAAGGGGAAAGAGGTGTCAGAGTTAATTTGTAGGCAGGGTGGAAGTTAGTGCTAAAGTTAATGAAATCAACTGGTTCTGCATGGGTGCAGGAGGCAGCCCCAATACAGTCATCAATGTAGGATAGAAAGAATTAGAGAATAGGTCCAGTATACATTTGGAACTAGGACTCATTGATGCACTCAAAACAAAAAGATAGGCATTGCTGGGGTCCGTGCGAGTGCCCATGGCTACACTTTAAACTTGAAAGTGGGAAGAGTCATAAGAGAAGTTGTTGAGGATGAGGAATATGTTAGTTAAGGGAAAGTGATTTGGTTTCTGTTTAAGGAAGGCGGGAGGGCCTTGACACCTTCCTGCTGGAGGATGGAGGCGTAAAGGGACTGGATGTCCATGGTAGAGATGAAGCAATGGGGGCCTGGAAATTGAAGTTGAAGGGCTTGTGAGGTATCTCAGATGTAGGTGGGAAGTGACTGGATGAAGGAGGATTCGGATAGAATCAAGGTATTTGAAGACGAATTCTGTGAGGCAGGAGCAGGCAGTCTTGTTTGTGGATTTTGGAAAGAAAATAGAAGCAGGCAGAGCAGGGCTGGGGTACTATAAGGCTGGAGGCTCTGGAGAGGAGATCACCAGAGATGATGAGATTGGTAGCAGACTGTGAGATAATGGCCTGGTGTTCATCTGTGGGGTCATGGTTAAAGGGTAGATACGAGGAGTTGTCTGAAAGCTGGCACCTGGCCTCAGCATGGTAACAATCAGCTTGTCAATCTGCTAAGGGACCTCTCTTGTCAGCGAGTTTAATAACAATAGTGGGATTGTTGCTGAGCGAACAGAGGGCTGTGTGTTCAGAAAGATTGGCGTGGGTAAGGCAAGTGGAGGTCAAAATAGTGGATGCATGCCAGCAGTTGGAAATGAAAAGGTCCAAATAGAGTAGATGGCCACCAGGGGGAGTCCATGAAGAGGAGGAGAAGGGGTTGTCACTGGGAGGCATGGATCCCGACAAAAGAAAAAGGCCTCGGGTGGAGGCAACAGGAGAAGAGCTCAATATACAGGAAATGTGTTCCTGATGTTGGGGGAGTCCAGAACCAGGGGCCACAGTTTAAGAATAAGTGGTAAGCCATTTAGAACAGAGATGAGGAAAAACTTTTTTCACACAGTGTTGTGAGTCTGTGGAATTCTCTGCCTCAGAAAGCAGTGGAGGCCAATTCTCTGGATGCTTTCAAGAGTTAGATAGAGCTCTTAAAGATAGTGGTCAGGGGATATGGGGAGAAGGCAGGAACGGGGTACTGATTATGGATGATCAGCCATGATCATATTGAAGGGCTGAATGGTCTCGTCCTGCACCTATTGTCTATTATCTATTGAAAGGAGGTGGTTTAGGTGGGGGGGGGGGGAAATGGTAAAAAACTGTGCAGGAGCAAGGCCTGGGGCCAGAACAAGGCTCTGAAATGGACAGAGGGGTGGAGGAAGATTCAGGGAAAATACTATGGAGGGGATAATGGGAAGGCATGAAAACAGAGTTGGAAGCCACATTAAAAAAGATGGCACAAGCAGATGCTGAGGGAATACATGGCTGTGGCAGCATCCAGGTCAGAACATGACCATAGAGCAGGAGAGCTGCAGGAAACACAGACGAAGAGCAGAGGGAAAGGGGGGTCTCCATGAACCTCCAGGGAGAGGAAGAGAACTTCTTCAAAATTGGCGTGCAGAGGAGATTTTGCAGTGGAGCAGTAAAATGGAAAAAAGGAACTACAAATGCTGGTTTACTAAAAGAGACAAAATGTTGGAGTAACTGGGGAACATGGATGGGTGACGAAGTCCCTTCTTCGGACTGCTTGTGGTGCGGAGGGGAGTAGGTTGGAAAGGATGAGGGACGAGACGAAGTCTGGCGAGTTATAGGTGATGGGAGCGGGGGGTTGATGGGCAGATGGTTGGGCAAAGCCTAGAGATGAAAAGTTAAAAAAAAGTGCAAGAAATTTGATAGAGTTGTGCACATGAGCTTTCAAATGGGGTTTGATCACATAAGAAAGCAGAGTTGAAGCCCATGGAAAATAGCATGGATTCCAAGTTGGCTTATGGGACACAGTGAACAGTTGATTTGTAGGTTAGAATGCCGCATACACTGGCGTCCCTCAGGAGTTATACCACCACATTCGTTCTTCTTGATAAATAAATGACTTAGATTGGCTGCACTTGACATTTCTTCAAATATGTCAATAACAGTATTGAATGCATGGTAAAACAGTATGGAAGTCAAAGACTTGACCTCAACAACTTGCATGTAAACTTGAACAATAAACAAACATTGGAAGGTGAAATTCACATTTTGTTATGAAGAAAGAGAAAGGACAATAATATAGTGCAAAATTCTACAAAGGTTGCAGAAACTGTATGGCTTGTCTGAATTTATACAGACATCTTTGGAGTTCATAGGATTGGTGGAGAAAATAGTTGAAAACGGTTTCATAAATGGAGATGAGGAAATATTGAGCTTCCATACAAGACAGATTAAGCCACGTCCATAGTATCTATCCAGTTGTATGGCAAGGGTACGAAAGAATGGAGTAACGATTTAGTAGAATGTTTCAGGCATTGAGGCACTTTGGTGCTGAAGGTAGCTAGGGAAAGCCATGATAATTCTCCTCAGAGCAGAAAAAAATTGAGAAAAAAGGAAGCTGTTCCCATTAGCAAGAGGGTGGAGAACACATGGATTAAGATGGAAAGTGATTGCAGCAACAAAGAGAAGAATCATTCCATGTGGTGAGTTACCATAATAACAGTATCACTGCCCAACAATGTTATAGAAGCAGATTGAATTGTGGCTTTCAAAGGGGTTGTGCAAGTACTTAAGAGAGAAAAAACATAAGAATAGTGCTGGGCAACTGGACTGGCCAGATTGCTCCTACAGAGGGCTCGTGCAAGCTTGTGGGGTAGGATAGATACCTTCCATGCTGGATTTTGCAAAGAACAGCAGTTGTTCCATGCATTTCAACAGGTTTTCCCCATAACATGTGTTTGTTTTCAGCAAAAGTGCGCTATGTTTCACCGCTTCCCCAACACTTGCTCTAATGAGTCCACTGGAACAACTTGCTCCATGTTAAATGTCATAAAACAGCAGCACTCCCTTTCATTTCATTGGAAAGGAAAAACTGTTCTAGTTAAATTGCAGTTTCTAGTTTAATTGCAGTTTCATAATTTGTTTGAGGATATTTTTATATTTCTGTATTTAATAATTCAAATGAATTAGCTTTGAAGAGTTAGCTTTTAATGGTTTGTAAACATTTTTGATCTGTTAACATGTCTCCACTATGTCTGGAAAGCAATTCAGTACACAAAAGAAGCCCATTTGGCCATGAAGCCAAATGGCTCTCTGCAAGAGCAGTCCATTCTGTCCCATTCCCAAGCTCTTTCACAATAGCCATGTAATCTCCACCCCATCCCCCACCCTCCCTCTCCCCTTATGACATTTATTTATTCATCAAACCACCTTATAATCTGGAAGGTACACAAAAGGCTGGAGAAACTTAGCGGGTGCAGCAGCATCTAAGGAGCGAAGGAGATGGGCGACGTTTAGGGCCGAAACCCTTCTTCAGACTGATGGGAGGTGGGGGGAGGGGGGGGGGGCGGGGAGAAGAAAGGAAAAAGGAGGAGCCCGAGGGCTGAGGGAGAGGTGGGAAGGGGAGGAGACAGCAAGGGTTAACAGAATTGAGAAAATTAAATGTTCAAGCCCAGAGGATGCAGACTCCCCAAGCGGAATATGAGGTGCTGTTCCTCCAACTTGCGGTGTTGCTCACTCTGGCCGTGGAGGAGGCCCAGGACAGAGAGGTCGGATACGGAATGGGAGGGGGAGTTGAAATGCTGACCCACCGGGAGGTTAGGTTGGTTATTGCGGACCGAGCAGAGGTGTTCGGCGAAATGATCGCCAAGCCTCCGCTTGGTCTCACCAATATAGATCAGCTGGCATCCAGAGCAGCGGATGCAGTAGATGAGGTTGGAGGAGGTGTAGGTGAACTTCTGTCAGACCTGGAAGGACTGCTTGGGTCCCTGAAAGGAGTGGAGAGGGGAGGTTAAGGGACAAGTGTAGCATCTCTTGCGGTTGCAAGGGAAAGTGCCCGGGGAAGGGGTGGAGCGGGAGGGAAGGGAAGAATTGACAAGGGAGTTGCGGAGGGAGGGGTCTTTGCGGAAGGCAGACAGGGGGGGAGATGGGAAGATGTGGCGAGTGGTGGGGTCACGTTGGAGGTGGCGAAACTGGCGGAGGGCTATGTGTTGTACGTGCCGGCTGGTGGGGTGAAAGGTGAGGACAAGAGGGACTTGGCCCTTGGTGCGAGTGGGGGAATGGGGAGAGAGGGCACTGTTGCAGGGTATGGAACGAGCCTCATCTATAGTGGGGGAGGGGAATCCCCGTTCTCTGAAGAATGAGGACATTTGTGAAGACCTGGTGTGGAACACCTCATCCTGGGAGCAGATGCGGCGTAGACGGAGGAATTGGGAATAGGGGATGAAGTCCTTACAGGAAGCAGGGTCAGAGGAAGAGTAGTCCAGGTAGCCGTGGGAGTCAGTTGGTTTATAGTGGATGTCGGTCAGGAGTGTATCCCCTGCAATAGAGATGGTGAGGTCAAGGAATGATAGGGAAGTGCCGGAAATGGTCCAAGTGTATTTTTTAGTGCCGGATGGAAGTTGGTGGTGAAATGGAAGAAGTCAGTCAGTTGTGTGTGGGTGCAGGAGGTGACACCAAAGCAGTCGTTGATGTAACGGAGGTAGAGGTTGGGGATGGGGCCCTGGTACACAGAGAACAAGGATTGTTCGACGTACCCGACAAGAGGCAAGCGTAGCTGGGGCCCATGCGTGTGCCCATAGCTACGCCTTGTGTTTGGAGGAAATGGGAGGAGTCAAAAGAGAAGTTATTGAGGGTAAGGACCAACTCCGCTAGGTGGAGGAGGGTGTCAGTGGACGGGTATGGGTTGCTCCTCTGGTCGAGGAAGAACCGGAGGGCTTTGAGACTATCCTGGTGGGGGATGGAGGTGTAGAGTGTCTGGACGTCCATGGTGAAGATGAGAGGGTGGGGGCTTGGAGAATGGAATGTGCGGAGATGACGGAGAGTGTCTGAGGTGTCTTGAACATAGATGGGGAGGGATTTAACCAAGGGGGATAGGATGGAGTCAAGGTATGTGGAAATGGGATCTTATAATCTGGAACACTAGTTAAATGTCACACGGGAATTAAAAAAAGCTTTTCCAGCTTCTTGATATTGCTAATAGTCTCTCATTCCAGGTATCGTTCTAGTTGAAGGAGTACATACCAAGGCAGTCACACATAGCACAGCTAGATTGTTATAAAATGATATTCCATATTAAGGCAATAAAAAGTGTAATTGCAATATCTTACCAATTTGCTCTTACATCTTTCTGGTCTTGATATGTACGAGGTAAAAGTAATAATTTGTAAGCCAGTGAATTCTTTGTGGAGAGTACCCTGTACTATTGAATTTGACAATGATCAACTACGTGTTCATTTAAACATTTCTGGAACACTGATCTACTGCTCTCTCGCTTACATACAAACCCTGCAGAATAGAACTTAGATCTCCACATGGACTTTCCTTTCACTTTGTGTGTAATTTTATTTTCCTTACTCTAAGCAGAAAGTGACTTAAAGTGTACATATTTTTTTTTAATTTGGCACAAATAGTTTGCCCCGCAGGCCTGGAAGTTCACATCAAGCTGTAAAATCATTCTAATAAACAGAAATGCAAATTTCAAGGCCACTAGAGCACTTCTGCACTGGTGTGGTTTTTACTGACCAAACACTACAATAACTCTTGATTGTGTCAAAAGTATATCCCTATTCCTTACTGCAACTTCAGTAAATATGAATAAAACGGTGATGATAAAAATGGATGCAACTCCAACAATGCTATCGATCAATAAATTTTTGAAACAGTTCAACAATCAGTCTCTCGGAATGACATTATATTCATGGCTGTGATCACATCTGGCGAGGGAAAGTAAATCAGATTCATTAACATTCACTGCATGTATTAATTATTATAATTGATGTAGCCTTGCATTTCAAAGGACATCCCATCTAACCTTCCTTCTGTTACTTCTAATTCAGATCAAGCACATGCTTTATAGGTCTTAGAGTGTCTCAATGGGCTTAGGTATCAAGTGGAGTGTCATATAAACCAGAATGTTTCAACTTTTAATATATGGCCTATGCCTTGTTAGCTAATCTCAATTTGCACATCAGGGATGGGCATTACAATTGGCTTAATTTACTATGTTTATATACATAAGCAGAGGTAGACATTTCACAAACAGATTAGGTTTAGATGTGTTGGTACCTGACAAAACTCAATAGCTAATGAATGAAGTCCTTTAATAAAATTAATCACAGTTTGGAATGTGCCTTGATTTGAGATTTTTATTGATGAGATGGAAGCACAGTGATTAAGTTTCTGGACTAGCAATGCAGTGGCTTGGATTGATGATCTGAAAGCAGAAGTTCAAACTCCACCAAGGCAGCTGGATATTTAAATTCAGTTAATTAAATTCTGGAATAAAAAAAATCTAATGTCAGAAAAGGTGATTGTGAAACTATCAGATTGTTCTTAAAACCTGACAGCTTCACTAATCTCCTTTAGAAGAGGAAATCAGCTTTCTTTACCCATGATAACATTTGTGGATTCTAAATCTACTGCACTTAGAGGGATTCTCAGGGTTCTTTCAGAAACAGACCGACAAGTAACTGTAGGCAAAAGGAATAATCATATTTGTATATTGTAGTGGCTCCCACAAGAATACCACACATATAAACTGAGACCCACAATAATTATCAAAAACCATTTAAAAAATTCCACTATGATCATAACCTTGCCCATCTTTGCAAAGTCTCGTCCAGCTCTACAACCCTCCAGGACACTCACTTCATAGTTGG
Source organism: Okamejei kenojei (assembly GCA_035221665.1). Lineage (NCBI taxonomy): Eukaryota > Metazoa > Chordata > Chondrichthyes > Rajiformes > Rajidae > Okamejei > Okamejei kenojei. The sequence goes on from CM069134.1 coordinate 62,012,376, forward strand.
GAACTAATGCAAGGTCCTTGGCCCAGGAATTCCCTTCCCACCACCATCTCCAAACCTTCCCAGTTCTCTTCCACTATTCCTTGTTTAATCTATTGTTTTGGTCAAGCTTTTTGCCATCTGCCCTCTCTGGCTCAGTATCCATCCATTAATAGCAATGCTCTGAAGTGTCCTGGAATGTCTGTTCTGTTAAATGCTACACATAAACAGGAGTTTATCAGGGTCAGACTGTATGGAAACGGGCCCTATGGCCCAACTTTCCCTTGCCAACCAACTTTACCCCATCTTCATTAGTCCCACATGCCCGTGTTTGGCCCATATCCCTCTTTCCTATCCATGTACCTGTCCAAATGTATTTTAAATGCTGTTATAGTATCTGCCTCATCTACTGCCTCTGGCAGCTCATTCCATATATCCTCCAATGGATTTAACGAGCTGTATTTCTCTCTCAACACATCAGTAAAACATATCCTAATTTCTATATGTTAGACCTTGCCAGTAAATGAGTCAATGATCACTTCTAGTTCAGCTTCCAAATGCATACAAATGCACATTTTGTCCGAATGCTGCAGCTCAATATCCTGGTGTTCTTTCTTCTGGAAATGTAGTTGCTGTGGATTTTAACAGTTTCCCTCGGGTTCTGAAAGTAACCTCAATTCTGAATTCAATAAGATAGATCTTTGATTCAATACTTCCAAGATAGATTTCCCCTACCATCCACCTTCCTTGAAGAAAGGTTGATGGCAAGACACTGGGAAACAATGGACCATTTCCCAAATCTCAAGAGCCAACTCTTAGCAAAGGCAGACATCGAAGGTGGTGTTGAATGTCATCATCAATATGCCACCACATCCTTTGTTCAAAGGGGTTTTTGATTACATTATTTTTATCTTCACAAAATTCTACCAAGAGTGTCGCAACTTCTCCTCTTCTAAGTCAACGTCTCCAACACCTAGTTACACTACAAAGACCATGGATCAATATTTTTATGCCTGACACTGGACTCTCAGCAGACCATGATTCTGAGCTCAGGCACAGAATGTTACAGGGAATCGATCCAAGAATGCACTTTGCATCTCCTTGGACAAACTGCAACATACTCAATGACAGCTGGGAGTCCCTGGTCCATACGGGCTCAAATTGTAGAAGGAACATTTGGGATGGTGTTGAGCATGTCAGGTCCATGTATCAGAAGACCTGCAAAAATGACACAACTATGGGGCAGCAAAGTGGTGCAGCTGGTGGACCTGCTGACTCACACGCCAGAGACCCAGGTTCAATCCTGAGATCAGGTGCTGTCTGTGTGGAGTTTTCTGAATTACATAAAAACTAGTTTGAAGAGGTGATCGACGATTGATCGAAGAGCTTATATCCATGTGCTATTTCTACACTAAACTAGCATGCCATTTCACCACTTCAGATACCACCTGCTCAATCTATGGGAGAACCCACACATTCCAAAATTCCCTCTGTCGCCTTGAAACAATAAAACAGAATGGAAGCAAGACACCAAGATCATAAGAGACTGCCAAAGAAAAATAGGCTTCATCTTTCTACAGTATAATAAGGAAGTGCCAAATAAAAACCACAATAAATAAATAAATAAATAAATAAATATATATCTGAAAAGATAGATCTAATTAGCTAATCCTCCTAATTTTGTTTTGCATTGAATTGTGCATCGACTTGAATTTGACAACAAAATGAAGCTGAATAGATTACAACTGATTAAAAGTGATTGTTTTGCTAGTTTTAAAAACATTTCACTTTATCCAATCAGACTTATTTGACTCCATCCCATACAAGATCACTTGTTGGTTATGCTAACAAACAAAAGATGGCATGAAGTGCCAACTTAACCCTGTCATTCATATCCTAAGCACAAAACAGTTTTCAACCTTGCCTAATTTTTTTGTTTTGAAAAAAAAACTGTCATTTCAATTCAACAAAACTCAGCCCCTTGTCGTGTCAGTGCCACTAATCCACCTCCAGGACTTTGGTTCAGGCAAAACATCATTCAGTATAATATTTCCCTAGATCCTCAAAGTATTTCAATAGAATCAATAACATATATCTTTCAACACTCGGCTCACAATGAGATCTTCCCATTTCTCATTCCCTAGATTACTCAGTAATACAGGAAACAATAGAGAATATCTATAGAAAGCCTTTTTAAATCGACTGCCCAACACTCAAGCACCTTCCCCAAAATTGAAAATGCATTTCTTTGTCTCAATGGGATTCACAAACATTAAATTCCATTCACATGCAAATTAACTATTTAAAACAAATTCTATCCAATTCCACATCTGGGTTAAAAAGTCACATCTTTCACCTACCACCGAGGTTTCAAATACAAGACTGATTTCTTGTCCCGGGCACAAATTTATAATTAACCTACACGCTGACCTTCTGCTGCAGTGAAACATCCAATCACAGTGAATCTAATCATTAACAGAATCAATTAGTCAATTAATGGTTAAACCAACCCACTGTCAAGGCTCCAAATTAACTAATACTTCCTAGTAATCAAAAGCTCCATTCACAACCAGCTTTTCCCCTCTGCATTTAGCGAATTCTCTGGCGGCTAGGTTGTCGCATTTTCTCTGCCTGCCTTTCCTGGCTATTCATCAGCATAGTATCAAAATAAATGGTGAAATCTAACCATTGCACAGAAGCTGTATTGTACAGGCCTAGTATTCAGTTCAACACTCATCTGTCTAAATCCAGCTTATTTTTATTCATAATTTTGAGTTATTTGTGAATTGTGAAGCCATTTAGGCATGTGCATCACCAACTAGCAGAAGGTGTCCCAAAACCATTTCATTTAGGAACTGAACAGCTGTCAAAGTGAGGAGGTATGCAGACCATCTGTTTGAATCCAGGATCCCAGAGGAGAACGGACCATGTTCTAACTCACAGCACTATCCAGTCCTCCCTGGACGTGCAACTTCAAGGTTGATCCAGTGTTAGAATCACTGATACAGAAGTTACCTCTCCTTAAATAGTAATGAATAAAAATCCATTTTTGTTATTGGCTTTAAAGATACCTTATTTCTTTTCATGTGGCTTTTTCAATATTAAGCTGAAACACACGAGTTGCTCAGGACTGCTGTTTCAAACAACCTGTCTCATTTTGTCTTATTAGCAAGAGCTGACTGAGCATGAAGGTGTTCTTTACTTGTCAGTTGATAAAGTGGGCATCCCTTTTCTTATCTTTCTGATTCTGACTTCGCCTTGTCTAATCTATGCAGGCACACCTATCATCTGTGCAGAGGGAATGATATCCAATTAATTCAATATGCTAATTTAACAACACACATCATTAACCTAATGTGTAATATATAGAAACAGCAGTAAATTAATCATCACCAGTATAATGTCCAAATTTATTCTGAAACTTCAATTAGCTGAAAATGTGTTCCTTTGGAATGGTATTCCAGAAGTTAACATTTTATATTTGAAAACATTTTATTCATGTGTGTGTGTGTATGTATATATATATATATATATATATATATATATATATATATATATATATATATGTATATATTGTTTTTTTTAAGTAGTTAATTCATACACTCAAACATTTCGCAATTTACCAAACTCAATACTTAAATTTCAATAATAATAAAAAACAAGTGTTGCTCATTATTCGAATTTTGATGTCAAATTATATTTGGTTTATATATGGACTGTTTCTTCATTCATACAGCAGTGTGATATTGGTTATTTTTCCCACATCAATTCAACCTGCTCCTTATTGATGCCTTCACCCTGTTTTTAAAATTGAATCCTAGTAAAGTGTATATTGCATTCACATTTGATAGACTGATAGCATTTACAATTGCTATAAGTTTATTAGATTTTGCAATACTGCTAATCTACTTTATACTTACAGCCATGGGAATTACTTTATTATGTTGACTGCAAAAATACCCAGACTTTTCCTTGGGGAATATTTTTTTTTGGATATAATTTCAGCAGCAGATCAAATAAACCGCGAGAGAAACATTAAAAATGGCAAATATTTATTGTTTACACAATTTTTTCAGTTATTCCATAAATCTTTTGCCAAAGTTGCAAAAAGAATTGAGAAAAAAATCTGGAAATTGATTCTCAATATGTAGAATCAAGCAATATGAGGTAAGTTAGTAATGAGAAAGATAACTCTTTCTACACCATTGACACTTTAAGATTGATTACAATTTGGGGAAAGCAACAAATTCAGAGAATCACATTATATATGAATGTTAAAAGGATTTGTTGGCACACTGCTTTTTCACCTCTGGCACATCAATTTGAAAATAAGCCCAAATGAATGGATAGAAATCTCCTCTACCCATCCTTAGCTTTCATCTCAATGTGACAACCCATCCAATTTTGAATAGGACAAAGTCATTTGCATAACTGAAAACTAAACTACCACATTTAGTTTCAAAGAAAAGAAGGCAATGTGAAAAATTACAAATGCGTTATTTTCATGCACTGAACTATTTTTCAAACCATTGGGATATCTGTATTAAGACAGCAAAAAGGGTCATCCCCAACCCAACGCAAAATAAAAGTGAACAGCTTCACTTCAGGATCCATTTGATATATAAACACACTCAATCAGAATTTGGCACTAGATTGATTAATTCATAAGATCATAAGATCTTAAGTGATAGGAGCAGAATTAGGCCATCAGTCCATCAGGTTTTCTCTGCCATTCAATCTTGGCTGGTCTATCTCTCCCTAATAACCCCATTCTTCTGCCTTTCACCCATAACCTCTGACACCCATACTAATCAAAAATTCACTCAGAATGGCCTCATTGAAGGGAATATAGTACATTAATTCAAGCAAATCAATAAAAAAAGTCTTGGCACAAGCTCTTGACCCAAATCGTCGAGCATTCCTTTCCCACAACAATGTTGCCTGACACATCAAGATCCTCTAGCAGCCTGTTTTATTGATTCAAGTAAATATAATGGTATTTTTCTGTTTCTAAGGCAATTACTTATCATTGATCCACAGTTAAAGAAACTTCATTATATAACTAAATGCAAGACAACCAAAATGGGGATGTTTATGGTTACATTAGATGCTTGTCTGAACATCATGCAAGGATTGAGTGACTTTTCCTTCATATTAATTCAATGCATAAAGCCAGGTTTTAAGTAGAGATATCTACAACGGAATTATCAGCTATCTATCAAAGCCAAATATGGAGACACAAGTGACAGCAGATGCTGGAATATTGAGCACAATAGGAATGTTTCAGCATAAGTCAATAACTTCAGAAAGAGAAAATATTCAATTGGTAAGAATTAATCATATATTTGTAAATGATTATGATCTACATTGAGTCTTGGAAGACTCACAAGGTGGTAAGTGGGAGAAGGCGATACTGGCATGGCTTATGCGGCAGCTGCAGCCTGCACAGCAACATCCAAATGGTGATTACATTATGAGGAGCAGGGGAATATGGCAAGAATTGGCTGGTGCAGATAGCCAAGGTGAAGCAGAAAGTGAGAACGTTGGAGCAGTGTTCCCTCTTGAGGCCAGATAAGAACCAGGTCATTAGGGTTGAGGAGCTCGTGGCGTTGCTCCTGCACCATGACAGTCAAAAGAGCCAATGGGGAAGGAGGGGGGGTGGGCGAGGGGGAGGGGGAGGGGGAGGCAGCCAACACCTCTACTGAGACAGATCGAGAAGCCGGAGCAAGCCTGAGATGTCAGTGCCTCTTGTTGCCCACGGACAACGAGGAACTTTGCCCACAAAAAGCGGCAAAGAGGGAGGTGCCAGGATAAACCAGAGACTGCCAGCGCCGCCTCTTGTTGCGCAAAGGTGAGCCTGACACTGTCAGCACCACCTCGTAAGGTAAGGGTGAACTGTAGGGAGAAACCCAAGATTGACAACCCTCTTCCTTCAAGACCAGGTGAGGAGTGAAATTGTTTAATAGGAACTGGAGGGATAACAATGTTTTTTTAACTACACAAAGTGTGGTGCATATCTAGAATGAGCTGCCGAAGGAAGTAGTTAAGACAGGTACCATCATAACATTTAAGAGACATTTAGACAGCTGCATGGACAGGTTTAGAGGGTTATGGGCCAAGCGTGACTCTGTGACCAGGACTGAGCTGTTGAACAAACCCGAGATTGCCAGCTCCACTGCCCATACGCCCTGACGACAAGAACAAGTGCTCCCATGTGTTCCTGGACTTTCATCACTATAACTAAAACATATCTTGCGAATTCATCCAAATACGAATGTCAGAGGTCACATTTTAACCCAGCACTTTCCCCAACATCACACAGTAATAAAAGCAGATGTCTCTGCATAACAGCGCAGTAAAAGTTCTTTTATTCAACTTACTTTATCACACACAATAAATAACAATGAAAACATGCCCATCTGAGTGCCAGGAGCAATGATGGAACAACATTGTTATCGATCAGTGAAACCATGCATCTGGAACCAACAAAAAGGTCTACAGATTAATAATCAGACACTATGTGTACTACAGTCCCATTTTATGTGGGTCTTATGCGATCACAATGCTGTTCCAATTATAGGATCTCTCTCAATCTGAAGGGTCTCGACCCGAAACATCACCCATTCCTTTACTCAAGAGATGCTGCCTGCCCGCTGAGTTACTCCAGCATTTGTAGCATTTGAAGGGTAATAGGATACCGTTCTACTGCTGCATTTTGAGAGTACATAGAGCTACATGATATTACTTGGTTCCTGCTCCAATATTCTTCTTGTGAAAAATAATATTTTCCGTTCACAAGAACACAGGTTTCAGGCGAGAGGGAAAAGAATTAATAGGAACTCGAGTGGCAACTTTTTCCACTCAGAGGGTGATGGGTATTTGGAACAAGTTGCAAGAGGAGGTAGTTGAAGTAGGTATGATAACAGCATTTAGAAGATACTTGGACAGCTACATGGATAAGAAAGGTTTAGCAGGATAAGGGCCAAAATTGAGTAGCTTAGAAAGGGCATTATGGTTGGCATGAATGTTGGGCAGAAGACGATGAGCAAGTCCTCTACAAGAGTCACTCTTACTAGTATAGTCATCGATTGGACTGCCTTCCATCATTACATCTAGATGAAAAGAATCATGTTGATATTGCCTTATGGAAATACATTAAAATGTTGATAATTATCTGATCATCACCCGACTTAAGTTTTTACCATTTCTGTGTAACTGTGGTACATTCATCATTTTAATTGCAAACTGTGTTCATTCTTTTGAGTTTTTAATGGTCAATATTTCATTAGTACTGGTGAGTTATGATCGTATATTTGAAAAATATAACCAGAAAATTGCTACAGTAGTTTTGCAAGGAATTTATTTTCAACTAAATCTGTACGGAAAAAAAATCAGTGGTTGATCAGAGTGTAACAATATCAAGACCCCATAGACATTATTTCCATTAAGCCAGTGGCTTATCTCCTCATCCAAATTAAAAAACATAAAATTCTAAGAAAAAAAGTAGTGAAAGGTTAAATGAGCTGCTGCAGAGATTAAAGAAAAACAAACGAAAGCCAGAAAATTTAAGAACAGGGCAAACAGGGAAAAATATATTTATCTAGTGGTCTTTGGAAATTGTTTTCAAACATTTTGAGAAAATGTATGCATGAATGCCAGGGTGGTTGTGAGAAATGTACAAATATTCTTAGCAAGTCAAATATAGAATATGCATCACTGTTCATCATAAGCCATTGGATATCCTGTGAATACACTATTTTATTGCTTTAGTTGAGATACAAGGATTGCAAAATGAAAAAATATCAAGGTCCATTTAATTAATTCTACCATTTGGTTAGTTGCGTGATACAGTAGTAATGGAGTTCTTAACTAATCAGTGTAATCAATCTCTATCAATTAGTCTACAGCCAACCCAGAAATGACATACAAAACCTCCAGTGGCAGAGCATTTTGGGAACCACATACCCAAACTCACCTTTGTTCTCAAATGCATGCTCTGATCACCACCTCATGTTTCATTAACTACATCCCAAAATACTATTTTCAGAAATAAATCTATATAACTTGTGAGTGACCTCTTTTGAGTTTTGAAATTTGCATCCTGAAAAGTAATCCCCTCTGACACTAACACAAGTACGGATGACAGGTTTGTTACAAAACGACTGCCAAGACAGATTAAAGTGTGTTGAAATAAAGCTCTAAATTTACAACCTGCTGCAGTGAGACTCCTCAACTTCAGTCATCCCTTTATGGGCCTCCAAGGTTGAGTGTCACGTCAGGACCGTAAATCATGTAATTGCAAGTCCAGTATAACATTAATTAACAGGTCTAAATGGAGTCAGGGAGAATAATTCACAATAATGTCTTAAACCCAATAATTTGACTATTACCTTTAAACTGGGAGCTTTACAGTGAGAAGAAATCTTTATGGTCTTTGGCAAGTCTAATGGCTGAACAGTGTAAATCATCCAGAAATTTGCAAATAATCCAAACTAATGATGTATCCCTTTCACTCTACAAATTGCTGGTCATTGTTGGATAATGGAATGCAGTATTAAGGCATCATTCAAATTTTCACCTTTTTGTTTTGCATTTTTATTACTTTAACTTCCAGGAAGAACGATTTCAAAATGGTGCAATGAATACAGGATCATAAAACAGAACTTTGTTTATGCTTGATAAAACAAGACTAACAAATAGTTAGTGTGCAGGAAAGAACTTCAGATGCTGGTTTAAATCAAAGGTAAACACAAAATGCTAGAGTACCTCAGCAGGACAGGCAGCATCTCTGGAAAGAAGGAATGGGTGATGTTTCGGGTCGAAACCCTTCTTCAGACTAATGTCAGGGGAGTGGGCAGGACAGAGATAGAATGTAGTCAGAGGCAGTAAAGGGGCTGTCTCACTTGGGCGATCTAATTAGCGAGTTCAGAAGAGTTTGAAAAAATGACATGTTGAAGACCTCCTTCAACCTCCTTCGACTATGTTGAAGACCAGCTTCGACTAGCTATGACTAACTTCGGGAAAATTGGACACCGAATAGTGGAGAGTGAAGACGACCTCCTTCGATCTCCTTTTGACCATGATGAAGACTATCTACGACTACCCTCGACTATCCTCGATTACCTACGACTAACATGCCGACCTACTAAGACTAAACCTACGGGTAAAAAAAGTATCGATTTTTTCCATGGCGACCTTTTTTTACTCACGTGCATTTTTTAACATATTGAAAAAAACGCTGCGACCTAGCTGAGGCCTCGAGTACGCAGAGACCACTCTCGAGCATGAAGGAGAGTTACGAAGACCTCCGACGACCTTGTGTCGACCATGCTGCGAGTATGAGTCAAGGGCAAACTCACCAGAACTCGCGGATTAGGTCACCCAAGTGGGACAGGCCATTAAGCCCTGGGAGAACTTGGAAGGGGGACAAATAATTAAATCTGCTTTAATACTCAGCAATCAGTCAAAAATGGTAGATTAAGGCACCGTGAGATCCACAACCAGGTTATCATTAGGTTTGATATGCTGAAATGGAATCCTGCAAGAGATTTTAAAATAAATGCACTAAGTTGATTTAAAAGTTGTTAAACTGAAAAATGGAAGAATGGGTCAGGGAGGGAAAACGCATTGAAGGTTGGCATTTGCATTTTATTTGCCATCTAAGAAAATGGTCCAGAATATGTTTGGTAAATTGGGTCAAGGTGAAACGTTGCCCAAATTTTCACTCAAACTTAAAATCTCCCATGACCAATTGCAACGGCCTTCTAAACTCCTGAGTGAAGCAAACAAATTGAAACGGTGTCCAAGTTAAAAATAAAGTGCTGGAGGTACTCAGCGGGTTAGGTAGCAGCTGTGAAGGAAATGGACGGATGACATCTCAGGTCATCTCAAAATATCATTTGTCCATTTCCCTCCAGATGCTGCCAGACCCACCGCGTTCCTCGAGCACCTTGTTTTTAACTAGAACAGTTTCAGTTTGTTTGCTTCACTCAGTAATTTGTCAGTTGCATCTGCAGTCTCTTGTGTCTCCGCGATGTTCAAGTTTGTGCCACAGCTGAAGAAGCAAACTACTCAGTGATTCACAGACTGCAGATGCTCGAAGCTTGAGCAAAATATCGTGTGCTGGAGGAACTCAGCAGGACAGGCAGCATCTGGGGAGGGAATGGTCAGGCAACATTTCAGGATCTTTTTTAGACAGATTTAAATTAACAACAAATTACCCGGTCGTGTTCTAAAAACCTGTGCAGACCAACTGGCTGGAGTTTTTACGGACATTTTCAACCTCTCACTTCTGAGGTCTGAGGTCCCCACCTGCTTTAAAAGGACATCAATTATACCAGTGCCCAAGAAGAGTAAGTGTTGATATGTTGTGACGTGCCTCAATGATTATCGACCAGTGGCACTAACACCTGTGGTGATGAAGTGCTTTGAGAGGTTGATCATGGAGCAAATCAACTCCTACCTCGACAAAAACCTGGACCCACTGCAGTTCGCTTACCGTCACAACATATCAACAGTGGATGCGATCTCGCTGGCCCTCCACTCCGCTCTGGACCACTTGGACAACAAAAACTCGTATGTCAGGCTGTTATTTATTGATTACAGCTCGGCATTTAGCACAATCATCCCCTCCAAGCTGGTCACCAAACTCTCAGAACTGGGTCTCTGCGCATCCCTCTGCAATTGGATCCTCAACTTCCTCATTCACAGACCACAGACTGTTTGTATTGGTGGAAATGTGTCAGCCTTGATAACAATCAGCACTGGAGCACCTCAAGGCTGCGTGCTCAGTCCCCTGCTGTACTCACTCTGTACTCATGACTGCATAGCCGGTCACAGTGCGAACTCTATCATCAAGTTTGCTGACGACACCACTGTTGCGGGACATATCAATGATGGGGATGAGTCAGAGTATAGAAGAGAGATCGAGCAACTGTCCATATGGTGCCAGCACAATAACCTGGCCCTCAACACCAGCAAAACCAAGGAACTGATTGTGGATTTCTACCGGTGCACAGTAGAGAGCTTGCTGACTGGTTGCATCTTGGCTTGGTTTGGCAACTTGAGCGCCCTGGAGAGGAAAAGACTTAAAAAGTAGTAAACACTGCCCAGTCGATCATCGGCTCTGACCTTCCTTCCATCGAGGGGATTTATCGCAGTCGCTGCCTCAAAAAGGCTGGCAGCATCATCAAGGACCCACACCATCCTGGCCACACACACATCTCTCTGCTACCTTCAGGTAGAAGGTACAGAAGACTGCATCGACCAGGTTCAGGAATAGCTACTTCCCCACAGCCATCAGGCTATTAAACCTGGCTCGGACAAAACTATGGTCATTAATAACCCATTATCTGTTATCTGTGCACTTTATCAGTTTATTTATTCATGTGTGTATCTATTTATATAATTATATATGGACACACTGATCTATTTTATAGTAAATGCCTACTATGTTCTGTGTGCTGAAGCAAAGCAAGAATTTAATTGTCCTATCAGGGACACATGACAATAAACTCACTTGAACTTGAACTTGAACAACAGATCAATGTCCCAAACAACCATAACAAATTATCAATTGCTGCAATACTAAACGGACCCAAGTAATGCTTCCAGTGGCTGCTGGTAGTAACAGCAAACTATTAGTGATGGTTAATATATCTATAGGTATTGGTGTGCCCAAAATTCTGGATACAATTTGCTGGGCAAACCTGAATAGTAGCAACTCAAGTAAAAAAAATGCTGGCACAGAGTTTTGGCCAGTTTTGAGGGAGGATTGTGGTTTTGATTAATTGACCTGCAGAAGTTACCAGAAGCTCAAGCATTGGTGTTGTGGGTATAACTCACCCACATTTTAATGAATGAATGAATGAATGAATGAATGAAGGAAGTTTATTGGCCAAGTATGTACACATACAAGGAATTTGCCTTGGTGCTCCACTCGCAAGTAATAATACAACATACAGTAACAAATAAGAATGACACATAATATTCAACATTAATAATAAAACATTACAGTTTAAACATGTAAATGAAATAAAATACCGGGGCAAAATGAGGCTACAGACATTTGGTTATTGAGTAGAGCTACTGCTCATGGAAAAAAGCTGTTTATATGTCTGGCTGAGCTGCTTTGTCAGTCCGCTGTCCCCTTCCAGAGGGAAGTGATTCAAAGAGTGTGTGGCCAGGGTGAGAGGGGTCAGAGATGATCTTACCCGCTTGCTTCCTGGCCCTTGCAGTGTACAGTTCGTCAATGGGGAGAAGGTTGCAGCCAACAACCTTCTCAGCTGATCGGACGATTCGCTGCAGTCTCCGGATTTCGTGCTTGGTGGCTGAGCCAAACCAGACCATGAGGGAGAAGGTGAGGACAGACTCTACGATGGCCGTATAGAATTGGATCATCATTGCCTGTGGTAGATTGTGTTTCCTCAGCTGACGCAGGAAGTACATCCTCTGTTGTGCCTTGATGAGTTGATGGTGTTCCCCCCATTTCAGATGATGGTTCCAAGGAATTTAATAGACTCCACAGATGTGACTGTGGTATTGGTGATGGTGAGTGGGGGGAGTAGAAGGGGAGCTCTCCTCAAGTCTATTATCAATTATCAAAAAAAGGCTCTAAACTGCAGCCTTCATCCTATGATGCACAATCTTCCTTCTATTACTAAGAGCAATATTTCATTTTTAGTCTTAACTGAACTAGATGTCCAATAGCTCAATCCAAAAATAATATTCATGTCTTAGGATGCGACATCGGCCATTTGGCCCATCTGTCATTCAATCATAGCTGATCTATTTTTATAATTATGTATAAATCTACATTTAATTTTCTGAAATGGTATTGATGTTTTTAAATCTTTTTATTTATTGTGCATATTATTTACTTTTATAACGTTTGCCCTCAAGATGTCTCAAACAGGGCCAGTAAGGTTAAGTGCAAGTTGTAAACCCAAACGACAATTGTGAATTATACCAGTAAACTATCATTCCTATATCTTACATGCGTCTCAGTGATTGATGAAATGCACCACCATTCAGACTGAAGGCTTGTAGGTGATAAACATCCGCAGTTGCTTGTGTCAGCCGTGAACAAGCAGCTGCAGAACTCTTCATTATGGTGAGAGATAAATATCCCGAAGGAACGCATCTCTACTTATAACATTGAAGTCATTGGGAAAGAGGGTTATGCATTACTGGGGGGAAAGGGGACACCCTGGGGAACAATATGAACTGTTGGAGAAAATCAGTGGGTGCGGCAGCATCTATGGAACGAAGGAAATAGGCAACGTTTCGGGCTGAAACTCTTCTTCAGACAGATGCAGGGTGGGGGGGGGGCAGGAAGAAGAAAGGAAGAGGAGGAGCCAGAGGGATGAGGGAGAGCCGAGAAGGGGAGGAGACAGCAAGGGCTACCGGAAATTGGAGAATTCAATGTTCAGGCCACCGGGATGCAGACTGCCCAAGCGGAATATGAGGTGCTGCTACTCCAGTTTCCGGTGGTGGTCACTCTGGCAATGGAGGAGGCCCAGGACAGAAAGGTCGGATTCGGAATGGGAGGGGGAATTGAAGTGCTGAGCCACAGGGAGATCAGGTTGGTTAATGCGGACCGAGCGGAGATGTTCGACGAAATGATCGGCAAGCCTACGCTTGGTCTCACCGATGTAGATCAGCGGGTGCAATAGATGAGGTTGGAGGAGGTGCAGGTAAACCTCTGTCGCACCTGGAACGACTGCTTGGGTCCTTGAATGGAGTCGACGGGAGAGGTGTAACATCTCTTGCGGTTGCAAGGGAAAATGCCCGGGGAGGGGGTGGTGCGGGTGGGAAGGGAAGAATTGACCAGGGAGCTGTGGAGGGAGCACTTTGCAGAAAGCAGACGGTGGGGGGGGGGGGGGGGGGGGGGGGGGGTGGGAGATGGGAAGATGTGGCGAGTGGCGGGGTCACGTTGGAGGTGGCGAAAATGATGGAGGTCTACGTGTCGCATGTGACGGCTAGTGGGGTGGAAGGTGAGGACTAGGTGGACTCTGACCTTGTTCCGAGTGGGGGGGATGGGGAGAGAGTGTTGCGGGGTATTGAAGAGACCCTGGTGAGAGCCTCATCTATGGTAGGGGAGGGGAACCCCTGTTCCCTGAAGAATGAGGACATTTCCGATGCCCTGGTGTGGAACACCTCATCCTGGGATCAGGGCAGAGTCCCCCTATTCCACACCTTCCACCCCACTAGCCGTCACATGCAACACATAGTCCTCCCTCATTTTCGCCACCTCCAACATGATCTCCTTACATAAAACGGCCTAGACTCTCCCAGGTAAAGTAACTTGTTACCACAGGATTTTCCCTACTACTGATGCCAGGCTATAGGGTTTCCTTCTCCCTTATTTCTTGAAATGCAAGGTATGTTTGATGCCTTCCATCTGTGAGGTACATACAAAAAATATGCAAGGGAACAATAAACATTTTATGTATTAGCTTAAGCATAAATGTTGAAGCATAAGATGCCTTTCTCTTTCACATCTCTCTTTCACTAGAGCAGAAAGAATATTTAAAAATATGAACAGATTTGATAAGGTGCAGCAAGGTATTTTAATTTATTTAGGGGATCACAGAGAGATCAGTTTAAAACAATCACTAACAAAGTTAACAGAGCAAGTATCTAAATGGCGTCAAGTTGAGAAAAGGGGAAGTACAACGGGATCTGGGGGTCCTTGTTCATCAGTCTATGAAAGTAAGCATGCAGGTACAGCAGGCAGTGAAGAAAGTGAATGGCATGTTGGCCTTTATAACAAGAGTCGTCGAATATAGGAGCAAAGAGGATCTTCTGCAGTCGTACAGAGCCCTAGTGAGACCACACCTGCAGTATTGTGTGCCGTTTTGTTCCCCTAATTTGAGGAAGGACATTCTTACTATTGAGGGAGTGCAGAATAGGTTTACACGGTTAATTCCCAGGATGGCGGGACTGTCATATGCTGAGAGAATGGAGCGGCTGGGCTTGTACACTCTGGAGTTTAGAAGGATGAGAGGGGATCTCATTGAAACATATAACATTGTTAAGGGTTTGGACACGCTAGAGGCAGGAAATATGTTCCCGATGTTGGGGGAGTCCAGAACCAGGGGCCACAGTTTAAGAATAAGGAGTAAGCCATTTAGAACGGAGATGAGGAAACACTTTTTCTCACAGAGAAAAACTGTGGAATTCTCTGCCTCAGAGGGCGGTGGAGGCAGGTTCTCTGGATGCTTTCAAGAGAGAGATAGATAGGGCTCTTAAAAATAGCAGAGTCAGGGGATATGGGGAGAAGGCTGGAACGGGGTACTGATTGGGGATGATCAGCCATGATCACATTAAATGGCGGTGCTGGCTCGAAGGGCTGAATGGCCTACTCCTGCACCTATTGTTTATTGTCCAAGTCAAGTAACAAGGATTATTAGAGCATGGACAGCTTCTAATATCTTGTGAATCAGCGGCACATCTTTTCAGGAGAAATTAACTATATTATATACAGCGTGAAGAAACATTAAGTTGTGCAAAGAGGCAGGAGCAGGTTTTTGAATACTCTTAACAAATATCAGCAGAAATTTAATGAGACAAAACTTTTGTGCTATAATTTTCACCAGTTACACCTCCATCAAGTTGTTCACAAATAACCAGATGACTGGAGTTTAGTTCCACGAGCTACCTTTGTCATTTGTCGCATGCAAATGGAATTTCTACCCAAAAGAAGAAATTAAACTGGTAATAATTTAATAATATTCATAATCAATCATTTTAAGAAGTCACTATGAATAAGAAATCAAAGCAACAATTCACTGATGCATTATTATTAATATCCAAATTAAATTCATTGATAATCCTGGCCATAATAATAATAGTTAGTATAATTTAAATGCAAGCAGCTATATTTTGTTTCTAACCTCATCCCCTCCCCTGCCCACCATCACCACAAGGGAATCATGCTCAAACCTCAGTCTATATACATCCTTTCTGTTTTGAATGACCAACTGCATTAGTAACAGGTTTGTGTAGGCACAGCATTACAGCAAACACAAATTTTCTCTTGATTTGAAGAAAACCAATGCGAGATTTGTGCCAGTAGATGGTGCAATGAGTCTGACAATGGGAAACAATTGCCTGGAGTGGCCAATGTTTTTAGGAGCCTAACATCTACCATTTCTTGGACCTGTCCTTGCACATTTGATTTTTTTAATGTTTCCTGTAACGGGTTGCTGAATGTGCAATCTTATAACCCCACTGAGCCTCTGACCTCCAAATGCACAGCCCAAGCAACTATGTGCCTCCTTAACCTATGGGATTGAGGGATTGTGGCATTATCTGTCGCCTCAGAAGGATGTATTAATTAGATTGGATGAATTCAATGTCAACATATGTAAAAAAAGAGCAATAAACAGAAGGAAAGAAAGTCCAAATTCAGAGAATAAATAACATTAAATTAAAATATAGTCCTTTAAAATTAATTTACAATCTCAAGGCATTTGTTATACAGTAATTAATATAGTTTCATTGAAAGACAAGCTTATGACAACATTTTACAATCTTTGTCCAGGAAGCCTAAAATCTAAATAATATGCTACAGAGAGAGGCCAGTAAACCCATCACATATGTATCTATGGAGTAATTAATCAATTTATTCCATAGTACTGCTCTTTCCCTAAACCTTTTTGATTCCCCCTTCCCTAAAATTAGATATACAATTCTCATCTGAATATTACTATTATCTGTGCTTACTGCCCTTTCGTTACTGCAAATCACATGAAATATTATTCTGTGTTGCTTGTGGTTCCTGTGCAAATCACACATAATCTGTCTCCTTGTTTGCCGTCCTCCCGCTTTATTTGCTCCATCAAAACCCATTCCCGGTCTTGAATATTTCTAACAAATCTTCTCATTCTTCTCGAGAACTGTGGCATCTTTTCCAGTCATTTCACGTAACTAAATTCCTTCATCCTAGATTTCATTTCTGTTAACCCTGCCCGCCTCAAGGGCTTGACATCCTTTACAGCGTGTGGCACACAACATTGAAACTAATTCTCCAAATTAATATTAAACTGTGCTTTATAAAGAGTTAACACATATTTTCTTCTCCATTAAAGCCCCAAAACGAAAATGCTTTCCAACACCATTTTTAATGCTCAGGATCCCTTCTCCTGGAAATTATACCATTCCATTAATATTGCCAGTTCCCATTCTTCTTACCAAAGCAATACACTCTATATATTTCTACCTCAGATTTTTTTCCTTACTTAGACCATTTTACCAATCTGATAATGTCCTCGGAAAGTTTGCTAATGTTGGTCTCCTTGTTTACCGCAATTCTACATTTCATTTGCAGACTTCAGTTATACCTTCGATATCCAAATCCAGATTGAATGAATGAATAAGTTTATTGGCCAAGTATTTACATACAAGGAATTTGCCTTGATGCTCCGCACGCAAGTGACATGATATACAGTGACAGCTAAGAATGATACATAAAACATTAAACATTAATAATAAAACATTATTGATTAAGCATGTGAATTAAATGAAATACCAGAGCAAAAGGAGGCTACAGATTTTTGGTTATTGAGTAGAGCTACTACTCGTGGAAAAAAGCTATTTTTATGTCTGTCTATGAAGGAGTGCTCTATTAATACGTTATAGTACATAGAACAGTTCATTACAGGAACAGGTCATTCAGCCAATAATGTCTCTGCCAAGCACAATGAAAAGATAAAACAATCTCATCTGCACACATGATCAATATCTCTGCACTTCCTGCATGTCACTGTGCCAATCAAAATGTGACTATTATGTCTGCCTGGTAATCCAATCCAGGCACCCACACAGTGCAAACAAAAATACCCCTCTTTTAAACATTTCCCCTCTCACCTTAAAGCTATACCCTCTAGTCTTTGATATTTCCACTGTGAGAAAAAGGTTCCGACTTTCTAGCCTACCTTTGACTAACTTTATATCTGTTTTACCCTCAACTACCGGCCTTCCAGAGTCCACCTTTCACCCTATCAGCCATCGCATACAGCATATAGTTCTCAAACATTTTCACTACCTCCAAAAGGATCCCACCACCTTCATGTGAGGTGGTCTTGGAGGGGAGGATGCTCCTCAAACTGTGGAGTATCTTGGACAATTCAGCTCACCCCGTCCATGACACACTGGTCAACCAGAGGAGTACCTTAGGCAACAGACTGGTTCCACCAAGATGCAGGACAGAACACCACAGGAGATCCTTCTTCCCTGTGGCTATCAAACTGTACAACTCCTCCCCCTGACTCCCCTCCGCATATCTTTGCACAACCCCAATCCTCTCTACTCATTACTTTCATGTTTCATGTATTGTGTGTTTTATGACTGTTGGCAGGTCAATTTCCCTCCTGGGATAAATAAAGTTCTATCGTATCATAGCCACATCTTCCCATCTCCACCCCTTTCCATAGGGACCATTCCCTCTGCAACTCTCTGGTTAACTCATCCCTTCCCACCCAAACCAGCCGCTCCCCAGGTACTTTCCTCTGCAACTGCAGGCGATGCAACACCCATCTCTATACCACCTCCTCGACTCCGTCCCAGAATCCCGACTGTCATTTCCGGTGAGACAGAGGTTCACTTGCACCTCCTCCAACCTCATCTACTGTAGCCGCTGTTCCAGATGTGGACTCCCAAGTATCGGCACGGCTAAGCTCAGGTTTGGCGATCGTTTCGCTGAAAACCTCCGCTGAGTCCACTTCGCCCTACCTAATCTCCCGGTTGCTAAACACTTTAATTCCCCCTTCCATTCCCACACTGACCTTTCTGTCCTGGGCCTCCTCCACTGTCAGAGTGAGGCCCAAAGCAAATTGGAGGAACAACACCTCATATTTCGTTTGGGAAGCTAACAACCCAGTGGTATATTGATCTAAAGCCTCCAAGCTTCCTCCATGTCTTGTCTGTTGTTCAACTCCAATTTTAATTATTTTACATTAGCGAATGTGTTCTAAACTCTGGAAATTACACCTAATGAGGCTCAATTAAAAATATTGTTTTTTCCTGTGAAGCAACTTGGGAGTATTTTACTGCATCAAATACAATATAGGAATACAAGTAGAGACAACAGCACCATTGATGGTTATGTTACTGAAGTACAAGAAGATGACACCAAAATTGCTAGAGGGGCATGGACTGCGAGGCAGGCTGTTGAAGTCTACAGGGGGATATAGATCAGCAACAGAAATGAGCAGACAAATGGCAGATGGAGGTGGTGCACTTCAAGAAATCAAATGTATGGGGAAAATAATACAATTAATGGCAAGATCCTTAAAAGCATTGTGTACAGAGGGATTTTGAGGTCCATAACTCCCTAAAAGTTGCAAACATGTAGATAGAGTAGTAAAGAATACATATGGTATGCTTGCTGTCATTAGTCAGGGCATTGTGTATAAGAGTCAATGTCATGATGCAGCTTCACAGGACTTTGGTTAGGTCAAATTTGGAGTATTGCATGAAGTTCTGGTCACTCCTTTACAGGAAGGATATGGAGACTTTGGGTTTACCAGAAGGATGCCTGGATTAGGGGGGTTTGGAAGCAAGGAGAGGTTGGACAGACTTTGATTGTTTTCTCTGGAATGCCAGAGGTTGTGGCAAGATCTGATATGTATATAAAATTATGAGAAGCATAGATAGGATACACAGTCAAAATCTTTATCCCAGGGCGTAAAAATATTTGAAGGTGAGAAGAGCAAAGTTTAAAAGAGATGCAGAATGCAAGCGTTTTTTAAAACATAGATCTGTGAGTGCGTGAACACGCTGCCAGAGGTGGTGGCTGAGGCAAATGTGATAGTGGCATTTAAACGATCAGCCATGATCACAATGAATGGCGGTGCTGGCTCGAAGGGCCGAATGGCCTCCTCATGCACCTATTTTCTATGTCTATGTTTCTAAAAGACTTTTGGATACGCATATGGATATGCAGGGAATGGAGGGATATAGATTATGTCCAGGCAGATTAGAGTTGGTCTCGGCATTAAGACAGACACAGTCTTACAGGCCTATTCTTCGATTGTACTGTTCTATGATTTATGAACCTTGAAGTCCAGACAAATGAACTGGACACAAATTAAAATCCTATTGCCATTGCAGAATTTAAAATTGAATAAACTTAGCGGTTTAAATGGACTATCATCCATTGGCTGCTACATTACCATAAATATTTTTCTGGTCACCCATGTTCTTCAGTGAAGGAAATCTGCCATCCTTACCCACTCAGGCCTCCAGATCCAGACTTACACTGAGATCAAGAGCAGTCTCGAGATCCCAAGAATTAAGCAATTGTTCCCAAGTATATAATTTGGTCGTGCTTATGCCCAAGCATTTGAAGAGAGTATCCAGCAAGGTCACACACATACAGCTCTACCTATAATAGAGACAAAGTGATGGAGTAACTCAGCGGGTCAGGCAGCATCCTTGGAGAAAACGAATGGGTGACGTTTCGGGTCATTGTAAACTACCCAAACAAAATATGAGGTACTGTTTCTCCAATTTGTGTGTGACCTTACCCTGGCAATGGAGGAGGCCCAGGAGAGAATGGTCAGTATGGGAATGGGAAGGGCAGTTGATATGGTTAGCAACCGGAAGATCCCGTAGGCCTAGACAGACTGAGAGCATGTGTTAAACTAAACGGTCGCTGAGTCTACATTTGGTCTTGCTGATGTACAGGAGCCCACATCGAGAACACCAGGTGCAGTAAATGAGGTTAGAGGAGGTACATGTAATCCTCTAACCTCATATTTAGCTTACATCCCAGCTGTATGAACATTGAATTATCTCATTATAAGTTCCCTCCCCTCTTGACCCCTTCCTCCTCCCTAGTTGTTTTACCCATTCTTCAGTTCTCCACATTGTTTCTCTTGCGATCACACCTTCCCTAGCCAACATTGACCTATCAGGCATTGCCCTGCCAGAGGTAATTTGTGACTGGCCCTGGTCTTTACTTGCCTCCAGCTCTTCACCTCCCTGGCCCCCACACCTATTTTCAGTCTGAAGAAGGACCTCGAACCAAAACTTCACCCATTCCTTCTCTCCAGAGATGGTGCCTGTTCCACTGAGTTACTCCAGCTTTTCGAGTCTATCTATTGTATTCAAATGATCCCTCTGAATTTAAGCCCCAAGATCACAATGCTATCCTATTCTGTTGGGTTCTCCTTTTGTTTAGATGTTCAAGGTCCAATTGAATAAGAATTTTCATAATATCCATGTTAACATATTCCTTCAGACGGAATTCTGCTTCCATGGTGATGTGGTCTCCACAAGTATATCGCTACAACTCTGTCCACTGGGACACTCTGACAGCCTTAGTCCAATACATGGATCCACTCTCTTGAATATATACTGTGCTCAAATATATGTACTGTACACCCTCGGGAAGGGAGAGGGGAGGGGAGTAGAGGGGGAAAGGGGAAAGAGGTACTGGCTGTTTTTGCAGGTCCTGTAAGGGAATATAATTGTAAAAATATTTGAAACAAACAACTATAGTTGCTGGTTAATACACAAAAGGACATAAAGTGCTGGAGTAATACAGCTGGTCAGGCAGCATCTCGGGAGAACATGGATAGGTGACATCTCGGGTCCAGTTCCTTTTTCACTCTGTCTGGAATGGGACTGGAATCCAGGTGAGATGACGGCCGGGGGAGAGGTGAGGATCAGCGCAGTCATTGGTTGCAGCCCATGGGTGGTCGGAGTGCAGGTGAAAGTTGGCAGTGGTGACGGCGTTGGCAGCAGCAACTGCAATGGTGGTGATCACAGTGGTGGTGGCAGAGGCGGCAGCAGTTGCAGTGATGGTAGAGACAGTGGAGGTGGCGACTGTGGCAGTGGCAGTAGCAGCGATGGTAGAGATCAGGGTGGCGGCAGCCCAGCCTGGCAGTGTAGGTTAGTAGGTCAGTCCACTGTAACCAAAATCCGTTATAAAGAGTTCCATAAAAATGAGGATTCACTGTATACACCCAATCTTGCACCAATTTTCATAAATCTTGAATTACTTTTCCATGCAGATAAATATACCGTATAGATATTATAATTAAAATATGTGGGTAATACTGAATTCAATGAATGCCTTAATAACACTAAAATATGTGAAAGAAAATAATTTGGCTTTCTGTCCTTTCCTTCCAATAAATCACATGCATTGCTTGTTGTCATAGACACACTTATCTTCCCTTTCAAACTACAGACTATTGAATATCATGTTTTCAGTTTATAAATGACAATACATTACCCAGGCAATATAGATTAAAGTACATCTGAGTGACTGTGTTTTTACGTTACAGCTGATAACAATTCACCCTATGATATGTTCATAAGCATGTTCTGGCTTCATATCTCATTCACTACTATTGCCACAATTTGTCATTGTTTCCATTATAATCCCAGGTGCTGCAATGGTACCAGATGGAATCAATATTACAACTGTGCAGAATCTATATGGGCTGTAACAAGTGAAATCACAATGTGGGTGTAGGGAACTGGTTAATAAAATGTGTTAAAACAAATCTTTCAAGGCATGTCTGCTTGTTTTTTCTTTGTAAATTGAAAATACTTCCCATTAGCTAGTTTCAATCCTATTATCAAATCTACCATTAATTTTCAAATGAATATGCCAATGCAAAATAAAGAAAAATGTTTGCTAAAGGTTGGCAAATCCTTAAATCAGCATGTACATAAAATTATGGAATCTGTTAGTTTCTTTAATCAAAGCCAATTTGGTTAAATATTCATCTGCAGCTTTTCCTTGTAGTAGTCAATGTGGCTATTCACCTCGCATCAGACTAATTTACTCTCTGGTGCAGATGAGCAAGAAGAATTAGATAAAATGACCGACTACAAGCCAACTGTATAACTGGATCATATTACAATATCTGTAAATCTAAATAAGATACGATACAAACTACATACGAATTTCATACATGTCTTCCCTTAATTTCCTTCCAATTGGAAGTCACTTAAATCGTGATGCATTCTCCTGTGTATTCTTCTAAAGGGCCTGTCCCACTTAGGAGAACCGGCGAGTGTCAAGCTCGAGGTACTCACTGAAAAACCGGGAAGTGGAACGGCGAGTGTCAAGAGTGGAACACGCGCGCGCGCGCGCGCGGGGGCCAGGGAAAGCGGGGGAGCGCTGTCTGAAATTCACACAGTGCAAAGCCAAGGTGATACAGACACACACCGCGATGAACAGGAAGGTTAAGACGGCTAGCACAGTGTATTGTAAGTCCTTTAAAAGAGCGGAATGGGGAGGGGGGGTGGGGGAAGGAGTGGAGACACTTTTAAGAAGTCAGAGAACTTTTAATAAGCCAGAGATACAGTCGATTTTCCTTGGTTCTGAAAACTCGTGCTTACGTTTTTTTTCCCAAATGAAAATGCCCGGTCAGCAAAGGAGATAACTAAAACTACCTACGGCTACCTCGATTACCCACAACTTCATGGCGACCCCTCTACCACTGCACCTATGACTACAAAAGTATCGATTTTCTCCATGGTGACCAATTGTTGAAAAATTTGCTGCGACCATACTGAGGCTGTGACCAGTTCGCAGAATGCGGGAACTCCTCACGACCATGAAGGAGACTCACCAGAGACCACCAGCGAACATGTGGCAACCATGTGACGATCATGAGGCGAGCGCAGAGTCTCCTGCACTTGCCTAAAAAGTTGCCTAAGTGGGACAGGCCCTTAACTGATTCTCACCAAGAAGTTCAATTCGATGTTTGAGATAATTTGCCAAATGAGTACACTTCAGTCCCAAATTCTCTACATACGCACTTTCTAGCTTAGATTACTAAATAGTGATGATAGTTTCTGCTCCTATACACACAAAACACTGTGCCCTCAATAGCAAGATACTCCAGGGAACTATAGAGGTAGATTATCAAAATTTTGCATTATGCTACGTGTGGAGATGTAGTGACAGATAAAATAGTACATTGTAAGAACCAAGCAAAAGAGAGATAGAAAGCCATTTTTAAAGCATGAGGTCTAAAAGCTGAAGCAATAAAGTTAATGTGGGAATCATTAAGGAGACCAGATCTGAAAGTGCATCGAGACCTCTCAGAATTAACGCCACATAGCATGGAAACAGGCTCTTCAGCTCAACTCAGCTGTAATGGCAAACATCTGAATTTACCAGTGTCCTCCTTTCCAGTTATCATTACTACACAGGTAAGTAGGATTGATCTTATACAAACCTAATAGAACAGATCTTCCAGACATTATTTCCAGTTTAATTGGTTATTTATTGAATTAGTTGTAAAAAAAAAAGAGATAAACGCACCAGGTTTTCCTTATTCTGCATGCAAGTTGTAGCTGGTTGCTGTCCCTGGTCTGGTGAGAACTATGCTCTCCCTCTCTGTGCCTGCCACTTCCTGTCCCCTATGCCCTTTTATATATATACCACCCTGTGCATCTCATGACTGCCCCCAAGTATCCAAATTAATACTGCAAGATATATCTACACAAAATAATATAATACAATATGCCAACAGCAGCTAGCCTAAACATAAATGGCTCCTACACACCGGTCCCTAATTGTCTTACATATATAACAAAACAATTACCAATAGGCATTAAAAGGAGCTATTAAAACTACCCTTACAGTTTATTGTCACCATCGACTATGTCATGTGGAAGATAATGAACAAACCTGACTTTGGAATATCATGGAGAACAGGAGGACGCCTCACAGACCTAGATTTTGCCGATGATTTTGCACTACTAGCAGAGTCGAGAAACACCCTTCAAGAGATGACTGGAGGTGAATGCATCAAAGGTTGGATTAAAGATCAGCTGCCAGAAGACTAAGACCATGCAGACTGGAGACAAGCAGCCAATAGACCAACTGATAATCAATGGGGATCCTGTGGAAAACACAAAAAAGATTTACCTATCTTGGCACACAAAAGGCTGGAGAAACTCAGCGGGTGCCGCAGCATCTAAGGAGCGAAGGAGATAGGCGACGTTTCAGGTCGAGACCCTTCTTCAGACTGATCAGGGAAACGAGAGATAGATGGTGATGTGGAGAGATAAAGAACAATGAATGAAAGATATGCAAAAAGTATCGATGATAAAGGTAAATAGCCATTGTAAGCTGTTTGTGGTGTGAAAATGAGAAGCTAGTGCGACTAGGGTGGGGGAGGGAGATAGAGATAGCACCTCATATTCCGCTTGGGGAGTCTGCATCCTCTGGGCTTGAACATTGAAATTTCTCAATTCTGTTAACCCTTGCTGTCTCCTCCCCTTCCCACCTCTCCCTCAGCCCTCGCATTCCCTCTCTATCGCCCTCCCCCACAACCCAGACTGGGTTATCAAACCCGGCGACAAGGGAGGTGCCGTGGTAGTCTGGCGCGTCGATCTCTACAAAGCGGAGGCCGCGCGCCAACTTTCCTCCTACTTACCCCTGGACCATGACCCCACTGACGAACACCAGGCCACCATCTCGAGCACCATAACCGACTTCATCAGCTCCAGCTCCCTACCCCCCCCCCCCCCCCGAGCCTCCAACCTCATCGTTTCCCAGCCCCGCACGGCCTGATTTTACCTTCTCCCCAAAATCCACAAACCCGACTGCCCTGGCAGACCCATTGTCTCTGCCTGTTCGTGTCCCACCGAACACATTTCCACATACCTTGACGCCATCCTATCCCCCTTTGTTAAATCCCTCCCCACCTATGTTCAAGACACCTCAGACACTCTCCGTCGGCTCCGCGCATTCCATTCTCCAGGCCCCCCATCCTCTCATCTTTACCATGGACGTCCAGTCACTACACCTCCCTCCCCCAGCAGGACGGTCTCAAAGCCCTCCGGTTCTTCCTCGACCAGAGGAGCAACCCATACCCGTCCACTGACACCCTCCTCCGCCTAGCAGAGTTGGTCCTCACCCTCAATAACTTCTCTTTTGACTCCTCCCATTTCCTCCAAACACAAGGCGTAGCTATGGGCACACGCATGGGCCCCAGCTACGCTTGCCTCTTTGTCGGGTACGTCGAACAATCCTTGTTCTTGGCATACCAGGGCCCCATCCCCGACCTTTACCTCCGTTACATCGACGACTGCTTTGGTGTCACCTCCTGCACCCACACACAACTGACTGACTTCATTCATTTCACCACCAACTTCCATCCGGCACTCAAATACACTTGGACCATTTCCGACATTTCCCTACCATTCCTTGACCTCACCATCTCTATTGCAGGTGATACACTCCTGACCGACATCCACTCCTGACCGACATCCACTACAAAACAACTGACTCCCACAGCTACCTGGACTACTCTTCCTCCCACCCCGCTTCCTGTAAGGACTCCATCCCCTATTCCCAATTCCTCCGTCTACGCCGCATCTGCTCCCAGGATGAGGTGTTCCACACCAGGTCATCACAAATGGCCTCATTCTTCAGAGAACGGGGATTCCCCTCCCCCACTATAGATGAGGCTCGCACCAGGGTCTCCTCCATACCCCGCAACACTGCCCTCTCTCCCCATTCCCCCACTCGCAAACAGGGCAGAGTCCCCCTGGTCCTCACCTTTCACCCCACCAGCCGGCAAATACAACACATAGTCCCCCGCCAGTTTCACCACCTCCAACGTGACTCCTCCACTCGTCACATCTTCCCATCTCCCCCCCGTCTGCCTTCCGCAAAGACCGCTCCCTCCGCAACTCCCTTGTCAATTCTTCCCTTCCCTCCCGCTCTACCCCTTCCCCGGGCACTTTCCCTTGCAACCGCAAGAAATGCTACACTTGTCCCTTCACCTCCCCCCTCCACTCCTTTCAGGGACATAAGCAGTCCTTCCAGGTCCGACAGAGGTTCACCTGCACCTCCTCCAACCTCATCTACTGCATCCGCTGCTCCAGATGCCAGATGATCTATATCGGTGAGACCAAGCGGAGGCTTGGAGATCGTGTCGCCGAACACCTCTGCTCGGTCCGCATTAACCAACCCGACCTCCCGGTGGCTCAGCACTTCAACTCCCCCTTCCGTTCCGTATCCGACCTCTCGGTCCGGGGCCTCCATGGCCAGAGTGAGCAACACCGCAAGTTGGAGGAACAGCACCTCATATTCCGCTTGGGCAGTCTGCTTCTCATTTTCACACCACAAACAGCTTACAATGGCTTGTTCCCTTTATCATCGATACTTTTTTCTATATCTTTCATAAACTAAAGTTTGCAATCCTTCATCGTCTAGAACTTGTTGGTTAAGAACAGAGCGCAGCACATTTCAAGCCATGTGGATCAATCGTTCCCAAACACCACCATGATGGGATCCTGCTGGGGGGGTTAAAGTACCACCTTATCGCTCGCTGAAGCATAGCACTCTGGATCTTATCCCGATTCAAGCCATTGAGTGCTTGTCTCAATTTTCTTTCCGCCCGATAAAATTTGTGCCATTGTCTGATCTTAAAGATGAAATTTGACCTCATCGACAGATGAATCTTCGTAATGCATGGACGCAGGAGACTGTGTCAAGTGTAGATGCAACTTCAAGATGTACTGCCCTGCTTGCCATGCAACTGAAGATTACACCATACCTTTTAACAAGACTTTGTCCTGTTTTGATCTCTAAACGACCAAAGTAATCTACTCCCACATCTGTAAATAGAGGCTTATCTGGTAGAATCCTCTCCAGGGGCAAGACTGCCATTTTTTGTTCTCCATTTTTTGTTCTCGTTTACACACAACACAGTCTTGCTTGCAGCGGAGTTAGCTTTCATAATCCAGTATATTTTACGGAGGCGAGACAGCATATGATTTTTTTCCTCCAATTCCAAGTTGTTCATGGATATGTCGTAACTGTAATGGTGATATGTGAAGGTCCTTCGAGAGAATAATAGGATGTTTGGCCTCTTCAGGCATCGATAGTCTATTCAGGCGACTACCTACTCAGAAGTCCATCATCCAGCACCGGATCTAGCTTGTACAAATCTAGCTTCTTTTGACACCATTTTTACCTGCGTCTAGTACTGATAGCTCTTCTTTGAATCTTTGTTTTTGACTGAAAGAGATGACTGCACTGTCTGCTTGGAAAAGATCTTCAGGACATAAACACTGTCCGCGGAGTGTTGCTTTAAAGACTTGCATTTCCTTTTCAACCATTTCTTTTAGTTTGCCAGGAACTTTAGTTCAACTGCAAGAGTGTTGTCCTTACTTTAAGAAGCCAAGCTACAGCAGTCTTCAGATTCCTCCATGATGAGAAATAGGTGATCAGAGAGCTTGTGGGACTCAATGGATTTTCAACAATGACGTTCATTGTGATGTTTTGTTTGATTTCTGGAGCATTAGCAGAGATTGCAGAAGTTTTGGCCATCTCTGTCTGGCTTCCAGAGAAACTAATCCCTTGATCCATCTCTTGCAGCTTAAGAAGCAGTCTACTGTTAGTCCTCTGGAGACTTCATCTGCAGGATTTTCATTTGTGCCAACAAGTTCAAGTTTATGTTACATTTATTGCCACATGCACCAATTGGTACAGTGAGATTTGAGTTACCATACAGCCATATGAATAAAAAGAACACAATACACGATAGAATTTAACATGAACATCCCCACACAGTGGAATCAAAGTTTCCCACTGTGAGGGAAGGCAATAAAGTTCAGTCATATTCCTCTTTTTCCATCCGTGGTCGGGGCCTTTGAGCCCTCCGCAGTCGCCGCTACGGGCAGCCCGATGTTCAGGCCCTCTCGATGATCAGAACTCCGGCGTAGGAAGGGAAGAACACACTCAGCGACGCGGAGTTTCTGAATCAGTCGCTTTATACTGGAGACCGCTGCTTCCAAGTTCACAGGCCGAGCTGGGTGGAGATCCAACACTGGCAACCCTCGGCAAAAGATCCCAGGATTCTGCGACGTTAAAGTCAGCACCGCCTGCGGTTTGAAGCTCCGCAGACCACTGCTCCACGGTGTTAAAGTCAGCAGGCCCAACACCCATCAGAGCTCCAACACAGACAATCCCCGTCAAGTCATCATCCCGCTCGGCGGTGAAATTCAGTGCTGCGCCACTGCTGAAGCTCTGACCAGTCTCCAGAAGGAAAGGCCACACCAATCCAGTTGGTAGGCCGCGGGCGGGGGGTGGGGGGGGGGGGGGGGGGCGAAGATGCGACTCGGAGAAAAAACACATCTCCGTCCAGGTAAGTGACTGGGAAACTGATTTCCCCATTCCCCGCCACCACCACCCACATAAAAAAGACTAAGAAACTTTTAAAACATATTTTTGACATACTAAAAATAACAAAAAAGGGTGAAAGGATGAAC
This sequence comes from Okamejei kenojei, assembly GCA_035221665.1. Classification (NCBI taxonomy): domain Eukaryota; kingdom Metazoa; phylum Chordata; class Chondrichthyes; order Rajiformes; family Rajidae; genus Okamejei; species Okamejei kenojei. The sequence goes on from CM069134.1 coordinate 62,041,614, forward strand.
AGCTGCTGATGAAGCTCGATGGTACCACATATTTCCACTGATACATCAGTAGCATCCCCAACAAAAGAGATCCTGTTTGTTATAAATGTTTGGAAGCGTTTGGTTTCGGTGTTGATGTACTTAAGCACTGTTGTGTTATTGGTCCAGAAGATGGATTTGTCCAGTTGAAGCTGTAATTCTTTTGGCAGCATTGTGTCAAGTCTGACAGCTAGGACTGCAGCTGCAAGCTCCATTCTGGGAATCGTCATTTGTTTTAATGGTGCCGCTCTAGATTTTCCCTATTACGAATGCAACATGCACTTCTTTGTTATCGTCTTCCAGTCTTAGACACGAAAGAGTACGGTAGCTACTTTCGCTGGCGTATGAGAAGTGGTGCAGCTTTGCATATCTGATTTGACCAAAGCTTGCGGGCTTCATGCACCGATCCACTTTAAATTCCGCCATTTTGTTGAGATGTGCTAACCACCCTGTCCATTGCTGAGAGAAGGTTTGTGGTGTGTTTTCATCCAAGTCTTTTCTTACACAGCTCCTGCATAATCAGCTTGGCTGGCAGAGTAAATGGTGCTAGAAATCTTAAAGGGTCTCATATAGAGCCGACGACGGACAAGATGCCCCGTCTTGTGCAAGGTCGTTTCTGAACTTGAACACATCTGTTTCAAAGCACCAGTGCAACCCCAGTGCTCTTTACATTGGAAGATTGTCTTTGTCCAAGTCCAACTCCCTGATCTCCTTGGTTCTGTTTTCTAGTGGAATGGATGCCAATACAGCGCGGCTGTTGCTGATCCACTTTGACAGCATGAATCCTCCCATTTGGCAGAGGGAAGTTAGGTCTCTTGCCATTTGAACTGCTTCGAAGGCATGGATTTTAAACAATCATCAACATAGAAGTTGTTCTTTACTGTGTTTGTCACCTCTGCTGGAAAGTGAGCTTTGTTGTCTTCAGTAGTCTTCTTAAATGCAAAGTTTGCACAACTTGGTGACGACACAGCTCCAAAAAAATCTACCTTCATCTGGTATTCAACAAGATCTTGTTGCACATTGTGGCGGCACCTGATAGCAACCCAAAGTCACGACGAACCATCGGCTCTAGAGGGCGGCGTCTTGGTGGGGGAGGCGCGAGTCACGGGGTCAGTACCCGTGTTGGTATTTAAGGCTGGACAACTCCCGTGTCAGGTGAGGAGTAGGGAGCTGTATTACAGAAAAATAAACACGTCTAGTGCGCACAACTTGTGTCCGACTAGTTTTTGGCTGGATTCCTGCGAGTCCCCGCCACATTTGGAGACCCCAGATGCCCAGGAGTGTAACCCTGGAGGGGAAATACACAGGCCTCAAGGAGCTGTTACTCCGGATCTACGTGCCAAGCTGAATGCAATGCGCCTGTCAGGTCCTTAACCTGTCAGGATGCCCTCGGCCCTCATGAGCGAGATGCTAACGCTTATGGGCAACCACCTGCCCTGCCCGTTCTTTGAATTCACCTACCTGCAGCAGTTGCCACGAGACTTCCACCAGCAGCTCGTGGGGGAGAACTTTGAAGATCCCATCCGGCTAGCGGCCCGTGTTGTCGAGCTGTGGATCTCTGACCAGCAGCAGGTGGGCACGCTGGGATACGTGGAGCCGCTGGAATCCCTGGTATCGCTGAACTGTATTGATTCAACGACCTGGCAGCCCAGCGACCCAGGACCACGCCCACAAGAGGGCCACGCCCATAGGCGCCACAAGAAAAGTGGCACAGAAGAGGATGGCTGAGCAGGACCCAGGGGATCCAAGGAGAAGAATGTGGTGTTTTTACCACCAGCACTGGGGTTCAGCAGCCCGCCAATGCTGCCAGCCATGTTCGTTTCCAGGAAACGGCAGCGCAGGCCGCCGAAGGTCACTGCGGTGGCTGACAGGATCCATCAACTGTGTGTCTGGGACCGGCGCTTGGGGCACAGATTCTTGGTGGATAACGGGCGGAGGTCAGCGTATTTCCCTCATCCGGACTCGACCTTCGTGCTGGTAAGAGGTGCCCCCCGTTAACTGCTGCGAATGGCAGTTCAATCCATAGATATGGCATGGTTCCTGTCATTTTCGGTGTGTGCCATTTCACCTGGCCTTTCATCATCGCGGACGTGGCCCAGCCGTTGCTGGGCGCAGATTTCCTGCAGGTGCAGTCGCGTCTCATGGACGTGAAGGGCCAACGTCTCATCCACGCGCCAACTTTTGAGAAGATCTCCTTGCGCTCCACTACGCCCACCGCGCTGGTCAGCAACCCTGTAGCGACGGTGGAGAATGTCCAGGTACTGGACGAGTTCCCGGACATTGTCACCCCCAAGTTCGGCTCGGCCAGCCTGAGGCACGGTGTCTTGCACCATATTCTGACATCGGGTCCACCGCTCCACGCTCGCGCCCCTAGGCTCGCTCCTGACAAGCTCCTCATAGCTAAGGCTGAGTTTCGCAGTATAAAGGCCAAAGGTATCATTTGACGCTCCAACAGCCCATGGGCTTCCTCGCTGCATTTGGTGCCTAAGGTGTCCGGCGGCTGGAGGCTGTGCGGCGACCCCTGACCGTTACCCTATTCCCCACAAACAAGACCTCAGCCCATCTGGCCAGGGCTAGGTTCTTCTCTAAGATCGACCTAGTCCGGGGATATCACCAGATCCCCGTGCGGCTGGAGGATGTCCCCAAGACGGCATTTATCACCCAGTTCGGGGTGTTTGAGTGCCTGCGGATGCCCTTCGGCCTCAAGAGTGACGCGCAGGCCTTTCAGTGACTGATGGACACCGTGGTGTGCGGGCTCGACTTCCCGTTTGTCTACTTGGATGACATCCTCGTGGCAGGTTGCTCGCGTGAGGAACACTGCATCCACTTGCGTCTACTCTTCCAGTGCCTCAGTGACCATGGCCTCGTAATTAACCCTGGCAAGTGCCAATTCGGCCTATCAACTTCCTGGGGCATCGGGTGACACAGGACGGAGCAGTGCCTTTGCCGGACAGGGTTGAGGCAATCCGCCAGTTCCCACGGCCTGCTATGGTACGTGGCCTCCGGGAGTTCGTTGGGATGGTCACATTTTACCACCGGTTCGTTCCGGCAGCTGCTGAACTTTTGCAGCTGCTTTTTCAGTTGCTGAAGGGCAAGCAACAGCAGATAGAGTGGGACGTTGTCACCATGGCGGCGTTTGAAGGGGCGAAGGAGACCTTGGCTCGGGCGACTATGCTCGTGCATCCGTCGGCCGACACCCCCACAGCCCTTACCGTGGATGCCTCAGAGTCTGCGATCGGCAGCATTTTAGAACAGTCCATTAAAGGCCATTGGCGGCCTCTCGCCTGCTTTAGCCATCACCCAAGGGTTTTGGCGCAGCACTACAGCGCTTTCGACCAGGAGTTGCTCGCCTTACACCACGCAGTGCTGCTCTTCCGGTGCTTCCTCGAGGGCCGTTCCTTCGTAGCCTTCACGGACCACAAGCCCCTCACATTTGCGTTTGCGTTTCGGATCCTTGGTCCGCCCGTCAGCATCGCCAGCTGGCGGCTATTTCGGAGTGCACAACGGACATCCGGCACATCGCTGGGAAATGCAACCTCGTGACGGATGCCTTGTCCCGCCTAGCAATTGCAGCCATGCTTAACCCGGCCTCGGGGATAAATTACTCCGACTTGGCGGCGGCCCAGCTGGCAGACGATGAGATGCCGGCGTACCGCACCTCGTTCTCTGGCTTGGTGCTTGAGGACTTGCCGTTGGGTCCCTCAGGTTCCATCCTCTGTGACGTATCCACGGGTCAGCCTAGGCCTATCGCTCCGGCGGCCTGCCGCCGTCGCGTGTTTGAGGTGATCCATGGGCTGGCCCACCCGTCCATCCGGGCCACGGTCGCTATGGTGGCCGCAAGCTTTATGTGGCACGGACTTCAGAAGTAGGTCGCTCGATGGGCCCGGGCATGCATCCCGTGCCAGATATCAAAGGTGCATAGACACGTCCAGGCACCCGTTCAGAAATTCGCAGTGCCACGCTGGCGGTTCGATCACAAGTGGACATCGTGGGGCTGTGATCACAAGTGGACATCGTGGGGCTGCTGCCTCCGCCCAATTGTGTTTCACACCTGCTTATGATGGTCGACCATTATATGCGGTGGCCGGAGGCCATCCCGCTCACGGACACATCACAGTCGTGTGCTCGTGCCCTTGTAGCAGCCTGGATTGCCCGCTTTGGGGTTCCACTGCACATCACATCCGACCAGGGCGCCCAGTTTACATCTGAACTGTGGTCCGCCATGGCCCGCCTGTTGGGGACACAGCTCCACCACACAACAGCGAACCATCCCTGATCAAATGAGTTGGTAGAGCAGTTCTATCGCTGTCTGAAGGCCGCCCTGAAGGCTCGTCTCACAGGCTCTGGGTGGATGGACGAGTTGCCGTGGGTCCTGTTGGGGATTCGGACGGCCCCCAAGGAGGATCTGTTAACGTCCTCCGTGGAGTTGGTATATGGTGCTCTGCTCACCGTTCCCGGGGTGTTTGTCCCTGCTGCTGATGGGTCCCAGGAACCCCCGTCATCGGTGCTGATTCGCTTGCGGGAGAGGGTCGATGCCCTATATCCCATCCCACCATCGCTTCATGGAGTGGCCCCTTCCCATGTGTGCCACTGCCGCTGATGGGCTGCTCGTACATTTTTCTGTGCCGTGAATCCCACAGGCGCCCGCCGTCCCGGGTTCGCAGAGATTCTTCCAAACCGAGCAAGCCCCCAGGATTGTATCTACGCGTTCGGGCCGCCTCGTGCGATGTCCTGTGCCTCTGGTTCTGGGGGGGGGGGGGAAATCATGTGGCAGCACCCGATAGCAACCCATCGGCTCTAGAGGGCGGCGTCTTGGTGGGGGAGGCGCGAGTCACGGGGTCGATACCAGAGTTGGTATTTAAGGCCCGGCAATGCGCATGTCAGGTGAGGAGTAGGGAGCTGTATTACAGAAGAATAAACACGTCTAGTGCGCACAACTTGTGTCCGACTAGTTTTTGGCTGGACTCCTGTGAGTCCCCGCCACAACATCACCCTCGGGCCACCACAGGAATCGCAGAAAGTGAATATGCTTTCCTGATACCTTGATCTGATGAAACAATGCTTTGATATCAGCCATCAAAGCAACCAGTTCTTGTCTGAATCTGATGGGAACGCCAATGAGTGAGTTGGTAAGGTCTGGACTCTGCTGCAGTTGGCAGTTAAGTGATGTTCCATTGAAGCTCCACAGTCAAAGACCACCCTTAAGGTTCCTTTCCTTGAGTGATACACCCCGTGGTGAGGAATGTACCAGAGTTCTCCATCACTTCAATTCAGCTGGTCAACTGGTACCATTTCTGCAATGCAACGGTTATTTGGCATGCTGACGCTTTCTTGTTTGAAAGGCAAGTCTAGACAATAGTGTCCATTTGTCATCTTTGCATGGCGATTCATAATTTCCAAATATTTTACCTCTTCTCTGGACATATCCTCTGTTTCCTTGCTGGTTCATTCACTGAAGTCGTGATTGTATTGTTTTATCAGTAGCTCCTCAAGGTTTACAATGGATATTGGATTGACAGCAGCAGCAGAACAGCCATCTTCATCACTGCTGTCGTCTCTTCTCAGGGGACCATAGATGACCCACCCCAGTAGGATCCTCATGGCATATGGTCCATCCACTTGGCTGTTGACCATCTCCCAAGGATCCAATACCTTTGAAGCATTTGTCCCGATGAGTAGGTCAATGCCAGAGTCTATTTCAGGAATCTTGATACACTTCAAGTAAGGCCATTGTATCAGGTCTTCCTGTCTGGGAATGTTTAGTTGAGAAACAGGCATGGTCTTATGTGTGAACACATCAGTCTTTGTCCAAACTAGATATTTCCAAACCCGAGATATGATGACTGATCACAGGCTTCACCTGGTTCATGGTACCTAGAGAATATTGGTCTTTTGTCTTGTAATATTCAGCCTTCTCATCAAGCTTTCTGTGCAAAGTAGATGAACTCCATGATCCAAAAATGCATATGTTTGCAACACTGTGTCCACCTTGTGGCTCTTACTGATACAATGGAGAAGATGCAGGTTTCATCACCGGCCCCAATATGCCCACGCATATGAGCTGAGAGAACAGCGTTCCTCACAATTGGCTTCTCATTCTGTCCTTTATGTTCCAGCTTCTTCTCTTTGTTCTTTTGTTCAATGTGAAGTATTTCAGGATGATTTTGCTTGCACACAGCGCAAGTCAAATGACTCTTGCAGTCTTTGCTCATGTGTTCTATTTTCAAACATCGAAAGCAGGCTCTCTTCTCCTTCAAGAAGTCTATCCTTTCTCTGTGCCCCCTCTTCTTGATCTGTGGACACCGCCCCAATGTGTGACCACTTTTATTACAGAACAACCAAGAACCTTGAGAATTGGTGGTAGATATATTTCTTTCCATTCCATTTGTTATCAGATTTTCTTGCACTGCTGTTTCTCCAGGTATTACAATTGTCGCAAAACTGCTACCTCTTGGACTTGACCTTTCTCTTGTTTTAGCAAAAGTAGACAGTTTGACAGTTGCAATTGGCCTTGCATCCTGGATATTTCCAAAAGGTGGATCTGCCAGTATCTTCACTTGTCTCTCCATGAAGTCTACCAAGTCAGAAAATCAAGCTCGATGTCCACGCTTTTCCTGTCGCTGACATGCCTTATCCCCCCACTTGTCGCTGAGCTTGTAAGGCAGTTTTAGGATGGTCTTCATATTGGAAGCAACATTCATTCCCTCCATCTAGGTGAGATGTTCCATAGCAATACAACAACCTCAAAGGAACAGTGAGAATGCTTGCAATGCTTTCATATCCTCTGGTCTGATCACTGACCAGGCAAATACCTTGACCATATATGCAGTGGCAATCTTATGTTCATTACCAAAATGTTCTTTAAGCAGATCATTTGCTTTTTGATAGCCCTGGACTGGAGGTAAATGTTGGCAGCTGCAGACTAAGTCTTTGGATGCCCTCTTGTATATTGCTCTAGAAAATGCAAGTAGACATTTTCATCGTTAGTCTTTCTTTCCACTCCTCTCTCAAATGCCATGATGAAAAATTCATGCTGCAAAGGATCACCATCATAAACACAAATGTATCTTGGTGTTAAAGTAGAAGAGAGATTTTGTTGAGCCAGAAGAGCAGTGATATCATTTTGCTTCTAAATTAAGTTACGGATATCACCTTGGTTTCCATCATTCAGTATTGGGGGGGGGGGGGGGGGGGGGGGGGGGGGGGGTAGTGCGAACATGCCGTTGCACACCCTTTTGCATACGAGTCTGTACATTTTGCCTTTCAAGAGTATATTGAGGTAGATGGGTCATATCATGTCACTAACAGACGGTCCATGAGTTGTTTGTTTTGGTCTAACAACCTGTTGCCGGGAGGAAGATTCAGTTCCCATCAACACATTCTGTCTTTGTTGCACTTGATCAGGTAAGTAATCATCTGCATGTGGATTTAATTTAGCTGATGTTTCCCTTTGAGCAGTTCCTTTTCTCAAATAAGAACTCATACCATCAGATACTCTAGAGCTGCTTATTGATCACATGGCCTCAAATACATTGATCTTTGCATTGGTTGCTGCCAGCTCAGTCTCTAGTTCCAGCTGTTCTTTCTCTCTTTTCAATTGTTCTTTCTCTCTTTCCAATAGTTCTTCTTGTGCCTCAGCTCATGCCTTTTGTTCAGGGTGGCAACCCGTTCCATGAGAGCAACCCTTTCTGCCTGAGCTTTAATGTGAGCAGAGGACGTTAAAGATGCACATGATGAAAAACTAGATTTGTGGCTTAATTTAAGTTTTGAGACCTTTGAAACACTGTCATCAGGTCCAATGCCATCTGAGTTTACAACACTCTGTTGTATGGCACTTTCAGCTATGGAGTGTGTAGTTTGCTGTCCAACATCAGATAACCACATCTCTACATCTTGCATAAAACCATTAAAAGCTTCCATTCTTTGTTGAAACCACTGATTTTGCCTTTCAAGCTCATTTTCAGGCAGTGGTAACTTCACCAATGACTCGTGGTTTTCTCTGACTTCGTCACAGAGCTTGATTAATTGAACCAGGATAGATTGTACTTCATTTGATGTTGTAAGCTCTTTCAGCATTTCAATTAACTTGTTAGCTTGTTTGCATTATCAAGCTTCTTTTCTGACACTTTTCAATGAACAATTCCAAGCCTTTGGCAGTGTATTTAATAACTCTTCTTTCCTTTTCAGAATCCTTTCCAACATCTCCATCTTCTGACCACAGATATACTTGTTCACTATCCCTTCAAGACTCCTTAATGTGAAATCAGTATGCCAATGGTACAATATTTAAAACAAATGATATCATTGATACTCTCAAGGTCACTTCTCAATTATAGAAGCCATTTTCCAATACAGCTTATCGTATATAGCTTCTCCAATAAACCTTAATGTTGTACATACCCACTCTCACTGCGCGTTGGCTTTCGGGGTTTCCAATCTCCATCAGTCAGATTAGCACAGGTTGTGACCTTGCCCAGTTGATTAGGAATGGCGGCGTCAGGTTTGAGAACTAAAACAATCCCTGTTCCGTTTAAATAATTCACAAGCTCCAGTTTCACTCATAGAGCTAGTTCCCACTTAAATGTAATGGCAAACTTCTGTCCTTTCCAGTGTCCTCCTTTCCAGTTGCCATTACTACACAGGTAAGTAGGAGTGGTCTTTCGTAAACCAAATAGAACAGATCTTCCAGTCATTATTTCCCATATAATAGGTTGTTTATTGAAGTAGTTGTACAAATAAAGAGAGGAACGTACCAGGTTTTCTTTATTCTGCATGCAAGTGGTAGCTGGTTGCTCTGTCCCTGATCTGGTGAGAACTATGCTCTCCCTCCACGTGCCTGCCATTTCCTGTCCCCTATGCCCTTATATATACACCACCCTGTGCATCAAATGACCGCCCCCAAGTGACCAAAATAATACTGCAAAATGTATCTAGACAAAATAATATAATATGCCAAAAGTAACTAGCCTACACATAAATGGCTCCTACATTAGCCATGACAACCAAGTCCCATTTAAGCTAGTCCCAATTGCATGCATTTGCCCCAATAGCTCTAAATATTTCCTATCCATGTAACTATCGCAGTCTCTTTTAAATCCTGTTATTGTACCTGCCCCAACTACTTCCTCCAGCAGCTCTTTCCATATACATACCACCCACTGTGGGGTGGAAGATTGCAACCTTCACGTGGTCCGCCCTGTTTCGACGAATGCAATCAACCCGGCGTGCACAATCAAATAAGAACAAGTTGTCCTGCAAATTTAGGCTGTGCACCCCATACGCAAGAAGACCACCCACTGTGTTGAGAAAGTCACCCCTTAATTTCTGATTAAACATTTTCCCTCTCAGTTTAAACCCATGTCCTCTAATTCTTGAAAACCCAAACCTGGAGAAAGATTGTGTACATTCAGCCCATCATTATTTTATACAGGTCTGTAAGATCTTCCCACCCACCAAGCAATAAAATCCTAGCACAATCAACCTCTCTCTCTCTGTGGAGCTCACAGTCCCTTGGGAGGATGCTGTGCAGGAAGCCTTCGAAAGAAAGAAACTGCGATATACAGAGCTTGCAGCGGAGGCAGAACAGCGGGGCTGGAGAGCTAAGATCTGCCCGGTAGAAGTTGGATGTCGAGGATTTGTCGCAACATCTACTTTAATACTGATGAAGGACCTGGGGATCAGAGGACAAGCCCTACGCCAGGCCATCAAAGAAACATCACGGGTAGTAGAGCGGAGTAGCGAGTGGCTCTGGCTGAAGAGGAAAGACCCCATTTGGTCTCCCAAATAACCGACTAGACAGATGCAGAGGGGGGTGGTTCTGGGACGCCAGAATGCACCGCTGAGCCTACTGGAGACGTCGTGGGTTCAATCAGCGAAACGTTGATGAAAGTAGGCGCCCACTTGGTAACCCCAATGACGTGTCTGCCTAGCCTTTCTCAACATCGGAGGAGCATAGGTGAGTGCAGAAGGCTCCCATCACCATCGGGAGTAAATTGATATTTGGCACCTTGGATTTTAACATCTAGTCCTGTGTATTTGCAAACAAACCTCTCTCTATTACTCAGACCCAAGATTGATGGCAACAACTTCGTAAATCTTTCCTGCACTCTTTCCACCTTAATGGAAAAAGTTGTTTGTTTGTTTGTTTTTTTGCACAAAGTCCGCGAGCACTGCACTTTTCATTTCACTGCACATCCCGTATGTGTATGTGACGAATAAACTTGACTTGACTTGAATATGTTCTATTGCAGGTTAAGCAAAACTAAGGTTGGAGCAATATTACAAGTGTAGCCTCACTAACATCTTATACAATTCCATTATCGCATCTTCTATATATCAATGCCAATACTGATGAAGGCCATTATGCCAAAAGCCGTTGCCGCCCCATCTAACTGTGATGCTGCTTTCTACGAACAATGTACTTCTCGGTCCCTCTGGTCTTCACTATTTATTACACCACCTATTTTTGCATCATCTGCAAACTTATTAACCATGCCTTGTGCATTCGCATCCAAACTTTTGATATAGATGACAAACAACAATAGGTCCAGCACTGACCTGAGGCACACTGCTAATCACAGGCCTCCAGTCCATAAAACAACATTCCACTATCATCCTGCCATCTAACATCAAGCCAATGATGTTAATTTATCCTGGATTCAATACTTGTAGAACTGGAGCAATTGGGAATTCAGTTCAAGAAGGAATTTTTGTTTAATGAATCAGTGTTTATAGACAGGCTTGTTGAAGATATCTGATGGATTCAATTGGCCAACATTGAATATAGATTTTCTTACACCTGCAACTAATCTATCTTTACCCAAATACAATCTTTTCATGAATATTAAATACACTCACTGATAAAGAATCATTGCACAGAGCGTTATTAGTTCTCAATTTCGGTACTTGGGTTGGAGGTTGTACAAAGGATTAGAAAATATTTCATGATAGATATATTTCTGTTCTATTTTTGTTCCCCTCACTAATTCTACTTACACCATCCACCCAACCTTTGGACTCAAAACATATTGGAAGCCATTTTTTTAAAGACACCACATCCAACTTTCCTTTTCCTCTAACTTGAGACAAAAGCGTTGGTTCACTATTGCTATCCAACTGGGTAAATGAAAAATAAACTGTAGGAGGCAGGAAAATTAAATCTTCATCCTACTTACTCCAGATTACAGTGTCATCTTGCTACAACTTGTTCATAATGAGCCTCCATGCTTCTTGGTCTTTGCCATTTGGTCACCATTGATTCTGACATACTGTGCAATGCAAGGATAGGAATAGGCCAGGTGTACACATTTTTTTAAAATATTGTGGTCAATATCAAAAAGAGAGTTGCATTTTTTGTTTTAAAAAACATTGTTTATATTCTGCATTTGTTGCAAATACTTTATCAGGTTCAATAATTCTGATTTCAATATTTTTTTTAAAAGCAACATGAGATGAGTCCACTGATTTTCAAGCGCAGAAATTACTTTAACATTAGCAATTTACAGAATTATACAAAACTATAAAACTATATACAGGCTATCCAGTACAGCCCTTGCTCACTATGCAAGTCAATAGCAAACGACACAACCCGTGTATTACGTGGAACATGCAAACACGAAAATATGTGTGCGCTTCCTCTTAAATTCAGTCAGTTTGAAGTCTTTTTGGAACAATACAGTGTGAACTAACCTGTGCGTTGGAATATATGTGTATATATATATATATATGTTAAAACCAAAGACTGAAGGTATTGCACACTGGACTTTGTACTCGGTGGGGTGGGGCTGAGAGTTAAACGGAGATAAGTTTACTTAATTGACTTACTGCAGTGGACTAGTTGCAGTCAAACAGCGGTGGCTCTGGAGCCTGCAAGGGCGGCAGTCGTTGGGAGCTTTGTGGGTGGGGGACTGAGCTCCAAGGTACCGGCAGCAGCCTATGCATCGACACAAGCCTTATTCAGCCAGCCAGCCCAGATCTACAGCAACCCAAAGCGGTTCACAAGATTCTGGTTGTTCCAGTCACTCAGTTATGGCGTTTAAGGTGTCCGTCAATGGTTCAACCCGTGCAATCAATGAACCAACACTTCCTGAAAAGGCGGGAAATCACCGCGACTGTGGATTATGTCACCGCTTGGTGCCATCAAGATTACAAGAAGAAAATAAGAGATGCCACCTGGTTTTCTTTATATATGAAAAGCTTTTGATAAAGATTTAAAGTAATTGACTTCAGTTGCGGCGTGCTTGATTTTTTTTTTTAGCATCAATGACATCGGAAAATTAGTTTAAAATGCTGAAGCTCTCAACAAGGCCATTTCCTCCATTGTCAGAGTGAGGCTAAACGCAAATTGGAGGAACAGGATCTCATATTTCGCTTGGGCAGCTTACAGCCCAGAGTTGATTTCTCTAACTTCAGGTAGCCTCTGCATTCCCGTTCTCTCTCTCCCTCTCTCTCTCTCTCTCCTTCCCCCACCCAAGTCGTACCAGCTTCTCGTTTTCACCCAACAAACAGCTAATAATGGCCTGTATAATTGTTACTTTTTTGCATATCTTCCATTCATTTTTCTTTATCTCTCTACATCTCTCATTTCCCTTATCCCTAACCAGTTTGAAGAAGGGTCTCGACGCAAAACATCACCCATTCCCTCTCTTCAGAGATGCTGCCTGTCCTGCTGAGTTACTCCAGCTTTTTGTGTCTACCATTCAAGAGAAGATAAATTGGGCAGGCATACAATACACAGATCAATTAGCTCACACATTAAAAAGCAATCGATATTCTTTTGAAAAGGTGGTGAGGAAATGAAAGAAACATTTTCGGCCCATCATCGCCTAAGAAGGCTATCAATTGAGAAACTATTATTAGTTTGCAACTTTGGTAGATGTATTAAGAGACCCAAAGAAATATGGATTGGTTGATCTTAGAATCACAAATCAGTCTGTTAAGACCATACCTAATGTAGCTGGTCGCACTCCAGTCCATGTACTGCACAACCCTGCAAATTCTTATTCCCTTTTCTAATATTTATCCAGGTCCCTTTTGAATCTTATAGATGAATCTACTTTCATCACTATTTTGACAGACCAGACCAAACCACTGTGTTAAACAAGATTTTTTCTTAACCCCCTCTTAATCTTAAGAGCATCGCAACTGGACAATGATTATTCAAAGACGTTAAGTGAACCTCAATATCAGATAGTTTGAAATTGTTTTATTGCAATGCACAACTATTTTTATGCATTAAAAGCCTATATTGAATAGGAAATTTAGTCAATGGACATCAAAGGTAAAACAACCCAATGGTCATGTGTCTCAGAAAGGATGATGATTATGGTTATCATGAATCAATCATCCCAGCCCCAGGACATCATAAGGAGATCCTCAAGAAGTTACTCAGGGCCATATGTGCAACCATCTGTGAGCTGCTTCATCAATAATCCTCCTTGCATCATACGTCAGAAGTGGAGGTATTTGCAGATGATTGTACAATGTTCAATTCCATTTACAAATCCCCAAATTAAACATACCATTGCGGGGAGCTGCAAATCCTATAGGAACTTTGCTTACATGTTCTGTTTTTACACTTATACACTTTAGGTATTTTCCAATACCTCTGCCCCCCCCCCCCCCCCCCCCCCCCCCCCCCCCCCCCCCACTCGCCCCATTCCCATTGACCATTTGGAAGCATGTAATACACCTCTGCCACAATGATCACAATGTTTTATTTCCAAGCTCTATCTGTTTGACCACATATGAAGAACTTTCTAAAACATTATTTTAAAATGCAGATGTGTCTGAAATCTATCCCATTTAACACAATTATAATGTCACACAATACAATTATTTCAAATTAGTTTTCAAAGAGAGATTTTACGTCAATGGTAATATCCTAATTTGAATCCTCATAAGAAAGAGAGCAATGAAATAGAAACTTGGTATTGTTAGTTAGGTCACTGACAAAATCAGGATCACATAATTCCAATATATATGGACCACTTCAAATCATACACCAATCAACAGGCCGGGGTCTTCACCAACATCTCCAACCTCTCACTTCAGCAGTCTTGTCCCCATCTGATTCAAGGAAGCCTCCATCTTTCCAGTTTCATTGATCTTCCAGTAGTTCTAACAATAACCATAAAGAGGTGCTTTGAAATATTGGTAATGGCCCACATTTGAGCCAGTCCTCCAGACAATGCAGACCTTCTGCAATTCATATACGGGAAAACTAGGTCTATGGAGGATGCCATCTCTCTTGCACCACATTCAGCTCTGAATATTTTTTTTCGACATCAGGATGCTTTTCATTGACTGCAGCTCTGCCTCCAACAACATAATACCAAATAAGATCATTGCTAAATTTCCAGACCTTTTTCCATGGGACCTCCATCTGCAACTGGCTTCTGAACTTCTTGACTGGAAGATCTTAGTCATTTAGAATTGGTCATACCATTTCCTACACCTTGAGGCTCAACATTGGTGTTCCTGAGAGTTGTGTGCTCAATCCCTTGCTCTACTCCCTGTGGCCAAGTAAAATGCCAAATAAAGTCATTGGTCATAGAGTGATACAGTGTGGAAACAGGCCCTTCATCCCGACTTGCCTTCACCGGCCAACATGTCCCAGCTACACTAGTCCCTTCTGCCAGCATTTGGTCCATATCCCTCCAAACCTGTCATATCCATGTCAATCTTTATGTTTGCCATGATATCACTATTGTTGTCCAGATCATCACAGTGATGGGATGAAGCAGAGGAAAGAGATCCAGCACCTTGTGTCATGATGTCAGTATAATAAACTAGCCCTTAAAGTCAGCAAGATGAATTAGAAAGTCAGCAAGATGAATAAGAAAGCAAGGGAGTGAACACGACCCTCTCCTCATCAATTGAGCAAGCTGTTAACATCTTCCAGTTCCTCATTCTTCTATATCACCAGCAATCCAACCTGGTCCCTTCACACTGATATGATGATCAAGAAAGCACACCAACTTATTTAGTTTTTGAAACACCTGAAAAGATTTGGCAAATCCACAAGGATTCTCTCGAACTTCTGATGATGTGCCACCAAAATTATTCTGAAGGTATGTATCTCAGCCTGGTATAGTAACTTATCAGCTCTTGCCTGCCTGAACCGACAGGTAGCAATGACCACAGCCACGTCCACCCCCGGCTCGTTACTATTTGTTGTTTTCATCATTACCGTATTTATACTGTTTTTTTCTGCAAGTTTTTAAGTGAACAAGGAATTTCATTGCACTCTGGTGTATATGGAAATAAACTAGTCTGAATGTGAATCTTCAGACACAATCAGATTTTCGATATACACTTGCAATAGGTCTTGAGTCAGATTGTTCTCCAGGGGAGGAGATCTATCAGGAGTTATAATACTGTGCAAGGCTGGATCTGTAACTTGTTTCTGAGTGGTATAATTTAGGTACTGTTAATGCTCATGAATTATATATAAATATAACCTTTTTTATTTTCTTTATTTTTACTGTTTTATTTAAGTAGGAGCAATGTAGCATGTTCTCACATATTGATCTACTGCAATTGTATAGCAGTCATGTAATTTCTCTACTTTATAACAGTAACTGAAACAGTCAACTCAGAGAAGGAACTTGTATGATACTATGTGTAGAAAAGAACTGCATGTGCAGGTTTATACCAAAGATAGACACAAAATGCTGGGGTAACTCAGCTGGATGTTATTGCTGCTGCTTATGGAAGTGATGGCATCAGTGGTCTCAGCGTTGTGCTGGTTTAGTCACCAACAGTTTGTGTCTCTCTACTTGTTT